>VZSR01003798.1:13986202-14084376 GCA_013398615.1 Brachypodius melanocephalos | reverse complement strand
TGGGGCTTGGCGGGGCCGCGCAGTGTCCGGCTCCCGTCCGGAAAGGCTCCGGCTGGGATGGCTCCCGGAGCCGGGCCGGGCTGTCGGTTGTGCGGCCCCGCCGCCGGGAGCGCGCCCGAGTGTGGGGCGGTGTTGTGGGGTGGCCTCTTAGACCGTGCGTGCCCTGCTGTGCTGTTCCCGATGGGCTGGGCTGGGCGGCGTAGAGGGTTTATTGTTACCTTTGTTTGTTTTCAATGAGAGCGAGGACAGGACGGGCGCGCAGCCGCGGATGACCAGGCCGTGTCCAGCCCTCGCAGCGAACCATGGCGTATCAGCTCTATAGGAACACCACGCTGGGGAACAGCCTGCAGGAGAGCCTGGATGAGCTCATACAGGTTGGGGGCTTGGGGTCTGGGCGAGTAGCTTAAGAAAGGCAGAAGTTTTTATCCAAACGGCTTTGTCATTCCTGTATCAGGATGCTTGTGGCCAAGGTTTGGGAAACTTACTGATTGAAATCATAAGGGTTTGGTACTCCATTCACTCGTGATGTTTTTTTCTTTACATTCTGGGTAAAGGAAAGTATTTTAAGTAAGTGGCATAATCTCATGATGCTCAGTAAATACTCAGATTAAGGTTGAACATTGCAGTCAATTTGCTGTTCTTCTGGTTATTTCCAGTAAATATTTATTATAAGAGATCTTTGTGCAGTACATAATTGAAATACAAAAATGGAAATAAATACAGGAACATAATTTTTTGTAGATTGTTCTTCTAGAGATCTGCTTCATTGACATGAACTTTGTTTTGATGTTTGAGCTTCCTTTGAAACAACTCAAAACTTCTTTTTTTTTCCCCAACTACTTTAGTCACAGCAAATCACACCTCAGTTGGCCCTTCAGGTGCTACTTCAGTTTGATAAAGCTATAAATTCAGCACTGGCACAGCGAGTCAGGAACAGAGTCAATTTCAGGGTAAGGACATGATATCTTAAAGTTTTACCTGAGATACAGCAACTAAGTGTTGATGCAGAATGTCATTATAATCTGTGTGCTTTAAGCAAGAACTTAAGAGGGTTCATTTTGGCTCTAATAATGACTGTTTACATGTATATTCTGTATGCAGCTGTAAGGCTCTATACCTTGTTCTGCCAGGGGTCTTTTGAATGAATGCAAAAATCAGATGATGAAAACAGGGAAGCGGGAAATGCTTTTTTGATGGATAACATTGCCATCCTCAGTGTCTTGCAGATGAGGAGGGAGCCTTTTGCTTCTTGCAGCTGTCCCTAGCAAAAGTGAGATGAGGCCAAATTTTCAGCCACATGAGTAATGTGAAGAGAGACTAGAGAGTTTTAGATCTACCCTTTCACTGGATCATTTTGTAGCATTTTCCGTAGGTATCATAGGAAAATAAGTTGGGGGTGTTCCCAGTCATCCACCCTAATTAGTGTTAGATAGCCAGCAAGTTGTTAAATGTCAACTTGAATGTAATGTTGAGGAAAAAAAAACCAACACAAAACTCAGCTTCCTGTTAACTTTTGTCATAATACTTCTCTACAGCCTATGTAGAACACGTGCATGATGTGGGTTCCTAAGAGACTAGATTTTTAAACAATATAGAGATGTTAAAAGTAGCATAGTTTCTCTAGTACGCTTGAATTGTTTTGTATATGTAGCACAATATAAAAAGTAGTTCAGCATGTGTTTAGTGGATAAATTTAAAAAATGTTACTTGGAGCTTAAGTTCTAAGTTAAAAAATATCAATTTAAAATATGTAAAAGTGAAGGTCAGAAGTTTTCTGTATTGACATCCTCAGTAATACATCAGATAGGAAGGATACCCCTTTATGTCACACATGTCAGTTTTGTCATGATTTTTATTTAAGCTTCCACTTTGTTAAAGCAGTTGCAGAATTCGCATCTTGTTGTGATCACTGCTGTATCTGATTTTTCTTATGGTGAAATATTTTAAGAAATGTTTCCTGCTACTGATCCTTTGTACACATTAGAAAAATTGTAAAACTTCTTTGCCTACCTGAGGAGCCTCCCCTTGGATATCCTGTAATGTCACTCCGTGTTCTTGAGAATTTCAGCCACTGGAGGGCATTTAAACTCCAGCTTTCCTCAGAATTGTTTGCTTGCCAGTTTGTATGCATTCAGGTGCACTGCTGGCTTTGTAGCAAATCTGTTTTAGAAGGGACATAGTTCAGTAGTTATTCATATTTTCTGTTGCTTTTGAGCTGTGTCCTACAGAAAATGTCTCTTGTCTTTCTGTAGGGGTCTCTGAACACATACAGGTTCTGTGACAATGTATGGACGTTTGTACTGAATGACGTGGAATTTAGGGAGGTCACCGAACTTGTCAAAGTGGATAAAGTGAAAATTGTAGCGTGTGATGGAAAAAGTAAGTATTAAATATGATATAAATAGGCTGAGACACGAGAACTGATGGTTTTTAGAAAGCTTTGACCAGATGTCTTACTGAAGCCAGATTGACTGTATGACTTAGACAGAAGTAGGGCTCTGCATTCCCTTTTACACCTGATGAGAGATGAAACAAAAGGCAGCTAAATGCTTCCCTGACTCATAGCACTGAGGTAGAACCATGTTAGGGACTGCTGTGCACCTGTTGTTGGAAAGTACATAATACTAGAGCAATTAGAAAGTCAAAAGTAATCTTTATTTTCTGTGTGGTGAGTTTTCTGGTACTAACCTATTTGCTAGGATAGCACTGTGTTTTGCTGAATCTGAAGAGTGCTTCAACTGTCTGAGTAAAGTGTCTGAGCAGTCATTCTCTGGATTTGATAGCTGAGGACACAAACCCATGAGAAGCATGTGTGCATTTGCAAGTCATAAGATTTACTTGTTCCCTGGCAGACCCTCTGTATATACACTGCCTGTGGGAGTTTGCAATCCATATCTGCTTGACTGGATCACTTTTGTCCATGTCCCTTGAGATTCTTTCTTGGAAAAAGTAATTCAGTGACTTTTGTGACAAGCTGCTTTATAACTTTTAAAACCATCAATGTGGCAAAGTATTGCTAAAGCTGTGAAATGGTGCCACTTGTTTCATCTTCAGAGAGTGATGCTAAAGCAGGAATTGAGCATGGAAAAGGCTTTATTTAAATGCACCACAGACCTCTGAAACAGGTTCTTCATGGCTTCCTGACCCTGGCATGCTTACAATAGTCACTTCAAGTTGTAGTTCTAAAGAGTTGACAGAATTTATTGTTTTCTCAACTTCTGGTATTAGCCAAGCATATAATCTTACTGCTTGGTTTTTGTGTGCTTGTTATAGCTAGTGGAGGAAACCTTACTTTCCAAGTATTAGTGGTTTTCATTCTTGATAAATTGTGCAGATAAGATTTAAACAACTGGCTGACTTGAAGTTGCTATTAACATTACAACCTTTTTTTTTTTTTTTTTTTTCCCCACAAGAAGCTGACTTGTTGAAGGAACAGTACTAAACACTGGCTTCTTGTTATCCATATTTGAGTTACACATTTTTTTCCCACAGCTCCAAAAACAAGAAAGCAGTAGTGGTAGTGTATGTAAAAACAAAAACTGCACTGGTGTTAACTGGTGATTCTCACTAAAGGTCAGAACAGAGAATTGGTCTCAGTTGCTTTATGAACATCATGCTCATTCTTGCATTGATTTCAAAATGCTATATCCTACACTCCATCAGAGTTTATGCTGTTGGATGTGCAAAAACCTTTCTCCTTAGCAGATGATGGCCAGGTCTGCTTGTGGCTGACTGCAGTAAAGGGTTTGTGTATCGTTACATATTAGAGCAGAGCTTTTAGTATTTTTAATGTGTCTGGAGTTTTGTGCTGGCTCTTCTCGATGTTGCTAAATGGAGTGAAACAGCACAAGCAGTTCATGCATGGCATTGAGAGCAGTAGAGGGAATTGGGTAGGTACAGAACATGTTCTGAAATGCTTGGGGAGTGCTTTAGAACTTGGGGAAGGTATTAGAGAATGCTCTTGGTTCTCTGTTTTCAGTGGGGTGTGTATTAGTCTCACTTTCTCTTTTCTTTCCTAGACACTGGTTCCAATACTGCAGAATGAATAGACCTGTGGTTTGTCTGCAATATTTTCTGTTAATATGCAGCACTTTCTGGAGAGAAGCATGGAAAGGGACTGACCATACTCAATTCTTGTGATGCAGATGTGAGTTAATCGATACTAGAAAGCATCGCAGAATGACAGCGGAAGAAATACCTGTAGCATTTCTTCATTTCACCTTCTAGGGCATGAATACAATGTTACCTTTTTTTTTAATTACAAGAGATACTGTTGTCTTTTTTTGTTCAATATAATTTCTGTAATAAACTTTTATTTAAAAACTTTTGAAAGACTGATCATTGGAATAATTTTGTTTAGAAACCAGCATTAACATACTGTATTTTCCCAAAATTTTCTAAGTATGTTTAGAGAAATGTTGCAAATGAGAAAGTCTTTCAGTTACAGGGTTCCCAGTGTGGTTGCACTGTTAAGCATTGCAAGAAATCGTTGTTACACAATGATGGAGGAGGGCATCAGCAAAAGCTTAGCAGCTCTTGCTGGGCAGCATGTTTGTGTGTTTGTGACTGCATCTTTCTGTCTATAAATAGCTTTGCTACATGCCCTTTGCTGCACACTGCAGATTGGTGAGTAACCATTTTTGAAGCCAAAAGATGTTGCTTTTATTTCAATAGCACAACAAGTGTCTATTTTTATCTTTAGGGATGCAAATGTGTATCTGTACCATGGTTTTCTCTTTTTCTACATCAGACTCGATCTTCTAGGTTTAATTTTTTTTTGTTCTCTAATAATCATGTGGTAAATGGAATTTCAACCCACACAAGTATAAAAAATTTGCTCTTTCTACCCGCAACTACTTGTAATCTCTTCCTGTCTCTACACAGACTTCTCCATTTTGAGTTCTCTGTAGCTCTGTAGTACTCTCCTAATGCAAATAGTTATATCTCTTATTTTGTTCCAATTAAGTGTGCATTAGAATCATAGAATGGCCAGGGTTGGAAGGGACCTTAAGGATGGGCTCGTTCCAGCCCCCTGCCATGGGCAGGGACACTTTCTACTATCTCAGGTTGCTCCAGGTCCTGTCCAGGTTGGTCTTGAGCACTACCTGGGGTGGGGCAGCCACAGCTTCTCTGGGCTAGTGTCTCATTACCCTCACAGGGAAGAATTTCTTCCTATTATCTAAACCCCTCTCAGTTTGAAGTCATTCCCTCTTGTTCTGTTGCTCCAGGCTCTAGCCATATTTCTGGGATGGTGTTTGTCCAGGTCCTGCAGCTGCTCCTTCTGTGGAGGTTTTCAGTTCACTGAGGGAGCAGGGAGCAAAGGGAAGTTAAGGCAGTCTGGTGCCAGTGTTCTTTCTGCTTTTTCTTGCTTTGCTCTCCATAACTTTCTTGCCAGTTGCTAAATTTCTGTTTGAATTTCAGGTAATCCTGCCAAGTTCATGTGATTAATGTACTTTGTGGTCTTGTAAGACTGAATTTACAACAAAAAGCATCCACTGTCCTGCTATACTAAGCTATTGTAATATCCAGTGGAAGACACATCATTTCACTTGCTAGATCATCAGCACACTTGCTGCTTGCTCTTTGGTTCTTCTTTGCCTGTAGTGTTCCAGACTTTTTCATTTATTTGCTTATTTCATTGTTGATTTTCTTTAGGAAGATTGCAATTTCTTCCACTTCAGCAGAGAGAAAGTAAAATATACCTTTGCACCTTGACATTGAACTGGAATGGATGTTTCTATTCAGAAAGTAAATTAAGTTAAAGAAAGTGAAGGAAAGAATGAACACCAGTGCAGGACTGGCTGTGAATGACTGCCTGTTTAAACATTATTTCCAAGAAAAAGGATTTTGTCAATTCCATAGGTGTGCAAACCAGGATGTTATCTGATGTAAGCTGTTTGCTCAGTCAGGGATGTCAATACCAGACTTCAAGTGCTATCAGAGACGCACAAATTAAAGTGCCGAGCAGGAAGAATTTATGATGAAATTCCAAAAGACAAATTTAATCAGGATCATTATGTACCTTTGCATGATGACTAGGCACAGTGAGGTAGTTACTCAAAGCACAGATACTTGGTCCTACTGACCTGAGTTCGCTTTTCTCTAGTCTAAAATTTTGAGGTTGGGAGGAAAGTAGGACCATGTTACAAAGCACTTTAGTAAGACTGTACTGGGAGACATGACCTTTTTCTTCACTGTAACCCAAAGGTTGGTCTTTATTAGCATTAGCCATTATGGACTAGGAGGTAGTAATTTACAGATATATTAATATTTTGGTTTGCATCTTGTGCTAAAAGAACCTGCATGCTTCAAGGAAGTGGAAAATTGTTCGCTGAGAGTGTAGTTACCATTTTATGGTCACTGCTGTTGCCGTCAAAAGAAAAAGAACACCCTAACCCTGCTTCCTGAATCAGTTTTACTCATGACTGCAAATACTTTATTGGTACTGTGTTCATATCATTCATGTTTACTTTTTGTTTCTTTAGCATTTATTACCTGTTTTCCTCCAAATTCATTTTCATTGACCCATCTCTTTATTATAGGGCATCTCAGAGATGATCATATAAAGTATCAAATGTGAAGCAAGAAGGAAATAGACCCTCATAACTAAAGCTAAAAAGAGCAGTAATGGACCTGTTGTGTAAGTATGTAATGAGCCACATTGTTCTTGTAAAAATAAAGTGAAAACCACTTGGAAATAAAACATAATTTCAAGCCGGGTTTAAACCAGAAAAAGAAATCGGTTTTTAAATTTCAGACTTATAGTTTCATCTTCCTCCCATACACTTATTGAAAAGTAAATTTGCAGCATATTTCTTCCTTAAACAACTGTTGGCTTTAAATTTAGAGTTCAAGTTGTTAGTTAACAGTTGTAGACAGAAGTGTCAGAAGTAGATTTTTTTACTACACAAAGTTAATATTTCTGATATAACTACCAATTGGACAGCCACGATTTTACTGATTAATTTCATATGTTTAACCTATTTTTGGAGGTGGTCCTATAATCTGATGTGATTCTGCTGCTTTGGGCTAGAGCTGGTCCTACTCTGTTCTAAGTTAATTTTTTTTCAGTTCTGCAACTAACTGTGGCAAGTTACATGATCTCTCTGTGCTCTGTTGTCAATTTTCTAGGATGCCAGCTATCTGATTTCTAAGATCCTTTGAGATCTCTGTAAGGCAAAGTTCTGTATTAGAGTTGGGTGGTGATTTTTACTGCCATTTCTAATGGCAGAGACATACCACTGCTTTGATGTATGATTGTACTCATAAATATGGCATTTCTAATATCTTTGAAAGAGGGTATGCTGAGAACATTCCTTTGTAAGAATCTTTTTGTCTTAGTTCACCTTAAGCATTTGGGGGTAGGTTCATTCTTTCACAAGAAATTAGGTCACTACTGAAAGAAGTGATTTGAAAATTTGCACAAGATAGCCTTTGTTTTTGTCAACCAAGTCATCTGAGAGGAATTCTGGGTTAGTAACGCCGTCAGAAACAGGAAATTTCCTTTGGATCAAGAAAATTGGATGTCAAGGTTTGCAAGTTGTTTACCTCTGCAGGTAACAACAGCAGAACAGTTGTTTTCATCCAAAGCAATGGTCTCTGAACAGGAGGGCAGCCTGGGCTGTGTTGTTGGATAACTGCTGTCCCTCCTACTGGGTCACCCAAACTGGTTTTCTGGTATGCTGCCTTCACTTGATGCCTTCATATTCTGTGGGCAAGCTCTTTCAAATCTGGATCAGTGCTTAGATTCCCTGTCTTCAGGTCTAACCAGGAAGGGCACAGATTGCAGTGAGTAACATTAAAAGAAAAAATATTTTGACTTCGGTAAAAGGTTTACTGGGGAACAGATTTGAAGTGGCACTTTGCACCCCCAATCTAAATCCTTGTCTCTGTCTCGCCATCTGTAACATTTTTGTGTCTGACAATAACAGATGAAACACTGTTAATACAGTTTGTACAAGAAATACTTCATGTTTCTGAGAGAAGAAACAGCTGAAGAAGTTAAACATATTTACAAAGTAAAGGGGGTAAAAATGAATGTTGACAAGTTTGTAAGTAACTTGTAAGTAGGTATCTTTCTCTACAGGTATATTTGCAAAATAATGGAGAGGCCCCTCATTCAATAATCTTTCACTATTTCAAGATGGGATTCCTTCCAGCCCCCAAACACCTTTGTTCTTTGAGAAATAAATTATTTCGTTTTTACAGACATCCATTTCATGGATGGATTTGGTTTTGATGCAATTTCTTGTTAGCCTGGGGATTTTTTGTCTCCATGATTATGCACATTTTCCCTCCATTTTCCAAGGGAAAAGGACAACACTTGGCCATAGTTAGAAACACGGCGACCCTTCTCTGTCTGTTTCAGTCCAGAAGCTTGAATGTATCCCAGCCCCTCAGTGAACCCCTTGGAGCTAGTTTGCCATTTTGAATTAATATGTATTAATTTAAAGTAAGCAAAATAGTTCTAATGGGCAAAATGAGGTTAGGCAGCAGTTGTTTGATGCAGTTTTCTATGGTGGAAGACTTGAGTTCTTACCCTAAGTCATCAGAGGAGTTTTCTTTGTTCTAAAAGAATGTACTAGACATGGAGATAATTTCTATTTAACGTTGAATTTGCTGCTGAAACCACTTTAAAATGGTTGTATGTTGTATGTTAGCATCAGATTAGCATAAAGATTTAATCTCTTTAGCAAATGTCTGCTTACCCAAGTTGGAAACAGCTCCTCCCAGGATCAGTAATCCTATTTATTTGCTCTTTTTGCATAAACAAATGCCCAATGATACATTGGGTATTTATGTTTGAGAGCTTTTCTTTACAGTACTTGAAGTTGTTGTCTGTGAAATCACCATGGCACTATTTTACAACCAAGTTCACTTTGAAATGTCTAACAAAAATTGCAATGACACACCTTTTCAAGTCAGTTGCTTCATTTTCTCATCCTATTTAAATCAATGTTTTAAAGATGTGTGACTGTAATCATAACTCCATCTAAATGTAGCCTGGTGTTATGGAATTGCTTTAGATGTTCTCTGTATAATGCTAATTCTCCACTGTAGACCTTAAATTAAGGTGTTTACTTACAAGAAAGTTACTTTAGTAGATTTTTTTTTCAAGTAAAGACAATGGCATTAATCCCTCAGCATTACAAGTAGTGAAAAGCTGTTGGACCCATGGAAAGTGGCTAGCTTTAATATGAGAAGGTGAGAAAAACACATGTGGGTGAAATACAGAAGTTTGCAAATCTTTCAACTTCTAGAAAGTTAAAAAAAATGTGTTGGGTGATTGGTTTGTTCATTGTCTGTTACTAGTATGGTAATTATAGTATTAAAATATCACCAAAATATTTTTCTTTGGAGGAGGGGGGGTTGGCGGGAAGAGAGATGCAGATCTGAGGAAAATGTAGGTTTGCACACCATTGTGTGCATCCCTCTGCCTGTGTTTCAGACGAAGTGAGTGCAAAAAGGATTAACTGGTTTAATGCTTTGCCCGGAAGCACAAACCATTCTCTTCAGAGGACATAAAACACCGCAGCGCTATGTATTTTAGTACCTTGCATTTTATTGAAGATTGGCTTTTAACGACTAACGGCTTTCGATAGAGTCAGAGTTTAACGTGAGGGAAAAGCAGTAGCCAGATGTTCAGCTGAGCAGCGCCACGGGTGCCGGGAACGGGCGGGCGGCTGCCAGGTGCTCTGTGGAAAAGCAAATTAATCATGGTTTCAGTTCTGCCCCTAGCCGGACCCGGAGGCACCGTCTACGAGCCTCCCGGCCCTGCCCGTCTACGAGCAGCAGCCCTGGGGTCACCTTTGTTCGGGCAGCGCCTGTAAAGCGCCCCGCCCGCTTCCTCCAGCCGGCCTGGGGGCGAGCGGCGCTCCCGCCCCCTGAGGGGAGCCCGGGGGCGGGGCTGGGCCTCCCGCCCTTGCACACCGGCCCTGCCTTGGGCCGGGCTGCCCTCTGTCTGTCCGTCCGTCCGACCCTCGGCGGGCCCGTAGCCCCGTGCCCGCCCTTGGGGCTTCTCCTCGGGGCCGCTCCGAGCAGGGGCCCAGGGGATCCTCTCCCGCCGTCCCCGAGGCGCCGTCGGCTGGGCTGGCCCGCGGAAGGCAGCAGGTGCTGGGCAATCTCTGCGGCTCCCCTCAGAGCCCCCGGCCGTACAGGGCCTTGTGGCGCAGGTACTCCTCGAGACACTGGATGGCCGCATCGTCCACCTCGGGGTCGAATTTGTTGGCCAAGAGATGGTGCTGCTGCAGCATCCAGGGCAAGTCGCCCACCCCGTAGACGCAGATGGCGCGCTGGTGGCGGCCGGTGCAGGGCGGGTAGGGCGCGCCCTTGCTGATGTCCCCCTCCAGGTACTGCCACTTGACCAGGCGGGGAAGGGCGTTCATGTCCGAGAGCTGGAACTTGTCGTTGTGGGGCGTGCTCCCCGGCACGCCTGGCATGCGGCTCAGCGTGGCCCAGACGTGTTCGTCAGGGCTGTAGCTGTCCTTGGACCACTGGAGGAACTTCTGTGCCATGGGGTTCTCGAAGATGTACTGCACAAAGTCCCTTGTGACCGCGTTGTACGCGCTGCCCGTGAACATGGGGGAGCTGTGGGGTGGCGGCTGTTTCTTCTGGGCAGTGCGAGAGATGGTCTTCCCCACCTCGTGGTGGTACTGCCAGCGCTGCTGCTTGGCGCCTGAGGGCTTCTCCGACTCCACGCTGTTGTGGCCCTGTAGCAGCTGCAGCGCCCGGACTATCTCGGCGTTGGTCTTGATGGGGAAGTCGGTGCCGCAGGTGTTGATGAGGTAGCGCCATGGCACGGGGCTCTGCAGCAGATCCTCCATGCAGTTGAGGTCGGCCTGCAGCCGGGACCACGCGGCGTAGACCACGCTTTCCAGGCGACTGGCCACGAAGACGTTGGGGAAGCAGGCAGTAATGGCCCGCACGGCCTCCTGGAAGGCGGCCGGGGCTTTGGTGTCCACATGGACACAGTAGACGTTCTGGGGGGCGTAGACGGACCGCAGGAGCCGCTCAAACATGTCGATTTTGTGGTGGATGACCATGGAGTAGGCGATGGGGAACTCCTCCTCCTCCTGGCTGAGCGGGAACTCTATGTAGCGCCGGCTCTCCTTGAAGGCTCTGCAGTCCCTCGTAATGTTCAGGTACTCGCCGGGCGTCGGTGGAGACTTTCTGTTCGCCACTTCCAGGCTGCCGAGCTGCGCCGCCTGGATGGCTGTCTGGTCCCCGCGGACCACCGCCGAGCAGTTGATGCTGCGGCTGGGGGAGAGCTCCAGCGCCCGGTAGAGGCGGGAGCGGTCGGCGGGGTCGGGGCGGGCGGTGCCGCGCAGCCCCAGGGCGGCAGCGAGCAGCGCCAGCGGCCCGAGCAGCAGCACCCAGCGCCGCCGCGCCGCCGGGGCCCGCTCCCGCCACTGCATCCCCGCCGGGGGTCTGCCCTCGCCTCCTGGCTGCGCTGCCCTGAGGGAGCCCGAGCCGCTGCCGCTCGGAGCAGCCCGGCTGCGGGGCACCTGCTGCCTCTGGGAGATGGGGAAGCACTGCCCGGGAGATCCCGGTGTGACCGCAGGTGAACAACAGTCCCCTCCCCGTGGCGTGGCTCTGTGTGGTTTTATCAACACTGGGATTGGTTCTATATCTTCTGTGTCAGTTTAAAAGATGATATTTCATCTTACCCCTGTCCTGCATGTCATGCAAGGAAAAGTCCTCTGGAATTCAACCGTGTGTGCATTTTTGGTTTTTTTTAAAGACTTTATTAGATTCCTTTGGCGTCTAACCTGCTTTTCCAGTGCTCTGGTGGGTAGGGAAGATGTGTGCTAATAAAATTCGATGGGTGAAGGTGTGAGTGTTAACCTTAGTGTCTCTCCTAACTTCAAGCAGCAGGTTTGTAACAGAGCCCAGACAGTTTGATTCCTGAAACAGACAACGGTCTGCACAAGCCTGAGCTTCTGAACTTTGGGATAAAATACCAGGTTCAAGGGGGGATATGTGGTAGGCAGTTCGGGAAGGCTGTACCTTCCTGGTACCCCAGCCTACGGGGAAAGGAAGAAGGCAACATGTAGCCGGGAGTTAGGATAAAAGGAGGCTGGGTCCTCTAAACCCTCGAGAGAGAGAAAACCCTCGGGCGTGCGCTCCAGTGGGCTCTCTCCTTTTATTCGAATAAAGTTGTAGGACTCCTCTGTCTCCTTTGTGGACACTGGCTTTACAAGCGTGGTTTTCCGTACCTGATCATTCCAGTTTATAGTTCAGGGAAGTGGTAGCAATAGGGATGTAGTCTACAAGGCTAATTTCAGCAAGTTTCTTGGTATTCCTGAGTACTTTGAGCTTTAGTGAAGGATTACTGGAAAATGTAACTGGGCAAAGTCGAATGTCTGCTTCTACAGAGGAAGCAGAGTGTGAAGGTAGAGGCTATGGTTTATAAATTGCCACAAAGTGCCTGCTTAAAGGAGGAAGTGAGAGAATGTTTGGACCAGCACACTGGCCAAGGCAGTATCACATAAAAGAAAGAAAGAGGTAACTGCGAGTGATAAAACAAACACTCCTTGTGCTGTGCTGAACAAAATAATGCTCCCTAAGCTTTGTGGTCATCCTTTGTAGGTTGACCCAAACATAATATGTGGTATCATGTTTATTAAAAAGCCACATCAGTGGCTCAGAAATTTTAATGGGCATTGTGAAAAGAAATTATGTGATACACATGGTATTTCCTAAATGCACAATGTCAGTTTGCCTGTGCTGAATACCAAAGTGGATATGGTTGGGAGAAATATGGGGTGGAAATGCTTGAGGAATGCAATTAAAAGTACTGAAGTTATTTTGGATTAATTTGTCAACATTCTGTAAATATGGTTGCAGATTTGCTAATATGGAACTTCTTTGGAAGAAGTTTGCTGCTTAACATTAACATCTTGAACTTGTTCAGTGCAAGAAACTTGACATTTTTGAAGGTTTCTAAGTTAGTAGCTTCATCATTTACTTTGCTGTACACAGCTCTTCATTTATAGGTTCTTACCTGAAGTAAAAAATAGTTTTGGTAAGTCTAGGTGCTGTATTTGTAGTGCCTTTTTGTACCTGCTTCCATTTCAGTAAACCATATCAAGTCAGAAGTTCCTGCTGTTTTACCTTTCCTGTTAAGGGATAAAAAGAATCTTCTCAAGTTAACCTGCTATCTACTTGCCCGATTGCACAGTTTCTGGGTTGTGGTTTAGATAAGTGCATTGGAGAGTGGAGAAGAAACATCTATTCTGCTTGCTCCTCCAAGGGAAAAAACCAAATTGTGATTGTTTGCTGATGATGTCAGACCTGATGAAGTACCTGGTAGAAATTTACACTGATGACAAGGGCCATAATCTTACCAGGTCCACCTGTGCACAGCTTGTAAAAGGAATAGGGTTTTCCCACTGAAAGAAACTTTAATAAAGAGAAAAAAAGAGAGCTCATGTGGAGGGATCAGCCTGTAGTTATTGCTCAAATCTGTAAGGAATGGATTCTTGTATATACAGATACACTGCCAGCTTTTATAGCATGACTTTTAAGAAATATTTGGAGGTAGTAAGTTTTGTGAACTTAGTCAGAGAGACATCTGAGGCCAGGCTTGTATATGTTACAAAAAAAATCTTTTGTGTTATACTCCATTGACTGGGGGTGCTAAGAATTTCCGTTTTAGCTTCTTGGTCAAAAATAGTTTGAGCGTTAAGTGTTATGGTTGGGGGGTTTTTTGGTTTTGTTGGTTTGTTTGGGGAGTTTCTGAGTTCCTTCCTTCCCTCCCTCTCTCCCTATTACAGACCAGCTTGTGGGGATTTTGAAGGATTCCACCTGAAAGCTGTAATACCACTTTTAAGCTATAAGGCCATGGTTGCTTGTATCATTCTGCTACTTTTCTGCATTTCTCAGTTTTCAGAAGAGGTCCTTGTTTCCTGCTCATTCATTCAGAGCCATAGTGTGCTTTGGGATATGTTGGCTTAACTGCTCTGCAGGCATTACTAGCTCACAGCTAAGTTCTGTGTTGTCCAGAACGTTTGTGTCTACAGGAGGAATTTTGTATTAACAGCACAGTGACTCTTATTTGACCATTGTGTCTCACAGCTGTTTGGTTTTCATGTGTCATCTAGATAGTGAAGCCATAACTTGACAGAAGTATGTGGATGAGGTGTAATTCTAATCAGAAAGCAGTGTGTTTTCCTTGGTGAACTGTTCCAGTGTGGGTCCTGTCCTAGGCTAGGATATACAGGATAGCCTCCAGGATATCTGTTCCACAGTGGCTCCTCTTGACAGATTCCCTTAAGGCACACCAGCTACCCCACCCTTCCCCTATTCTGCACTGACCTTGGTGTCTGCAAGATTGGCTCAGCTTTTTATGTCTGACATGGGACGGCTTCAGGTCTCTTACCAGAGAAACACTTCTGTCTCCTTACAAAATTATTGCCATGCTAGCCCAGTATAAGAACCTTTTGGACTAATGGCAGGGAGAGAGTGAGGTGAGTGGTCAGGGTGTGACATCAATAAGGAAATCGTTGAATAGGATTTCTTTCTTGCTTTTATTTTCCCTTTATTCACACTCTCCCACCCTCATTTGGCTACATATTTGCATACAAAGGCTAATGGCTCTAGTCTTCCCTGTGTCCACTAGTGTGTTTTACATCTGTAAGATCATGGAATCATAGAACAGCCCAGGTTAGAAGGGATCCCACACAGTCGGAGGCTCATGGGAAATGAAGCACAAATAAAATTATAATTACCTTGTCCAATTACACCTTGAAAGCCTCCAGTGATTTCTCCCATATTTGAAGGCATGCAGTGGTACTGCAAGTTCTGTAATGTTTATAGACACAACATGGAATGATTTACAGACAGAATTTGAAACTTGAATACAGAACTGACCTATTTTGCCAAGGAAAGTGTGTAGACTCGGAACACACTGAGTTGGAAGGACCCATCAGGATCATCAAGTCCAGCTCCTGGCCCTGCACAGGACACCCCAAGAGTCGCACCATGAGAACAGTGTCCAAACATTTCTTGAACTCTGTCAGGCTGGTGCTGTATCCACTGCCCTGGGGAGCCTGTTCCAGTGCCAAAACACCCTCTGTGTGAAAAACATGGGGTTTTGCTTCATTCTGATTGAATGACTACTGCTGAAAGTGGGCAATCTGGATTGCCACTTGAGTACCCCCTTGTCACTGACCGATTTGTGGTGTAGTTAAGGTGTCAGAGGCATGTAGATGAATAGCCAGATTTATAGGTAACAGGTAACCTAAACCGTGGTGAATCAGCTTGCTGCCTCTTTCCAGTGTTATTTGGATTAATCATGTGAGAAATACCTAACCCTGCATGGAGCCTGTAAAATTATCTTGTAAGCCCACACCTAAAAATACTTAGGGCTGGCTCTGATCTTCCTTTGATTTTTTTTTTTTTTTTGTTATGTAATAAAGTATTGTTAAGCAAAATTAGTGATAGTCTTACTGACTGGTATTTAAGCAAAATCTTTCCTAGGTAAACTTTGTAAGTAATTTTCTGTCAAGGACACATCTTGTACTAAGATACAGTATCCTGTTGTGATCCACTGTGTTGCGCTTTTCCCATTTGTGTTCACATAAGGAATGTTCTTATTTGTGTCAAGTAGTAATGGCTCTTTTCAAAACAACTGTTCTTTATAAATCAGTATTTCCTTTGAACTATGACAGAAATTGAGAAGAAATTACATTTCCATCTTCTTGGCTGTTCAGATTTTTTTTTTTTTACTGTCTCTGCTGGTATCGTGATACTTATCTAAAAATCTAAATAGTTTTGAGATTTATAGTTTTAAAATTACAAACATTGGAAAACTTCATGGTACTTTTCTCATTATGTATCTTCAGAGACCATAAGTTCAGTGTTCATTTTATATGGAGTATTTGGCACATACTCCAGAGTGGGAAAGTGAACAAAGCAAAGGTGGGAAGTGAACAAGGAAGTATTGAGGTTTCAAAATAAATAAACCTTATGCAAATATAATTATTTTGTATATGTACACTTTATCTGTAAAACTTTAACATGATGAACATGGTCTTGTGCATATTCTGCTTTTTGAAATCGAAAACTTTCTGATTATAGAGTTTAGCTTCTATTTGCTTCCATTTAATTTCAACTGAATTATGTGTCACAGTCTTGTCCTGTCTAACAGTATAAGCTGTATCTTTAGAAACTGCTGAGATTGCATCCCCACTAGCAGAGTCTTGGGTCAGTTTGATGACAAGTTAGAGGTCAAGTTCATCTTTGAAGAAACTGTTGGATGTTAATTTTCCTTTCAGAGTTCTACTTCATTGCTGGTTTGTGACAAATGGTTTGAAAAAAGTACATGCAGTACCTCTGAACCTGACTCAGAAAGGACATGAAAAGGCAGCAGTAAAAAGCAGTAAGTAAAATATCAAACCACAATATTTTTTGTAGCACACATACCAGTTCCTGTTATTTCACTGAGCACTGCCTGATGCTATTCACCTTACAGCTGCAGGCTCACTGCCCTGCTCTTTCTGGACCTCTGGTGCACTTTCACTGAAGTCAGAGCATTTCTGCTTTTGTCCAAGGCACAATTGCTGGACTGAAGAGCATAAGTGAGTGTGGCTTCGAAGAAAGCTGAAGCAGACAACCATAACTGACACACATTCTATAGGGTAGTATTGGTTACTTGAAATTGTACACAACACCTGAACACTGCTCATAAGGTATAATGAGCTTCCTCAATTACCATTTGTATAACAAAGCAAAATAGGGGGATAAGGCATCACTCACCTTATACAGGTTGCTGAAGAGACAGACAAATAAATAGGATGGTGCTGGTAAGGATGTTTAAAAGAATTTCCTTTAAACCACTCTTAAAACTGGCACTGTTTCTGACTGTGGTGCCTGACACAGTAAACTGGGCTCTGTCCTGAGGGAAGAAAACCTGTTTTTTTCTTGAGGGATGTTAACACAAAGAAAACAGTGATACTGGGGATCATAAATACATTAGCTCATGCTTCATTGTTTCTAGAAAAGGATTGCTTCATACATCATGGGAAATATAAACAAAACAGAAAACAAAACTCTTTTAGACAGATGATAGAGGAGGCTACAGGAATAAAGAACCAAAAAGAATGGATTTAATTTTGTACCTTTCCCACAATGAAAACCCCATTATAGCTATCCTATTGAAGAGATTGTTTTTTAAGAGATAAGGGACTTGCTGAAAGAGACATAAATGTTACTGGGAAAGGTTTTTATCTTTTATCCTTCAAAGCATGTTAGTTTTATGTCTTGCCTCATTTTCAGTTGTCTAAATAGTATTCTGAACTTTAGATGTTTCTGTTCTGTGGTAGAACTTTTATCAATTTATCAATGTTCTGTGCAGTTCTGTTTGGTCACAAGTAGAGTGTCTGCCACAATACCCAGATCCATGCACAGAGTGAGGGTTGACACACAGATCACGTCCAAAGCCTCTGCGTCATGGAGATTGTTGCTTTCATGTCTCTGTGGCTGCCCAGAAACATCTGAATATGTTTAGACCTACAGCTGGTCTGGTTGCCCTTGAATTTCCCATATCTGGCTAAGAATACTTTGGGCTGGGACTTGGTCCAGTTGCTGAATAGGTGCTGCTGAGTTCAGTAATTTTTCCTTCAATACTTGGAGGATTCACACAGAGCATTCCTTACCTTCAGACTCACGAGTGCATTATGAGTGAAGTCACACAAGGAATCAGTGGGGGGAAGGTGAATGTCACTCTAAACCTATTGTGGGCTATTGAGCTCTGTCTGAGGTTCCTGCAGTGTGCTGCCCTTTTTCTGGCTGCAATTCTGCAAGGAAACCAAAGTATTTCATAACAGTTTGAGTGTCCTGCTTTTTCAGCCATATGTTCAGAGCAAAAGTCAATATGAAATTATTTTGTAGAGGAAAATGCAGTTGTGGGGAGTGTAGTACCATTTTTTCCTTGTTTCAGGTGCTCTATTTGCTTCATATTTTTCACCCTTTAAAATTCTCCTGTATACTTGACACTTCTGCTTCCTTATAGAAAGCTAGAAGAAACATTAGCTGCACTTTTGCCAGAAAAAATCCTTAAGGTTTTTGCTGCTTATTGTTTCATTCTTTCCATGCTTATAACATGTCTCCACAGCTTGTCTGTCTGTGGATGTTTCCACGCTGCAGTAAACTACCTCCAGGGTAAAAGGTAGCAATAGGAAAAGAGAAGCTTTCTGTACAGCAGGTAAACAATTGAGGTCTAGAACCACTGAGGTATTTGAGCATCCCACCTAAAAGTAGTAAGTGCGTGGGTATGGGCACCTGTATTCTGGAACAGTTCTGTGCAGGTAGTGCTGATGCAGCAGACAGCAATTACATCTTTCTTCTGGCACATATTATGTGCTACAGTGTCCTGCCCATGCAGAAGGGGCTGAAGAAGGAGCTGGTTTTTGAGGAGCATTTACGGCCCAAAGACTGAAATATTGATTTAGCTGACTGAAGGTCGTGCCCCTCAGTGTGTGCAAATGAACGTGCCTGAGCTTGTCTTTGTGAACAAAGACGGTTATGGTAGTGCCAGATGTCAGTAAATCAAATATTGGCACATGTATTTCTACTTACTGCTCTTACTGAAAAGAATACGATAAGAAAAAAAACCTCAAAGAAACAAAAAACCCCAATAGCTTCTAACCTTCTGGCATGCATTTTCTGCCTATAAAATAATGCCATTCTCCATGATTTTGGCACTTGTTTTAGGCAAATAGTGCACTTTGCAGAAGTACCAAAATGTAGGTCTATGGTAAAACACCTTAATTACAAATTCAACAGTGGGAAGCAGAGTAGTAGTTTATTCTTTAAAAACCCCATGACACTGGCATGTCCCTCTCTTCATGTTATTTTCAGTTCTAGATTTGGATTAAGTCTTTTTTTCTACTTCTGTGGTCAGCAGTGAGGGTGTTAAGAGTCCGGTTTATACCACAGTGGCCATAAATCTGAGTGAAGGTGTGTGCATTGAAGCACCCTTTCTCACTGAAATCAGATGAAGAAGAGAAGTGAGTTTGTGTTTTACTTCAAACAGGGATAATTTCATAGTTTTTACCTGAAACTCTGAGCTCAAGTTTGCTCTGACATTAGCTAAAAATGTGCGGTGCCTTAACTTCTCTTGTTGGAATAGTCCATATACCTGAATGAGAGAGCTTCAATGATTTGCTAGTCTTGAGATTACTTCAATATTGTCTAATGCAGCAATGAATAGCTGTTTCCAGGATATTTCACCCACCTTTTTATAGCAATTTTGCTGTTGTCACAAGTAGCTATTAATCACTTAATCTCTAGACTCTGTTGGCAATTGAAAGTCATAGAGCCAATGTCTTTATGGTTATGAAATAAAAATAACTGTTTGAATATTTGCATCTCTAGTTATTAAGCAGCTTGCAGCAGAGTGACATGGTACTATAAAATATATTTTCAGTCAAAAGATGATTCAGGCCATTTTTCTTAGTCGCAACTGAGATGAAACTTTGTAGGTTGTTTCAGAGAAAAACACTGGAATTGTCACTAAAACCATACCAGATTCCGGAGGTGTATATGTAAAAAAGGTTGGGCCAGAAAGATTTTTGCCACATGCTAGCACATAAAAAATTAGAATCTTTGTAAAGTGTATATTTGACTAATTGTGGAACAGCTCTTGGACAGTAAAGGCTGGGTTTAACCAAGCTGGTAGGTTGCAACTGTTCTTCCATCACCTCTTTCCTAGGTAGACTTACAAAAAACAAAGCTAAAAAAAGAATGCCAAAAAAACTACCACCCTTTGCAAGGGTATATTTCAGCAAACAATAGATTACATACTGAAACAAGGTGTTCTTGAAGAGCACTAATGTTCCTTTATTTCAGGAAGGTTATGGTTCATGATCTCCTGGAAACTACTTGGAAATAATACAGCAAAAAGGGCTAGACTGTTCCACCTTTTAACTGGTGAGATCCCAGCACTGATGTGGAACTCCTGAGTGACAGTGTGGCAGGATGCCCTGTGCTGGGCCAGTGTGGGGCAGAGTTCCTAGAATACAGATGGCATTGTCCCCCTGCTGCTGGCACAAGGTGTTAGCCACCATTGCTGAGGCTAATGGACAGGAGGAAATGCAGGGTATTGCGTATCAATAGCCTTTGGTTTGTTCTTTCCTTTTTTAAAAAATGTATTTATATTTTTTCATATAAGAGTGTTAGTGTAACTGGAACCATAAATCTGATTAGCAATATAGCTGTGTCTTTTTACTGTTGAGTCTTGACAGGCACATATCACCCTCACTAGTGTGAACATTTAACATGGACCAAGAAATTGGGTCAGGAAATGTGGTGTTTGTGGTTGTGTTCATTTGAATAAAAAATGCCTTGTGTACTTTGATAGAGGAGATAGTGGTTGATCTCTAGGTGAGCAGCAATCAGGAAAACTTGCAGCTGTGACTGCAGAAAATACCCAAAAGAGTCTGGGCAATATGCAACAAAAAACTGAGTTTCTGAGAAAGGAATATACTGAAAAGAGCTTTTATCACTGGAATTGATAACAGAGTTATCATAAGTAAACAGCTGGATGAGCACTGTAAGAAAAAATATCAGAAAAGCTCTATATTATCTTTTAAAACTTTATTCTATCAATTAATAGCCTAAGGCATGAGGTTTTTCATTGGATATTAGTGACTCTTGTCTTTTGAAGGAACAGGCAAAAATATACCAAGAGTGCAGCGTTGCAATTCAGGGATTAGACCTAAATTAAGATAAGGAGAAGCATTAATTAGAGAAGAGACATAAGAGGAAGGCAATAGTGCTGCATGTGGGAGCTAGGCAATTACTAGTTGTCTAGTTCCAACTCCTCATGGCATTGGGGTTAGAACTGGATGATCTTTAAGGTCCCTTTGCACCGAAACCATTCCATTATTCTATTACCTCCATTACAGGTGTGGTGAGGTGAAGATTGGGTTAGAAAAATTCTTGTTTGAAACAAGGTACTAAAAACCCAGAACAAATGCTAAATACTTGGTAGTCTATAGAGTTTTCTAAGTAAGACTGAAGAAAAGATTATCTTTCCTAGGATGATGGTAGAAGTCCATTTTTCTTTCCTTCCTCTATTAGAGGATTGGTGTAAATTGCTTGTCCAACATTTTGTACAAGCTTTGTTTGGAGCTTCCATTAATGATTAATTTGGGATTATCTGCAGGCCATGAATTTCGTTCATTACTAATACTTTGTGTGCACTTAAAACTGCTGGAGTGGTCAAAGGCCTTCTAGATGGAGTGCCAAGTTACAGCTGCAGGTGTCAATAATACCTGCAAAGTGCACAAGTCTCACTTTGCAACTCCAACATTTTTAGTGCAAGGTGAGTAAAGCTGAAGGGAGGATACAAGTCTTTGGGAAAAGAAGAAAAACAACTGAAAAACAGCCAAACCCAAGCAACCTGTTGTTTTCAAATCACCTCAAAATGAACACTTGAAGCACATCATACTTGTAAAAAGCAATTTCTCTGTATTTCAGAGTCATCTCAGCATTGTTTGTTTTCCTTTACAACTTCAGAATGAAAAACTGGCAGAATCCAGTGCTGGACTCAGCAACCCTCAACATCAACTGAATGGCCTAACACTGGACTAAATTAGACAAGCACTTGAAGTAGATATAGCCTTGTCAAATTTCTGGCTGTATCAGCAACACCCTCCATCTGCAAACTGACAGAGAGGATCTGACAAATCCAGTACATTGCAGGATCTGTCTCTACTACTGTTCCACTGTCACCTTGTGTTTCTAGCTAAACTGAAGTTAATTTACTGATCAGGGAACTGGCTACTGTCCATTGACTAGCCCTGTTGTTCAACTGTGGGTGAAGAGTTCAACTGTAGTTCAAATTCTTCTATTGTTTCCAGCAGATGATTCAAATAATGAGTGTGAGACATTCTGCCAGTTCCTAATTCTGAACTTCAAGTAAATTATTTTTGTATTGTGTACATATAAAGATAATGTGCCTCTTGTGAGCAGTGTCACATGTGATAGCTGATAGAATTACACTCTTTTGTGATGAAAAAGCTGTATGTGTCCTATCAGTTAAACGTGAACTGGTTGCTTCTTATGTTTCTTTGTACTTTTTGGTGGTTTCCAGTGATGAGGGGAGCAGTGTCAACACAAAGGCATTGTGAGGGAGAACTTTCATCCATAGTTACAAATCCTGTTCTGTTTTCCAATGAATGTTTGAACTAGACACTGCCTCTGACACTGAAGGTATATCACATTCCATGTTACCTTTTGGATATCCTTGAAGAGTTTCTCTCAGCTAGGAATGACTGTTTCCTATACACACATGCTCCCTTCTGTCCAAAGAGTTTCCCTCAGCTAGAAATGACTGTTTCCTATACACACATACTCCCTTCTGTCCAAACCACTATCCTACTGACACACAGAATGTGAGTTTTAATGGGAATTTATAGGTTAGTGCTGCTGGAGGCAAAAGGAAAAGAAAGTTGTTTTTCTCAAGGGGAAAAATGAATAAAACGTGACTAAAATAATCACCAAGACCAGTACTGCTGGTTAGAAAAGAAGAAAGGTTTTGTATCAAAACTCTCTTCAAACATTACAGGTTCTGTGTGGTTTCATTTGGTTTGTGCAGCACTGTTTTTGAGTCAAAACACAAAGTAATCTAACTTTATCTTTTTAAGTTAAAAACTATTGTTTGCTGTATATGTGTTGTTCAAGCAACACCAGCTGTCTTTTCTCCTGCAGATTTCTAATTTGTTTAATGAAATGAGCAAAGTTAATTAGTCTTTGTCACCTTGCAGAATCATAAATTACTACAGAATGAGTTTTATGTTTTTAAAATACGTGAATACAATGTTCTTGGGCAAGTGCCTGCTTAGTAATGCAAGAATAACTCAATGTCTCCTTCCTAAAGAGCACCAGGGCTTTTAGCTTAGTGCCTCTCTGGATGCAATAAACCACTCACACCTGGAGGTTAAAGGAGGGATGGCTCTGCTTGCTCTGAGTTCCTTTGTCACTGCCAGCAGGATGACTGTAATGAGAGCAGCCACATCAGAAAAGATTCAAAATTTCAACTTCTATCAGGTCATTTCAGTGACCTAGAAGTCAGAGGCACGTAAGATTTTTTTAAAGGTGTGAGAGAGGGACAACAGGCTGTCTTTTCTCTGCAGTCCTCATGCTTTCACAAGAATTTAACTAAACTCCAGAAAGGAAAACACTAGAAATTGTTTTAATGGGAGCTCATCAGTTTATGCCTATACTTGGAAAAAATTCTTTTAAAGTTACTAGAATAACTAAAATGAAGTAATTTTCCACATAAATCATGCATTCTTTCAGTTCTTTCCATGCCTTTTTTATACTTTGTGATGCTTTTTATTAGAAAACAGAAAACTTTTGGATTAAAAAGCAAAAGGTGTTTGTGAGAGAGGGAGAGAGATAAGGGAAGACTTTCAGTTGCCTCTTCTGATGCCTATTTAGATAACAGTTACAAGTTCCACATTAATGACCAGTAAAACACAAGTGTGCCTTTATGTAGCTGAAACCTGAACTTTTGCACAATCTAAAAGTTGTGTGTTTTTCAGTGAAAAGAGAAAATGCTTTTCAGATTTTTTTTTTTTAGCCATGTTGTCTGACTTTGCTTTATCCTAGTTAATGACATAAATTTTGGTCATGCCATCTTTCAATTAGCCTGCACATTTCACAGAATCTAATACTTTGAGAAAAATGCCCTTTGGATAGAATCTGTGCATAGATTTCAGAATTCTTCCAGTGCTGTGACTCTTTCTAACAATAAGGAAAAAGGTAAGCAAAAGAACAGAGTCTGTTCCTGTCTCAGAAAAGACAAGGATGTTCAGAGTTATAGCCTGGGAATTATTCATTATCATTTTTAGACGTTGCTTTGGTAAAAAGCAATGTAATGCAATTTTTTGATCTTCATTTTTGTACTCCTTTTGTGGAACTGATCTTCCATGTCTCACGGGGCTTTTCCTAAGTTAAATATTTTCTCTAGGTAACCTCTTTTACAGTATGAGGTACAAGGTGTGTACCTAAGCCTTAATCATAAAAACAATCTTCCTTATTTAGATTGGCATTTTGGCTCATGAATCTTCTTTGACACCCAGAGGGATTAAGTCTGCAAATATATAAGATCTGCTGATAAACGTGCAGTTAGCATTTTCCCTGACTGGGACCTATGAACTTCATCAGAGCACTGGATATCCAGAACATGCTCTGGAAATCTCCGCCTCCCACAGAACCCAGTGCAGTCTCCTCTGCGGAATCATAGAATTGCTTAGCTTGGAAAAGACCTTTGAGACCATTAGGTCCAACTGTAAGCCCAGCACTGCTCAGTCCACCACCAAACCGTGTCCTAAGTGCCACATCCATGCTTTTACTGTACACATTTAGTATTTTATCTCCAGGGCTGGTCACTCAATCACTTTCCTGTGGACCTTGTTCTTGTGCTTGACAACACTTTTGGTTGTTACAGTCCAAACCTCCCCTGATGCAGCCTGGGGCTGTTTCCTCTTCTTGCATGGCTTGTCACTGTTCTTTACAGCCTTTTGCAAAGCACATACTGCCATGGAAATTGTGTCTCGTCTGGTGTTTCCTTGTTTGCTTTTGTGAGAGCTGCGTATGAGGCAGCAGATTTCTCAAGAGCAGCTTATCTGACAGATTTTTTTTTTTCCTGCTGTCTTGTGTTTGTTCTGAGAATGGGAGGATCCAGGAAAAGCACAAGTGCCACAGCCTGGCCTCTATTTACTTCAACGTAATTCCTTGTGGAGTGTGTCATGGAATGGGTCACACCTGTACACCTGCTGCTGTCTAGAATGGCCACAAGCATCATCCTGTGGTGGAGAAATTAAGCTAAAATTCTATCACTTGAAGGCTGATAATGAAATTAATAGCCTGGCCTCAAAAAGAGCTGCCAGCAGTCATGCTTACAGGGCAACCAAGGTGCCCTTCCCACAGCAGATTTTGGGGCTAGCTGATGCTGGGATTCTGGGTGGGCTGGAGGCCCCTGTTCCCTGTTTCTCTTCAACCTTTCCCCTACTCTGTGTAGTGGCCCTGCCTGCAGCAGCATTAGAACAAAGAGGATGGAGGCCAGACTTGCAACCAAGTGGAAGAGCTTTGTTTGGAATGGAGAAGGGAGTGAATAGAACAGGATTCTCATCCAGTTTAGATGTGAGGAATATCTATCACCTTATAAAGGATAGATCTTGCTGAAGTGGCTCCCTCCTCCACCTTGCAGCAAGTGAAGTGTGCTGAGTTAGGGCAGTGCTCTAAGCAGTACCCTGAGATGAAGATATTGAAGATGGCACTTCAGTAACCATAGTGGGTAGCTGTATTTGGGGGATTTAAGTTTAGACTTGGCCTGGCAAAATACCTGTCTTAGCAAACCCTCCAGTGTAAATATAATTTTGCCAGCATGGAAGTATGTGGTTAGGTCAGCTCTCCCTGTGGCACTTCAGGAGGTGACATAATAGCTCATGTCAGGGTGAACTGCTCTTGGTCCAGGCCAGCAGCTCTGCTGGTGTGGTGATACAGGCTTTTCACAGTGCCAGACCATGTGCTGTGCAGGGAAAGGCCTTGTACTGCAGATGTGCCCTCAGTATTGATTCCTGGTTTCTGCTCCTCCTCAAGTAAAAAGATTTTCTTCTACTTCACATGGGAATAGTATCAACCAAAAGAGGCTACATCACTTTTGAAGCTATTTAGTAACTATATAGCTGCCTTGTTCCCTTTTATAAAGAATTTATATGGTGTGTGAGAAAAATCTGACTGTAACTGGATTATTGATCTTCATTTCCTTCCATGAATAATCAAGCTATTACTGGATTATTGTAGGACTTCCACTCTATCTCTTAACAGTCGTGTTCATGTTTTTTTTCATATTGTTGATGTATTTACTACGCAACTCTGATCCATTCAGTGCAAGGGGAAAAGGACTTGGTATCCCTTTTGGGCAGTTGATTCCTGATAAATCCTGTCATGCCTTTCTGAGACTGTCAGTTCTGTTTCTCTTTGCCAGTCAAGCAAAGAGGTACAGACTTGGTGACTGATTTTGTGGGGCTTTGTTTAGAATAGTAAAAGGCTTGACAGCTAAATGTATAATATGTATCCAAGAAATGTTCTTTGCTATTATGAAAGCCACAAGTCCTGCCATCCCCTGGGGAAATTCTATCCCATGAATGTATTCAGAGTGAGAAGAATCTTCTCAGTTATCTTGTTTTTCAGGTCTTAGTTATTAAGGTATTAGTCACAATCTCCCCGTAGGTGTGTGTGTTACTCAGCAGGTTTTTCTTTGTTTGCTTTTGGGGGTTTTTTTAGGTTCACGTGGTGGGTTGCCATGGCTGGGTGGAGGTTTCTTTCCTGTGCAATGAAGGCGTGTGCTTTCCGTGTGTTATCTCACATACTGAATAATTAATTTGTCTCTTTGACGTCTACTGGCTGATAGAAAATTTACCTTGTCTATATGACTTACTCCTAATGTTACCTACCCAACATTAACCTTATTCCAGGTTCCAATGCATATTATGCAAAATTTTGGTTACAGTCTCATTACTGATGATCATTAAAAAAATGTTTCTTGGAAGAACATACACTTTAGGCTTCTAATCTCCTGGTCATGAACAAAGTAAGCTCAGGTCTTCCTATGCTGTGCATCTAGAACTGGAGAAGACATTTTGGTTTATATATCGGTTTAACTTAATTTGTAATGAATGGTTCTTGGTACTCTTGTTAAATGTTTAACCAAAATTACTAAAATAAAAATCCAGTTATACTTCACCATCAGTATAGGCATCGTACATACACTAAAATACTTCACCATTTTGGAACATGCCATAATTTTTAAATGTATTTTCCTCTCAGCATCCCTCTGAGGTTGGAAGTGCTAACAAACACTTCATCAACTTATTTCCAGATGAGAACTGAGGTGCAGTGAGGTTGAGTCTTGTTTTTAAAGGTTTGCTGAGTTAGTCTGTCCTGCAGAGGAGGGAGCTGAATTTGCCTTTTCTCAAGATCAAGAACAGCATTCTGTCCACCCTGATCTGCAATGGTCGGTCACTTCCCTCCTCCCGGAGCTCCCAAGTCTCAGAGCCTTAGGGAGGTCACAGCCATTTCGTTACCAGTTTTCCTTCAGATGACCAAATATTTCCTCCTCTTTGAAAGAAATACCAAAGAAGGGAGCGAGTTATTGCCTCTAGGGCCAAGGTCAGCAATTTTGCCAAATACAAATCACAGAAACTCTGTTTACTTGGCAGTGCTAAGTTGTCCCTTTGCTGTTGCTGGGGTAGGGGACTAGCTGTGGATTTCTGAATTATTTAAACTCGTGCACCATCTAGTGGTATCTTTTTTTAAAAGCCTCTCAATCATCTAAGATAAAAGTAGATAATCTATTTAACCTTCTATTTTAAAATTCCAACTGCATGTATAATTAAAAGCGAATATAAAGCATCATCTTTCCCCTGAGAAGCCTGATGTTATATTCTTCCTTAACATGTGTTTACATATTTCTTGCAAATAATATGACTCTTGGGTTTATCTTCTTAAGCAAAATGCTCTTAGATGCAGAAGAGTTAACTTTCAGAGAAGAGAAACCAAGAATAGTTTGTGCACAAAATAGTGTTTCTTCTTAATTCAAAAGGTCAAATATTCTCTTTATGACTTTTAAAAGAAGCTGTATTGGTATTCTGAAGAGTAAGAATATCCACTGCATGGAAAAAGCAGTGACAGTGGCACTGCATATTTTTTCCATGTAAAACTGCTGGTGTGCCTTACATCTGCTCTGGAGAGATTCTGAGGAACAGTCAGCCACGAGGAAACAATGCATTATCTAGCTCCTGCCACTCAAGGAATCAGCTTAGATATTGTGAGCTTTTTAAAGAACTAAACAAAACCCACCCTGAATTTCTTGTATTCTTTCTAGCTTTTTAGCCTGTAGGTTGCACTCGTTTCACATTTCCAAGCTTTTCTCAGGATGCAGGGGAGTGGAAATATTTTCTTTTAAAATTAATGCCGAGTCTCAGACGTGATTCCAGTAGCAGAGACTCTAAGCAAAGCACTAAAAATAGTGAGAGTCATGATAAAATTGCAAGAGCAGGAAGTGTTGCCTCTGAGAGGAGTGGGGAGGAATCTCAATTTGCATGCATTCATTAGCTTGGCGTCTGAAGTTAAGCCGCTTTTTCTGGGGTGCTGCTTCTTCCTTTCCTGTAAGAATTACAAAAACTTCACAAACCAACTGCTGGCTGAGTGCTCTAAGGTAGTTTATACCCATCACAATAACATGCTATTTACAATACATTATCCCAGATCTAGCATGTAAATCAGATTATTTCTAATTTCCTGGACAGCTTTGTATTTTGCAGGTAGACTGAAGCTGTGTGCATGCTTCATTTTTCGGATAATATGTCATGGGTACTAATCTCTGGTTACTGGTAATGATCTGGAGGGTGTTGGAAAGCTATCTGCATGCTGGGCACAATGATCTCTCTGAAACTGGTGATTGTGCTGCTTCATCTCCATTGTAATACCTATGGCTTCAAAAGATGCTGTGTTAGTACTTCTGCAGAGAGATAAATCTCTATCTGACAAGAAGGATCTACTTACATGCAGCTATTTATGCTCATATTCTTTTAATTATCATTTAAATATAAAAGCTTTGTAATTGCTGCCAGGTGTATAGCAAATAAAGTGCATTACATCTCACTTTGAAGGAAGGAGGCCACAGGGCAGCTCATAATTCTGCAAAACAGCATGAAAGGAGGTATGAAAAGAAAAACCAAACGTGATGGGCAACTTGTTTTGGGGATTTGTTCCACCCAGGGTCCTTAGACAGACTAAGGACTGAGCCAGGTCCCTTCTACCCGTGAATTGGAATGGTTTGTTATGATACCTTCTCTCTCAGGTTGTATGAATCTAACAACTGTACCTCAGAAAGGAAATAAATAATGAAATGGTGCCTCTCTCTTAACATGATGCTCAGTTTTAGTAAAGTTCAACTCCTTATACAAGTAATGTCGGGTATCATAAATATTTAAACAGGCCCTCTAATTGTATTTCTTTGGATGAACTGGAATACTCTGCCCATTTCTTTATTTTGAGAGCTTTTAAAAAATCTCTGTTCCAGCATTTAAGTAACATTGACTAAATCCGTTAGCTGGCCAGTGGCATCCCTGTTCCTGAAATAGCATGACAATTTATTTTCAATAGGCTCCCAGCTACCTAAATGATTTGAGGAAGTAACCAAAATTGTACATTTACTTTCCCAGGGATTTCAGGGGAGGGAGTAATGGAGCTAGAGATGCAAATACTCCTGATATTATTTGAGGATTAATATTATTAATATTACAAATTCTTATTTAGTTGTTAGGAATCAAGTGATCCAAACAGTAAGATTGTGTTATTGAGTGCAGGAATGAAGCAAAAAAGGATTTAATATAACCATGGTTTTGCTTCCAGAAATGCCCAGCATTGTATACCATTTTCTTGTCCTTTGTATCTGCCATTTTCAGAGTTAAATGTGTGCTTCTACTTGTGATGGCAACCCCATAGCAACACCATCTGTTTCTTCAAATTGATGTTTCCTTACAAGTGAAACGTGGTAGTTAAATATAGCTTGACAATTACCTGACATTTTCAGAGTTTAGTTGTTTTTCATTGCTGCATAGTAAAAAAGCAAAACTGGAATTAATTTGGTTGTCAGACACTAACTGTGTTGTAAAAAATACTTTACAAAACCAAATACCACAATTTTTTGTGACGAAATGCTCTTATCTCTCACATTCACCCATTCACCTATGACTTGCTTACTGTGGGTGGCTGTATGATTTAGATAATTGAGTAAGGACTGAGAGTGGGAAGTATAAATTCATAAATGTCGAAGTGCCTAGACCAGCTTTGGTTAGCTTTGGAAAACACATACCATACTCTAGTATGTCATGGACTCAGTTTTACCCTCTCACGTTTGTTTGGATGAATGAGAACTGTGTTCGTGTTGCAGTTGTAGCTTTGCCCATTTGTAGGTGTAAGTTCACAAATGTCAGAGAATATCAAGCAACATGAGAGTAAATTTTTAGATCCCACCACCTCTTAAATTATAGCTGTGTGTAGGAGTTGGTTTAGCACTACTAGTCCTGAAAGATGTACCATCATTTCTAGGAACTTTGGGGGTTACTTTTTTGTTGGGTTTTCCCCCCGCTCTTTAAGAATACTATTTCAGAGGTCTGTTTGCACACAGGCATTCATATCCCTATGTTTAAGTATCCAAACCCAATCTAAGTCAGAGGCAGCTGCAGGTGCTTAATAGAAATGTGTAATAGAAATATCTGTCCAAGCAGAGTTCCAGCCTCTGCCAAAACACATGGCAAGATAAACTGGTATAACCTTTAAATGATTAATGAAAAAACAATCTGGTATGGTCACCTTGAATAAATGACACAACAGCCTTAACCATAGCCACAAGTGCAGTTACTCTGTTTGAGCAGGAAAGTAGAAATATCACAAACATCAAGCACTTCAGTCTTAGATTTGAATGTCTGTTTTAGTTCTGTTTAGCGCACAACTTAAAATGGGAATGTGGCCATTCTTCTCATTCTACAGACTTCAGCATTATAGGGAAGGAAGCAAGAGGAAAGAGAAAAAAGGATAATTCCCTCTTAAATCCTACTACTCTGTGGCAAGCAGAGTGGCATTACTGAGAGTTGTTCCTGTCTCTGTTCCTTTTGTTGAAGCTTTAGAGATACTATAAATTGTTAAAGCCTGCTATCACAACAGCACAAATGCTGCCAGTGACAACCAGTGGGGGCTTTTCTACTTGTCCTACTTAGGTGTAGGGAAGAGGCAGGGGAGAAGGCTGGAATGAAACTGTAAAACTTCAGTTCATCAACATGAAAGGAAAGGAGATTAAAATGAAATAAGAGGCATGAGTCATCAAATTGACATGCACCACTGGATTTAGCAGTCAGTATTGGTAGGGCTTTTGTAGGAAAACCTGTGGTATTTTTGGCTATTGCTGTCAATAGCTGTCAAAAGGGTAGGACTGAGCAAACTCAGATAAAAAGGAAGACTGTAATACAGAAGGGAAGTTTTAAAAAGCAACATATCTGCTTAATTAATTGCAGCCTACTTATATATTCATTAACTGCTATTATGAGTCAATCCTTCTTTGCTTCAGATTTCCATTCTGAAGTTAGAAGCTACAGAGCAAAGCAACTGTTCTCCAGCCACTTCCCAATACTGTTTTACATTTTTGCGTCACATTTTTATACCTCTCATTTAAATAATAAAGTATGATTTTGAGAAAAAGTTCCTAAGGGAGAAACAGGACTGGTGTTTATACAAGAAGACTGTGCTATAGTTGAGATTCATGCAGTCATAATCTGAGAGTGCTTTTAAATAAGCAACTATCTATTTCTTAGCAATATTATTAGAACTAAATTGTGCATGTGCATGTGTGTGGGAAATAAGAGTGGCAAATCTGTAAATTTTAAAGTTGAGAAATGTATTTACTCTTCCCCCCATCCTCTCCAATGTTGAAATAGCTGACTCTAAATCTTGTGCCTTTTTTTTTTTTTTTTTTTTGCTACTTCAAGCTATTTTAAAATAAGGAAAATCGATTTTAAAATGTAGAAATTCTATCATGGATTACCTCAGATCAAGTTAAAGTTCATGTAACACTTCTCCTTCCTGCCTTCCTTCCTCCATCTTTTCCTTCCTGTCCTTCTCCTCTCTTCCTCCCTCCCTCCCTCTCTTCTTCCTTTCCTTCTTCTGCTTCATGGGAATCCTTAATCCTGGCAGAGAGCTGTAATTCTGATAAGTCATTCTCAAAGCCCATGTAACTGTCCTTGGTGAACACAAAATGGATAGTGTTGCTTCAGAGGGCTGAATCTTACCCCACCTAATACTGAGAGAAAGCACACGATGAATGGAAGATTCTGCTCCTTTTTTGTGTTTTCTTATGCAGAAGCAGGTGGAAGTCTCCTCTTTATGGCCCAGTATAACTTCCTCCCTTTGCACAGCCCTACAAAACAGCCTCTGTTCCCTTCAGAAGTGCATCTTTATGGTCCTGGCTAAGGCAGTTTTTACAGTGAGACCCTCCCCAGTTAGAGCTTTACCTCAGATCTGCTCAGTGAAGTCCTCCTGAACCACCTTTCTCTTCCCTAAGCACAGATTGTAGTTGGGTTGGATTTGTAGTGGTGAAGAGCCAGGGAAATAACTTGACAGTGCCAAATTCAAGTCATTGCAAAGACCAAACCAACAAAGAGTTCTCAGGTTAAGAGACCTGGGCAGCCCCCACTCCAGGGGCAGAAAGAGCAACATAAACAGCAGAAAACTTTATCTTCTAGGAAGAGTAGGGTCTGCTATTGCTGATGAGGTAAGTGGAAGTAAAAGCAATTTACTGTCTGGAAATTTGCCATTTGTTTGTATTAATATCTCAGTAAAGAGGCTGAAGAGACCATGAAATGCTACTTGTCCAAAGCAGAGCTGCCAGTATACATCTGAAGGCTATATTTTCTTTTTACTGTTATTTTAATTTGCAGCTAAGAAATAAAAACAGAAAAGAGATGGGGGATGTCTGATGCATTTAAAATGACTTCCAGGCAGTTCAATTCCTTTGGCTTCAGCTGAATATGTCTCTATTCTAGAATGTTTACAAGGGTTTTTGTGTTATTTTGTATCTTTCCTCTTGGTGATGCTTATAATGAAATTTACCTTGAAGCGGTTGTTTTGAAATCTGATCTGAATTGCCTGGTACTGGCAGAGTTTTGTCTCTCTAAGGGTTTTATATATATGGGTCTAATTATCTGCTTTTAAAACATTTTGGTGAGGTAGCTTTATGGTTTCTCCTATTTTTCTTTAGTTTAAACACCAAGAGGTGACCACCCTTGCTGATAACAAGGAATAGGATAAATGTGTCATATTGAATTTTTAGGATTATGGAGCCACATGGATATATGTTGAAATTGTTCTTTTTGTACCTGGACTTTGGCTTCTGTACAGTTCTTGCAAAATGAATGCCTTTGGTTTGACAGTAGGTTTATTGTGTGCTGCATATACATATGTAGATGAATGAGGTTTCTTTTCCATTTCTACCTTTACTCCAGTAAAAAAGAAGGAACTTGCAGGTTTTTAAAGCCTAATGCTCACCTCAGCATGATCTGTAGGGGATTTTGCACACAGTGCAAATGTAGGTCTGCTGAAGTAACTGTTTATCTTTCCACAATTTGAATATCTCACTAGCAAGTTGCATCTAAAAATATAAAAATACCATAAATTGCTGGAATTAATTCATTATTAGGATCTATTTCAGATTGGAATAGTGATGAAAGGAACTATTACCTAAATTTTACTCCTTCATGATTTACTGCAGAGAACAAGCTCCCTGCAGGGATATTGCACTGCTTCTGGTTTATGGGCATAAGACACACAGCAAATGGAAGTGGCCCATAGGAAGCTCACAGGGGATCTGCTGGAGATAATTAGTGCACCTGTTTTCTCTTCCCAAATTCATCTGTGGTACTAAACTAGCTGATGATTCTGTTTTGCTTGATAATTGTGAGGAAGGTTATTTGATTAATGAACAGTTCAATCTTCCTCATTCAGACAGGTAAATTCATGTTACATTGAGAAATGTAATGTGGATAGCAGGAAACATTGCTAAGAAATACTGGTTTTTCCCAATGCTTTGCCCTGAACCAAGGCTTATAAAATGTGTGAGTTGGAGTTAGGAGTGATGACCCCTGTGGGTCAGAGGGGGGGTTTTTGTGAAACAGTGTACCTGCTGTACCTGGGAGGCTGATTTTTTTTTTTTTATATATGATGAGCTGTAATAGGTGAATACTGTTTCACTGACTCTTAAAAAGTTTCATTTAATGAGTCAGAATTAATTCCATGCAAATCTGATTTCTCCCTTGCTCTTTTTCTAACTGTTAGAGAGGAGGAGGAGGAAAATTTTATAAAACACTTTTTGCTTTAAGAGTAGAATTTCAGATGAGTTACATAATGTCCATGAAAACTGAGAGTGAAATGTACTATTTTGACCTTCACAGTTATCTGATAAGTGTTTTACAGCCACTTCAATTTTGTCTTCTTAGTATCATTAAATTCTAGAGAACTAAGTCTAGTCAATTAAGATTTACCCACTACTTTAACTAAGTTTAAAATATGATTTTGAAAAAGCTTTTGATGTTTTAATACTGGATGTATTTTCAGAACAGAGAAAGCTCACAGCTCTATTTCACATCCCAAAGAATATATTCTTTAAGCCTCTCTTTCTTACGAGTACATTCTCTTGGATGCCTGCCTTAAACTACTCCTCCTTTTGTAAATAATATCTAGGTTTGAGTCTGTCTCGATGACAGCATTCCTGGCAGTGTCAGTTTCTGTAATCACGGAATATCCAGAGCTGGAAGGCCCCACAGGAATCACTGATGTACAGCTCCTGGCCCTGCCCAGGCACCCCGGCAATCCCCCTGTTCCCCGAGAGCGCTGGGCTCTGCCAGCCTGGAGCTGCCACCTCTGCCCTGGGGAGCCTCTTACAGTGCCCAGCCACCCTCTGGGGGAAGAACCTTGCCCTGGTGTCCAACCTAAACCTCCTGGCACAACTTCAGGGCTTTTCCTCAGGTGCTATCATGATCACCACCAAGCAGAGGTCAGTGCCTGCTCTCATTTCCCCTGAGGAGAAGCTGCACCTGCAGTAGGGCTGCCCTCAGCCTCCTCCAGGCCTGACAGCCCAGATGGCCTCTGCAGACCTCTCACCATCTTTGCAGCCTCCTCTGGACACTTGTCATTATTGAGACAGCCACTGTACCCAGCGTGCTTCAGGAAAACTTCCAAGGATTTCAAACATCAGCACCTTGTTATCCAAAAGTCTTTCATACCTTTTCTAGGTAGCTTCCTACAAGCAGCTCCACACAGCCCTGGCTCTTTCTCTCTTCCTTCTGCAGTTCCAGCTAGCCCCTTCCTGTCCCTGGCACAGCCTCCTCACCCTGTCTGTCACTCATACAGTGGCTCAGCTTATCTGTCCCTTGTCCAGCCTCCTGTCCCTTCCTCCTCACAGCACAGTCAGCAGACTCCAGCTGACTCTCTACCACCTCACTCACTCTTTCATCACACCCATAGCTGTGGGGGCAAGGCTGTTCTCACTCTTTGGTAATTAACACAGGGGCAAGATTGCCTTTAGCTCTATCTCTATCTGTCTTCCCATAGACACTCCCCAATAGTTTAAAGTCTTTGTTACACTCTGGTATCCACAACTGCTCACAGGACTCAAGGTGAGGCTGCACAAGTCAGAATACACAGCTGCCATTGGGGAATATTTGGGATTGGGAAGGAAGGGAGTTTACCTTATAAACTTCATAGGAATTACTACCAATTAAAATTTCTAATTTCATAATTTTATATAAGAAATAAAAAGCCTCAATGTAAGCACAGGCTTTAGTTGCCTGGTAATTTTACTATAAAATGACAATGTGTTATGGTAATTTTAACATTAGACTTTGATCAGCAAGCTGGACTAGCTACCTTCCTTTCCAACCTAGATTTTTCTGTCACTTCTAGAACATTATCTGTGAGCTGACAATAGTAGAAGGGGCTAAGGATGACTGAAGCAGTTATTTATATTTATGTCCAGTTAGATTTTAATTTTAGTGTGATTCTTTTGAATTTGTTATAGAGGCAGGAGAATGGAGAATCAATACAAGTCAGCTCTCAGGAGTGTTTGAGTAGGAAGAGTTAAGGAACTTAACTCTGTTAAGTTAACAGAGATGGTTCACCTAAGCCAAATAACTTTCTCTTATTTAGGGGAATAGCTACCCTAAGTCTGTTAAATGTACATTAATGGTATTTTCATTGCTATAAACATCAAAATATATGTTCTATAAACATCAAAACGTAGAAAAAATTGATCAAAGTAGTTTTTTTAAATGTCCTGGTGTTCTTAACCTTAGTAACCTTAAGAGATTTCATTTATAATGATAGGTAGTTTATCACTACTTATCATTATTTGTCATCATCAAAACCATGAATTCCTATCCAGTGCATCAGCTGTATGGGACAGATTGCTCAGATGCCTTCTGTAGAAGATGATGCTCATGCTTTCTTTTTCCCTGTGAGGTTCAATAGAGCAAGACAGCCTTTATGACACTGAATAGGTTTAATTAGGCCATTTGAGGCATTTTGGATCAAAGTAAGAGAAGAACCTGTAACTGCAGGTCAAATTTCTCCATCCCAAAGGCCACTGGAACACTTTCTGTAGACAATTGTGATAATTAGAGCATATTATAATTTTAAAAGCTTTTTTTTTTCCTTACAAGAAAGGCTTAATCTTTTTGCTGAGTGCAGAGAAAGAAAGAATGCTCGTTCGGAAATAGAACTCCTGTTGAAGGTAGTGGTGTGTCTCACGGACTGATTTCAGTCTTCTTGCAGGGTTCCCACTTGGTATGTAAGATGCATTGTGGTTAAAAACTAGTTATAAGCCCCACTGTGTTGTGTTTCTTTGTTTAAAAGCAAGGTGAGAGTGCCTCTAACCCATCTACTAGAATAATGTGTGAAGTGTGTTTGGCTGTTTATCCTGTGCCACGTGCTTTCTGCTCCTCAAGCTGTGAGCAATGTGCTGGTAAATCTCAAAGGAGTAACAGTAGCAGTCCCAGAAAGAGAAAAGGCAAAATTAGGAAAGGCAAACTCTACAGGAAGCTGATTTCATTCTATTCTGTAGTATGTTAACTGTAGCAGAATAATGATCTCTGGAAATAAATTGTGTCCCTGTGGACAGCTCCAACCCACATCTCCAGACCTGTGTGCACCACAGTGAGACACTTGCACCATATGTGCAGGGGCAAACCAGCATATGTCTAATGTGAAATGTTTAATGTTTGTTGATAGTAACTCCTCTCTATTTAAAATTAGAGAAAATCAATCTTGTAATATTTTATTACAGACTACAGAAAATAATGGAGTGAGCAACAAAAATTGCTTTTGGCTCAGTTCCAGGATAATCTGGAGGTGATGCAAACAATCACTGTGCATGAAATAGAGCATTGTGGACTGTGTCCACCACAGATGTTGACAGAGCAAACTGGTTAAGTCTTGTTTTATTTTGGCTTATAGAACTTAGTATGGAGGGAGAATAAAAAAAGACTTGTGCTACCTGAGATCATTGTAAGGATATTCAACTGTCGAATCCAGGCTCATGAAGAACAGCTGTGCATTGCTGTATATAGGTGTCAGAAAGTAACATCCTTGCATGACAGTGGAAAGGAAAAAACCCCAAACCAAAACACACAACAGATGTTGCTGTCACTCTGCTATCTCTCTTCTACCTGTGTCGGTACATATTTTGGTTTAATTATAAGATTTTCAGGCTTGACAGTGCAAGTTCTGGCTGCAGTTATGTGAAAGAATTCTAGGTGATGGCAAAAATATATTTGCCCAAAGAAAGTTTTATTTTAAATTAAGTCAGCCTTAACAGATGTTGACAGACTGAAATCACCAAAATGAATGCACGTCCAATTACATTCCATGAAGTTTCATCTATTAGAGCAGTGTAAATCAGGAGGTCTCTCAGAGAAAACCTTCTTGAACTACCCAAGGACCATTTTCATGAAAATATATAAAGGGGCAAAGTATGCTTTTCTGTAATAAATAAAGATCCCTGAATTTTATATGTACAAGAATCCTATTCATTTGAGAACCTTATCTTGTGTTGTATGAGGCTTTTGCTGTTGACTTCCCCACAGTGAGTATCAGTCCTATCTATGTGCCTCTTGGTCACACATACAATTGCCACTCATATCTCAAAGGTCCTGCCTTGTGTCTGAGTGCAATCCATCTTGAATACCATCCTTTAAAAAATTAAATTTTCATTATGTTTCTTTTTATTTGTTTTCCCTCTGTGTGTTACTTGCTTTTCTTCTCTCCCATCAGCAGAGAGATGAGTCTTGGTTTTGGCACAGGAATGTTTTTAGTGGCTGCTGTGGGAAGATGAGATTAAGTCTTCCAGCTTAAACTGATCTGCAGCAGGAGAGAAACTTGGATATGTAACTGTCCTTCTGCCTTTTCCTTATTTTCTGATTCTCAAACACCCTGAGTACATCCTGAGCTTCTTCCAGAATTTGAACAGTGAAATGGGAAGACTTGGTACTCTTGTCCAGATTTTCATTCTGCTTGAGCACCCTGACTGGAGCTGGAGCCTGGGCTGTGGCTCATTTGGGAGTATTTCACATACCCAATGTGCATGTGCAAGTAAAGCCTCTGGCTGTGAGAGCAGTGTCTCCAGGAAGCATCCAGCCTCCTGAACATGTGCTTGGCAAAGTTCTGCACATTGCAAACCCTGAAACTGCTGCATGTGAGCTTCTCTTGTCATTAAACCCTGCAGTGATGTCTGGTGTCCACCCAGCTGCCCAGGGATTCCTCCTGTCATTAAATCCTGGACTGATGTGTGGCATCCACCATCTGCCCAGGGAGTGCTTGTTCACCCAGTAATGTCACAAAATTACTGTGGTGAGTCATAGCTAAGTGTCCTGAGGTAAACTCCAGCCATGCAGTGTGCTCTGTGCTCCCTTCAAATTGAAAAACCCACAACTCAAAGTCAGCACTAAAGGGGTAACTGTCGAAAACTCACTTCTTCAGAAGATAAAATCTTATCTTGGACTCACAGACCCTCTCTTAGTTAAGAATGTCTGCATTGTGTGTGAAAGCAAACTGGATGAGTTCTATGGTGTTATGATTAAACATCCTTTCTATCAGCAAACCTCTGATGAGACCTAACTCAGCTCTTTTCCTGGAGAGAAGGAAAAAGCCCCAGCTCTTTAATTGGGTCTTCTGTACTCTCAGCCAAAGCAGAACTTTTTTTCCTGAGGTTTTGGGGGTTTTTTTGTGGTTTTTTTTTTTTTTTTTTTTTTGCTAGCTAACACTTCCAGTAAATTCTGTTGGTAGAAGCTGCCCACTTTTCATAGGCTATACATGTGGGCTAAGTTCTACTGGATTTGGTAGCATTGGGCAATGTGGAAAACTGGCCTGACATAGGGGATGGGGCCAATGCTGTAGATTCTTTTGCTCAAATGTATTCTCTGGTTGCTTTTAGTCAGCACATGGGCTGTTCCTACTTGAGGAGAAGAGAATAAGAACTGAGAAATGCAAGAGCAGCAATAAAGACTCAGGGTTTTCCCTCTTAGTGTCCAGTTTCTGAACTTCACCAGAGAAGTTGATAAATGAGACATTTTCAGCCTGGAGTAAACCACACAGTAATGACTGGCCTTAGAAAGCATCCTGCCCTTCTGTGTTTTGAGATGCACGTCAGGGTTTTTTTAAGAAACAGGTTTGTCTCCTTGGATATAAAGAACTTCCTGCTTGCTGTTTCTGTCCATCAAACCTTCCTTTCCTCTCCAGGGGTGAGTAATAGCACTGTGCTGAGTCAAAGGGTAAACATGGACTTGTAATCAAGGAGGTGTTAGCAGCTAAGTACTGGTCTATTAACTGCCTGTTAGTACTAAATCAGTACTAAATCATCCGTTTGCAATTTTTTAATTTCTTTTTTTTAAATGTCAGGAAGAAGCAGGGGAGTGATGATTTTTATTTTCCATTCTATATTGGAGAAAGAACTGAGCAGGAACATAAAGGCTGATTTAGGGACTGGACTGGTTACCACTGAAGAGTGGTTTTACAACATGTCTTACCTGAATAATATTATTTTCAGTGGTTTTGAGTTTTGTGGGGTAAAGCAAGAAACATTCCTTTACGAGCTTGTCTTGAAATGTGTAGCACTCTCCCATGGTTTTGCACCTTGAGCTAACGGTTGCTAAACTAGCTCTATGTACACCTTCTTAGCTTACCTTCCTGCTCTAACTGATGGGAAGAAGAGCAAATCTGCAATTGCAGTAGATGAATTTCTGATTGGGATGGTTGGTAGTTAACTTGTTTGTTTCTCTATGGGCAAATTTTCCACTCTATTTAAAATATTGGGGTTTTTTCTATCATCTTGTTTTTATAGTTCCTGTAAAAACCACTACTGTGCATGTGACATGGGACTGAGATATTTCATTGCTGTTGAGTGCACACAGATCAGTAATTGTCAATCACTAGAGTTGTCACAAACCTGCATAGGACAGGTTTCTGTGCTGATCCTCAGCTGTTCCTTGGAAGGCTCTTCCAGAATTCCCATCCTCTCCCATGCTCCAGTGACCTACACGCATCACACAGAGTGTGCTCGGGTTCTTCTGCTCTGCCATGGAAGTGCAGTGCTGGTGCAATGGGAATAGCAAACTTTTTCCTGGCAGGAATAACCATAAGTAGTATTTTAAGAGTTCATAGTGTTTTTCTTTCATGGGGCAGTAAAATAACTTCTCTTATGAGCCAATAGATGAAAATATTCCTTAGTAATGTTCTTCCTATGTACATTTTGGTGAGAATTGGGTACCTACTGTCATTAGGCAATATTGAGAATTCCTGAGTTCTCTGCTTGTCCAGGCTTTGTTTTAATCTCTTGGTCTCAGATGTGTTGAGAATTTGAGTTCCAGGGGCTGTTAATGTGTTAAAAGGGAAGGGGAAGTATTATAATGTCAGTCACTGGGGTTCATTTTAACAACATGCTCCTCTGGATTTCCCCACTGAGGATAATAGAAGCCCACCACTGTTGTCCTATTAACTATATAGCTTGTAGTGTCTCTTCACGTAAAAGTCTTTTCTCTCTTTACATCTTTCTGTGTCTCTTCAGCTTCTGCTCATAGATAGCATTTTCAGGCTGAGCACAATAATCCAGAAGAAAATTTACCTTTCAGTAGTAAAATATTTGATATTGCTACTACCTTTGAAAGACAGTGTTTTCTTTGCTCTTTCCAAGGCTCTTGCAAACTGAGCAGAATGTATCTTCCACTTTTAATTCTTAGGACTTTATAAAAGCTTTTAGTTATTTAAATTTGTAGTTCATTTCTTTTCAAACCAATTGTCACAAGTCTGCTAATTGGTTCTATGATTTTTGGAACAGTATTGCAGTGCCTTTGCATAGATGTGAAAAATATATTAGAAGCTTGCGTTGCAATTCAGCAGGAGTCAGGAATGCACAGGGATGTTCTTTCACAACTGTTGGTTTATCTGATAAATCAACAAGTTCCCTGTTTCACAGTAATATGGTAATGCAAGGGTAATGATCTGTTGAAGAAAGCTGAGATGATCCTCATTACTGGATTATTGTCCATATCCAGAATTGGCTGTTCCAAGTGCTCTGTCATAGCATCTAGGCAGTTATCTTCTTCTACAAGTTCTAAATTTTATACTGAAAGACCTCTCTGTTCATGGAGACCCAGTGGATTAGGAAGTTTACTCCACTCCTGAAGTATCAGCCAAAACTGTGATCACTCTCACAAAGCAAAACTTTCACATATTATTTATAAATCAGGAATGCTTACTGGGTTCCTTATGCATGTAGTCCTGACCTTTTAGCCATTCAACTTGATTTAGAAATAATAAATAAATAAATTTAAATTGGAATGTCAAGTCACCTTTGTCTGCAATAAACAATTTCCAGATCTACTTTTCTCTTTACAGTAAACTGCAAAGGCATTGCAGATTTGCTGCAAGTTTCAGTGCTGCAAGTTTCAGAAGTGTCATGCTGTGGTGATTCTGTTCTGTACCAAGTTTCACAGCATAGTTAACTCCAAAACATCTGTAGAACAAATCTTCTTGCATGTTGCATAAAAAATGTGTTGCTAATTGTGTGGGTGGCATTTGTCAGTCTGCTTGTGAGTGTCAGGAACCATATTGTATTATTTTTAAAGTCTCTGAAGGCTGATAACAATCTGTCTTTAACTGTAAAATAGTAATCTGATGTAATGACAGGAGAAATAAACTTCCCAGCTGACCTGACAGAAAAATGTGTTCTTGTTGAGTAGATATTTACAGAGTCAACAAGTCATAAAAGCAATTGGCTGTCAAGAAATGCTGCTGATTTCAGTCACACGTAATAATAATATCTTTAAAAATCAAATTAATTAGGAAATAACATCTTCTCGGTCCCAGTCTCACAGGTCAGGAGGAAGAAGAGGTAACCAGTCTCATTTCTTGCCCTGCTCTATTCTGTCCTGGCCTGCAGTGTATGTGCTTTAACTACAGTGCAGGATTGAGCAGCAAAAATTCTAATTATTTGATTTCTATAAACATAAGGAGGGGAAGCAGCAACGCATAGTAACCCTAATTTTATGTACTACTAGCTACAATTACTCAAAACCAGTTAAAAAATAGTTATATCCCTCCTGTCTAGTTCAAGGTAAATATTTGGAAGTATTCATGTTATGAATTCTGGCAACTGGCCACTTTCTTCGCAGTGACCATTTAAATGAGTCCCCGGCTCTGTGTCATCACGAGCCTTCAGATCACACTGTGTTTGAATATCTGGCACTGTACAGCTTCTCTGACCACTCTAGAGCATCTCCAGTCCTGAGAGCTCTAGAGCAGCCACCTGAGGGTCCCATGCTTGCTAATTAATTTCCTTTGCAAGGCAAATGGATTGGAGCTTTCAGCAAAACTCTGCTAACTGTTCTTTCTTTTACAGACAGAACTCTCACTGGCTGGAAATCGCCTGTCGGACAATCTGTGTAGACAGTCACATCAAGGAAAAGAAAAAAGTATGTATTTCTGTAATTATGATTCTTTTTTGAGTGTGTTATCCATACATATCCCAATTTATTTTTCTTTGCCACACTTAAAGAATGCTGGACTTTGCACTGGCGAAGAAACCAAGGAGCTGTTCTGCTCATGGGTTTTTGGTTTTTTTAAGTAATTTTCAATCATGAGCATAAAGAATTTCTTAAAGGAGAATAGAGAATGTGAGAGTTCATTTTATACAGGCCCAAAACAGTATGGGACAAAACTGTTTTGATTTTTGCCTGTCATGGTTTACCAAAAGCTAATAGTTCAGTGCACTTACAGCAAAAGGTTATATGTACAACTCTTGGGAGCTTTTTCAAATGTTTCTTTCCTGCCCTTCACATTAGCTACAGAAGGAAATATTTTTCAAAGGTAAGATGAGATTCTTTTGGGGGTTTCAACAATATTCTAAACTGATGTTGGGGTTCTATCAGAAAACTAGATCTGGTTTTCTTCCCTAACCATCGACCCTCACTTGCTTAGCATATGAAAATGCGTATCTGCAAACCATCTTCGTGTGCCACCAAAGGTAGTTCTTTAGGTGTGTTGGTGCAAAATACACTACATTGTTTTTAGCTGGGGTTTCTTAATGATTTAGTGTGTTGCTGTATCTGTCACTGATTGCACATCATCTGTAGTAGACTGATTTCAGGTGAGAACTCTTGGTGTTTCTAGATAAGAAGGCCTTTCTTGAACAGGAGCACCTGTGATTTTTCCCCTTCTATCCCACCTATTTTGCCTTGTTCTTAGTCTTCCATGGTTCTGGTTTTGTCAAAGTGAAAAAAGGGACTGCTTAATTCTAGAGGCGTATTCCTTAATCCACTTCTTTTTCAGCTCTAATGTTATTGGGAGAATAACAGTGAAAACTTGGTTTGGTGTGGGGGAGGTGGATTTAACCGAGTGAGACAGAACGCACCTGTGTGCACACTGGAACAGCTGGAACCAGGTTAGTTGAGAAGTTACTGTAGCCTGAAGTAGACTTTAGTGTCGAAATAGAAGGCACATGGAAAGCAGTAACTTATTGTAACGTACCCCACTTTGCAGCGGGCAAAACGGGGCACGGTGGTTTCCAGGAGGATGGAAACGTAAAGGAAGCAACGCTTCCCATCTCCCCGTGCCGCGGGACACGGCGGGGCGGAGGAGCGCTCGTGGTGCAGGCGCGGCTGGGGACCCTTCCCGGCCGTGCTTTGCCGCCGGCATCGTCCAGGAGCGCCGAGGCCGCGCTCGCCCAGGGCCGTCGGGGAAGGGAGGGAGGAAAGCGGCCCCGCGGGCGGCCCCGGGCAGGGCTGTGCCGGGGGCTCGGCGCGGCTGCCGCGGGGGCGGAGCGGGGCGGAGCGCGGCTCCCCGGGCCGCTGCGGGCAGCCAGGGGAGGGAGGGCCCTGCGGCCGGTGACTTCATGGGAAGGAGGCGGCGGCGGCGGGAGGTGGGTCTGGCTTTCCGTCTCCCGGTGCCGTCTGCAGGGCGGGTGAGAGGCGGCCGCTGCGCCGGGCAGCGCGGGCGGGGGGACAGCGGTGACGGAAAGCGGCAGCTGGGGGGGGACGGCAGCGCTGGGTTGACTCCCTCCCCCCCTTCCCCCTCCCGGCCGGAGGAAGATGGAGCTCGGTTAGTGAGGGCTTGCGGGAGGAGCAGCGGGAGCAGGTAAGGGCTGCTACTCCTCCTCCCGCGCCCGGGCTGCGAGCGGCGGGCGGGCCGGTGTCCCGGGCGCAGGTGACACACACCGGGGGCCCGGCCGCTGCCGTGTCCTTGCCCGCGGGCTGCCCGCGCCGCCCCGGCCGCACTCGGTCCCGCTGTGCGGAGCTGCGGGCGCACAGCCTGAGGCAGCGCCCTCGGCCGCAGCCCGTAAGGGCAAAGCCGGCGCTCGGAGCCGCCTCCCGCCCCGTGCCTCGGGTTGTCGTGGCGGGGATGCGGGAAGGGCTCTGCCCCCGCCCCGTCTCCCCCGGCTCATTGATGAGCTCCGGGAAGGCTTCTGCATTGCAGACTCGCTTCGCTCCTGCATTCGCGGCTTCAGCCTGTACAAGGAGCCTGCTCCCTGGCCGGGTGGTTCGGTGCTACTTGGGCAAGAGGCCGATTCGGGCAGGTGGTATATGCTTCTGTGTTTCTTGGACCTTGTCAGGACATTTGGGGGGATTGACCTCATTCGGTAACTATTAGATGTACGTATGATATTTGTTCTCCTTCTAAAACAGCTGCAAAAGGGCATCTGCCTGGATTTGTGTGAATAATGCTCATTAGGAGTTCACAGGGTGCAATATAGTGCAGTGAGATATAATGTGCATATAAAACATAATGCAGGGAGGCACACGACCTTACATAATCTAAATTTTAAAAGCTCCCTACCCCTACGCTCACCCTGGAGGTTGTAGGAATATGTCTGTTCTAAGCGCTTTCTGGAGACTCGTTCGGTACCTCTCTGACATAAAAGATGCAGCGTGCCCTATGAGCCAGTGCTGAAAATAAAATAATAAATTGTTGGCTACTTTTGCTGTAGTTGTGTCACAGTAAGTTGCTCGTTGCTGCTTAGTGTCTCTCACACACAGTGATATTCATGACTACATGGGCATACACAGCTCCCACGGCCAGAGGGAATGGTCTCTTCTGTTGTCCCTTGCATGTGCCTTGAAATTGACCAGCTAAAACGCTGTCATATTTTAATAAACTCTTGAGGCTTCTCTCCCTAGGCCTGAATAGTGCTGCATTTTCTAGCATATGGGTATAAATTTAATATAAAGAGAAAGAAACCTTTCACACTATTCATTTGACCTTCAGCATCTCAGACAAATACTCAAAACTGATGATCAGGAAAAGCGTTTTGGAAAGGCCTGGTTTAAAATATGTTGCTGGATGCGACGTGTGCAACTCATACCGTATCTAGGATGACACACAGTCACTGTTCTGAGCTCTGTATCAAAGGGAACTAATGTCTGATAAATTTGGCCCACATTTTATTTTAACTCAGTCCTTACAGATGACATTGACTTTAATAAAGGTTGCTATGGCACAGATTGAAGGGAAATTGTATTAAGCTTCTGGAATTGAAACTGCTGTTGATAGGAAGAGTGTTGTTTTGTTATTTACAGTATGTTATTAAAATATGAATGTGTTAGCTGTTGAAGCTGGATCTGGCTCTGTTTTCTGCTGTTGGTGTGAATTGACTAAATGGTCTCCTTTCTATGGATGGAGGCCAGATTTTTCCCTGCTATGACTGTGCTGCTCACACAGGAGCAAGCTAGATTTTTCCCATTTGAATCTGGAATATAGATGAATATCAGTGCCTACCAGCCTCTGGAACACTTCCTATTGCAAGGCTGTGTGCTTTTGCTGGAGCTGTAACATTGGTGTGGGGTACAGACCCTCTGTGGGCTGTGCGTGCCCACACAGCAGCAGTCATGCTATGACATGGGCTGGCAATGACACCTTTGTGAGTCTGCTTCTTTTGTGATATTACATTTTCATGTCTCTTGTTTTTACAAGAAACTCAGCCATCTTCAGCTTAATTCAGGTATAATATAACAGCTGCTAGGGGAGTGAGGCTGGGTAGGGATCAGGTCTTACGGAGTCATATTTTTGTGCACGTATAGTGCAGAAGTAACTGCTTAATCATAACTGCTGGTTTTGGAAGAGGTTGGTTTGGGGTGGTTTTTTTGTTTAGTTGTTTGTTTGGTTTGTTTGGGTTTTTTTGGGTTTTTTTTTTTTTTTTTTTGGCCAATCAATTTTAGAAGATTTTAGTCTTGGTTTAATCAATACAAGTTCATGTAATGGTGATGGTGGCTGGATGTTACAGATCCAAGGAAGCATATAACGAGCAGGTAGAAAGGTGCTTAGTCCTTCCCTAGTAAGCCTAACTCTGCATCTTTCACTGCCCTGGCACATCTCTTTTATTGTCTTGTTGGCAGACTCAGCAAAAAGGCCATTCAGTGAATGGGACTCCAGGTAAGGAATTTCACAGAGCTGCACACATGCAGGCTATGAACACTGACTAATGTTACCAGTGCAGCCATTGTGCTGATTGTTGCCATAGTTGTCCTCTGTGTTACTTATTTAAAAGTTAGAGAATCTATGTTTTAACCAGTACTATACATAGAGCATCTAATTTAAATTAAAACTGTATGTTTTAAATATAACCCCTGTGGTGTTTTCAGATCATTTAGAGTCTTGTAGGAGTTTATTGGTATTATATCTGTGTTATCTGGGGGAAAGGAGTGATTTTATTAAATTTGTTATATACTGCATAAACTCAAGACTTTAAATGTGTATATCATTGTGCTGACACATACTGCTATTCTCCCTGTTACTGCCTTTAGACACAGTAACCCCCTGTAGTCTTCATGGGAGGAGAAGAACACTGGCAAGGCATAATTATATATTGAGTTATACAGGAGAGAAAGTTGGACCTGAGAGAAGGAAAGGACTAAGGGAACTAATAGAATGTTTGTTTCCAGATCGTCTACACCTCATATCTTGCAGTTTTTAAAGAAGTCTCCATCTAATATTTTCTGCATTTCAAAAACATAATGAAATCTGAAGCTCCTTTTGGCTCAAATTTCATAAGATATCTTGGGATTCATATTAAGCAAAAATTAAACGTAAACTTTTAATTAAGCAAATGGCAAGCTTAAAATACCAGGTGCAACTGTTATTAAAGTGAGGACTGAAAATAGAAAAGGCTTTGTTGTTGTTGATTTTATATTCTATTGGTTCATTTATTGCTGATATGACTGTACGAGCATTCATAGATACTTAGACTAAAGGATGAAGCTAAATTGTATGTGGACCTTCTAAACAAATGAATCAGGATGCCCTAATCAAAAAACTGGGAGATTAACCTGGCTGCTTAGATGGTCTGAAAATTCAGCTGTATAGACTTAAACAAAAGTAGTTTACCAGTTGAGGTGTGGTACAAATATTGCATGGATATTACATTGCATTTTCCTGTATTTCTTTGTCATTGTTTTCCTAAGGCAAAACATGACACAAACCAGAGAAGTTGAGTAAAATGGCAGAACTGGTCTCAAGTCCTAGGTGGTAATTGGTTTTAAGGGCAGATTAATTTGTATATACATGTAAATGTAACAGTACTGTGCTTTCACTGTCAAATATTTTCTAGACTTTTTTTGTTGTCCTTCCCCAACTATTGACCCAAGGGAGGAAAAATCGTAAATCTGACAAGCATGGAGGTACTGGAGATATGAAAGACTTGACTTACTGTTCTGTTTTCATATTGTTCTCCTAGCATCACTGTTTCTGTGATTGTTTCTGTAGTTTAAAAATACAAAGCTAATTGTGACGTATTTCAAGTCTCAGCTTACTTAAATTTCTTGTTCTTTTATTTGAGGTCGGTGTTGTCTATTTTAGGATGCTGTTATACCAGTGATCTTTAGTCATAGTGCTTTGCTGTAGTGTTTTACTGTGGATTATTGACATTATCTGCATTTATTTAATATCTCTTGGACAAACCCTTTGAAAACCTTCAGGCTTGAAATAAGAATTTGTTCAACTTGCTTATTAGCTTTTATTAAAAGGGTTTATAAATTCACTTATTTAGAGTATCTCAGCCTTTTGAAATACACTTTCAGTTAAAAAAACCCCAGAAATCTCAAGACAAAAGCATCAATGTGCTCTAAAATAGTTTCAAAATGTATTTTCTTATGTATTTTATAGATGACATGAAGGATTGCTGTTGCTGGAACTATTATTTAATACTTGCAGGGCATTTTTCAGACTGAGCACATTTGCAAATAATTCATGATACATTTAGTAAAATTAGAATGCTTTCTGTTGTAAATTCCTTTGGTCAGAACCTTGAGTTTTGCTGCTCTCTGCTCATGATTTCAGTCTTGTATGCAATGCATCAATTTAGCCTGTACACAGAACAAAGTATGGGGGTTTTGTACAAAGGGTAAAGTAGCTATTTTTATCTGTCAGTGTTTTGCAGATGCTCAGTTCTCTACAGTGATTTTTTTTTTTCATTTGCACGTTCTCTTAGGATCTGCTGAGTAATCATTTGCATTGAGTAGTTAATCAAAGAAGGGGCAAAACCCACGTAGAAACTGAGCAAGCTGTGGAGGAATTTTGCTTCTCATTTTGGTCATAATAGTTATATTTCCACTATTGTTTTCAGAATTAGAGCAAGGAACACTGAGAACTTGTTCTTTAATTAGATGCTTGAAATATCACATTTCTAATCCTGATGTCTGCTGACATTAGTGGCCTCTGTCCTATGGTAATGTACAAAGTCGTTACTGCTGTGACCAGGAGATGTAATACTGTGATGTTATCAGAAATGTGTTCAAATGCCTTTGATTAAAATGGCTAGCTGCCATGGTGATAGTGCCATAGAAACTGGTAAAATAATCAGTGCCTATTAGGAAATCTGAATGAAAAATTCTTCTCTAATTTTCTGTCTTTTATATTTCAGCACCTAAACAGGAATGAAACTGCTGATGTTATATTCCTGATTGAAAAACATACTGAATGAATTCCTTTGTATTACACAGTAGACTGGGCTCAGGTTGTTGTATTGGTACTGCTGAAACATTAAATGCATGAGTGAGTGACAATTCAGTTATCTCACAGATGACTTCTAGTCCCAAGAACAAGGGCACTGGGGTAGGAAACCTTTCTTACAGAGCTCATATTTGTTGTTAAGTCACTTTACTTTTTTCCGTTGTATTTACTTTCTGAATAGTACAGTAAGTATCATTTCCTTTAAAGGCACTCTTCAATCAAAGAAGGGCTGTAACTGTGTCCCATAGCCAGCGTCTACATAGACACAGTACAGTAGTGGAAGAACTTTAAGTTGGGAGCCTGACTTTGTCAAGGGTTTTGTCTGTCTGGAACTACCCAAATCTCGAGTACAAGAATGCCAAATAACATCACATAACACTAATATCTTTACTGGCTTAGCATTTCTCATCTCTTTTGAGATCTATTTGCAACAAGAAACAAAGTGCAAGAAACAGTGCCTGGCTTATGCTGCTCTGTCTCTGGTTGGAATGAGTCATTTCACTATTACTGACTAGTGATTCTGTAGGGTACTTACACCCTGTAGGATATTGCTAAGCAAGGACATGGGGGGTGAACCCAGATGTCTCTGTCTAGCTACATACCAATTAAATTTCTGTGCAAACACTTATATTGCCTGCAAAGTTTCTGAGGCAGTGCAAAGGAGCTTTTATCCTGTGTTAGTTTTCCCTCAGTGCTGAGAGTAATGTAAAGGACAATTGCTTGATGGTGGTGAATTTGAGTTTATTACCTAGATTCACCCTGTGCCAAGCAGCAGACAGTAGCAGTAAACACAGACTATCAACTGTACACTTAGACACAGAGAGATAACACCTTTTCCCTAATCAGAATAACATATTTACCTGAGAACAGAACCCAGACCAAAGCATTGCAGATGGATGTGTCAGGTGCAGTTTCAGATCTGCCATCTCTTAGCATTTGCCTGTCTCTTACCTGAGAATATTTAATATCCCAGTAGCTTCTGTTTTCAGTCTTAGAACTGTTAAATGGTCAATTCTCATGGAGGACATAGGTGTATTCAGTAACATTATGGTAATGAGACAAGATTGTTTTAGTGTAAATAAAGTATTGATTTAACAAACTATAATTAAGTGTGGAGTAGTGAAATCACCTCCACGTCTCTCTAAATAACTCTTTACATCTTTGTCTCTGGAAGAATACAAGTGGTTTAAAGGAAAGGAAGATTTATGTAATGTCAGCAGAAAGAATGACAGAATATACAACCTTTAGATAAAGTTCCCATGTGGGAAAGACTCAGATAATGTGTTCATCTGTTCTACCAAGTACAGCTGGAGACAAACTCTCCTTTAAAACAAATTAACAGAAGTAACATATAATGGAGAAAGCCACAAGGATAAGGTTAAATAAAATCAGGTTGATACACTGTTTGCACTTTGCTGGTGAGAAATTGCCATTGAAAAGTAGTATCCTTTCCCATTACCCTTGAGTATCATGCATTTACAAGAACGGGATTAAACTTGGAGATTGTGAAGCTAACCTGAAAATTCAGAATTTAAATGAAAAATCATGACAGCTGAAATTTATATCTGTTGGTGTTTCATGTTTGGTTTTTCAACAATCTTAAAAAGAATGGTTCAAAATAAAACAATGGGAAGGCATGCCAACGTTAACTCATGTAGGATGGCATTTCCAGGTTTTAGTGACCATTTTTCATGGAGATTTGAGGCCCTATGAGCAACTCTCACAGTTTCTTGTCCTGTATAGTTTTGATATGCCAGGAGGCAGGTGACAAAAATTCAGATATTCTACTACTGGACTTTTTGCAGTGCCTCTTCTGTGTTGAAAGAAGACCTGTGTGAAGGAATGAATTTTTGAGGCTTGTAGTTGGGAGTCTTGGTGGCTGGCAAGAATTGTAGAAGCCAAGTGTTTCTTAGCAATAGACAGTTTATTCTTTCAGCCTTCTCTGAAAGCCTTCTCTGCATATGAGCCTCAGATATACAGAACTCACATCTATGTTTATAATTAAGTTTTTTTGATGTCTGTATTGTGGTTCAGTTCACTGCTCAATACTTCAAGACAGTTTCCAATAAAGTAGGAAAAGCTGCTTGCACTCATATGAGTAATCCTCCTTTTCTGAGAGGCACCCAGAAGTGCTTTGCTCTTTCTCTCGTATTTCTCTCACTGTGTATAGGCACACTTGTGTCTCTGCTCTGGCATTCCAACCTGAGCATGCTTAGTAGGTAAGAACTGTATAACAGTTTTGGGCAGGAAATACAAAGGTAGATATTCATTGGTTATAGTCAGGCTGTAAATCAAAGCAGAATTTAATCAGGATTATTAAAAGGATGCCTTTTTGTGGCAAGAATAAGAGGAAACAAAAGGTTGTGGAAAAATGTTATATTAGAGTTCTCTTGAAGGAACTCCATGTAGATCTGTATTGTCTCCTGGGCAACACAGTTTGCATTTTTATAATTCTGCATTGTTCGAAATTTCTTCTGACATTGACAGATAAAAGTCTGTGCAGAAGAAAGAGCAGCATCGTAACTCTAGAGCTGTGTTGATTGTAACAATAATTGCTACGTTGTCTCTCTCTGGGCTACATCATCTTTGTAACGGGAGATACCTAGTTCCTGTTGCTTCATCCATCCCAAATACTGTTCTCAGTTCCTTTACCTTTCAGAGGGAAAATCCCTGGGACTGGCAGAGGAGGATGTGTCAGTGGCTAGTAGTTGGAAATTGAATCTCAGTACTTGTGACTGCGGGAATTAATAAGAATTTTTTAGTAGGGTCCAAGTCTATTTGAACTCATTTAGTGGTTAAAAACACATGCTACAAGCTATTAATTACTTATTACACATGAGGGTATCTTTAAAGCAAGCCTGTGGCTCTCACTGGCACACACACCTCACTGCTGGGATGTGTTGCTCATGAGGCTTGGCAGCACTCTGCCTTCAAGAGGATGATATTGTGGTGTCTGCAGATAATCCTTGTGTACTCACCCTGGAAAACCTGATGCATGTGCCTCCAGTTGAGGTATTGCTGGCTGCCCCCCCTCATCCTAATGCAGATCAGGTGCTTGGTTATGAGCACACAAGGCTGCAAAGTGTACACCTCAATTAGCACGGAAATATAAACCATTATCTTTTGCTACCACCAGAGATGAATACTCAGCCTGAGCAGCTCGGTTCTAAGTGTCTGCAGTTGGTGACATGTTTGCATCTAGCTGATAATCTCTTGACTTTCTTTGATATAGAATTTGAGAAACAGAGCTGTTATCATTTTCCTTTCTTGTTTTGTCTCCTAAAATATGCTTTACATGAGAAATGGCCCCTTCAAGAGCTATTCAGTTGTTAGGTTTCATTCCACATGCCTCTCATATTTTAGATAAAATATTTTCCTATCCAGTATAAATAGAGAGACATGTACTCATGAGAGAAGATATCTCTGAAACCTTTTGATTGTCATTAAATGTATCTTTACAGAAAAAAGAGAAACATGTGAAATATCCTTCTTTGGGTTTCATGAAGTTTACTTCCATAAAAAGTGGCTTTATTTTTGTGAGGTAAAGATTGGGAGAGCATATAATTTTATGGTACATTTTGGGTAGAAATAGTCCTATGACTGGCTTTACCCCAATTATTTTCTTATAAAGGTTATAGCAACATGTGTATGTATGTTTTCTGTGCACCATTTTTCTTCTATGGGTCTTAGACTTCTCAGTGGAGGAGAAAATGATTCTGTAGCAAATTCTTTGAGAGTCAAGCTGCCATAGTCCTTAGGAACATGGAAAAAAAGAGGTCTGGGTCTTTAAAAATACAAAATCCATCCACCTCCTCCAGGCCACTGAGATGGACCTTCTCTCCTAGCAGAATAAGGCCAGGAAATAGCCTTTGAGTTGTGGAGTTCTGAGTATCTCTGGCAGAAGATTATTTCAGAAGGAATAATTTTGGCAGCAAAATACATTTTGAGCTGAAATACTAAAAGAGTGGATGGACAACAAGTGGGTTTAGTTCACTATTACCATTACTCTATTCAAACCCACAAAACTGTCTTTTACTGTCAGAGACCTGCAGATTAAGGCCCAGATATTTTAAAACACATCTCATAACTAATATCTATGAAAAAAGGTCTATTTTGAGCTGTTTGAACTGATGCCGTGTTAGTATATTCCCTTTTAAAGTGGGGCAAAATGTAACTGTATAAAATAGTTTGCCACATAGGTGTGGTGATTTCTGGTGATATTTTATCTCCAAGCCATATCTTTCTTGGATATGGCTATGGAAAATACATTATGTTTAGGGAAAGGAAGAAAAAAAGAATAGGTTTTCATGAAACCTGTAACTTCATCACTATTGTGTATTTTGTGGTCTTGAGTGCAGCTAATTTTAAAAGTGGTTCAATGCAGTAGAGTAAAATCCTAAGATCTAGATACAAAAATGTCTAGTAAGTCAAACTCTAATTATAGTATCTTGTGGTTATCTTATTTGTTTTTATTGCTATACTGTGATAAATTTAACCTGGTGTTAATTGTAGTTTTGTAATTTGAGATAATGAGCACTGCAGGCGAGGGTTGCGAAGGTGGAAACGCCAAAGCGGAACTTTCCTGTCTGCACAGCTGTTTATGCAAAATGTGACCTTTCTTTGATCTCCTAGCTGAACTTAGAGAGCAAATGAAATGCAGTAGCTGTAGATATAAAACTGTATGTGCATGGATATGAGGAGCTTTCACTACTTTTGAAAGAAATTGTTGTGGAAAAGGCAGCTGAAGATTTACAGATGTGTTCTATTGTCAAATTGCAAAGATATTTCCTGAAAACCTGTAGAAATCTTTAAACTCTGTAAAATTAGTTTGAAGTAGGGAATTAGCTAATCCTCCGGTAATTTGCCAGGGAAGTTGTGTGGGCATTTTTTGTTAGATGGTTGGTTGGTTTTTCAATTTTAATTTGTAGAAATTCCTAAGCAGCCAGGCAAGAAAAAGCTTAAGGCCTGTTTAATAAAAATATCTGGATTGAGAGAACTGCTAATAATATGCAGTTCTCCTTCTGTGTTGCTTTTTCTTGTTCCCACTCTTTGCTTGGCTGGAATGTAGTGGTATTACATATTTGTAGATCTAACAGCTCTTCTTCAAGCCTTGCACTGTAAAACTGGGTCACTGAATATAATGTATGTTAAATAAGACAAGAGGGTTTGTTGTATTTACAGAAGAAGTTAACAGCACGATCTCCCAGTATTTACAGGAAACATATTTTGGTTAAGAATAAGCACATTTCCTTTAAATACATTACTAGCCATTCACAAAGTGTATCCTTCTGGAATCTTCCTCTGTATGCAAATGGCTCAGGATTTGATAAAGTTGACCAAATGTAGCAAAAAGCAGACTCCAACTCTAAGATCCAGTGGCTTGATAGCTCTTTTGTTAGTGTTTTGCAATAGCACATTTAAGTTTTGTGCGTGAATAGTTGAGATAATTTTTTTTTCAGAGATGGATTAAAATGAATTATTTTATATCAGTAGCCATACAGAGAAAATTGTTCTAAAAGTTTCCAGTGCTCCTTGCCTCAGTTGAAAAGCTGAGTACAGGTCCTTAAGAGATCACATGACTTCTTTTAATGGGATTTAAGCCTCTAGGTCATATGAAGTACTTTAAAAAGTTTATTATTGTCCTGATGATTAAACTTCCATATAAAGCTGTAACTTCATTAATACCCAAGCTGTAAAACCCTAATTCCAAACACTGATTCTGCATCTGAAAAAGCAGAGTTGCACCTAAGTCCCAAACCCTTGTGTGTTGTCTGTTCCTCAGTACTGTGCAAACAGAAATGCTTTCCTAGCTGATAGCTATGCCTGTTCAAAATTGAACCTGCAGGTGTGTCCTCTTTGGGAAGCTCTGGCAGATACTCCAGCATTCCCTTCCAATCTTTCCCTTTCTGGGATTCTCTAGAACTGCTCTAAATCCATGTTGTCCTGTGAATCCCATGCTTGTCAATCATAGGGCTTATACTGCTTTGTGAATAATGATCAATCATGAAGCAAAGCTTCTAAAATATTAATTTTCAGTACCTCTTGACCCCTTCAGGTGAAATACCCAAAGAATGGGCAAATGTACTACTACTATCAAAATTTGCCTTAGTGTTAAGGGCTTAAAAGTTATCTTTTTTATTTCAGAATGTACTTTCTATGTATCAATGGGTAAATTCTACAGAGAATTTGCATCTGTTGTGGGGATTTAGTATTTTGATGGAGAGATGTCTAGGATGTGACTTGTTAGTTTTCTGAGGCTGGTGGGACATACATGAGGTTATATGGTCTGATCTCCTGAAATCACTCTAGCTGTAGAGCTCAGCAGTGGAATTTCTTCTTAAAATTCTACAGGTCTTGTTGAATTATAGCATCCTTTTCTGAAAAGACCCCCACTCCTGACTTACAGACTCTTAACTCATTAGATGAATATCACAAATCTGTAAAAAGTAGCAGCCTTGGACACAGAGGTTTTACCTTTGTCATTCAAAGAAGCCCTTTCGTGTTACCTTTCTTGTGACTAAGAGTGCAGATGAATGAAGAGTTTGGGTTTAAAACAACTAAAAGAAAAGGATTTCCTTTTTTATGGTAGCTAAGGTGGTGTTTCAATTAAGCAGTCAGTGTATGTGGGTTTTAGAATTGTCATGACTTAAAACATACAAAATAAGCATCCTGTATTTGTAAAAGTGATCGCAGAGTGTGAAATGTTCTTTGCTAGGACTTGCTTTCCATTTACTTGCATTTTGTAAATTTATCCTATGATGAAAAGCTCCTGTTGGCTTTGCTAGACCATGGGTAACTTTCAGAGGTCTGTATGCAAAGTCAGGGTGTAGAATCAAGGTCAGGATGGAGAAGCTGCTACTGCCATGGCACATGTTGGCTCTTAGAGGATTTTATATGTCCCCAATAGCCCAGTGCCCAGGGTAGCAGTGTTCGGGGAAAAAACAGTCTCTTTGCAAAATAAGCTAAGACAGCTGTTAAATTTCATGCTTAGCTGCAGAGCCCACATGTGATCACAGAAGATGAGTACCTGCCTTAAATAAAGGAGCAGGTCATTAATCTTTTGAGAGCTGTTCATGCAGACTTTGCAAATACAGAGGCCTTGGGGATAACATCACTTCAGCAGCAGAGCCTGCTAGCTCTTGTGTGTCAGGGTGGTGTTAATTGAAGAGAATTAGAGTAAACGTGCATGCTTTCTAGCTGAATTGTCCCCAATCTGTTTAAAATATTTTAGTTGCCTTTCTCAGATCTTTACTGTTAATGAAATTACCTCTAAGATTTTATGCATCTAAAAAGATGCAATAACAGTGCCAGAAATGAAATTAATATGCCATGGGACCTTTCCTAATGAAATTAATATGGTACTTATAACCTTTTAAAAGAGGCTTTTCACCAGTTACAGCATGAAATGAACTCCCAGGAGAATAAGATGCTCTTTCTATTTTCAAGCTTTTATACTCCTGCCTGCTTCTTTCCGTGTTACATGAAATAGAAATCTTGAAATAAAAATTAATTCTTTGGCATCCTTCAATGGATTCCTAACTTTTTTTATTATTAATTGTGAGCTTCAATTTTAGATTAGTGGGGTTCTTTTAAAAATCTGTTAGGCTGCGTTTTCCATGGTAGTGGCAACTATCAGTATAAAATTAACTTTTCCTTGATTTGGGGGAGTTAGATGTATATTTTTTTCTTTTTTTTTACTGTTTATGTTTTTATTTTGTAAATGGTGAATCAAATGTGCTTAAACATCTATAAACAGGTAGTATTATTCCTAAGGTCACAGCTTGCTGAGGAGAACTAAGAGGAAACTGAGTATTGCTGCTCTCAAAGCTGAGGCAGAGCTAAAACCAGCACGAAGTGGGGTTGTTGTAGAACCAACAAGAGTGAGGCTTTTATCACCTTGGTCCCATTTGGGATATCCCTCACCTGCTCTGCTGACAGCCCCACATTCAGTGAGTCTTCCCTTCCCAGCAGCTTGAGCATTGCAAGGTTGGGGAGGTTGGGTAGGAAGTTGGATTGATTTGTGCTGTGCCTCTGCTTGAAGTTACCAGTCTTGGAAAACACTGGCCAGGGTTTCTGGGATTCATCTCCATGAATCTCTCGTCTCTCATCTCTAGAATTTTCTCTTGTTGCCAGTCATGATCTTGGCTGCCTTCTTTCCTTGGCCTCTTCTTCATTCTGAGACTGCTAGTGCTTTCAGGGAACCCTTATTTTCAACACCTCAACTCCTATTTTTCTCCAGTTGAAATAGTCAGTGTGCAGAAATACAATATGTGAGTGGCCTTTTTAATTACATGTTCTGCCTCTGTGCTGCTTGGAGGGCTCGGAATTTGACTCTTCTGTTTGGTCCAGGTGTCACCAAAGTTTACGAGCTGCCTGTACAGACTGCAGGCAGCAAGTACCAGTCCTGAGAGAATTCAGAATCCAGCTTCACTCACCCACAGCCCCACACACAGCCCCACTGCTCTGCTGCTGTTAGCATTTGCACTTGAGCTGTTCTTTTCACTGATGCACTTATGCCAAAAGCTGTGTTTGCTGCCATTAGGAAAGCCTTCATTCACCTTGTCACAGTCTCTGATCTTCACTAACGTGAGTGTCCTGCCTTAGCCGCAGACTTTCACACAGAATTTCTAAGTTTACTTGCTTTGAAAGGAATCCAAATGTGGATTGGAGGGACAGCATATGACTGTCATTTTGCATCTCACATGACAATTTCAAGGTTTATTCTGTGTGAAAACTTTACATAATGTGAGAACTTTCACATGCTGCAGTACTTGACATCATAAATTTCAGGTAGTGCTGTAGTCCTTTAATGATGCAAAGGACTCCTCTATTGACTGGGAGGGTAGAAACATACAGGTAAAATTTTAAAAAATTAAGGTGACTTAATAGCAGCAAGAAAATGTCTTTGTTCTTATTGCAAATTTTGATTATTTCTTCGTATCTTTTCATCTGGCTTTGTGTTGATGGCCTTTTTCTCTGGTGCTTTTTCCATGGTCAGTGTGAGGATGTCTCTGTGTGCACTGGGGCAGGGTCACATTTCCCCTCGCTTTTCAGAGTCAAGTGTCCAGCTGGATGCTGTCTCATGCCTGGAGGCAGTTGACCCCAGAAACAGAAAGTGTTTGGGGGCAGTCAAGGTCCAAAAGCATCGCTTGCACATCTCACTGTTGGCTGTCCAAAATTTTTTTTCAGTTATCAAGGTGCTAATAAATTAGAAAGAAATGTTAATGAGCTTCCTTAAATTGCATACAGAAGCAGCAAAGCACTTTCTCTGGCTGTTATTTTTGTGCTTCAGGATATGTTGGGGAGAAAGCCTTTGGAATATGAAGTACAGCTTCAGAAATGAGGAAACCTCTTATTTTCTCATGCCATAGGCCTTTCAAGGAGCAGATACTCATCTCCTGTTCTTTCCTTGTAGTGTTTTTACAGTTTTTCTGTAGTTTTTGGTTCTGCTGATCTGTTTTAATCAGAGGGACATTGGCATGTCCAGTGTTCCCAAGAGAGAACAATAAAGAGCCTGATTGTTTCTTCTGTTGGTTTAGCATCGTTTCTGCTGCTGAGTGTCAAATATAATGGAAAGGTTTCAGCCAGCTCCAAGAGCTGTGCTGCTGGCTGAAGCCAAAGGAATCATAGCAAAATGTGTGTTTGCCACAGTTCTAATCAAAAGCACTTCTGCTGTTTAACTTGGAAGGAAATTACAAAGCACTTCTTGGGCAGTTTGCTCTACTTCTGTGGCAGAACTGAAAGAGATGTCTTCGTATTTTTTTAAATTCATTTTTAATTCAGTCAGTTAGAGAAAAGGGGTCAGGAACACTTGGGAATGTAAAATATCAACCTTTATGCACAGATAAAACACATTCTAGATGAGAATCCTTTCCTCTATTTGTGGTAGAGAAGGATGTTTGCCTCGCAGGGGTTTATAGACTGTTAGGGTGGAATAAATATTTATAAATATGTGTGTATATGCATGTATTTATGTGTGCACGTACATCCAGAACAGGATAGTTTCTGTTCCTGCTGCTCAGGGAAAGCTTTTTCCATCGGCCCCTCCTCTCTCTTTCACCTGTCTGTCCTAGGCTTGCAGCAGGAATGCTGAGGGATGCAGTGTGTAGTGGAGCTCTGGCCATGTTGGCTTCCCAAGGGAGATGATTTGGGAGGCAATGAGATTTTTAGGGAGTGAATGATGCAGGATTTTTAAAATGCTCTTCAGTATGAGTTTTCTTTGAATTTGGGTTTGTTCTGATCTTGTACTGGGGGTGGGTATTTTTAATTTGGTGTGGTTTTTTTTTCTTCTCTCACATGTGTGGTTAAATATAAAGGTCTTTAACAGCAAGGATTTGCAATGTAATTGACAGAGACACCACCTCATTATTTAGTTCATAAATGACCTGGGATGAAAATAACCTCCCAGGTGCAAGATGAGATTGAACTGTCACAGTCTCTGTTTCTACAGGACAGTGAATGTTATGTACAAACTGTGTGAGGTTTGTTGCTGCAAAGCTGGCACTGAAAGGGCAGCTGGGTTTCTGCTGCGTGGCTCTGTGGTTATTGGCTCATCGACTAAGATCTCTTGTTATTAAAATGTTTCCTGCATTTGCAAAATGATGTTATGATAATCACCATCTTGATGGATGCCTCAGGTGCTGAAGTGCAGGCATGGAGTATTAACAGCACATCTCTCCTCAGTCTGAGTTAGAATCAGGTGCTGTAACTAGGAAATGTCATAGTCCACTCCAAAGTAAATGTATTTGGTGGTTCTCTTAAAAACTTCTCAAGGTGCAGAAGAAAGGAGAGTGAAAGCTTTTTTAAAATCACCCTTTAAAATCAAATGCTTCTCAGCTCCTATTAACTTGTCATTGCCTCTTCTGGCAACACAACTCTACAACTTCCAATCATTCTCAGCTGTAGTTTACTAAATATTTGGAGGATTAACACTTAGATTCTGAATTGTGCTTTCTTCTTCCCTTGATAGATCACTTAACAGGGAGGAGGGGTGGAAAGTAAGGGAGTGTATTGATGACAATTGCCAAATTTGTAAAAAGTGAAAGGAACAGCTGCTTAATGCATGTGTTCATCATCTGTATTGCTGCCCATGGCAAGTGAAGAGGGTTTTTGATATTCAGAATACTATAAGCAAAGAGACCCCTGTGTCTGAGGCGAAAGTTTTAACTTTAGGGAAAATCAGTGCATAGAATACAGCAAATCATTATATGCTAAACTTGGGCCCTTGAACTTAGGGCATGAGCTTTGTGATTTGGGTTGTTTTTTTTCTTCACACAATTGAGTAATTATACAGTTTCTTAAATAAACTGGAAGATACAGACTGTTGACCCCTTAGGCCATTTTAATTTTAGACACCTAAATTTAGTCTCTCTAAATTTTGGGCTCTTATTTAGAGCATTGGATTTGAGATTTGGAATGGAACCCTAGAGCTTCACCCTGTCCCCACTTACTTTAGTGTCATCTTTCTGAACCTCTCCCTAATACTAAAATTAATAGCACTTCTTTCATTCTTGAGACATTCTTAAATTGCTTTATTAATTTTTCACTCATTTTGCTTCAGAAGGTATGTATGTTGCAGTTCCTTTTATTAAAAGCAAAATATGAATCAGATATGGAATGCAGAGAGGTTTTTTTCACTTATAATTACAAATTTACAACTGTCTGCTTTAGGTGAAGCTTACTGTGGAGCTCTTCAAATAGCTGTGCTATATACTATCATAAAATAAATTAATAGATTATCCAAAGAAAGGTTGCTTATTATGTTTTTTTTTTTTAGAGTTAACTAATGTGTTCCCATCATTGCCTGGATTGTAAAGTAAAAGTTACAATAAATCTTTAGGATTTCATCATCAAGGAAACATCTTCAAATGAAAAAAAAAAAAAAACCCTTACTACATCTATATAGAGGAGAGACTGACAGAGATGTTTGTGTTTTGGAAGGGAAAATAGTCTTTGATATCCTCAGCACAATTGCAAATTCAGCCTGTGACTGCAGTTCAGCATTGGAAGTCAGATCCAGCACATTCTGTGCTGGGAGGTATTAAAATCAGATCAGTGCAGCTTTACATGCAAGCAGTAGTCTCCAGCTATATAGACAAACACAGACTAAAGTCTATCAGCCAGATTTCTGGGTTGGGCTGTACAGCAGACACAGATTGGAGTTCCAAAATACATTGGGGGTGCTAATCTGTGATATTGTTGCAGTATACCACAAAACCAGTATTGGAAGTGACACTGTATTCCTTTAATCACTCTCTTTTATTCTCAGCAGCTCAGTGGAAATAAGCTTTGGGCCAGACAGTGACAGCTCCAAGCCATTTATGTGAGCTCTGCAGAAAGCAGCCATCATGAAGGGTTCTTTATTTTTATGTGTAATTTGGGAAGATAGTGGTGTTACTTTCCAGGGCTGTGGAGAAACTAATATACATTTCATGAACCATTTTTGTTTCATGTTTCCACGCTATCCAAGTGCAAATGTCAGCAAAATCTCTCATCCACCACCTCTCCAAAGCCACAAACAACCTCAGCAGTGCCCATTCTCTCAGATTTGTTACTAATACAATCTTCTTTTTCTTTTTTAATGATACATATCAGCAGCTGTACAATAATTCTGTGTAGTCATTAAGGCACAAGATACAGAGATAAAAGTGTGTGACTTTCAAGAGCCCTCTCCTGGGCAAGGCCCCAGAAGAAAGCAGCAGTCTTGTGTCAGAAGAGTGAAAGGGTAAGGAAGCACAGTCAGGGTATCATTTGAGGCCTCCAGGCGTGTGCTGATGAACACTGTCACTACACATTGCTCAGATTAAGAGAAGTAAGACAGTAAAAAAATATGCTCACAGTTCATCGGGGTAAAAGCTTGCTTTTTCCCTTAAATCACTGGTATAATTTTCATTTCTTCCAAATTATGAGGGTTGTTAAAAGTTCCAGCATGCTGCCTTTCACACCATTTTTTTAATCATAGTTCTGATGAATATTTTTTTTGGCAGCAATATTTCGCTTTCCTACATTTTAGAAAGTCCAAAGTAGCTTGACTTGGCTGATTGGATACAGCTTTATCTGAGGAATATGTATTTCTGTCTAATCAGAAATGCTATTAATGGTCTACAGCTATTAGATGGCAGATGTAATATCCAATTTGGGTTGTGTTCTAGATAACAGAATAAATAGATTATGTAGAAAACAGTTTAGGACAAGGTCCATGGTGTACATTTCATAGATGTTCCATGTTTTGGGTAGATATGTTAAAACTCAGTTTGAATAGTTTATCTTTTTCAACAGGCCAGATTATACAATCCAAAAGAATTTCAAATACTGAGAACAAAAGGTTTTCTAGTTGTGTTGGTGTGTTTTCCTTTAGAAAGGGCTGTTGAGTTTGATGAGATGCCTTTCATCAAGGCAATCAGCTTTGGTGTAGGAGATTCCATGTATTGGAGAATGAAATGTGATAGTTGAGGCTAAGCAAGAATTGAATTCAACAGATATCCAAGGGAAAAATCTGTAAATCAAAGCAGCTACAGAATGCAAGCCCTAGTGCTGTAGTTTTCTGAAAGGATGCTGTACAAAAATAGTTGTAAAATGTATTTGTAGCAGTGGGAAACAAATATTTCAAATAAACAAGTATAAATTTATGACTGAATACTTTACCATCCCCTTTTCTGTGGGTTTCAAAGCCTTCCATAGGTTTTGAAAATAATTCTGGTTTGGTATGTCATCCAGTTAATTTTAAAATTAATTTTAATATTCAAATAAGAATCATTTTGTAATGCAGCAGCTTAGGCTGGGGGTTTACTGAATTTACTGTATTTTCAATCTAGTGTACTACAGCAATCTGTGCAACTCGGTAGTTAAAGATGCTGTACAAATTCAATAATTAAATGATAACAGAGTTATTTTTCTAAAAAGCTTGCTCATCTGTCAGAAAGCCTTATTTTCTTTTTCTCGCTACACATACCCATTTTGCCTACAGTGTGTGGGGGTGGTTTTGCTGTGGGTGTCTGAGAATGTGTTTTTGATTGATGAGCTAAGCTGTTTCTTCAGGTACTGAAGCAAATAATTTTGGATGCAGCACTCCAGAAACTGCTGCTCCCAAAGAGAGAGGCAGAGAGAAATGCTGCTCCCACAGCACTCCTGCTCCTGACACGGGCTTGGCTTGGCTTGCCTTGGCTCTGGGAGCTGGAGTTGGAAAAATATCTGCAGCTTTCCACTGCTGCACTTACAATTGTCCCTCTCCAAAAGCTGAGCCCCGGCTGTGGTCAGTGAAAGATGGGCGTAATACAAAAGTAATAAAAGTAATGAGCTTCGGGGGCTCTAAAATGGGATCTTTTAGTAGGAAAAGGAATTTAGCAACTTACTACCTAATAAAATACTCACACTACTGCAGTAGCTTTGATTTAGTAGCTGTTGTGTTTCAGGAAGTTTTTTTTTTAATTTGTTTTGCTCTCTAGGAATTGGATAGACGATTTCCTAGTTAACTTTCACAATTTGACATAATCTTCCCTCTCCTCTTCTTTTGTGTCTCAGAAGGATTTTCTCAATAATTTGGTTGATGGAACAAAGGCCAACAAGCTTTTGGGACTGTACATTGATAACTTGGTTTACCAGCTTATCTTCAAGTAATATTTTCACCTCTGGCAATATATTCCCTGACTCTGTACATGCTACTGGTCCATAAGGGCAGCAACTTTATTTCTCTGGCTATTTTAGTGTTAATTTTAGAAGGTGTTTTCTTGTCTTCCAGCTTGAAATATATTTTGGAGGTAGTATCACTCTAAATGAGAAAGCAGGAAGATGGCAGAGAACATAGCTGTAGTGTTAATTTTTGGAATATCAGAAGTCCAAGTGGTCCTTTTGATATCTTTGCTTCCTGAAGTTGAGGGGGAAAAAGGCTTCTGGTAAGGGCCCAAAGAAATAAATGCTGTGTATTTCCAAGGTTTTCAGCAAAGGAGCACATTAAGTATGTGAGTAGCCAGAAGCCTCCTTGTTAATCCCTTTCCCACCATCCAGTGTCTACGGGCTGGGGAGAGGGACTTTATTTGGTGCAAATTTTAACAGAGCTGGTTTTCCTTGCATCAATATATTCCTATTTGTGCAGTATTTGTCGCATGGTTCTATTACCATTTAAAGGAAAAGAATTTAAATAATCCCTCCTATGAGCTATGATCATTAAATTAATTTTACACAAAAATATAAGTTTCCCTCCAGACTCAGGAACAGTTGAACTTTGCAGCTTTCCCAGACAGTTTTGTCCACTGCTAGAGAGACAACTGAATCTGCCAGATACAGTACACTAAATATTTTGTTATTTAGACTGTGGAAAACTCCTGCTAAACTTTATTAAGTTTACTAGAAGGATAGCTAATTGCAAGAAACCTCCTAATTTCTACAGTGTCTGTGGTATCACTTAAAGTTGCAGTTATTTTGCCCCATCAGTCATTGAGTAAAAAGACCTCTGCAAAAGAGCCATCAGCTGCTGTGCCTTTCATTGTGTCGATATCTGTGGGTATTGGGGGGTTTGGAGTATTTTTTGCCTTTTTTGCCTTTCTTTTTTTCCCTCCAGAGAGGCTGATGCTTTAAAGCATAGCCAGACTGGCTGTGGTAGGGACTCGCTATTAGGTGTGTCCAGGAAATAAATAGGTTTTGTGAAAAGAATCAGCATTTCTCTTCCTCTTCGCAGGAGATGGTAGACAAAACATGTAGGCTGATTTTGTGAGATGGGATGATGTGTGTCTGCTAAGGGACAGCTCTGTCACCAAATACACCATAGCAAGGGCTTTTGTTGACATTTTGACTTCAGAGAGAGAAAACCATACCAGGATCCATTTGTGCTTGCTGGATGCCATGGCAATGAACATATTAATCCTTTCTGGAATTAAAACCCACTAATTGTACCCCAATGTTGGGTTACCTGCTCTTATCAATAGTTTATATATATATATATATATATATATATATATGTAATTCTGCATAAGACAAACTTTCTAGGTAGAATCCTTTTTGGGATACAGAGGATACAGATTTTTCATGCAGTTTTGCTGGGTTTTATTTCAATAACACAAAGACATTGCGTATTTTCAGAACGTGCTTGATAATGAAAATTCACCTTTATATTTCCAGCAGTTTGACTGAAAACTGCATTGTCTGTTATCCACACAGCACAGTAAAAACTGTTCTGAAAGTCTGCAGTTTATTTATTTGTACAATAAGCAGACAATACAAAAATCCATACTGCAAGAGCTACCTTAGCAGAAGACTATGCTTGAAAATCCAAAGAAACTAGGAAATGATAAAATCTAGATTTGTAGCTCAGTGTCTTATGTTTACTTATTACAATGCAGCCTTATTAGGTTCCAATTTCAAGGTTATAACTTGAGCATTTCCGACATATCTGAAGAGTGACCCCAGAAAATTTTTCAAAATAGAACAATGTTTTTAAAGATTAACTTATTTTGTTCATTGGTTCCTCTTCCATATCAGTAGATGTGGTTTTTTTCTGTATTGCAGATACTCTCTGAAAGTTTTGCCTGGTACTGGTTTAAATAGGAAGGCCCTTCACAAACTTGTTGAGGTATTTTTAGTAAAGGTTTCTGTGAGGTCAGAGATCTGTGAAGGCTCACAGCCCACCCACACATGTGTGAGGGGCAACATTGTGCAGTTTAGAGAGCTCTGTATTTATAACTGGGATGTTTTCTAGTCAGCCCTTCATGAATGAAAAGGAAATTTGTCTTCTTATGAGATGCACTCACTATTTCCAGACAAAGAAAATGTCTTAAGCTAAAAGCCTTTTGCCCTGCCTGCCAGTCCACAGGCTGAAAGAGGCAAGATGAAGGTGTAAGTGCATTTAATGGTATCCTCAGCTGGCAGTGTGCAAAGTGCCAGTGAACACCTGGGGATGGCAGAGGAGTGGCAGTGACTGCCTGGGTCCCTGTCCTGACTGCCCAAACCTCCTGTACTGTCATGTAGAATCCTGCTGGCTGCTTGCAGCACCAATGTGGGACTTTATTGAGCTGTAAAAGTGTCTTTTTAAAGCCTAAGGGTAAATCTCATCTCATTTATTTTTTGAAAGTGGGTTTCCAGCACTGTCGTAGCACTGATCTGTCTATATGTGAGATGAGAGCTGAAATTTCTACAGTCTCTTCTTACAAGAGAAGCTTTGCACAAATGAAAATTAACTATTTACTTTATGGGGGGAGGAAAAGGGTAAGAGGAGATTTAATTGTTGCCTAAAATTACCAGAACAGAGAAAAAAACTAATGATAGTAGGAATAGCTTTTTAAGCATAGGCATGGTATAATGAGCGCCATGATTTAGAAATTGGGGCTAGATCAAGCAGAATGGAAGCAGATGACCAAGTTTTCAGTGGCAAGTTTAATTAACCATCTGGAATCTGAGGGGTTTTCCACCAGCTGAAGTCTTTTAATCAGTGCTGGTTGTCTTCCTAAAATCAATGTTGTAGCTTAAATAAATAGAATTGTAGAAGTATTATTGTTGGAAAAGACCTCTAAGTAAATCAAGTCCAACCTTTCACCAAACACTACCACGCTCACTGATTAATGATGTATTTGGAACAAATTTAATTGGTCAAAACTCTAGTTTTAAAATGTCTTGCTTAATTTTTTCCCTTTGTTCATTACAAAATTCTGATGAATCTTTATTAATAGTTTTCCTTAAAAAGCTATATCTTTATATCTCTAGTAAACGACAGAATCTACTCAGTTTTGAGAAAAATGCAGTGAAAGAGGAGGAAAAAACTCCAGTAAACACCTTTCTATTACATCTTTTTAGGTGTCCAGGATGTTGGACATCTAAACAATAAATATTTCGGTTTATTTTTGATATGAGTCCAGCTGTAACTTTAATTGTTCTGGTTTATGTTCGGTAACATTTCAAAATAACAATTAATTCTTAGTTCAGATTAAAAAAGTAATGTTTGCCCAAGTTTTCAGAGTGGGTTGACTGCAGTTCCCTGCTTATGATTTTTTGTATCAAAGATCTTGACAACTGAAAGACCAGTTTTGCTGTTTTCTGGAAATTTAGTATTCCTGTGGTCATTGCACTTAATGGAAAAATTAAGACAAAAGCTTTCTCAGTGTACACGTCATTCTGTGTGCCTAATTGGATGAGGAAGGAAGCTCGTGGATGTTCTTTTCAGAGGAATTGTCTTATGGCATGAGTTTATACATGTTGTAAATTACAAGCTATTGCCCTTCATGGGCATAAAAATCTGTGTCCACTGTAAGCCTCTTGCAGAGCAATGTGCAGCTCTGTAATTGTTGACCCCTTTTCTTTTCTTCTTCATTTTTGTACAGCACTGTATGAATGTTTCTCAACTTGCATGTTTCACTTTTTTTTTTTTTTTGCCAATGTGGCCAATTATGGCTGCGATTGAGGAAAAGCCAAGAAAGAAGAAAAATTCCTTCCTCTTCTGTGTATGAAAAAAATTATTTTGTGAAAGTATATGGGAATATGCTAATACATGCTTCCTTTATTTATACACACTTGTAAACATACTTGCTTTTTCTAAGAGCTCATTCTTGACATAAACCTGGGTACACTGGAAAAATATCCAAGTTCCCTATCATGCAGCTGATCTGTGTCCATTACGTATTTTGTACCTTGCTGCCATCTGTCCACTGGCACACTGCATGGATAGAATAATAGGGGAAAATTCCAGTTACCTGTGAGCAGCATACAGCAGATATTGATGGTTTTCTCATCCATGGAACAGCATCACGTGCTCCTTGACTTCCTTAAGGACTTCCTAAAAATCTTTTGACCTTTGCTTCATATGATTCTGTATTTGTTCTAAGATCTGTTCCAATAAATAAACATTGTTTTAAACTGAATTTAAGAAATCTAGACTGAAATTTTGAGAAAATAATATAAAAATGTGAAGAATGTATTTTTATATATATAGAGAGAGAGTATCTACATTATGCTAATTATCTGGTTTTCTACATTAGTTCAAGGGTTCAGCAGCAATCATTGCTGAAAACCTCACTCCAGTGGGTCTCTTCCATAGGAAACCTTATGTGCTTACAGTCAGCCAGCTGAATTGCACATTATCTGCAATTTTCAATGACCTGCTCTACATGACCTGTCCAAGTCAGGTAGCACTGCAGCATTTTTGGCTGGGAGTGCTTACAGCCCTCAGCTGGGTCTGACAAGTGCCGGCAAGGTCAAGAGAAGCATTGCTCAGGTAGGTTTTGAGTCTGCAAGCTGTTCCATTTGGCTCCAATTGTCTGTGCATTTGGAATAGTCCATGGGGGACAGGATTACCAATGGAGTAAATCCTGGCCCTCTCCAAGCACAAATTTCTTTGTTATTACTCTCCGCTATCTGCATTCATTCAGGGACAAATGTCTTCATTGAGCTTCCAGACAGTTCTCTGCTATTTTGTATGGAAATAATTTGCAAACCTTTGTTAGGAAAGCAAACTGAGACAGGAAATGTGTATAAAACCGTGAGGGTGCATGTACTGGGGTGGGTTGTAAAAGCCCTGCTTAGACACCTACTCTGGTGGAAGTCCATAAGAATTCACACAAATTCAGTGAAAATCTTGTTTCAGGTTATAGTTTAAAAGGTTTTTTTCTGGTCCTCTGGAGATATTAAATTATTCTAGGGAAGAACTGGTTGCAGTTTAGTTCAGTTTCTCCCCAGACATCTCTTCAATGTTTATTCCTTAGATAATATTCTTCTGTTCGGATCACAGCACAGGGAGTCAGTGGATTGATGTCTTTGGCTAATATTATTTATAATGTCTGTTTTGTCCCTATAAGCAGATCATAGAATTGAAAGTATTATTTCTTCTTGATGTCTCAGATGGAACATGCAGTTTTAGAATTCTGTTTTTACTGTGGCGTTGACAGTATCCATAAAAGTCTGTGGTACACAGATGTACACCCTTGAGCTGATCCAGACAACAAATCCCTTATGAAAGATGGTAGGGTTTTTCCCTTCTCCCACAAAAATTGCCTTCCTGTGGTTGGGAAATGTTTTTATAAGGGAGATGGGGATAATCTGAATAGGGAGCTCACTCTATCTTGGCCTATTGGTCAATATCTGCTTCAGGAGTAAAATGACATTTAGCTAGGGTGAGAATTTCTGAAGGATCTGGAGAATATTGACAAGCTTGCATTATTTATTTTTGAGAATGAAGCTATAGAGAAGAAGTGCTTTTATTTTCTTCTCTTGGTAAGCAAACACAAAAGCTCCTAAATTCTAGGGAAATTAAAACCAATAAATTAGCATTGTAATATAGTGATTTTTTCCATCTGTGTTTGTAAGATTTTGATATCCCTAGAATGATACTTCTTCCCTCCTGAAGCCTGTGTCAGAATTACCAGTTCTTAGGAAGTTCAGCCTCTGCCAAAGAAGAAGGTTCTGTCCTGCTCCAGTGATTTGTTCTCTGGGCTTCTGTGGGTTTCTGTGTCTGGAACTTGTGTGGGGCTGGTTCTTGTCTGGGTGCCCTGTGAGGCCTTTGGAGGGTTGCCTGGCAATTCCTGTAGTGACTCCAATCAATCCATGGGACATTCAGTTGGAGTCACAGTTCCTCTAGAGATGCAGAGAAATCCTGGCTGTGTGTTCGGCTCAGATGTACCACAGATGTGCAGGAGGAGAGATTTGCACATGGCAGAGAAATCTAGCTTGCCTGAGACAGAGAGCTTGGTGTCCCATCTGACCTAAAAACTCAGTTTGTTTTCTGACAGGAAAATCATAAATGGCAATGGAAGACACAATTAAAGCTTTCTTCCCATATTCAATTTCCAGTGCATCAGCTTCTGGAGAACCTAAGAAGAGATAATGGGGGTGGGGAAGGGACCACACTGCAGCAGGCAGCAGATGGACCAAGCCAGTCTTCACCCTGTTACATGAGTAATTGCAGAGCTATGATTTAGAGGTGGAAAAATGTGCATGTTAATCTAGAAACCTCTTCTATCTGGAAAGACCTCCACAGATTCTTGAGAAGCACAGTGCAAATCATGAGGACAGTTTGGGATCCCTGCTCTAGATTTTTTGTTTTGAAATACTTGGTCTGCCCTGAGCAGCCCCAGACATCAGGAAAATCTTGCTGCCCTATATTCAAAGTGTTGGCTTTTTGCTGAAGCTATTTATGACTTTTGTAAATGTTATTCCAATGATGATCAAATCGACATTGACATGCTTGACAAAGTGTGTCCTCACATCTGCTGGGGCATTAATTAGTTTATTGTTTTATATATTGTATTAAGAGCTTTTCTGTTCCGTTGAAAGTTTGAGCTGTAATTCAATCCTTAGGATGCCCCACATGTAAGGCAGAGTTGCAGAGCAGGAGGTTGGGATGTGGTGTCCCTTTCCTGCTGTGTTGCTACCTTGTCATATTGCCTGTTTGACATCTTTGGTAGATGAGTGTCTGAAAAGAGTGAAAGGTGACAAAGAGATTTTGTCTCCTCATCTTCTGTATTAAGCATCTCTCTCTCCTCTTATGGTGGGTTTTTCTGTTTCAGTTTGTGTTTCAGCGGGAAATATTCCAATTAATTTACGTCACAGATGTACCTTGTTGAAGATCAGGGCTCATTTTGCCAGGCCCAGCTACAGTTTTGTTACGTGGAATTTTTTTTTAAAACAGCAATGCCCTCTCTTTTTGCAATTTAGTATAATAATGCTGTAACTCTGTAGTACTTGAAACTCTGTTTATGGTCAGGTGCACTGTTTTGTCTCCAGCCTATTGCTCAATTCCCTTCCAGCTGTAACCCCCATTGTATTTTCTGACTGTTAAAATTGGGGCTGGTTTTCTCCTGTGCTGCCCAGTGACACAGTTGCTCTGTTGGAGATTTAGGCAGGCACAGCTCTGTTCATGACCTGAACAGGTTTTTACTTCTACAGGATGACAAACTTTCTATTGACCATTGGCCTGTGTGGATGCTGGACGCATTTCTGTTTTTTTCACATGTAAAGATGCTCTACCAGTATCACTATGGAACATCTTGATTTTTTTTCTGGAAGAATGGCATCTTTTGCTGAGGTTTACAGATTATGTTTAAGTTTCTGTATACGTGATTCTTCATTAGCCAGCTGACAATATAAATTGTATGTCTTTGAACTAATAAAAGGATTGATGAAACTTTGCCAGGTCAACCTTGGAAATGTTTTGTCCTTGAGGAGTATTCAGCCACTTGTACTCAGGGTAAAGATACTTTTTTTCTCCTATAGACTATGGTAATATCTATATTATGAGGCAATTGTGGTTTTATGTTGCACTTTCTGTTCTTTCTAACAGCCCGTAACTCATCATTCTCCAACTGTCTTGCTCATGATATGCATTTCAGACAAAATACAATCAAACAAACAAGTGCAAAAAGAGCTTAAATACTTACCTTTAAAGGTAATGGTAACCATCATACTCAGTTTAGTTTCTGATAGATTTCTGCTATTGGCCAAGCGGTTCTGTTGGAAGGTTGAGGTTCCTTAAATCACATTACTTACATCTTGTCGCTGTGTTTGAATCACTTGATCTGTGGGTCTATCGAGGATTTTGTTCTCTGCTCTGACCTTTGTGCAGCAGTTCAGAGCTCAATACCTTGTCTAACACTATAGCAAGCGAGTGTATTTTGAAATATTGTCTTCAGTTGACAGACTTCATGTGTACAGTCTCGGGTGCTTCAAAAGTGCTTCTGTAAATGGCTGATAGTTCCTCTGATAGTAATTACACACATTTTGGATGCAACTGGCAAAGGAACAAACCTGAGTGGGATGGAGTTCAAGACACCTGGCAGTGTTACCTTTCTCCCAGTGCCAATGGCACATGTGACACGTTCACCTGACCCGCTGTGAGGAGAGGGGGAAGCTGTGGCTGTCACCAACTCTGCCTTTTGTCATTTCCACTCTGTCACTGTGTGTGTGTCCTGCCTGGGAAAAACCCTCTGAAGAGTTTCTCAAGATATTGCAGGTTAAATAAAGGCACAGAATCAATCCTTCTGGAAGGCTTGGGGAGTGAAATGGAACACAATCACCTTACAATCATTTTAGGGATTATGGTAATTTTTTCTCGTTGCATTTTGTTGTGTACTGCTTCAGGCATGGGATATGACACCTAGAAAGAGCTGCTTGTCTTCTGTTGTAATTTACCTTACATAGATATATGATGAGTTTAGGGGAATAATACTGAATGTCCTCTAGAAAATTTCATGCTGGTTTCTGCCACACATGGTACCCTAACACACACAATAATTAAAAAATATAAAAGAGACAAACAAGCTAATGAACTAAGAATGGAATACTACTTATATATATTTTTTAATTAATGCCTCTTAATTTTTGATAGAAATTATTAAAGCAAGGGCCATTTGTTATAAACAAATTTCTCATCCCCCACCATAAAAATGTGGAATGTCTTTTCTCTTTCTTCTGCTAAAACATCTGGGGCTCTGTGAAATCAGCCTGTGGAGAAATGAAATGAAATGTTACATTTCTGTGTTGTCGGATGTCTGTCAGCTGCCAGTAAGACGAATATTAAATAAATCCTTTAGCCTCTACTGCATGGCTTACCATAGGGTTAGGGATAAATGGGTATCAAGTTCTCTGTTTTAAACTGACAGCTTCTCCCAAATGGGAAAAAATGGTGGTAGTGATGTTAGTGAAGAAATCTATATTATCTAGAGAAAATGTTATGTATATTTTTATCTGTATAAATATATCCATAATACACAAGCATATAGACAACATAGATGCAGTATAGATGTAATCTACCTTTATGTTGCATCTAGGTTTTATAAACATGCGATATCTAGATACATTTTAATGTGTGCATAGCATTTTCTTTCTGTCCATAAAAGCTCATTTGTATTTTTTATATTTCTAATGCATTTGGCTTCTACTTATTATAATATTCGCTCATTTCTTTGCATGCTACTTGATAAGCTGCTCAAAAATTATAGCAGATGTGGGGGGATTGTGCTCCTTTTTAATAATGGGTAGGACAGTTGGCAAATAAAAAACAGTTTTAGGGATTGAAGTAGGCAGTTCATCTACAGAGAATCATATTTTTCTTATTGTCTACATTTTGTAATGGAAAATATGGAAATAATTTCTCAGACTTCTTCAGCTGAAGAATATATGAAGGGGAAAACATATGAAGTCTGTGATAATCTTCTGTACACAACTGTCTAACATGACATTTAATTTTTTCAGTCTATGGCAAGGTTACATTTCATGCAGTTTACATTAGGTGCTCCATAATGTTGTCTTCCTTAAACCTTGTAAAAGACCTAATTCAGTGAAAAAGGGTTTTTTTTTAAAATTCTCTTTTTTTATCCTTCTAGTTTAAAACATGGAAGAAGAAGTGGAGCTTGGGGGATTGTTTGGTTAATACGTTGGTTGGTTTGATGGTGGATATTTTTTCATCTTTTTAGATGAGTTTTGATACGAACTACTGTGCAGATACATGTTTGTGTGCTGCACAGCAGAGCAGATCCAAGGAAATTCTTAGCAGGAAAATTTTCAAAATGTACTGTGTGCTTGCTGGTAGGTTTCAGTACCAGATCACATTTGTCACTAAGCTTTACAGTACTTTCCATGTGTAAATATATTTTCTTTAATGTATTCTGGCCTAGATGTTGTGTCTCAGATGAGAGAATTAATTAGATGGGGAATTCCAGGGCTGGATTATGTCAATGACAAGTAAATCGACTTGTCTTCAGTTGATGTGAAGTTCTTTTTAAGATGAGTGTAATTAGTCTCATTTTACAGGCGTAGAAATGAATTGGGAAAAGCAGAGTTATTTGCCTGGGTTTGTAGGAGCCTTTTGGAGCACATCTGGGGCCATGCAAAGGAGGGTGCTGGGAGCACCGGGCTGTTGCTGGAACTGCAGCGTGGGTGTCTGTGGGTGCCAGTGGAACATCTCCCTTGCCATGGGACAGACAGACAGACAAGCTTCAGAACCTTTGCAGGTCAGCTCTGTGCGTGGCAAAGTGTCTGCTGCACTTAACATAAGGCTATTGCCTGAACAGTGGGATCCACCCTGGAAATTCATATCCCCTTTACAGTGTTTAGATGTGCCTGAGATTTCTCTTTCCACTTTCTCAAGCCAAGTTTTGATGTTGTCCTCGACAGCTGGAAACATTGAGGAAGAGTGAGAAGGATTTGAGGCAAGTGTTGTTTTGTGTGCCATTGAAATGCAAGTGGCTCTTAATGTGTCAGGATGTACAAGCAGGAGGAAAAGAGGAGAAATGTGTGAGCAGAGGTGAAGAACTGTCATTGCTCTCCACTACTGAACAGGCAGAGTAGGCTGATGTCATTGTGACCATAGGAACAAAAAAACCCCAGAGAGATGCTAGGCTTGATTACATCAGTTGATAAAATGGGCTTTGCTTTCCTCTTTGCACTACCAGCTTTGATGCAACCGCTGATGTAATGCAAGAACTTAGTAAAAGCGCCAAACAACCGTGTTGTGATTTTCTGGGCTTCAGAGAGGACTCTTTGTTATTGAAGGAATGGTGATTGTGCCACTCATTTCAGTAAGTACCTTTTATAACAGTTGACTAGATGACATTCAGCTGGACGGCAGAGACACATTTTCATCCTTGGATGCCGTTTCTAACACAATCCGTAGTTCAAATGGAAAATTTTGCTTCTTCATCTTCTTTTACACACACACACAGAGGAACTTGAATAGAGAAGAATGGAAGTCATGCATTATTTTAATGCATCAAAATATGCAAATATACTTCCTTTATTTGTTTGGTTTTTTGTTGTTGTTGTTGAACTTCCTGCCTATATATATATATATATATATATATATATATATATATATATGAGAATTTGAATGGGCCCTAATAAGAATGCTTATTGAAGCAGGGTTCCCAGCTTGCTGCAGTGGGGCACTTGGGCTCGGTTAGAACACCTGGCTGGCCAACACTGGAACATCTGCCTTTGCAACTTGTTTCAGGAACGCGGGTAAATAAGGCTCTGCACCCTTACTGAGCTATTTGCAAAATGAGAGGTTAAATGTGTGTTGATGCAGCTTAATGATACACAAACACATAGATGTCGTAGTGAACTTATCTTGGGGTTTGCAGAACTCTTTGCTGTCTTTGTTAAATGGTAGCTGTCAGTGTAGAATTGGTTATCCTGTACATCACATCTGAATTTCATACTTGACCAGCATGGCTTGAGAAATGTTTAGAATGTGGTTTTCACTGGGGCTGAGAAGAGTGTACTGGGGAATGCCCTTAATAAAAGGGAACCATTAAGGGTTTTGTGAAAATAATATTGATTTAGCACATGAGAAATAAGAGTAACTATACTATTTAGCATAATAAAAAATGTAGAGGAGAAGGAGGGTAATTTTTGGAGTGGAACTTAGCGTCGCGAAGAAGTGAGTGCATCCCAGGTCATTTTGCCAATGAAACTTTATAACCATGTAAGCATAAAACATCACCTTGGAACACTTCATTTAAAATGTTGGGCATTTCTCCTTTAAAACTCTGTCTTGCCTGCTTTTGAAAAAGTAGAGTTAGGCAGTTTAAAATTTTGTTTCTTAAGCTATAAAAATAGTTAAGGACTTTCTGTTAATATACTAAAATCATCAGACACTTTGGTTGTTTACAAGAGAAAATAATTTTTTATATATTTCATTCTGATATTAGGAAAAAATCCACATCTGCCCAAAAATTTACAGTTTTCCAAAGGCTATAGGAAAAATTATATTTTTTAAAAAAAAGAGGGGAGGAGGGGTGAGAAGCAAGCATTCAAATTTCCATGGAAGCTCTGTGTTTATGTAAAGTACAGCAGCTGCACTGCAAATTCCCCTCTCTGGATGACCTCAGTTCTGAACAAGACAGACTGTTCTGGGTGCAGGTGTGATTACTGAATTATTTGTTCTGTTTTAGTGTCAGTCAGTTACAGAGAAGTATTATGGGTAAAATTTGTGTCTACTGAATAAAGTGAATTCGTAGATTTGGTATTCCACAGTTCACTATGTGCCTTCCTGCTATTGCAGAAATAGTTGATTTTATTCTCTTGAATTGCATTAGTTAAATAGGACAGACAAGAGGAAGTGACTCCAGCAACAACTCCTGAATACATCAGGCAGGCAGAAAGGCAGGATTGCACTGAAGATTGTACTGGACATAAAAGACAGTTTTGACAGCTGAATTAGGATTTTTCTTTTTAAGAGGTTTGTATATGTTGTTGGAATCGAAGATTTTAAGTTTCTTTTCCATGTTTCTTGAGAAATAGAGCTGTGAGAAATGCTCACTTCTAACACATGCATCCAGTCCATGTTGGTTTGAATGGGATTATTCTTGTGAGCCTGCCAGCAGTTTTCCAAGCTACCTTAGATCACATTGGTCTTTGCCAGGTGTCTGTACTTACTATTTATGTTCTCTGTGCCTTTTATCTCTTACTAGTTTATGCAGTTTTATGGGAAAATCCTTTTCTTTCATTAGTGTTTGGTGTAGACTGCCAGAGAGCAGGGCTGATGGACTGAGATGTGGCTGCTTTTCTCACCCTTGCCTCCAAGCAGACAGGTGCAGTCAGACTGGGGAGCCTGGGTTCCTGAGCACCTCATGTGCAGCATGTTGGCTTTCCAGGGTCCTGGAAGGATCAGCACAGAGCTAGAACCCCCAAAAGGGAGTAGGGATGGGTGTAGTTTTCTCCAAATAATGAGCAAATTCAGTCTCTGCTTTGGCAACAATTTAAGAGAACGATTCACTGTAAGATGTGTGACTTCAGCAGCCAAGGCAAACTTGCACTTGTAGGAGGTTCTTCCTTTATTGCTGAGAGGGCAATAACAGGACAGGGCATTTCAGGTGAGTGGTAGGCCTGTAAGGGTTAAGGAGTGCTGGTAATGATGTCTTTATGCATCCACTGTTCTGATCCTTCCCTCTTCAAACGTGGTCCTGGCAGGACTGGCTTTGCGTGAGGCACAGAGCATTAGCATAGAAATGTGTGTGAGAATTTGGAAACTTTTTTTTAAAAGGAAAGGGGATTAAGCTTCCTATGCAAAAAACAACGTATTCATAAACACTTTGGTGTTATGTTTAATGAGCTTGCCATTATGCTGTGTGCTTTAAGTGAAAAATAAATGGAAAATGGAAGGACATTTGCTGAGACTGATTTTAAATACTGATCTTGTTTCTGATCCAGTGCAGTTTTTTTAAATGATCTGACTCTCATTGATGACATATAGGACAACAGATGAGAGTATTAACAAGGGGTTTAGGTGAGTAGTGAATGATAAACAGGTCAAAAGAATGTAATCCAGAGCACTCATACTATAGCATGGTTCTCTTGAGCATGAGAATTGTCTGTTTTGCTTTTAAACCATCTGAAGCAGATAGCTCTTCCTCATGAAATTGCTAATGCCTTCATGGAAACAGCAACATTTCTAATGGTGGGAACCAGTGGAAGAGGGATTTGTAGGGTCAAGGACAGCTCAAACAACACCTATTGCTGTTGGTGTGGGGAGTAGTGAGACGCTGTGGTAAACAGCTGGGATTTCTCTGAGTCATTCATCCCCCTTCCCACCTCATTGCTCTGTCTATGTGCGTGGGTGGCAGGTACCTTTCTAGGCAAGGAAGTCATTAAAATTGATGGCACATCTCACAGTCACGTTAGGGGGAGAGGGGGCAGGATTGCACCTTTTTCTTACCTGTTTTGGAGCCTTTTTGCACTCACCTGCGTGTTGTTTGTGACCATCAGTAAAAAGGGCAGGGGAGCAACTCAGAGATAGCCAATTATTGTCCCTCAGGAGGATACCAGAGCTTGGATCTTTAGTCTCACCTGTGGCATGCCAGGCACTAGGCTGCACATTCTTATTGAGGTACAGGTGTTTTCTTTAACAGAAACAGAACTGTGAATATCTTTGTATTATTGTCTTCATTTGCCCACCTGCTTTCTGGGGGGTGCATGGTGGTTTTAGGTAGATAGCAGTTGACCTGATCAAGGGTATCAAGGTTAGGGGTGATATAATTAGGGACGTGGTAACTTCAGCAGGTAATATGGCTTGTGCTTGAATCAATTCTGTCTCCTGCTGAAAAAAAGTGGTGCAATAATAAAGTATCAAGGCTGGGTGTCTTGGAGCTTGATGAATGTCACAGGTCAGAGTTCATGGTGTGCTCACTGTCCTGCACTAACAACTCATGTGTTAACACCAGGGCTGGACATTCTGCTTCAGAAAAGGCAGCTCCACGTTGAGACTTAGGGCAAGGTTGCTACCTCAGCATGAGGCTACAGTAACCTGGAATAGTATTTTGTGTATGTGTTCTTTTGTTAGACGGTGTAAGGTAGAGCAGAGTGTCATCCTACTTCTTTTAATAATAAAATCTGACACACCTGAGCCCAGGGAGGCCAGCTGGAAGAAGATATTGAAACCCTCCAGTAAGTGAGGTAGCACCATGCAGCATTCAAACAAATATATATATAACTTGAGATAAATAAGGATTGTTTCTTTATGACCTTTGAACTTGTTTGCATGTTTCTCATTTGTTCTTTCAGGTAAGACACTGAAGTCTTTAACTGCTCCAGAAGGAGAGGGTCTGGAAAGAAAATGTCTCTGGCAAAAACATATCAGGTAATACTGGTAGTGGGGAAGCTTCTTCATTTTTAAAATATTTATCTGAACCGGTCTTGATGAACTGAGTTACACCTAAATTTGAAGTTACAGGTTCAGAGGAAGGAAATCTTGAGCTCTTAGTCACTGAAGCCAGAAAAGTGCCTGCTTTTAGTTTTTATGTAAAGTGCTACTGCTTTTGATATGCAAATGGTGCACTGTACTCTGTAACCTCAGTCTTCTAGAGAGCAAAAGGAAGGGCAGAGAAAAATGTGTGTGGTGCAGGAATTCAAATGATATGGAGAGAGGGTTCCTAAATGCAGTCCTAAATTCCAGTAAAGCACAAAGAGATCAAATCAGCCTGGACTGTGAGGGCAAGGATTGCCCTGCGTTGTAAGGGGCATTTGATGATTCCTGCATGCCATGAGTATAAAAGGTAACTGAGATGACTGAATGTTAAAGTAGCTGGAGCAAGCAGTAATAGAACTGAGTGGGTTGTAGCCAAGTGACAGCTCATCATAGAATCATCATGTTTTCCACTTAGAGCATCTCTGAAAAACAAGAAAGATGGTTCAATTCTTTCTGGTTTTCCTCTAAAAAGAGATTTTGAGTAATTGTTTTTTTGAAAAACCTTCACTGACATCTGGGCCATAGGTACCTATTTTGAGTGATAGAAGAGTTACTGCCTGTGGTTCAAAATATATTCTCACACACACATACACTCTCCTCATTAAATCAGGGAGAATTTTCCTTAGTCATTTTTCTTTTTCCTTAATTGCCTCCTCTTGCTCAGAGGTCAGGCTGGCTCTGCTGGCATTTCACGGTGTAGAAGCAATCACTGAGGAAAGCAGAGATTTGTGCATGTTTTGGTGTCTTTGATGCTCCATTCTTCCTCCTGCCCACATCTCACCCCCTGAGAAGCTGCCAGAAGAATCCTGGATGGGCACAGATGGAGCACCTGAGGGGCTCTTTGAGGGCAGCCCCCTGCCCTTCCCATGGCTCATCTGTACCATGATGGGGAGCCAGGCCATTGTTCCCCCTTCTTCTCCCTCAATCCTCAGTTCCCAGAAGCTGATTGAGAAGAAACAATGGTTCTGTGATTATATAAAGCAGTAGCAAGTGCCCAGTTTTTACAGGAAGCTCTCACTAACCTCTAAGGCTTTTTTAAAAAAACATTATCAGGAGAGTTGCAACTGGAAAATGGCTTTATTAGGTGAAATAGGATTTAAAGGGAAATAGGTCTCATGAGATGAGGCTAAAATCAATAGAAGATTACACTTTGTGCTGTGAGTCTTTAGGAATTCATATGTACTCTGTGGTCTTTTTGTGATAAAGAACTATGTGTAGTGTGCAAGGTCTTAATTTAAAAAAGAATTTCCCTTGTAAAAAAGTGTCTCTAGCTTTTGAGCAGTCAAACATTTGCTGTGTTTTCTGTGACTTCAGGCTGTTCCTGCAGATGCTGACACATAACCAGACAGCTGCCTCAAAGTGACACCTGCTCTGGGAGCTAAAGGGAATGTACAGAAAGCTTCCCAATATCTTGGTGATACTGCTTCTGTCACCAAAACCTTCATGACTCATCAGAGATTGTCACATTTTGGTTCTGCCATAAACAAGACCCAGGTTGAATTTTGAAAGTATTAATAACCTTCATAGGAACTTACTGTAAATGTTTCACATTCTTTCCAGAAATATTTTCTTGTGATTGTTTCAATTTGACTCTAGTGCCATTTGTTTTTCTTTCATTATGGATGAATCATCAAATAGCTGAATGTAGAATTAAATACTGAGGTCAAATTCATTGCCGGTATTGGCAATTAAAATTTCATTTAACTCTGTAGTCCACACATGTAAGAAGCTGTGCCTTTTGCTCCAGCCTCTTCATTGAAAGACATGTTTTGTATCTCCATGCCCATTGTCTGTGCTGTCAGATGAGTTAAACCCAATGAGGATGACACCAATATTCTTTCTCTCATTTTCCTAACCTCTGTTTTATTACCCAGTGGATGCATGCAAACATCCAGGGATGGTGTTAACAGGAGGCAGAGAAACCACAAGAGACTTTTCTTTGCAGCCCCTTATGTATTAAATGTTTCCCTTTGAGTTTTTGCTATCTAGAGAGAGATTTGTTCTGGCTATCTTTTAACTTCTGCAATTGGAACAGATGTTTTTTATTGGGCCTTCAGAGAGACCAAGGGGCACTTTGATGGACAGTGACACTCTGAGCAGTCCTTCCATGTGTGCTGTTTGTAAGTGAGCAGCTGAGCAGGATGAGAGGGCACCAGGACAGCACAGCAGCATTACTGATGCACCACTGGCTCTCAATGATTTGTGAGTGTGAAGGAAATGCTGCTGTTGCAAAGGACTCAGATGAGCTCACACCTCTTGAGCACCATTTTTCACCTATGAGAATTTTGGCATAATTATGTGCACTTGTACAATCTGCATATAACAATAAAAACACTACAGTGAAACTGAGGTGATGTTTGGGTAATGATTCAGTCTAGAAGTTTGAAATAAAGACTTTGGCAAGAGTGAAAAAAGTATCTGGACAATGTCTTTAACATGTCTAAATTTGGCATTTTAGATTGTTTCCTACAATGCTGAAAATTAAAAATGTGTTACCTTTAGTCAAAAATGTCAGTAAAACTTTGCAGGCGAAATTGAGTAGAAATTTCTTAAAATGTGCACGTAAGTTCCCAACAGCATGAAGTTGTAACTTCATTTTCTATATCTTCAATATGTTAGTTTTGCGACCACCACCACCACTTGGAAATACTCTGTGTATGAATATGGAGACTGTTTCGTTCTTTCTGGTCAGGTTACCATGGCTGTTTTCCCTTTTCAGTGCAGTTCCACAGAATAGTGAACTCAATATTCTAGGTGGCTGACATGGGTTCACCAGGTGAGCTCAGCTCAGCCTGTGGAGCAGAGAGTGTCTAAGGGCTTTAAAAGTGTCCAGCAAAGGTGTGTTATATTGAAATAAATTTGTGCAACAGCATATACTTGGAAAAAATACAGCTAAGAGGGTGGAAAATGAAAATAGTGAAGAGTTTGTTAGTCTATTTTTTGTAAAAAAAATACATTTGACAAATATATGGATTTTCTTACATAAATACATAATTTGCCTTTTTAATGAGGAAGAAAGTGTTAACCAGAAGGGATGTAACTTGAAAGAATTGTGTGAATTCACAATTCATATTATTAGTATTCAAAAATTATAAGAATGACAGCTCCCTAAACTTTAGATTATGTTTTAAGACTTTGATTAATGATGCATAGATTAATAGAGAGGCAATATTTAGTCAGTGTCAAAGAAAAAATTATATTTGGTCACAGTATTGCTAAACAGTAAAAGAAGAGTATGTGTGGGTCATTTTTGCTCTCTTAGCAGGTAAAGCAGATTAAAGCTATATAATTGACAACATGCTCACATATCCAGTCAGGATGCAAAACACTTGAGATAAAGCTCATTAAATCACTTTGGTCTATGCTTCGTGGTTAATTTAATTAATATTGAGAGTTCTTTTAGATCAGTCTGCAGTGCTCGTTGGTTTGGGGGTTATTGGTTTTTTAGATCATATTACTTTTTTGTGAACAAAATGAGTAGGTTTCAATCTGCAGGTGAATTTTTCAGAAGTAGTAAGGGACTAAATATATTGGGTCTACTAGAATATTTTACTCAGTTCTTCCACTGACAGAAATGGTCAAACTGGTAGAAAAGCAGCCCTCTAAACTGGATTTTGAGGTGTGTTTCCTCTGTTTATCTAAGCCAAACAGGAAGGAGCTAGATTCCTAAGAAGCTGCCATCTGATGTAGATAGCACAGAATTATTTTATCCATAATAGTGCTACAGAAAAGTATTCCAGGGTCAGAGTGTGTAGTGGGTATGACAAATGGATGCAGAACATTAAATTAGTGTCACTTTTGGAATACAACAGTAAGACTTGTTCTGCTCTTCTCTCCATCTTCACAGGCACATGATACTGCAGAGATTCAAAATCAGAAGTAAATCAGCTGGACAGTTGCCTCCTGCCTTCCTAAACAGGCAAACTTATTAGAAACAGAAAAAGGGGCCTACCTACCTCATTCCTGTGAGTTAATTATAAACATCCCCTCCACCCCTCAAATCAGCATCTGCCAGGTTGTTGTTTTGGAATGCTGAGCATAAGGATGTGGCAAAGAAAACAAAAATTTTAATTTGCTTTCATGTTGACAACAATTAAGTGTAGCCAACCAAAGAAACCAACTAAAATTATTAACAGGCTACCAGCATGCCTATTGCCTGTGGCTACACAGAGCTGATGGATGATGCATTGTTACTCATTAAATGAACCTTTTTCTGTGCTTCCTAAAGCTGGGATGCTCCAGAAGTTCCTTAAAGCATCCATACCGTTGCCATGTTCGAGTGATGCTGCAGTTGATGTGTCACTGCAGAAGCTTGGGGCTTAGTTCTTTAGTCCTTTATTTTAGTTCTGTATTTCTTAGCAGTTCATTCTGTAATAACGTGGTGTAATCCATTGTGAGGCTTGAACAGAAGATCCCCAGAGTGACCCCCTTGGCCAGGGCAGTGACCAGAACAGTGTTTGCTGCTGTGGAGCTGATATTCCCCTGCTCTGAGCTGCCTTTTCCTTGCTGACTTCTCTGTCCTTCCTTTCTCCAGGGAGAAGGTGGGTTTGCTGTGTGGACGCCTGCCTCGTTTGCTTCACCAAAATGAGTTAGGGCATGCAGGAGACAAGGGAGACTTTTGCAAGCAGAACCTATCATGGTGAGTCAGATTTTGTCCCTGTTTTTGCTGCAGAGCTTCTCAGTGTGCATTGCTCAAACCAAACTGTTCACACAGAACTCTCTCTTCCCTGGAAGTGTGTTACACATGACCCTTCCCTGGCAGCAGTGCTGGATTGAGATGTTCTTCCTTATTCCTTTTGCCTCCCCTGCCACGTGAGGTCCACAAAAGTGCTTGGGGGGACCTACAGCAAATTAAAGCAGCAAATTGAATGGAGCTGAAAATAATTACTCTCATGACAAGTATGAGAAACTGTGGTCTGTAGCTTTGATTTGGAAGCACAGCATCTGTCTTGAACATTATACTAAAATTAAGTACATGGGAACTGTATTTTTAATTTGAGTTGCTAAATACCCTCTAAATACTTCATAGAGATTAATTCTCCATTAGTACAGATTAAGTTTTCTGTCATTGTTCACTGTGACTGTGAAGGAGTCCCAGCAGAACTCCTGACAGTCCATAGCACTGCAGCATGGACATTGTATCTGTCCTGGTATCTTCATTTAATGGATTTGTTTCTAATTTTGAAGCTTAACCTTGGGTTTGAAATTCACTGTGAAGAACTTTCTCAACAGCAGCAGGGAATAATGAAACATAGTTTGCTATAGAAGCATTGCCCTTCTCCCTCCTCCTCATGATGATAATTCTTTCTCATGTCTTACCTTCTTTATTTCTTTCATTTCTCTGGGTTTTTCTGAGCCTCTCACTTCTGTGTTATCTCAGTTGTCACATCATCTCAGTTCCCTGTGTTCAGGTCAAGCTTCTGGGCAGAGGGTTCCCCCATGCTGCGCTCAGATAGGCCTAAGCACTTATGCATCCACAAACATGACAGCTTTGAATTAATTCAGGGTTAATTTAAACAAAAACAAATGCAATATCTTCTGAAAAATGTTTACTTTCAAGCAAACCTTCATACCAAATGTGTGCAATCAGACTGGATTTTGTGTGGATAAGCAAAACAGCAAAGTTAGAATTCACAAATCTTTCTTTTCTACCTTCAAGCATGAATTTCTCCAGTTCCTGTGTTGTTTTGGGGGCACTTTTTTGGTGTGGGTTTTGTTGTTGTTGTTGTTGTTTGGGGTTTTTTTTGTTTGTTTTTTGGGGGGTTTGGGGGTATTTTCTGTTTGTTTCTGACTGCCATAGGTCTCTGCTGAACATAGCTTCTATGTCTCTCTCTGCTCCAACACAGATTCTTTGTCTCTTCCTTTCAGAAGTGGGACTTGATGTTCCAAACTGTCTTAAGGCTCTTGGACTATTGCTGAGCTGATCAGTTCTCTCTATAGCTGATGCACAATTTTTTTCAAGCTCCACCCTCCTCTGTGCATACTGGATTTTATTTAAGCTTTTGAGGATTAAGTATGGTATTAGTAAAACCTTTGGGATTCTTGCTGAGAATTGTATAAGTATCCATTTTGATCATGGTGGAGCAGCTGCATCCATGTGTTGAATAGAGAATTTTTCCTTTGAAACCGTTGTCACTTCAGAAGTCCTTGTGAATTTGGGCACTGCACTCAGCATCTGCAAGCCCCTGTCTCTCTACTTGGGTGTCAGACTACTTTGATTTGTCCTTGCCAGATCACCAGCACTGAGCAGATTGCATTGCTCTGTTCTGCTGGGACAAAGTCAATCCATGTTAATGGCTTCTTTAATCTTTTAAAAGTGATTATTTTATTTGGGGCAGTGGCTCCAGCCAATTCCATTCTCTTGCTAGGGATAGTAGTTAAATAGAGATAAGCAGTGCCTGCATGAGACAAGGCAGACTCTAATCTTGCCTCATTTTGTGCCTAACTGAACTGAAAAAAAATTCTATACTTGGTTCTCAGAACATTGCATGGCTCATGTGGTTTACCTTCTCCAACCTTGATTTCGGGTAATACTGGTTAGCCCTGTATGTACTATTAACTCTTACATATCTAATCTAACCCAAATTTATCCAGTGTATCTTGTTTGTGCATCTGCATTGTCTTATTCTACTGTATGTTTCTGTTAGATTTTGAGTTTTAAGGTCCAGAAAAGGGAAAAATTAGAGTAGACCAAGGAACCTGCAGACTCGAAGAAAAAGGAGGAAACTCTATTATCTATTATTCCACCTTGTATAATTTTTAAAATGGTATAAGTCTCCTTTAAGCTATTAATTGTTTTTTGTAAAAATAGATTCTTCTTGGATATTCCTTTTACCAGCTTCACAGAACTGAATTTCTCTGTGTGCCCCTCGCTGCCCTGGTTTAGATGGCTAAACCTTCAGGTGCTGTTGTGTTGCTGTCTTGAACTGTGGGAGCCTGCAGGTCCTGCTAAGCTCAGTGTCTACTTGAGCAAGCTTGGCTTGTAAATAAGCCCAAGCACCTCTCACCTTTCCTCCCAGGTGCTCCTCCTTTGCAGAGGAATTTCCAGGTTCTGGTTTGTTTTACACATCTGCATCAGGCAGCTGCTTTTCCCAGCAGGGCTGGTGACAGCATCACCCAAAGCACAGCAAACTCCTGCCTACAAGTGGGTAGGAAACTGCCTTCTTTGGGATGTGGGCCACGTCCCAGAACTCTCCTCTAGTGAGGAGGTGGTTATCACTTTGAATTTTCTGATGCAGTTACTATAACTTGTAGTCAGAGTGGTAAGACACAAATGTTATTCCATTTTATTTAAGTGCCATCTTGGTTGTTGCTGTGGTAGTATTTTTACAGAAGTTGGCTTATTATAGAGCAGTGGCATTTGGTTTTGCAAGTAACTGGGACACGTTACCTGCCACTACAGGCAGCTCACTTTTGAATTCATCATTTGGCAGTTACTGTTCATTTTAGGCTGGTTTAAGATGATGTACCTTTTGATTATGGTCTGAATTTCAATATTGAATTTGCCCTAGGAATCCTCATTAAGATACAATTAATAAAGACTAACTGCTGCATTAGGATACTCGGGCAGCTCTGCCTAACGTGGGTGGAAGTAGAACTGTGTTGTAATTACAGCCAATGCTCTGTCATTCTGAGATTTAATTTCTAGTTGGATTGGTTATTTAATAACTGTCTATTATCAGACAACTATATTACATAATAGCAACAATATTGTTATGGTATGAGGTACATACTGTGACTGAGTGCAAACATGGAGCTGTAGAAAACATAAACATTCTACTTAATGCTCTTTACCTCTGCTACATGCCTTTACAGCTTTCATCACTTATTTTTTCAGTGTGAACTAAACTCATTTACTCAGTTCTCATGAAATCAAACTGCTTTTGCTGTATGTTAGAAGTAGAGTAAAATACTTCTAAATGCTATTCCACAGTGGGAAATGAGATTCATTCTCTTTTGCTCAGACTGTTTAAATCCTGTTTTTTACCACTAAATCCATGTCTCTAAAGCACAAAGTTCACAGAGCTTTTTAGGCCAGTGTATTTCTTCTCTTAGCCAGTACTGTCCAAGGTAGTTTCTCATGGAATTTCAGGAAATTTTTGTTTGTCTTGAAGATTTCATTTTCACAGTAAACTTAATTTTCTGAGGTAGGTAGTTCTAGACCTGGGTGAAAAGAATTAAATGTATCCTTTAAAAAAATGTTCTCACAGGACAATCTAACCATCAGGAAATAATTTAATTTAAAAATATGGACTGATTCAGCTTAGAGCAAGATCCTGTCATTCTATAGAAATATATCTTAATCTAAGACTGTTAATCTGTGAAAATCACCAATATAGAGCAGTAGAAGGATACAGTTTGAGTATTTGATCCAGTATACTTTGATAGTATTTATACAATCCTTTTATAGTTATTTAGCATGAAGTCCATGGGAATTTCTATTCTATTCTATTCCATTGGTTTTGATGTTAATAATATGTTGTGCATATCAGTATGATGTCTACAGACAAAAATAGAGACAGTGGCTGCATGATGAAAATATGATCTTTGTCTCTCTTGAGGTGTTACTATTTTAGATAAGGTGGTTAGAAACTCTTTAATTTCTAATGTGTTAAACCTTTAAAATCAGAATGGTTCAAAAGAAATATGTCTATCTGTTCTAGATGCTGCATGGGTTCTATAGTAGAGTTTTAGCATTGCACAACTAAATTATGGTCCAGCCTAAATTCACTCAGAGTCATATTTATGAGTAAATTCACATGGTTTTGAATTACCTCCCTGCAAACCCAGAAAGGATTTCAGTAAATTAGACAAAGGCTATCCATACCTGATCTCTGGGTGTTTTTAATGTCCATAAGGGCAGAGAGCAAATGGCTGGAGAAGCTGGCACTGTTTGTATTGCTAAGAGAAGAAAACCACTTCATAGAGAAGACAGGAAATAGCTTGTTTCCAAGTAAATCACCTCCGCTCACATTTCTTTAAAACTACCTCTGTATATTTAAAGCATGAAAAACTGACATCATTTGTTTCACATGGATGTTTTAAATCTTTAGAAACTTTACCCAGAGAGAATAAAGTTTTGAGTAACTAAAATATGTTACAGTGTAAATTAGAGCATCAAGATTCTAAAAGCATCTCATTGTGGAGTAGTTAATTCTTTACAGAGGACTAGAGGAGCCTTAACACTCTTATAAGCCGAGCCACGTTTGGCAAATAGTAAATTTCAAGACTGAAAAAGGTCAAACAAACACTGTGGTAAAGTCCCAGACACTTATTTCCTGGTCACATTTTGCTAAATTTGGAACTGAGTCTACATCCTTTGCAAAATGTGTACTGCATGTAATTATATTCCAAATATTGTTTCACTGGAGGCTGTGAGATTTGACTGTTTCATTTGTGTTATTTATTGTTGCTGTGCTACAAAAATGAATTGTGCACTGGTGGTATAATAAACTACCAAATGTCTTATTAGTCTTATTAAACAGGCAGGGATTAAAAGGATGTCTTATTAAAAATTGTGTGAGTAATTGGATACATTTTTATGGTGAGGTATTTTATTTTGATCATAAGGGAATGATCTTTCCCTTAATGCGGAAATTAAGAGAGATTTACACTCTTTTCAGCAATTGTTGTTAACAGAGATTTTACTGCATGCAAGAGATCCTTTCAATATTTTTTCATTGATTCTGAAAGCATCTGCTGGATTGCTTAATGCTATGATGAGACAATTAGATGCAATTTTGATTCTTGTGACAATTAAAGCATCACTGAGAGAAGGTGCTCCCCACGAGGAAGCCAATTGTCTCTTTTTTGAAAGTTTGGCTGGTGGAGAAAAAAATCCCTAAAATTAGCAGGGTACTTCTTGTTTACACTGTTTGACAGAAGTGCATACACTAGTCTGGGCTAACTCTGGGATGTGCTGGTGGCTGCACAAGTTTAGGGGATGTTAAAGGACAGAAATCCAAAGAATTGAGCTTCCTTCTCTCTGCTGCTTGCAGAACAATTTCCTGCAAAACTGATAGGATTTCCCAAATAAGTTTTCTCCACATGGAACTAGTTTATTCATTCTGTGAATTCATAGATATTAAGTGTACCTTGAAGCGTGCTGATCCTTGCGTGTTGTTATTAACCAAAAGTAGATAGATGGGTCCAGATAAAACTGAAGAGATTGGCACCTTCAGCATTGAGATCTGCCTTCTATTTCTGAAAAATGTTGGAGCTATTTATACATTTGGAAGATCACAGGACTGTATGTGGCTTATCATGCTTGTGCTTGTTGGTTCAGCTTCTGATGTACTATTGTAATTAACTTTATTCCTAGCTTTCACAATCACAGGGCTGTTTTTCTATTTTTAAGGCCTTCTGCAAGAATACTGGATATTTTATCTTCACTGAAGCTCTGTGGCACATTGCAAATGATGTAGAAGGCCTAAATGTTTCTCTTTATTTCTCTTCAGAGTACATAGTATGTACATTGTGCTGTTTGACATCATAGCAGGGTTAGTAATGCCCAGGAGAAAGTTTCCAAGGTCCAGGTGGGAGAACAAAAAAAAGCTAAACTCCAAATTTCATCTTTATGCCTCTACCTACAATGAGCAGGGAGCTGAAAAATTTTCAGTGTTTCTTTCAGGCTGTTTAAAATACAGATGCAGGAGAAGGAAAAAGACTGCAGTTGCTCCCTGCTCTTCCTTAGCACATTAGCACCCCTTAGAGCAATACATGTTGTCCATTTTTCGTGCTCAGCCAAGACATGGTGAGCCTTTCCATCACAAACATTTCTTCATTGCTGCTGTTCTGTGCTAGCAAGGCAAAGTGATATAGTTCCAGCAGTTCAGGTATTTTTTCAGCCAGGTTTCACCCGTAAGAAACCTGATACACTACAGCTTCAGTCCTTACCTTTTTGCCTCCACATGGAAAAAAAAGGCCCTTGCTGAAGCCTTTGCTCCCATAGATGTGTGTGCCTTCATCTCAGTGTTGAACAGATGGATGAGTTCATGGAAAGAAGTGAGAACAATGGGAGCCAATCTGTCCCGTAGTAAATTCTTGTAGTGGTTTGTAGAAGGCCTGATAGGACAGGAAGATTTCCAAGGTCAACTTTCAGGGGCGACACAGGCTGGAGTGGCATTCCATTAAGTTCCAGAGGTAAAGTATTATGGGAACATTTACTGCTTATCTCTAAGTAGCAATTGCAATTATAATATGAATTCTCTGAATATCTTTCTGTTTGAGAGCTTAAATTCTATCATTTGAATTACAGAGAAGGTACAGAGCCAGATTTTCAACCTCCTGCTGGAGGTGGTTTGTTTAACTTTGGGCCATTTGGCTGTGGCTTTATTTCAGGAGACTGACAGTCTAATTTAATCAAGTAGATGTGGATTTGTATGTGTGGAGTAGATATTCAGTCACATAAGCTGTATAAAAATTCACAGGTCAGACTCAGGACTGTTTGAAGTTGCCCAAGAAGTTCTTTGCAACTAAATCTCTTTTGGATGAAATCTATTTATGGAAGTGGTATTTTTTTTTCTTCCTTTTATTTAAAGTCTCCAATCTATTGAGATCATAATCACAGAAAACATTATTGTTATACATAAGAAAACAGTAGTTGCTGTGTAGTTTCTGAGTTGCATATATTACAATGTGGATAAGCAGATCCATTTCTATATTAATTAAAACACAAACACTAGTGCATGAGTTTAGTTCTGATCCAAGTTTAAATATTTGACTGTTTGATGATAGTGACCTTCTTCTTTACTTGAAGTACTACTTTTACTTTGAAGCTAGTTCTTGAAAAACCAAATTATTATCAAGTGGGTAAAGTTCAGCTTGTACCATTTTACATTTTCAAGTATCATGAGCTCCCCACAGATAGTTTGCTTTTCAGTGTGTACTGACTGCAGCTCCAAGAAATGAGCTCATTCTGTCTGTCATAAAATGGAGAACACTGCTGGTTAATCAACTGGTTCAGCAAACAGAAAAGCAAGAGGTTTTTCCCAAACATTTGTACATAAGAGAAAAGCTGACTCAAGTGAGCGAATATTGCACATCTGCTGGTTTTGGCTGGGCTAGAGTTAATTTTCTTCACACTGTCTGTATGGGGCTGTGTTTTGGATTCGTGCTGAGCACAGGGTTGATGATCAGGGATGTTTTTGTCATTGCTGAGTGGGGCTCACACAGAGCCAAGGCCTTTCCTGCTTTTCCTACTTCCAGGCTGGGGAGGGATCTGGGGGTGCATGGGAGGCTGTGAGGAGACACAGCCAGGACAGGTGACTCCCACTGACCACAGGGATGTTCCAGACCATGGGACATCGTGCCCAGTATGTAAAGTGGGGGAAGAAGAACGAAGGGGGGAGACATTTGGAGTGCTGGTGTCTGTCTCCCCCAGCCACCATTCTGTGTGTTGGGCATTCAAACACCTGCCCAACCACGGATCAATCCATCACAGGATTGATTCCTTGTTTTGCTTTGCTCTCCCTGTGAAACTATCTCCATTTCAACCCAGGAGTTTCCCAGCTTTTACCTTGAGCAATTCTCACCCTCGTCCTTCCTGCTGGAGGGGGAACAGCCGAGGAGCTGCGTGGGGCTGGGCTGGCTGAGGTTAAAGCACAACAGCTCATAGAGCCTCTCTGGCAGAGTGACTGATTCGGTGCAAAGTGACTGACATCAAAAATAGAGCCATCGTTTTTTTAAATAGGTTTCTGCAAAGCTAAGCAGGGGAAATGAGAGTTCTGCTTCTTGCACTGTGGTTGGTCACTCCTTAAGCCACCCCACTTATATAGTTGGATTTTTGCAGGTGATAGAAGACCATGGTTTCAAGCAAACTCTTTTTTGGGTTTTTTGGGGGTTTTTTTTGTTGTTGTTGTTTTATTTTTGTTTTTTTCTTGGTTTGTTTTTTTGTTTTGGGGGGCTTGAGGGATTTGTTTTGTTTTGTGGGGTTTTGGTTTGTTTGTTTTTGTTGGGTTTCATCAGTTTTTTTTTAATTCCTTTCGTGTGGCTTATAGTCTTGTCTGTCTGTTAAGCATCTGTCCCCAAAAACACTACAGCTCTGTTGTGGGACCAACTCCCTCCATCAAATCCTAATTTTCTCTCCCTCCCTCCCACACAGCCATTTGTGCTTCATACAAAACCTAAATGAACTTGATCTTCATTGAAATCATTCCTGCTTCACATCCATAACTTTTTATTCTGAAACAACAGTAACAGAATTCTCTCTCTCCTCCTTGCATTTCTGGCTAATAAGCAGCCCTGCTAGTCAGGCAGAGCCATTTTCTGCCATGAGTTTTCAAATAATTTCTAATAAACTGATAGTGGGTATTGTCCAAAGTGCTGAAACATTTGTTTCTAAAAATAATCAGCAACAACTCCCAATCAGCTCTGCTATGCATCTTGCTTCTGATCAGCAGCAAAGCAGAGGAGCTTGATCAATGTCTTTAAAATAAAGAAAACAATATTAAATGCATGAAAGAGAATAGTTTTTTGCATAGCTTAAAGGATTTTTTTAATGTATCTGTCAATTTTCCAAGGCTTTTATGACAAAATGCAGGGGAAATTACAGGTATTTCTGGAATCCTTTCAGAATCCAATTTCAGATGTTTAAAAATATATGAATATTTTTCTCTGCAGCAGATTAAATTGAAAGATATTTATATGCTGAAGCTTGCAGTAAGCTCTACAAATATGTCCTAATTCCTCAGAGTGATGTTGTCATCTCATTTGATGATGACAGCTAAGGCTCAAGGAGACTGCAAATTCTTTTGTATTTTCCTCTCTTTTTCTTTTCTGGGAGTCCATGATGGACTGTTTGTTTCAGAAGAGATTGTTCTTCATTTAGTTTCCAGGTGCTCTTTTCATGTGTGAATTTGATGCATAAGTTATAAAATGCAGACACTGGTGTATTTTTTTAGCTGTTGCCTGTAGACATTAATATTCGGTGTAGTGAAGGGTTTTATGCCCCCACCTCCAGCCTCTATTTTGCAATCAATAGCCTTTTCCATATGTTTTTTCCTGGCATTATGAATTTTGTAGTTTGTACAGTGCTATTTAATTCCATGTCCTGCTTTTCCATAGAATGCAATAATAGATGATGACGACAGTGGCAATTAGAACTAATGGGCTACTTCTTCGAGATGCTGAATATCCATTAATCCTGTTGAACTTGGTCAGAAATTAGGCTATTTTAACATCAAACTTGGAATATCTGCTAGTTGCTATTGCTTTTTGTGTGTGTACAATTCTGCTGCATGTTTCCTCATAAGATTTTTCTTGATTCATCAGCTTTTAGTTCTCCTTGTTTGGCCTGAATATCTCCTATTAATTATTATTTTTCATATTGCCTGAATTACAGGGAAAATCTTAACTGCAGAGGTAGTTACAGCTTATTTATGGCTAGAGAAAACTAAGTCTGTGTTACCAAATTTATTTGACTAAATGAAAGAGGGATTTTTCTTACTGTTTAGGGCATTTTTAAAAAAAAAACTTTTTTATGAACAACCATTCTTAATACTTGATAATTTCACATTCATTTCACTGAATGACTTTCCTACTGCAGGAATTTCAACTACTTATGTAGTCTAAGTGAAACACACAGTTGCTATACTTATATTACGTATCTTCAAAATGTTGTGAAATGAATCATTCCAGATGCCATGTCTCAAATCTTTATTTCCTCATTCGTATCTCTAGCTGTTTTAAAATCTTGGAGATATTTAATTATAGGGGGTTTTAGGATGAAAAGGAATTAAGTCTTCTATTCTAGTTAGTTTCATTTTCTAAACTAAATGCAATAACTGAGGAACATCACGTTTCACAGAAATAAGGGTGGAAGTCTCAGGGTTGGGGAGAAATTACCCAGTTCTGTTTTGCTGCATTGTGTGTGTGTGTTCTTCCCTGCTGGAGCTCATTTAATTCAGCACACACCGAGCTGGTATTCCAGCTTCTGCTGAATTCTAGCACGTTAAACAGATGCCTACTCAGAGCTTGCTATTCTTTCTATCTTATGTGCACCTGAGGACTTACAAGGACTTGCTTTTTGTACATAATCTGAATTCCACAAGTTCAATCCTGCTGCTATTTTTAGGGTAGTTGTAAGAGAGAGAACTTTCTCATCAGCCTGTCACTGAAGCTGTGGGATGAACCAGTTGAGTGGATCAGTATTTTTAAGAGGAATATGGAAAAATCACCAATACGTGTTTTGCCTTGATGCAAGGAACAATGTAACGTGCAGAGTAACAGACAGTCAAGCCTTGTGTTTAAAATAGCAGCTGAATTGTCTCAGTCAAGGCATGGATGTGCTGCAGACTCCATTTTTAAAGACTATACTGAACCCTTAATCGCTGACTGTGCACTTGCCATACAATTAAGCATTTGAGCTTTCCTCTAATCTCTGTGTACAAGAAGATAAAGGATGCTTGGAGACTTGTATCAGTAAGACTATTTATACAGAGCTCATACTGCTAACACTTTGGATGTCCTTTAAGCTTCTGCCTTCATATCCCTGTCAGCTCAATCCGCTGCACACATTTTCTGAGTCAAACTGGCATAAGCCAGGAAGGGGAGAAATGTGTTCACATGCAAGAGCACTGGTCACAGTAAGACTTTTTTTCTAGCAGGAGGAGAAATAACTTGTGACAGACTCTACAGACTTAGGATGTAGATAAAGTAATAGGTGTTTCTCATGCAGTGATTATAAAGAGATTTCAAGTGATGAAGGTTCAGAAAAAAAAAAAAAAGGAAACTGAGTTTGTGCCAGCACTTCAGACTGCGCTCAAGAACTTGTCTTTGAAAAGTTAGATCATTGAGGTGCTGCCTTACTCTGGGGAATGCCAACTGTCACAAGGATCTGCAAGAACATAAAACATTAGCTAGTCATGAATCTTTTGTAGCTGAGCTGTAGACAGATGCTGTGTGTCAAATTTTGCATCCTTCCCCACCACAGTTTTCAACACAGACATCTGCAGGACACAGATAGACACCATTCCATAGCTAGAATAGAATTATCATTTCTTTGGTATTTCTGTGTCTTTAAGAAGACCAGTACTGATAGTGGCCACCTTTATCACTAATACCCCTTCCTGCTGGTGATCTTGTTATTATTTCTTGAATATTATTGCTTCCCTATTATTAGAGATATCTTTTCCCTCATATGCTCCTTGAGCTAAATTAAATAATTCTGAAGAACCAATGAGCAGTGGCCAAGGCCTTGTATTGAATGTAGAACTTGCACTCAAGAAGCCAAGTCTTGACAGAATCCAAGCCCAAAGCTGATGTTACAGAAGGTGATGGTTTATGTCTGGACTTACAGCTACTTCAGTGTGCATGTATGGAACAAAAATAATGGAAGAAAGCACACACTTGAGATGTGCTCACACTTGGGGAGATGCTGGTCCACATTCAACAGAGTATTTCTGGCAGAGGTTTCCAGCACTGTGCAGCTGATCCAAAGCTGCTGAGAAAATTGTAGGAAGTATTTGAGTCCTGTGTCAGAAGCAGGAGTGGAAAGTGGAACCCCTTTTGTGTTCAGAACAAGCAGTGCATGAGCATCTTGAGAATTGGGGTATTTCTAGAAACTGAGTGGAGGAAGCTTCTTCAGCTCTTTGTTAGTGACTACTTTGAAATGTCAGATAAAAATAGGGGAAAATGAGAGTTACTGTGGATATTCATTCTTAACAAAGAACATCTCTGATCTCTGGCCTCAGCTGATTTTGTCTCAGACTCTTACCTTCAAAAGACCTCTTGGAGATTGAGTTCTTTGGTTTGCAATATGTATGTAGCATCTTTGGCCTCCATTTCATTTTCTTTGCTGACTTCACACAGAAGCTGTTGCAGGGACCATGCAAATGTAAAAAGATAAATTCAAAATTTGTGCTCAGAATGATAAAAGAATTGCAACTGAAATTCCATCCTGAACCTTTTTGTATCTCATGATAAGTTTATTCTGAGCTTTTATATCTTTGTGTAGTTTGTCATAGAGCAAGTTGGGGTCATACAGGGAGCATTCTTCAGTTTCTTGGCCCACTATACAGGGGAATATAGCATTTAGGGTTGATCTTAAACTGCTGAAGCTCCAATGTGTGTGTGAGAGAGGCTGAAAAGGGCTGTGCTATGTGCATGTCCTTGTGCCTTGACCATTACAGTATCCATGGTAATATTTTAGATAACCTATTTACAACCACAAGCTAAATGGAATAATTTTTATTTTCATTTAAATGGTAAATTGTGATAAAAAAATTACTGCAAGCACATAAGTTGAGTCTTCTTTCAACAGAAGAAGTAGGCTGAGTGTTGGAAAGTGTTTATTACTTTGTGCAGCAGATGTTTTGAACAAAACTATAAAAATGTTTCAATCACTGTTTATTAATATGCGTTGAGAAAAAAAAAAAGAATATGCTTTGCTTTTTTATTTCTAGGGCAATGCTAAAAGTTTCATCTCCTTGGCAGAAGCATCATCATTTGGTTTTGAGGGCTGGATATCAGAGTTGTTGGTTATTTCCTGATAGCTACCAGGAGTTTCATAGTGTAGATATTTCAATTTGTTAATATCATATAGCTGGAAATGTGGATGCATAGTCACCCTCAATGATTATTCCTATCCCCTGCAGTCCAAGTACCCTTGAAAGTGTTGAGTTATTAAAAATTGCTTCTTTAAGTTGAGGGTTTTACAGTTATTTTTTTAAGTTCCCTGGGGGTGATAAAAGAGAGAGTCACAAGTGAATGTGGTTTGACTGCATTTCCTTTGCAATGTATGCAATTATGCTTTTTATGCTATTATGAACTTTGAAATAATCTGCTTCAGTGTGAGGGTATCTGTGATGTGCTACATCCATGAGTGAGTTCCAACAAAGAATTGAAAACAATACTTTGGTCAATTTTATGGTTCTTGCAGGAAAATATGTCACAGTGAAGAAAAAAAAGGTAGGAATCTTATTAACTCCTATGTGTTAGTTCACATACACCTGAGTTAGAGCTGGGGAAGTTGACACTTGTTCATTTAGGTACTTAATTCATGTTACAGTTGAGTTGTCACACAGAAAACTGGGAGTTTTTGCAGAGGAACCATGATCTACTGAGATTTGGTTACTTGAGTATGTATTTTAGGAAATAACAAGAAATGATGTTATCTTCTGTTTTCCTGTCCTAATTCTTACAAATGCATGAAAATTGTGAATTTTTTCTAGTTTTGCCTTGTTATAGTTTTACCTTTTTTTAAAGCATTATCAGAAGGAATTTTTTCCATGATAAAAAGATTTGGGTGGTTAAATCTTGATTTTGGTGGGGTTGGGCCCAGTCACAACTGTATGAGTTTTGTGAATGGATTAAAAAAATCAGAAACAGTACAACTGATTGTAAGTGCCTTTTAGAATAATAAGGTGAAGCTTATAGTAATTGGATTATGTATTTGCAAGCAACAGGATTTATTCTTAGGAGATAGGAGTAGGTTATATGGAAAGGGAACTGCTGTATCTTTTAAAAATAAATAAACCCCATGAAATGGTGTTCCTTCTTTCTTCATGTGCTCATCTGTTTTCATCAAAAAGAGTGGCTATCCTGATTGAGTCTTCTGGATGTCTCTTCGTTAGTTCATTGCTTCAGATTTTTGGAAGTTTATGAGAAGCAAACTATCAAAGCTGTATTTGATGAATTTTAGGACAAAGAAATGTTAAAAGAAATTTCAAGTGCACGGCACCATTTTCATGTAGGAGAGCCATAAGGATATTTTTGTACATTCATAATTCTTTTTTTTATTAATTGTCTTTGTTGTGCCCAAGTAATATTCTTAATGCAAATTACTGTGTGTGGTAATTTATCTGTATTAGGAGTAGTATCTATTATGCCTCAAAGGTCAAAGGTAAAGCCTATTTTGGCAGTTATTATTATTCAAATAGCAGAAGTATAATGATTAATATGCTACTGTTTTTTCTCTTTTCTTCCAGATTTCTCAGGGGACAAAATTTTGCTTATTCATACCTTCTACTGTGGCAAAAATGGATTCTTTTCCTCACCAAAAACCAGCAGCATAACACCCATCCAACACCTGCCTCAAGGGACTCTTATTTAAAGCCTATTGTAAGTCAAATTAGCCACTTGCGTAAAGGTAGCTTTAATCAGCAGTGTGTCTATTTGCAGCTGCGGGCCCAGCTGAGCTGAGCAGGGCGGCTCTGCTGAGGCTGCTCTGGAGCGGCACCGGGGGAGGCGGGGAGCGGCTGCAGGGCTTGGGCTGGGCCCGCGCCGCCGGTGTCACTCGGGTGTCACCTGGGTGTCCCCTGAGGAGTGGGGCAGGGCTTGGGCTGAGCCAACGGCTCCGGTGTCCCTCGAGTGTCATCCGGGTGTCCCCTCAGGAGCGGGCTGCGGAGCAGGGCTTGGGCTGAGCCCGCGGTTCTGGTGTCGCTCGGGTGTCCCCTCAGGAGCA
>VZSR01003798.1:13952019-13986102 GCA_013398615.1 Brachypodius melanocephalos | reverse complement strand
TCGGGTGTCCCCTCAGGAGCAGGGCTTGGGCTGAGCCCGCGGCTCCGGTGTCGCTCGGGTGTCCCCTCAGGAGCAGGGCTGGGGCTGAGCCCGCGGCTCCGCTGTCGCTCGGATGTCACCGCGTGTCCCCTCACGAGCAGGCTCTGCGCAGCGGGGTCAGGCCCCGGTGACGGCGGCTGATCAGGAAGCTGCTCTGCAGTGCAAATGAAGGCTCAGCCTCCTGTTGCTATGACAATTGATTTCAGACGTCGCAGTGGAGAAATAGGGGGGTAAAGAGCTCAAAATGTGGGGGGGAACTGCAAGGGGTGCGGCTGGTGGGGTGGGCTGTGCAGCTGAAGGCTTCTCGTGGTGCCCACAGGCCCAATGGGTCACTCCTGCAAGGCTGACTTGGAAAAAAGTAATGAAACTCCACATTATAGCTATCCAAAAATGGCTGCTCAGAATGCGTGCTTTTCATGCACTGGAGTTAATTTTATGCAGGCTGAGTACATGATAGATGTTTTGGGAGAGAAAGCTGTGTTAAGATTAGAGTTTTGGCCAGCATACTGTCTGTATTAGAAAGAAGGATGGCATTTGGAGAAATATATTCAATATTTCAGTATAAGATCTTCTTGCTGCATCGGGACAAAGTCATAAATGAGGAAAATGAGGGGAAGAAATAGGGAAAAAATCCAAATGAGGAAGAAATCTAGTTTGTTCATGTTGCTTATTTGGAGATATATTCTAGTAAAGGAGATGGATTTTACTTAGTGAAGCTGCATTTAATAAGAGGCCTCAGATTAACATCTGAAAGCTTAATTGTCATTTTTCCAGTGCAGTATAATACTGCCTACTTCTTTATCACTCTCATAGATAAAAGAATAATTAATACTTGAATTTGTTTTAAAATTAAGGTATTTGTTTCAGAGAAATTCTGACTTTATCAGTGGCATTACATTTATCCTTTGCACAGCTGCTTTCTGTTGGAATACAATTAACACACCATGAGGACCCTTGTGAATAAAATAAAAAAAAGCTTATAATTGACTTACATTCATTCTCCATAAAATTTTTTATCTTGTTATCTACATCATGTTTTCTTGTTTGAAAAAAACAATGCTGTAGCAATGGTGGTGTTTTCTCCTGAAAAAATATTGATGCAGGGATGTAGAAGATCCTTACCTGAAAAGGCTATGTCTCTTCCTTTGTTTATTCCAGTTCAGGACCTCTGTTTCTATGGACTTCTTGTTTAGCTGTGCCATTTTTTTCCTTCTGAGAATGTAATCACTCTTAAGTAAGAAAAATGGTGTTGTGAAAACCCTCTGAAGCTCCATGAAAATACAGTTGTAAAAATCTCATCTAAAGATAATTTAGTTGTGTCCTTCATTGTAGTTCTAGCTTGAAATAATTTAAATATGTAAGCAAATAGTAGACACTTTAAATAGCATTTCTGAAAATTGAAATGTAGCTGCATTTTTAAATAATAGTTGGTGCTTGAACCCTGATGGTATCCTAGAACTGGACCTGAAGTACTTGAACAGTTTTCTTGGACAGCTCTTCTTTGATGGTTGCCACAGAGCCAAGGGTTCTCCAGCACAGCTTCTTTCTTTCTGTGTTTTTTCCACTTCTGTGTCTATTGTATCTGTTCAGTACTTGTCTAAACAATGTGCCAGGAGTCAACTAAATCAACTGAATGTAGGAATTTGAAGTGGGCAGCTTAAATCCCACCAGGTCTCTGTGTGCACTATCCCATTCATAATTCAAGTGGCCTCCAGTGAATTCGGTTTAACTCCCTTTGAAGTCAAGATGAGCCAAACCAAATTAAGGCCAGCGTTTTATTCACAGATGAAAGTGTTTCCAAAGGAATTTATTGGATATAGACAAATCCAGTTAAATTAGTTGGGTTAATTTTCCTGAGTTCCACTGTGTTGATAAAACCTCAGTAACAATATCTGATTTGACCTTGTCTTTTTTGTTCTCCTTTTGTTCCAAAACTCTGATATTTGAGCCTTGAGAAGGTAGATGGCCCTTACCAAATGCTGTCGTGTAATTTTACTGTGTTTTGCAAGTCCACATTTTAACATACAAATGCCCCACTTTGCCATCAGGTCTAGTTCACGATAACCTTTTGTTTAGGTAATTACCATCGATTTGGCTTCTTCAGCTAATGCCTTTTAATCCAGTTAGCAGAAAAAATACCATCTCCACTTTCTTGAGCGGCCTGCATTAGCTACCCCTTCCCTCAAAGCTGCTGTTCTCCTCCTAAACAAATCTTCTCTACTGAGCTTGATTGTTTAATTATAGTTTTTTCCTTAATAGTTTAAACTAATAAAGAGTGGTTTAACTTCATAATACTGCCAGTATTGTAGAATTATGGCATTTCCCATCAATTGTGGCCTGTCAGAATTACTTTTGAAGTCCCAAACTGTGCACAAAGAGGGTCTTTCTGCCTTCACAGGCAGCCTAAGCAGCAGGAAGGTCACACCCAGGAGCTGCCTGCACCTTTGTGCATTGCCAGGGCAGCCGAGAGGCAGCAGCGATGTTAAACAGGCCCTGAGCCCTGTCACACTGCAGGGACATAAAAACAGCCCGGGGGAACCGGTTTGGTGCAATCACTGGGTGTCTCTCCATTGGTTTCCCAGAGCACCAAGAGTGTGCATCTTATTGATGGTGTTTGTTTAATCCTTTCTTTGAAAATGAGGACAGTGAAAGGTCTTAGTTGCATCTTAGTCATTCTGTCTTCCTGAGGATTCATCCAGTGTCTGCTGTATTCTCTCTGTTCCTCAATTTGGTTTTGTCAGGTGTGTCTGTTCTGGATGCATGGGATGGGACTTGTTTTAACATGGTAGCTTTTGCTTCATCTGTTAGCCCTGTACATCTCTTTAAGTTCTTTAGAAAAAAAATCTTCATATCATTTAACTGGGTGAATCTATTTGATTTTGAAGAAGCTAAATTTAGATTCAGGTGGAGACTGTTTACTTCCACGTATGGCTCAGCTTTGAGAGAGAGATACTTAAAGGAGAAGAAAAGATCAAATATGACTGAGATTATACTGAATTGATTTCAAGTCCTATTAACCCATCTTAACATTTCAAAGTAATCAGCATCTCCTCTTTAAATACTTTAAAAATGCTTTTTCTTATAATATACAACAAATTATCCAATTCCACAAAGAAGAAGTTTTTTAGGGAAGAAGTTTGGCCAGAAAGTGATTGAAAGCCAAGCTCTTGCTGTGTGTTGGTGGCCAAGATGTTTCAATTTCAGTTCAAAGTGACGTTTGTGTGTCACAAGTGACCCACTTGAAGTGAAAACTGGTAGGTACCTGTGTGTGCCTGTAGTGTTACCCATGGGAGGAATGGCTCTCGTGGACAGGTGGTGTGAGGTGAATGAGGTGTTAGATCTGCTCCATGTGTGTATTTAAAGTGTAAGTTGCGTTCATGCTTTGACAAGCCATCGAGAGCAAAGGTGGTGCTGCTGGTTCCTTAGGTGAGTCTGTCTGGGGAGAAGTGGTCTGAGAGCCACCTGCCTTCTGGGTCACTGCCTCCTTCAGAATTTATAATTTATTTTCTTTTTTGCTTACTTTTTACACTTCCATTTTGGTGGGTTTTCGCAGCTGATAGTAGTTTTCTGCCAAAGATAATATTTTAAGACTTTTCCTGTAGGGTTTTGTTCTTGTTGTTTTGGGTTTTTTTAATCTAAATTCTAGAGGGATGAGCAAATATCTTCCATGAGGAAAAAAGCAGTGTTAGTTCAAATGTATGCAGAGAGGATCCTGCCAGCTCTGCTCTTTGCTTCCAGAGTATAGATGTTATGGGGTAATTTTGGGGTGATGGTGACATCATAAATGCAGAGATTGCGCTTGTCTTTTGCTCTGAGAAGGATGTGGGTTTTTACTGTTGAAAATACCGAAGTAATGCTGATGCTGAGACAACTCATGAATTGGCTTCTCCAAGCTGAAACGCTCTTCAGCTCCCCAAACTTATGAGCACTCCAGCCCCCACACAGTGACTGTACTTGAGTGCCCAGCTGGTGCATTTTAAATTAACACTCATTATACTACTGAGTCACTTCTGGTGGTGATCTGAAATGCACCAATGCTTTGTATTATCTCTGGCAGGTTCTTTTGGTTTGATCCATATGTTTCCGTCCTGCTGGCTAAGATTAATTTTGTTCTTTCTTGTAGTCACCAAAGAAATTAGTTGTGTTCAGTTTCTGGTGAACTTTTTGTACAGATTAGTGCTGTTGAGTAGAGTGTATCTATGTATGAGTGTTTGTTAAAAATAAAAGCAGCATTTTGCATTTGCATTGGAACTGATTCAGTTGAGACAGAGCTTAGATGTCAAATTTGGCCATAATCCATTAAGGTAGTTCTCTTTCCAAAAAATCTGCATTCCTTTTTAACTAGTCTCCTCACTATTTCCAGCTTTCCTTCTGGTTACTACATCTTCACTAGGATTACCTTTTAGAAGTGTTTCCCTTGCACAGAGGTGATCCCACTGCACTTTGTGGTCCTTCACTGAACTCACTCCAACATGTTCATGTCATTTTTGTGTTGTGGATCCAGAAATGGATATAATATTCCAGAGAAGTCTTGCCAGGACTGAATAGAGAGGAAAAAATCACCTCCCTTGCTATCCTCATGTGGCCTAAACATAATGATACATCTGTATAAATAGTATAAAAGATGTGAAATGGGCAGTGGTACAGTGCAGAGGCCAAAAGAGCATGAAATGGGTAGAATTATCAACAGTGTAATCTACCTTTGTCCAGAAAACCATGGAATTGGTATCCACAAATCACAGGAGCTATGAGGAAACTTGAGTTGTCTAACCTTGAGAAAAAGGGTCTGAGGGGCACCTTACTGCTCTGGCCTGAAAGAAGGCTGTGGTGAGACCGGTGTCACTCTCTTCTCCCAGGCAGCAGTGACAGGATAAGAGCACATGGCTTTAAGGGGCTCTGGGAGAGGTTCTGATTGGACATCAGGAGGAGTTTCTTGATGAAAATTGGAATGGGGTGCTCAGGGAGGTGGTGGAGTCACCGTCCCTGGAGATGTTTAAGGAAAGACTGGACGTAGCACTTAATGCCGTGATCTACTTGATAAGGTGGTGTCAGGGTTGGATTTGATCATCTCAGAGGTCATGGGTTGGATCTGATCATCTCAGAGGTCTCTTCCAGCCTCATTGATTCTGTGATCTTAAAAGTGTCTTCCAACTGTAACAACTGTATGATTCTGTGATTTTATATCTCACAAAGTTTTAGTTTGTTGGGCTAAGTTGGGTTTAGTGGCTGGTCCCCATGGATGAGGCTGAGAAGGACCCCACCTTCCTGAGGCAGAAGGTAAATGATGTTTGCATTGTAGCAGGGATATGTACTTGCAGAAAAAGGCAATGTCTGAGAAAGCAAAGGCATTCCATTTTTCAGGCTAAGTATAACCAGGTAACTACACATGACGGAAGAAAGGACTGTTTCATTTGGGGGACAGTCAAATTAATTGGATTCTAATTTCTTTCACAGTTTATTTCCCTGTAGCTGTGGTGCAAGCAAGAGCCAACCAACATCATCTGCTGCCAATAGAAAATCTCCATGCCAGTCCTTACCCTTGGCACGAGGTAAAGTTGCAACTGAGCCTGTGAGGAGGAATCAACAGGAAAAATCAAATTCATGCTCAAAGGTAAAATTTGACCAGTGAATAACAAGCATGAAACTAAAATATATGCTTTTCCTTACCTCATGTATTGTTTAATTTAATCCTATTTTCTTTGCTTTGTACTATTCGAGCAGCAGTGCAGGCAGAGTTGAAGTATGGAAATATGCTTAGGATGACTGTGTTTTAAATTCCGGCTGTTTTAATAGCTTGCCTAGCATGAACTCCTCTTGTGGTGGCTGCTTTAATTTCTATTTTATGTCTGTAAAGAGCATTGCCTAGAAAGAGGAGGTTCCTGTTTTCAGGAATGAAAAGAAGACACAAAATGCAGTAGAGCAGATATATTTTTGTTGACCGTGGATTTGGTAAGAAAAATTCCTATGCCAGACATTGTCACATTTCACTTGGGGGAAAACATGATCTGCTTCCTGAGAGGTCCCTGGGTGATCGTGCCCCCAGGAGAGCACACTGGTAAGATTGTCCCCCACAGACTGCTCATAAACACAGGAAAAATTGTTCAGCAGCTACAGCATTGGTCACCAATAAAAGGAAATCAAACAAATAAACTTCATCAATTACTGTAATATCGGCTATTATGAACACGGGTTTAGCCACAGTTCTGGAAAAGGAAAGAAAATTAACTCCATCCCAGCCAGATCCAGCACAGCAGAGAATCTATAAATTACTGAAGCTGTATTGGCAAGGCAAATAAAAGAATAAATCCTAAGCCCTGCTCTGTGTGTGTTAGTATTAGAAAGGCAAAAGAGCTCTAGACGTTTAAATCCTTGCTAAACCTCAGTTTATGAGCAGTGACAGTGATCTGGTGATTGGGCTTTTAATAAACCCATCTTGTGTTTAGCTGAATTGGTGTCAAGTTACAAAGCTATTTATGAGCCGCACATAAGAAAAATCAATAAAAATATGAAATATTAAGATGGAGAAAACCTTCCAGTGTGAGTGATCAGCAGCTCTAGGCTAAGGCAGAGATGGATGACAAATGCTGTTTATTTTAATATGCTGCAATTTGTATGTTTTAGCTTTTTTAATAGTCTTGTCTAGGGAATAGAAGAAAAATGTTGTTTACATCACCTGGGAGTATATTCTAAATTCTGTTTCTTTTTCTCCTTGGCAGATGGAGACCTTTTAGCCAGCCAGTGAATCCTGCTGCTGCATGTCTGGCAGCGCCTCTGAATGATCACATGACTCTTGATATGGATGCAGTCCTGTCAGACTTTGTTCGGTCCACAGGGGCAGAACCAGGTCTGGCAAGAGACTTACTGGAAGGTAAACTTTTGGGACTCAGCCATTTCCTGTGTTCACTGCTTGCTTAAACCAAGAACCAGTCATAACAAGAGAGCTCTGGGCTATGGAAACAGATATTTCTTAGTATTTTTACCAAGTCAACTGTTGTAATAAGCTGACCATAGATTATACTAAGGCAGATGTTTTTAACAAAAAACTTTAAGACTTCTTAGTTCTAGATTGCTGTATTTAGTTACTAAGAGTCAAGCCCTAAATGTTTATGTGCCAGTGAGAGAAGGGAGGAGACTTTAGCTGAAATTTTCATATTCAGCTCCCTGAAAGTTATTGTAAATGTTTCTCAGGTCACTGTGTTTAGTCTGAAGTTTAGTCTGAAAGGGATTTAGTGTACAGCAATAGAGACACCAGAGGTATTTTTGGGTCCCAGTGGTTGATATGCATTCCTGAACTTCACAGCATGGGAGCCAAGTGGCTAGGCTGAGAAACAATTAAGAAAGCTGTATCAGAAGAATATCAGTCTGTTCATTTTGTTGTAGTTGTTTTAGATTTATAGGCTTAAAAAGTGGAAAGACACCATTGATATTTGAGAGTATTTCATAATATTTGGGTTTGTTCATTTCTTCTCATGTGGGCTAACAATAATTGTGAAGATGTGAGGTTGGAGAAGCGTAGATGATATCTGTAAATTGCAAGGTGGTTCTGTGGGCTTGAAACTTCCATACTGGACTTGCTGCCTGAGAGGTCTGGAGTTTGCCTTTTTTTTTTTTTTTTTAATCTTAATGTGCTCTAAGAAATTGCATTAAGTCCAAATAACTACTGAACAGCTACAGCAGATGTAAAAGTATACCTCATGTTATGTATCTCCCTTTTGCAAGAGCTGTTTCACTTTATGTATGCTGAAAGTTTTCCATTTTGTAGTAAGTTCTTCCTTTACTCTGGGCTTTTCAGTAATAAGGCATGATAGATTATTAACACAGAGATGCACACAATTCTGCAGCATTTCCCAAGTCATCTGACACATGAAATAAAATCTTGGAATTCCTAGCAAGGAATATTAACATAGGCTTGCTATATTTAAGAGCCCTCTGTTTTGTCTGACTGATTTGATCAAACCTGTCATTCTTGCCTAGAGTCTGTCTTAGTCTGATGGTCTTTTAGAAAAAGAACATGAGAAGCTTTTTCTCAGCTATATCAGAACAGATTGTCAGTTATTGTGCTGGTAGATCACTGCCAAAATTTCAAAGGGTTCCTGCATATCAGAGGTCTTTCAGAAGAGTTACTTACATTGTTTTCCTTTTTGTAAAGAGCAATGCTTTCAAATAAATATCAAATAGAGTTTCTCTGTGTTGTACTTCTCATTTCTGTAGATGGATAGATTCATATCGAACATGCTAACAAAGAAATAAGCAATAAACAATCTAATTATTCTGACAGGCTAATAGACATATGCATCTGTCCCAAATCATTTCCTCCTACACAGGAATTTCTCAAAGTAAAAGGGATTGTTGCTAGTTCTGAACAAGATGTGCTCAGGCAACCATTTCAGCACTTGTGGCTGTAGCTACATTTGGTGTAACAGCTTCTAGCGCTGATCATATCTTGTCCTGGGAGACAGTCATTGATGGAGTGATCTCTCGTTGGCTTAAAAAAGACATGACAGGGACTGCCACCCTCACGGCCTTTTGACTACCCCAGTGTGTCAGCTCTCTGTGAGCAGCACTGAAACCCATGGAGTAGCTTCTTAACAGCAATATGAACAATACTCAGAGGGCACCCCCCCACCCCAGGGTGCCAATGCCTGTACCTGGCCTTGGAATGATGATGTCCATAGGTACAATCAAACTTCAAAAACAGGTGTGCACAAATATTTCCCAGAATTTTCAAGGTTTGCTTGTTTGTAGCCCTAAAAATGATGGTCATAGTGAACTTGGAGCCAAAAAAAGCTTGTGTAGACCCTCATTTCCTTGTAATCACAAGTTTTGCTCAGGTCTTATATGATCCCTTTGCTCTTTCTGACCCACTCAAAAGTTCTATTTTTATGACTTTCTCAGACTGAATTTTCAGTGTGCTCCTATGAAGTAACACCTCCTTTTCAGAGCCAATGCTCTTTCTTTTGTTCATCCTTGGGGGAAATTTCTTCTATTTAACTATCCTGTAGATAAGCAAGGATACCAATTTCTGCTTCCTTATCGAATTATTTTAACATATTGATTGTTTTGCTTTGATTATGTCCTGCTACATCCACAGCACAGTTGTGCACATGTGTTGCTCATCCTGGCAGCAAGTGGGTGAGTTAAACACACACTCACTGTTGTGCAAATAGCTAAAAAATCTGTACATTACATATAGATTTTCTACATTGGCAGAAGCTGTCCTAAATGTTGGCTCATTTGATGTTTCTATACTCTGCCTCTCCTGCTGGTAAAATTTCTGCAGTTTTCTTCTGCTGAGCTTTTTATTGAGTGCAGCTGCTTGTCTCTAGCTCAGAAAACATTCTCTGTTTGTGCTTGACATGTATCTTTCAGAAAGTGTCCATTCTGGTTTTGAAATGAAAAAGTAAAGAGATTTTTTAAAATATTAGTTATATAACATTTTCATGGCTGGTATCTGGTATAAAAGTCTAATATTGGATTTCCATATTTATTAAGATGCTTACAGCTATTTCAAATTAATTATAAATTAATATTCATAAATTTCAATTACATACCATTAGCTGTACCTATTCTGTGTTAGTGGATTATACACACATGCTAAACCATTTGCTCCTTAGAAATGTTATTTTCCAGCTTTGCTTTCATTTTTGGATGATTACTTACTGAGTCTTTCATGTTTTGTTTCCTATCTCGGAGATGTTGTTTGCCACTTCCTGAGGTTTTTATCTTGTTTATGTGCTCTCAAGAACTGAAAGCATTCTTGTGTATGTCAGGTGATGGAGAGTAGAAATTACATTTTGTGAACCTTCTCTAGATCTGCCTTTTCAGCTTTTCATTCTCAAGCCTTTTGCTGATTGAAGTAAAAACAGCCTTAAAAAAAGCCTTCACTTGAGTGGTTAATATTGACAGAGCAATTTGACAATAAATGTGACCCAGGTGACAGAAACAACCTTAGCAAAACAGTTTGAAAAGCAGCCTGTGCTGGCAGACATGTGTATCACTGCTTTGGGCAGGAGTGAATTCAGAGATGGATCAGCCTCGTGTCACAGGGAAACAGGAAATCAGTTGCAAGACTCTCCACATGTCACCTCTGTGTGTTCAAGGCACCTTCTAGTCACTGGGAAGACTCCTTTGGCTCACTCAGCGTTGGGAACATTCTTAAGCATAAACTGAGAGCTCTGCACAGTGGAGAGTTGGTTTCTCTTCAGCTGTGTGAGCTCCAACTTCCCCAACGTCTAGGAGGGCACATCCCTTTCCCTCCTGGATAGTCTGGGCTGGCACCTTGATTCTCTCGCACATAGAATGTAATGCTGATGTGTTTATGTATAATCTACTTAAAATGTGCCCTAAGGCCCATTAAAGAAACCATTAAAGAAAATAGTTGAATCTTTAAAACAAGTTGTACTGTATGTGGTTCACAGTGTCAGGGCTGTAGGTGTGGATGAACTCGGAGATCACTGGTAAATCAGGAAGAAGGAGTTCAGTTTTCAGCAAGCAGCAGTGACAGCTGGAATAGAGGGAGAAGGCATAGGATGAAATAGTTTAGAATGCCAACAGTGTAGGCAATCATCAGGTATTGGAGGATTTGTGAAATAATAATACTACAAACTGATTCAAAAGGAATATATTTAACTGAAAAGTTGCCCTTTGACTTGTATAAATGGTTTCATTTATTTATATAAATGATGTGGTATTTCACCATTCTATAAAAATAACTGCTGTCTATTTCCAGCTTCAAACAGCACTTAATTGAGGGGTATCTAGCTGAACGTGAACTCAGGAACTGGGAAATTGGCTTTCCAGTGATGAAATGTGCAGGAAAGGTGCTGACCCCATGGAAGAAGACAGAACTGCAGTACAGAGACATCTCCTCTAAGAACAATGTATACAAGCAGAATTCAAAGAAAAGCATGTAATTTATAGAGAGGGAGAGAGGCATTTACAGTGCTGTCATGTGATTGAGTGTACAAAACTAGCTCCCCAAAAATAGTCTCTCATTCTCTTCTCCCTCAGATGGTTCCTTTTTTAGTTCTCTTGTGGAAGGCTTGGCAATGGGAAGAGGAAGCTGAGCTGCTACCAATGTCTCATTAAGCAGAGAGCAGAACTGTCATTTCCAGCTGCCTGTTCAGTTTGGAGTGACTTTGCATTCTAGCAGAAAATGAGGCATGTGTTAACAAAATGGCCTTGCTGCATTATTTTCCTTCCAGAACATGGACCAAAATTAAATCTTGTTTTGAAGCATATGGTCTAATTTTATCTGAATTTTGTGTATTAGATTTTTAGAAGGAAAAAAGTTGGTCTGAAGTTCTTCTTACCTTTTGCCTGTAAATATTTTTAATCTACTTCATGCCAAACAGGAAGAAGTGCCTGCGTTGAGGATTGCCTTGTTAGCGGTTGGTAAAAACAGACTTCTTTGCACTAGCCTAGGGTGTTTCTGTGTTACCTTCAAGTTGCATTTACAGGTGCATTTCAGAGATACTGTCTTGATGCTCAGTGCCTTCCTCAGACTGTTCTTATCTAGCTGAAAGGTAACTTCTTGCCCACTCAGTTGATGTTGTCCCATAATGGCTGCATCCCACTGGGTCCATTGGTCCTGTTTCACTCCAGGCGGAGTTTCCTGTCCCTTTGAATGTTTCCTCTGCTGAAGTCCTCTCTATAGATGTTATTGCTGCAAGTTGCCTTTCATTGTGGTTCTTACTATTTAGATCTTTCCTAGCTCCCCATCTCAAATTGCATCCTTTCCAGCATTTTATTTATCATTAAATCAGGAATTTCTGGTGCCCTTTCAAATGTTCTTTTTAACATATTGGAGTAGGTGGATATTTGAAAGCTTGGGGGGCAGGGGGAACTGTGTAATAATTGCAAGTTTGCTTTTCCTACTAATTAATGATAAAATTCTCTTGGTTTTCATTATACCTGATTTAAGAAGTGAAAGACAACAGATTTATTAACTATTACATCCCCACTAAGCTATAATGTTTTAGCCAAAACAGTACAAAGCAAAAAACCTGAAGACTGATATCACGTTGCTCTGGTGTTACAGCACTGGAGAAAGCCCTTGTGACACCACACCTGGAGCACTGCATCCAGCTTTGCTCCCCCAATGGACCTCTCAGGAGATGTCCAGAAGAGGCTGTGAAGATGCTCAGAGGGCTGGAGCACTTTTGCAGTGACACCCTTGGGCTGCTGGGGAAGAGAAGGCTCTGGGAAGATCTTAGAGCACCTTCCAACACCTAAAAGGGCTCCAAGAGAGCTGGACAGGAGCTTTTTGACAAGAGCATGAGTGATAACACAAGGGGGAATTGCTTCAAACTGAAAGAAGACAGATAAAATATTGGGAATAAACTCTTCTCTGTGAGGGTGGTGAGGCCCTGACACAGTGTCCAGACAAGGTGTGGATGCCTCTGGATCCCTGGAAGTGTCCAAGGCCAGGCTGGATGGGGCTTGGAGCAATCTGGTCTTGTAGAAGGTGTCCCTGCCCATGGCAGGGGGTTGGAATGAAATGACCTTTGAGGTTCCTTCCAACCTAAACCATTCTTTGAGTCTATAATTTTACCAGTGCTTCTAAGGTGAATCCTGGTTGTGCTGTTCTTTAGCACTTTGTTTATTAACCCTCTGCTAATCTAGTTTGAGGTAGTAAGGCAGAAATTGGTAAGTGACTTCTTAGACCATATATTGTTTTAGATAAATCTTTGTTTTTTCTCCAGGCTCATGATGCCTCCTGTTGTTATTCAAGGAACCATTATTTAGGGCAGAAACTTCACAGTGTAGCTGTGTTTATTTCTGAATTTCCATTTTGTGTAGGTGTCTGCTATCTCTGACATTAAAACATCAGTACCAGCCTTCAGCCACAGTGTATCTTGCATTCCTTACTCAGCTGCACTTTTTTTTTTTTTTTTTTTTTTTTTTTTTTTTTTTTTTTTGTGTTTGGTTGTTTTTCCTCCAAACAAGAAGGACTTGGTTTCAAAGCAGAGACCTTTGAGTGTTGTTAAATTGTACACCTGCTGACTCATGTAGCACCTGTGGCAGTTCAGGAAGCAATTGCCCAGTAAGAGCATTATTTCTGTTCAGTTAGTGAGTTTCCTCAGATACTTGCAGATGAAACTTTTTGACCTACCTATGACACTGATAGAAGTCCCTGCTCAGATCACCTGCTCTGGAGATTTCTGAATTTAATAATCTTCCTGATTGGTTCCCAGCTTGCCTCTTGCTTCTGCAGTCTGTTCTGTGCTCCAAATGACATCATATTTTTTATTAGGTTTGTTAAATTTTTAAAATTTATTTTGCACTGCATTAAATTTTTGTACCTATTTGTATTTCTTCTCTCAGTGTCTTTCATAAAACCCTGAGTCTTGTTCTCTTTCTTTTCTCTAGTTGCCTTTGCTGTCTCCAGTTTCCTTTACTTTCACTTAGGATTTTTCTTTGCTAATTCTCCCAAACTGATGAATTTGCCTCTTTTTTTAATAGGCAATGGGGGAAAAAAAGCTTTGTCATTTGTATTTACTTGTGAAAGTGTAAACCACATGGAGAGGGGCAAAGGGGGAAATCTTCCATCCTTCCAGTGGAGACGGTAGCTGGGAACACTTATGCTGCTCAGTGAGGGTGGCTAATTTTCAAAAACACTATCTCATGGAGGTGGAAAGGTGCTGAGTATGTTCTTTAATTTGGTTGAATGTTTTTCTTGCATTTCAATGCTTGGAGGCTCCAGCAAATTTAGGGAAAGTGAGTCCAATCATAATTTCCTGTGTTGGATCTCTGAAGTTTATGGCTGAATTGGTGCTTCTGTTCAGGAGATGGGGACAACTCCAGGGATATGGAGAGATTTGAAAATAAAATATTTCTGCTTTAGGTATGGAAATTTTATTTTTTGTAACATTTCAAGTCTATATTAGAAGTTCAGTTGCTACAATGTACCATGGAGCATAACTGAAGTACAATCCAGTTTTAAATGCAACACACTGTGAGCCTGCTTTCTGAAGGCTCAATGTAATTTTTATGACAGAGCTTTTATATAAGATGATTGCATTTGGCTTAAAACTGAGGCCAGCGGGATTTCTGTGCGTCTGCTGATTTTCTGCTTTCCTCTTACATACATCAAAGCCCTGTCACACAGCAGCCACTTACAGCACATGCACTGGGATTTTTGTTAGCTTCAGATTTAAACATGAAAAAAATCTTGAGCAGGGGAACTGCAGGGAATGCCCTGAGAAATGCTGTCTGTGTTCCACTGCTACAGGTCTGGTACTCAATGAATCCAGGTTGTTCCTGGGGGTCACACAGCCCTGGGTTTGTAGCATTGCCAATACTAGAATAATGTTTTGTTTAAAGTTACGTTTCCTAGAATTATACTTATTGTCACCTTCATTTTTTAAAAATTTACTTCATTGGTTTTATGGTTGAGATGAAGAATTTAAAAATGTGTTTAAAATGCCTTTTAAAACCAGAACCAAAGCAAAGCACTTCTTACTCCAAACACTGACTGGTGTTGGGAACAAACTCATGGCTCTGCCTGTTTGGGTTGTATAACTTGGTTGGGGTGTGTGTAAAGTTAGGGCAGAGCCCTGACTGGGTTACAGCCATTCGTTCTACAAGGGATTTTTAGTGAACAAATGCTGGCAATAGCTGAAGTTCTTATTCCAGTATCTCTGACAATTTTCACTGAATTTACATTTTGTCCTCCAGACTTTCTAATAGGTAATTACAGCATTACAGAACAATTCTGTATGGCTCACATGGTGGTTTATATTATAGTTTGCTCAGGAGCTAGATAACATTCTTGCTCAATGATACCAATTCTCCTTTCAGAATTTTGTTAGTACATCAAAATCTGAGGTAGTTTAGCTCAACCCTGTAGGTACCGCCTGTTTGTGCTATTTTTTCCTTCTTCAGTTAGGTTTTTCTTCTTCACAGATATGACTGTAACAGTAAAAGGCTTTCTTTTATCTGTTTAAAACTGCTTTGTACTATATTTAGCTTATCTCCTTGGTGTAAGCAAGTAAGTTATCTTTAACTGCCACTCAGGTAGTGCAGCTTCTCAAAGTACATAAAATGACAACCTTCTATGGTGTAATAAATCATGTATTAGTCAGAATCAGGTTACTTTTGCATTGCTAGGAAAAGTGCTTGTGGAATACTCTGAAAGTATCATATAACTTGTAGGGTCTCTCTTTCTTGTTATTTAATATCTTTAATTTTACAATTAGAAACAAGTACTTGGAGAATACTAGACACCTCTGTACCTTAACTTAGCAGGGCTGTTTTGAAAATAGCAGGCAGACATCTCAACATGTTTTAAATTTTTTTTTTTTTTTTTGAGAATGACAAGTCCCCTTTCACCACCTGTACTACACAGACTTGTGCATCTCTGGATATTGGCCTGCATTCTGTGGTTGCTGGTCAGAGCAATATGCTGAAGTGGAATGGTGGAAGCAAATCCTTTAGAGGATTCTGTGCTGACAGGTTCCACGAGCAGCTCCCACAGGCATGGAACAATACTGGCTGAGTCTCTCACTGCAGGTTTTGTTTCAGAACACTGTCCTATATTACCTGCTTTCTAAAAGGCTTTTAAAATCTCTAAGAGAACGAGTTCTCTCTCCTGTATGAGGTAAAGGGACCTAAAGTATTTTGTGTTTGCATTCTAGCGGTTCTGCAAATTAAAGATATGAGAGTTTCTCACTCTTTTGGGCTATGACACTATCACCCTTGTCTTTCCATCATTGCTCCTAATTATTATTTATTATTAATACAACCACACAATTGCAAATTATTGCTCCCTCTCAGTGGGATTTAGAGTTCATCCTAAATTGCTGATTTCTGGAGCCATTTCATTGGAATATGAGCAAGGGAAGTCCTGCCCTTGATCATCTCCTGTGATGCAATGTCATAGATTTTAGGTTTGTGGATGAGAGGAGAGCAGTGGATGGTGGCTTTTACTTAATGATAGCTGGCTTTGACACTTCTTCCACAGTGCTGCTGTGTTGGGATGCCACAGGCTGGGTGGGTGGCCCCAGGAGGGTGGTGGGGGTAGCTGCTCCCCAGACACGGGTGAGCAGATGGTTCCTTTGCTGTTTTGCAGGCAAGAACTGGGACCTGACAGCAGCTTTGAATGACTATGAGCAGCTGCGGCAGGTGCACACGGCCAACCTGCCCCAGGTGTTCAACGAGGGCAGGTTCTACAAGCAGCAGGAGCCAGAGCAGCCTCCCCAGGTGACCAAGGCTGAGAGGCCCTGCCTGCAAAGGCAGGATGACATTGCCCAAGGTAAGAGCTCCTCTGAGGGGTTTTGGTGGTCTCTAACCTGTCTGCTTGGGAGCTGTGCTTGGCTGCAGAGAGTGGGAGGCCATGTGCCAGCACCCTGTGAGCTGTGCCATTGTCACAGGGCTCAGAGCTGCTGCTAGACTCTGTTTTACATGTTTTAGTGGTTGTGAGCTCTGCCTCAGTTCTGCAAGTTGTTTTTTTTTAATGTGTGATTAAAGTTAAATATATTGTCCCCAAGCAGTCCTGTGGTACTCATGAAAGGAGTTAATTAGAGGGTGTCAGTCTTGTATATAGTTTTCTATGCTTATTGAAACAAACAAACAAAAAGGTTTAAAAATCTGTATTTCGCTCTTTGCATTCTTACTCATAGTGTATCAATAGGGTGTATGAAGACTATGAATAACTTCCAGCTTTAATTTTCATTCTTTTATGGTTCCACAGAAACTGCCTCCTATCCCCTGCTGAATAGAAATTGAAACTTTAAGAAAAATTAGTCAACTACTTCTAACACTTAATTTCCAGTACAAGATAAGCATTACACTTTGCTTTTTTGTTTGCAGGCTTCTTATGGGTTTTATTTCAGATCTCTCTCTCTCTGACTGTTGTGTTGCGATTTTTTTTCTGTGAATTTCTCAAGAAGCTGTAGTTTGCACCAAAATAAATCTGCAGGTCTGACAGCTTGTCATGTAGGCAGGTAATAGCAGTAGCCTGGTGATGGCTTTCTGTGCACCCATTTAAAGGAACACAAGGGCTTCCCTTCTCCTGCTGGTTCTTCCCTCCTATTAAACAGGAAATAGCATCAGTACTTAGCAGTTTCAGTAAAGCTTTTTTAAAACTGCTGACTTCCTTCAGAAGAAAAGGAACTGTGGTGCTTCTTAAAGCTCTGAATACAAATAAAGGGAGGAAGAGCAGCAGAGTTGATAAAAACATGTCCCTTCAGTCCTTTGGGATACAGTTTGCACTGAAATGTCCATCTGTACAATCAAACCTTTTATCCTCTCCCTCAATTTCAGATAATTTAGAGAGTGCAATTTAACTCTCAAAATTAGAAAGACTTTGATCTGTTAGAGAAACAAAAATTTCACAAATTGCTAGAAAGTTAATTTTAAATAACCATTAGTCAGTTTGAGATGTCTTAAAAACATTATTAGTGATGTTATGTTAAAGTAAGCTTTAATTAGGAGTTCAAAACATTAACTGATTATCATCTCTCTGTCAATAAATTTTTTCTTCCAATGAATCTTTGAAAACCTAAGATACATCCAGAAAAATTTTATAGGAAGAATTTGTCTTTCTTAATTTGTTAGTTTTACTGCTGGTCTATTTTGCTAGAAGGAGAGTGAAGTTCCGCTAGCTTACCAAAGGGATCTGTAATAGGAACAAGCAATCTTTTACAGTAGGGAAATAACCTGAAAAAGGTAGCAAACAAGACATAGAATAAATTTTAGTGAAATAAGCATGCATTCACCAGGCTTGGCATTGCCAGCCTTTTATGGAGTGGTACAGATGGAACTTCTCTTTGGTTTCTCTACAGAAAAGCGTCTTTCCAGAGGAATTTCCCATGCCAGCTCAGCCATAGTCTCCCTGGCTCGCTCACATGTAGCAAATGACTGCAGCAATGAGCAGTTCCCTTTGGAGATGCCCATCTACACATTCCAGCTGCCAGACCTGAGCGTGTACAGTGAGGACTTCAGGAGCTTCATCGAGCGGGACTTAATTGAGCAGGCCACCATGGTTGCGTTGGAGCAAGCAGGTGGGTGACACCATGGGTGTCTGTCAGCAGCTGGGTGACACCAGGGCTGTCAGTAGGTGACCAATCCAACATTTGGGTTGGCATTTCTAACCCTGCTTCACCTTTGGAGCTTACACATCCTGCCTGGGAAATAAAAGCCAGAGAGTAAAATCAACTACTGTGTTCTTTGCCAAATGACACCTATCCCAATCCTCTGGTTTTTTCAAAACATTATAGAAAAAATGGTCCAATTTAATTAATAAAACAAAGAAATTGGGAAAGGAAGGAAAGGACTGATGGGGAAGTCATGCAATAGACAAAGACGTGAGTTTGGGTGGTCAGAGGGGGTTGGTACTTCCAGTTCTCATGGGAAAATTACATTGCAGTGGCTGTGAAAGGAAACATCTTCAAGTTCTGTTGCAGCTTGAAAAATTGTTTTTAGATATGTATTTTATGTATTTAATTTTTTTATGAGAAATTATATAATTTTAAAATAATACTTCAATATTGCCATGGGGAAAAAAGTGTAGATATTTAAAATTGATGTTAATTCACATCTATTAGTAGTTTAAAGTTTTAAGCCAATTTTGAAGGATATGGAGAAATCTATTTAAAATTAGTATTGGTGCCTTATGAAACAGCAGGAGTGCTAATGAACCATGAAATGAACACATCTGTATAGTGAAATGCCCAACCCTGGCGATATAAAGGAGTTGTAAAATCAGATTTCATGGTTGCTAGTGGGATATGGAGTAGACCAGTTGCTTTTTTGTCTGTGGATTGCTCTACTGGCTTGTGTGACACTGGATTGATCTGAGATTCATTCTCCAACCCTGGTGCCCTGTGTGAGCCTAAACTGCTAAAGTGCAGCTCCAGTTTGAGGCAGGAGCTCTGCTAATCTGGTGTCCCACTGAGTACTTAGGAGGTGTTGTCATGTGCTCTTTTTTGGCTTTGGTAATTGAAAAGCCAGACACACTTAGATAACAGTCTCAAACAGCACGTACTTAAGGAAAGAGAAACAAAACCTACAAACACCAAAAGAAACCCAGTGTTCAGAAGCCTTTTTTGGGGGAGAAATAGCAGTGTAAGATAAGGTAGGATTGCTACCAGGCATCTATGAAGCATGAAAACTGCAAGTCACCTATCAAGAAAATACATCCAGTTTCTCTAAGAACCAGCTAACCTGAGGAGGACAGGGAAAAAGTAGGATGATTCTCCCTCTGGCAGCTCTGTCAAACCCTCCAAATTCCACAGGGATATCAGAAGATGTCTTGGTGCAGTACCATTGTTGACCTACCTGCTTCAGTGCAAGTACAGCCTTTAGAGTCTAGTACGAACTAGAGGACCACAGAGGCTTTCTGAGTTTAAAATCAGAGAATATGTGAATTTAGAGCTGACATCCTTTAATCCATACAGAGCTGGCTGGCTTTGAACTTGAAATGGCTGCAGAAACTACTGAATTTGCTGCCTCTTGGCATTCCTCTCTCAAAACTCTCTGAAAATTAGAATAAATCATTTATTCTTTTTGCACATTAATTAGGGCAGTAACTTGACACACACTGAAAAAGTGCCTTCATCCCCAAAGCCTCCTGCATCCGGGAAAGGAGAGGGTTTTACCATTTGAAGTACTCAGGGTTTTGATCACAGCTTTCCTTGTAGCCTACATAGACTTAGTTACTTTGTGAGCATTTCCTTCAAATAACCTGGAACTTCCTGGGAAACACTTCTGTGTTTCAAGTAAGTTAAACAGAACAAACAGTTTGCTTAAGAAAATCGTGTAAGCCTTCATAGAAATAAACCTTTTGTCATGGTTTTAGATGTCAAGATATTCAGTTTCCTGCCTATTTTATTCATTTTATTTGTGGTACAACATGAAGAGAGTGAATTAATAGGAAAGCCACAGAGTATTAGACATTTCATTGTCTCCTACCAATAGTTCGACTCTGGTCAATGACATAAAGAAAAGTTAAAAGATGAGGTGCATTTCCTGCAAAGAGCCTAAAATCTATTTCAGACCAAATCCCATGAAGGACAGTAGCTTTTGTAGCTGAGGTTGAGGATGTTATTAAAGGAAGAGAGGAGTGTGCTTGGCTATAATGCCATGAATTTCAAGAGAAAAGAAACAGCAAAGAGGCTGATTAGGCAAAAGGAGGGGGAAATTTGCTAGGAACTGACAGCTTACTGCTCCCAAAGCCTGGGCTGGGAGAGCAGAATTGTCACTAACAGTGTCACACTGGCTTCTGAAGTGGCCATATGAGCTGGGTGTCTGGGAAAGCCTGTAAGATTTTTATGTTCTTTTTTTGTATGCTTCAGTTCTTGCTACCCTGACATCTATATGTGAGAGCATGTCCTGGTTGCATCCTATCTGTATGGAAACTCAGAACAAAATTCCCAGTTTACTGCAAAGTGCTGTGTGAGATGATAAAGGAAAGGCCCAGAGAAAGGCTGTGTGATTTACTTACTCCCCACTGCTGCAGTGTATTATTTACTCCTTAATGTGATTGCTTTCCAAATATTCCTCTGAAAGGATAGAATGCATCACATCCATAAAAACATTTTGAGGTTTTGTCCATCTTGTAAACTCAACTGTTGATTATTGCCAGAATTGGAATGAAGTCAGCTTGTGAGTAACAGGCAGACTGATCTCTGTGAGCTCTGGCAGGAATTGCTGTGGTTCTTCAACAGAGGATGGCTCGAGGTTCTGATAATATTAAATGAAGTCTGTGTGAAAGCGGTTTTATAATTCTAAATATTTCGCTGAAGCAAGTTGATTTTCATTATAGACACATGCTCCCCTGTGTGTTGTTAATGTGTGGGTTGACACAAAGAGAGACATAATGGAAATTTCTGCTGTACTGAAGTACTGTGTTATAAAAAACAGTACAGGCAGAGGAATGGCTGGTCTAACACAGAAAGAAAACCCAATTCTATTGCAGTGCTGAAATATAATTCAATACAAATAGCACAAGTGGACTGTATGAAAGTTCAAGAACTGTTTTCTTACATTTTTCTTTCTGTGCTCATGTTTGTGTTTTCTAAGAAGTGTTTTATACAGCTACAGCCAAAGTAAACAGTAATATGCTGTTAAGCCTGGGCTTCATGTCCCCCAAACCAATCCACCAAAATTATGGAAATGTTTGATCTTAGTTTTCATTTAAGCTCCATTTTCCTCTTTATTCCCTAAAGGGACCCACTATAACCACTAGATTTGAAAAATGAAAATGCACCACTTTTTTGTTATAATCCAATAATAAACCCATATCTGCTATTTTTGCAAGAAGCTTTGTGATGTTAACCAAGCCCCCAAATGCTTTTTCTGGAATGCACTTGATGGAAATCACTTTTATAGAAACCTCCTGTTACTCAAAAGATTCATAAACACCAGACTTTGGCATTTCTTACCAATACATGTTAGTTAATCTGCAAAGCAATGCCACTCATTATTTCCTTAAGTCCTACCTAAGGTCTGTCTGCTTTGAGGTCTTCTAACTATGCTTTATGCAGCACCTTGGTGTAACTTATTGCTGAATATAATTCCACCAAAACATTTTGCTGAAAAACAGGTGGCAAGTTGTTTCACAGATGCAAGAGTTTCTAAAAATGATCTTGTTATTTCCAAAGACTGTCTAATAGTGCTTTAAATTAAGTTTCTTTATTGCCTATTTAATTTAGAACTCAGTAAGCCTTTGTGCATTTACAATCTAGCTGCTAAAATCATTTGAGGATTACCAGATGTGCTTATTGGTCTGCTATGCATCTTACAGTGTGGTGCTCTTAACCCATTCTGACTAATTGCTATTTAATTCCATAGTTCTAGGTACCCAGAACAAATAACTCTGGTACATAATAAGTATTGCTACACTATGTTTCCCCTAATGTGTATTACCTGTAGTTACAAATACACTTCAACATAATTTTGTAATGAAAACTTATTAATGGAGAGACATTTATTTGTTGTTTGAACTTCCTTGTGTTTTGGGGTTTAACCTTAAGTGCAATACTGCCTGTACAAATGTATAGATGCTATTTCCTCCCAGCTTCTCAGTCAAGAAATGGGGAGAAAAGGTCTGCCTCTTGCATTATTCATTCAATTATTCACTTGTGCATTACCCACAGCTCTGCCAAGTCTTGGGAAGTGCACCAGCTCTACTCATGCCTGTTAATCATCTGCTCTTCCTCATCCCCAGAGATGTTACACAATTACCCCCATTTGCTTTCTTTCTATTAGATGTGCTCACATGACCTTTTGACCAGGGCTTAACACTCCAGTTTGCTACCACATGGCAGCCTCTGTGCCAGGAATTACCTACTTGTCGTGTGGGCTTGGGCAGGGATAGTCTTCATGGCTTGTTTCTTCATTGAATATCTGTCCTTTTGCCAGGCTTTTCCAGAACTCATCTCTGGTTTATAATCTGTAAAATGTGCTTCATATAGCAATGATGGATAAGTGATTCTCTAAGTATTCTCAAAAGAGAAAGGCCACATTCTGTACAACACCTCGGGCTATGCTTTGGTGTCATTTTAATTCTCTGACAGCGTAGCTGTTGGTTTTAGTAGATCTAATGATGATTTACACTATGGGAAATGAGAGGAGAATCAGCTGTTGATACAATCCATTTGATTGAAATAATTCACTTAATAAACTTACCTGTATAGTAACATATCTTGATTATCACATACATATTACTTTTGTCTTTTGACATAAGAAAAATTCCTTTATTATCTTAATATAATCTGCTGTGTGTGTGGGAGGCCAGTGTCGATTATGTTTAGGAACTGACAGCAAGACTCATAATAGTATTAAGGCAATAAACTCCTTGGAAATCCATCCCTGGATGCAGCATATGAGACTGGAAGATGCAAAATCAAATGAAGGTGCTGTTTTCTTTTCTAGATCCATGTAGAGAAGACTTTTTCTGCCTCATTTCTAACCTTTTCAGTTTTGACTTCTGCCATTACATTGAAGCTTATTTGCTAAAGAGGGTGTTCATGGTTGTCCCTCCTGCTGTGTGTTTCCCTGCACAGAGCACTGCTCCTGTTGCAGGTTCCCTGCTCCTGTTGCAGGTTCCTGTCCCCTGTAATGGGTGTTTTCCTTCCAGGACGCCTCAATTGGTGGTCCACGGTGTGCACAAGCTGCAAGCGCCTGCTGCCGCTGGCAACAACGGGTGATGGGAACTGCCTCCTGCATGCTGCCTCTCTAGGTAAGGGACAGTCTGGGCAGGAAACCAGAAATATTCACTGCTCTGCTCTAGCCCCAGCCAAAGCTCACAAACACATGAGATCCAAAGATTTGCATTAAAAGTCTGATTCTGGAGCAATATGTCCTTCACATTTTCCCCTCAATCATGCCTAAAGCAGGAAAGGAAAAAGCTTCTCAGGATATAAAAGTATAACTGGAACATTTATAACTATAACCCATGTATCACAGACACCAGTGAGCTGTATTTTCCTTATATTTTTTGTGTTCCCAGCCCAACAGGTGTGGAACAGGCAAATTCCAGGTGATTGGAAAAAAAAAAATTCTGCAGGATTGTCCTCATTATGTACAAGGAATTTCATTCGTTCTCTTGACTTTTTTCAGACAATTCTCTGCTGTTTCAAGAATGCAGTGTCAAGCTATTATCTCTGTTAGTTCCTTGTAGAGTTCAAGTTTGTTGTTCTTTGTATGTGAAACAACATTTGGGGTGAATTAAAATAATTTCCAATTAATAAATTAATTGTTTATACAAGAAATTTTAAGCATTCTGCAAATCAGTAGAAAACTGTGACATTGGAAGTCTTTGATATGCTTTCTACATCCTAACATATTGTGAGGAAGGATTTTTTGCAGTTGCTAAAATCTTCCACCAGAAGTACTCTGAAGAGTGGCTTTTTAAAAATACTGTGATTTTTAATATTTTGAAGAGACTTCTGTTGTTGAAAGAAAGAAACATTCTTTTTTCTTGTAAGAAAAGAGCTTTTGCTGTTTCCAAGGATCCCCTTATTTTTGTCTACTTTATTTTGTATGTTAGTTACTGCAAATGTTTGGAGTATTGTGAACTGAACCCAGCAGCTGACAATGTGGTGACTGGAACATGGCTGTCTGTAGGCACAGGACTGGGACAGCTCTGCTTTCTTTTGGTGTAGGTTACTATTCCCAACCATATAAAGGTGTTTCATTATCTTAAAATGAACTTGCAAGCCTGTGGCTGATTGTATTTTTAGACTTTCTATCATCTTGAATGCTTGTCTCTTCATTTGGTGTTGAAGCCAAAGAAAATTTCCTGCTGTGTAAGAGCCGGAGCCTTTGGGGGCTGGCACTGTCCATGATTCCAAGAGGTTCCTGCAGTGCTCATTAACATCCTTGTGCCTAGCTGAAGCTAAAACCAACCTGGGCACTGAATATTGCATGGCTTGCAGCAAAGTTGGAGTTGCCTGCAAGCAAACACTGAACCAGCTCAAATCCTTGGTTGTTCCTTAATCAAAGTTTAAAACGTGTTGGAACTCCCTCTTGTCGTTCACTGGCTTATTTGCAATGACTCTTCCTTCTGGAAACCTTAAAAACAGTGAGTGAATTATCTGCCAGGGAGAATCTTCAATTATGTAGTAGCTATTTCTGTTTCCCTGTAGCTTCTTTAAAACTGGGTGTCATCTCATCTTGTGCTGCCTTAGGGATGTGGGGATTTCACGACCGGGACCTCGTGTTACGGAAAGCCCTCTATACCATGATGAGAAGTGGAGCTGAAAGGGAAGCACTGAAAAGAAGATGGAGATGGCAACAGACTCAGCAGAATAAGGAGGTCTGTATGGCCTTGTTAAGACAGCCATGTTAATATCATTTGAGGTTAAAAGCATTCTTCTGAAGTTTGTTGTGAAAGTTTTAATTGCTATCAAATTCTTTGTGCTGCCATTTTGTATGGGGAAAGAGATACTTGTGTTTGAAATTGTCATACCAGAATGCAAATGTGTTTGTAGCTTTGTGGGTATAAATATGCAGAGTTTTGTGCCTAAAAGGTCTAAGATACATTTGGAACCTGTAGAAAATTAAATGTGCAATTTAGCTATCAAAAGCATTTAAAAATGACTGGATGAAATCCACAAAAGAGAGAACCACATTTAGGAGAGATTTCCCAGAATCGTGAATTAGGATTTTTAGAGCTAATATGACCAAATAGGAGTGTTCTAACTAAAATAATCTGTAAATTTGGTTTGAATTTTGATTAAAAGCTGTACCGTCAGCATATTATATGAACGTGTCTGTGCCTAAGCACTGGCTAGAAAAGCCAATTTCAGGAGTAATCCTGAAGAAAAACAAGCGAGTATGCTAACTGTACAAGTTGGTATTTTAGATCTTTTTAATAAATTAATATTCTTTCACCTGAGTAGAAATGTTGAACTATTAATAGTCCAAGATAGTGAAGTGAGTCAGGTGTGAAACTCAGGTTGGTTGCAGTGTTCCAGATCCCTGCTTACCCCGTGGTGTCAGCAGGGCGGTGACAGCGTTTCCTTCTGCCCCACAGTCGGGTTTGGTGTACACGGAGGAGGAGTGGGAGCGCGAGTGGAACGAGCTGCTCAAGCTGGCGTCCAGCGAGCCCCGCACGCACTTCAGCAAGAATGGTGGCACCGGCGGGGGGTGAGTCCAGCGAGTGGCTCCAGCTCTGTGCCTTTGTTCTCAGCAGGAGCACAACACAGCCCGGCTGAATGAAGGTGTTCAGAGCACCAAACTGCCTCTGCAGCTGCTGTACTATTGTGGCACGGCAGAATTATCTAAATATCCCATTATAGTGTTTAGCATTTTGGTGATGTTTTCCTGTACAGTTACCGCACTAACTCCAGGTTACTTTGTATCCAAAAGAGTCTGGGTTTAATAAATCCTAATTGCTTTCCTTGTGGAGCAAGCATGTTGGCAGTATCACTTAGCTTTTTTTTCCAGGAATATATTTGGGAGAAGGTTTGGGATGAAACAATATCTACAGCATTTAAATACCCCTGACCCACATATAGAATCTGCTTTAAATAGCCACTGTGATAAACCCCTCGCTTTCAGTGCAATTATCCCCAAAGGACAGGATTATTGACCAGCCTTCAGAATGCAGAAACATTAGTTTTTGTGTCTAGTGTTTATCACTAAAAATATTTAGTGTTTACTCAGTGCATGATTTTTCCTACCTACTGTTTCCCCTGGAGAAAATCATGTGCATTGATAAATAAACTGACAAAATAAGGCATACAGCACAATGAGAGTCACAAAGTTTGTGGAAAATATTCTTTGGGCTCTGAAAGAATATTTTATTTTCTCTTTAACCTTGTGCTTTTAAGGATACATAATTCTAGGAATTCAGGACTTTGCTTAGAAAATTGTCAGCCACAGTGTGTCTATTTTCTTCTATTCTGAAGTGAAAAAAAAATTCCATTTTAATCTCTAGTTTGTTTCCTGTGTTTGTAGATATTTTTCTGTTGATGCGTTTCAGTTTTCTAATGCAGTTCAGTTCATATTTCTATTAAATTTGACTGAAATTTTCTCTGACTTATTCTGTTTCATTCTGTATGTTCCATGTACCACATATTTTCAGTACCTTCTCTACCTTCAGTCAGAGATGCCCTCAAATGTTATCTTTGCCAGGCAGTCAACCTTCAGTTCCCAGGTACCTACACAGGGAGTAGTACTAGTATATAAATAACCTTCTCATCATGGTTTGCATTTACCTATTTTTCCAATCAAAATAAATATAAATAGCCAGCAGTTAATTTTTCCTTTGAAATAGTGAAAGAGAGATCAGGCAAGAAACTTATCCTATCCAAGATGTGAATGTATACTTCTCTTTGCATTCATTCCAAAGACAGAATGAATGTGGCAGAATGAATTACTTTTTCAGTTTAATGAGCCCGTGTTCAAAGTAAGGCCCTTGACAAGGAAAAGGAATATCAAAATAGTATTTATGAGATGGGGTATATTCTGTCCTCCAGTCAGGTGCTATATTAAGCAAGCTTGCACATCAGTCTTTGAACTGTAGATGAGATGTTTTCCTTTGCTGTCAGAATTAGCTAAAGCATCAGAAGTTGTATCTGCTTCAAAAGAATTCAGTGACAAACCTAAGGCTGGAATTGTGCTGCCTCATTCACCTGCAAACTTCTTTTAGTTATTTTTCAGAGTGATCTACATGCAAAGGAGATCAGCAATTGTCACTAAATTTACCAAGATTTCTCCCTTGAGAACACTCTCATGCTGAGGCTGGGAAGTTGGAAAAAGAGAAAAAGGAAACACAGAAAACCCTGGTTCTTAAGTTCTTGTTTCCAGCATGTAAAACAGAGCAAACTTGTGAAGTAGATTCTTGTTTTGAAACAGATTTTCACATCTTCCTGTAAATGTAAAAAATGAATTCTAGATTAACAACATAATTGCTTCATTTATCTCCATTTACAAGCAAAAGCAGGAGCACTGAATTGAAGGCACTGCATTGAAAAAAAGGGAAAATACCCTGGTTTTTGTTAAGAACCTAACTATTGCCATCCTGCTCAAAAAAAAAAAAAAAATCCAACCCCTTCTTTCACTGTGCAATTGTCAGTCAGAGCCTGTTCTCATGTGAGAGTGAATATCACTGTTGTTATTCACTGCTGAACACCCAGGTGCTGTCATGTTTTGAGCTCATATAGACCCTGGCAGTGGATGTTTGTACCTATTGTCACCTCCTAGCTGTGTCTGTGCTCTTGGCATTATCTTATTAATAAATTCAAGGGGCTTAAAATGGGGAAGAAGGGAGCGAATACTGCTGTAATCTTCCTGCGTGTCGTTGGAATTGAGTTTGAGGCAGAAACCCAGAACATTTAAACAAGAAGTGCCCTCAAATGCAAGTGTCCTGTGAGGCTTTGGGCTTGGTTTGGTATTCAGAGTGCTTCAACAAATAGCTCTTCACACACAACTCCTGCAGCCATGCAAGACCCTCACCTTGTGCAGGATTTAGTTTAGACCGTTTAACAAGACATTGCCCTAAAATGATTTTTATTTGATCTGGTGTCTGTAACAGGAGTGCTCTTTCTTTTAAACTGTTCAATGTATGCAGCAATTATAGGGTGCAGATAGCAATGGTTCATTATAACATGTTTATTGATTATTAGCTGTAGTTTCTAAAGGCTAATGCCTCTTTTTATCTGGCATGTTTTCAGTTCACATAAAATACTGAAGCCAAGCACAGCCAAATTGCTGTGGTGATTCAAATATGGAACCCAATGCATTCACATTCTGTGTTTCCTTTCCTTTAGTCAATTCAATATACCTTTCTTTCCTTGAAGAATGAGAGAGAATGTTCCACTACTGTGCAATTTCCTGGGTTTGAATTGCTGACAAATGCTGTAAGGAAATCAAAGGAGAGGTTCCTACAGCTGCAGCTGTGGTTTGTGCTGGTTTTCATTTGGGGATTGTTAAGCAGGAAAAGAAAGGTGTCAGAAATGGAATGGAGGCAAACTGAGCCCTGAACTCAGGTATCATTTTGATCTCCTGCTTCTGGCAGATCACCAGGTTAAAGAACTTTATCCCTGTGATGTCATTTCAGTGCATCTCAGCTGTCTGAGGGCATTGATCTCTTGCTCTGTGTGAATCCCAAAATGAGCCCTAAACTCAGGATAGCTGTTAGAGGCTGTTGGACTGAAAATATGGAGCTGTGTGTGGGGAAGGAAAGCAAGGTTACCATAGGGAGCTGTTAGAAGGAAATCCAAGGACATGAGAACAGATCCTGCTCAGTTTACAGGCGAGAGAGCAGCAGCCAGCCAGGTGGAACAGCAGGCTAGGTGACTTTTCCCTTCTAGCTTTTTGAAAGAGTCTTTCTTTCATTTCTGGCTGCAGTACAAATTGGATTTTCCATAAGAGAGAGAGTCTCTTTGGAGTGATGAGATGGTGTCTGCTGTGTTTGGACTGGAGGTACCAGTGGTCCTGTAGGTCAGACTGAGATTTTTATTTTTATTTGTTTTTCTTTTTATTAGTAATTTGCTCCTAGAATTGAGATAATTTATTTAGTCAGAGTACTCTGGTTTAGTAAGATTCTGCAATGCAGATTTACGTGCTCTTATATAAGTGGATTTCATTATTTAAAGTTAGCTTTACATGAACAGAGGAATTAATTGCAGTTTCTTAAATTTTCTTTGCTTCCATGTTTTATTGACGAAATTATTTTGTCCACAATTTTCATGGTCATGTAGCCAGCATGCATAAAAGATCCCTGAAAAAAGTGGAATGATCAGTGGATCAAAGGATGTGGCAGGTTGCTATGGATACTTGTTAATGATGATTTTTCATTCTCATTAATCTTTAGGAAAATTCATACTGAATCCTCAGCAAGTGGCACTGAAATAATATAAAACAGGCCACATGAATTACTGGCAGTGATGGTAGAAAATTGAGCATTGAAAAGGTTTCCCAGAGAGGCTGTGAACTCTCTCTCCTTGGAGGTACCCAAAGGCTGTCTGGACACAGTTCAGGGCTTTGGGTGGCCCTGATGAAGCAGGGGCTGAATAAGAGGTTCCCTAGAGCTCCCCTAGACCTCACTCTGATCCTGGAGCAGGGAGCAGAGGAATGTGTAACAGCAGAGAAGGGTTTGAAATGTGTGAATATGATCAGAGATAGTGAATCAAGCAACGTGGGGATTGTGGTATTGAAGAGGGGAAAAGCCCAGTGGAATTTTGGAGTTTGTGCAGTCAGGCATGGCATCAGCTGATGAAAGGGATAGAGATCCCTCTGATACAGCTGTATCTGGAATGTGCCTTTCAGTTCTGGAAACTTCATTAACTAGGAGATGAGGAATAATTAGAGGATTTGAAGGAAAAAATTAGGACTGATAGGCTGGAAATATTAATGTGAGAAGATAGCTGGAAATCTTTCAGGCATATTGTCTTGCCAATAAAGTGATTCCCCTTTGTTGCTTTTGGCTGACAGATTACTCTGAGGTGACAGAATGGACTGCAAATGCTGAAAAGCTGTCACAGCCAGCTGTGGAGAAGAGTTCAGTAATGAATAGGGGAAGAAATTCAGAATGGGGAATTTGGTTTGAACATCAGGAAAAACTTCCTGATGAGTCTGGGTAGTGGGAGGAGGGATCCAGGGAAGGAGAGATGTTCTACTGCTGGACCAGTGGATGTCCTGCACCAGCCTGCTGCTGATCATTCCCACCCTGCTGTGCTCCTAGGCTGGGATGAAAGATTTTAAAGAGAAGTTCCAGGAATGGGCTGGATGCTGTCAGACCTCTGAGGGGTTGCTGTGTTTGTCCCACACACTCTGGAGCAATGTCCAGGCACTCCTGCTCTGATACTGTTCTTCACATACAGAAAATGAACTGCAGGCATTTCTGGAGGTTCCTGCACAGCTGGCAGGAAGAGGACAGGTGCTGCCTCCATGTAAGAGTGTGCCTGGGTCACCTTTATTTGGCTCTGGGTGTATTACATTCTTAAGTGGCACTCAGCAGTGAATTATCATCTTTACTTTCATCTGCTTCCCACAACCCTAGCATTTCTCAGTCTTCTTCCATCTAGTTTGTTTTGTTTTCCAGGGAGAGGCAAAGCTTTGAGATGTGGTACTGACATTAGGGACATTAAGCTGAGAAAACAGAAAGGGGATAACTGAAACCAGAATTTCATTAGATTGTTTATGCAGTCATAGAAGGGCTTGGAAGTGGTCAGCGAGGGAAGTGGGAATTTGAACAGGTTTATTCTTGCAGACCAGATAAAAGAATGACCTGTTTGGTAGAAAATTGACTTTTCTATGTTGGCTTCTAAAGGCGATGGGCATTTCTGTCTCCTGGAGGATTGTGGGGCTGATGTAAAGCATAGTGATACTGGTTGGACAACTTTTTTTTTTAAAAGCTCCTATTATTTTATTTACAAAGTTGCATTTTCCTTTCTATTTATTTTTACCTATTTGCATGATTGAAATATGGGTTTCAGAAGAGTGGGGATATAAGGGACAGTGAAGAAGAAACAGCTCTGGGTGTGTTGATCCACCAAAGTCTCATGGTGGGTTCAAGCTGGTTCATAAAGCCTTAATGCTGTGTCTTCCAGAGTGGACAATGCAGAAGATCCAGTGTATGAGAGCTTGGAAGAATTCCACGTGTTTGTCTTAGCCCATATCTTGAGAAGGCCGATTGTTGTAGTAGCAGACACAATGTTACGAGACTCAGGGGGAGAAGGTAAGAGCTTTTATTAGAGATCCATGCACCTCTGGAGATTGAATCAGTTCTAAACTGGCACCAGCAATAGACCCAACTGTAACATATCAGTGTCTATGGCAGAGCTGCTGCCTTTTTCTAAAAGAAAGACAAAAAAATAAAAGGAAAACACAATCCAATGCTCAATCCATTTCTATTAGATAAAAGTAAAAAAAACCCCACAGGATAATGATACAAGCCTTGCTGAAAACCTCTTTATCCTAGATATTCACTATTAACTTAAATAACCACCACATTACAGAACACAATACATTTCTGACTGGTCTAAGTGTACAAAGCTCTACTTTTGCATGTTATTTAGGTGCCCTTTAAAATTCTGCAAAAATCATTCTAATCTGACTTTGAAAAATTGAATTTTAAATGTGTCTATCTTGGATTTTTGTTTTTAATGACTCCTTTGCAGCTTCTCATTCAGAAGTTTCCAGAATGTTTTATTCAGTTTGCACATGTGAGCACACAAATGTTAAATCTGTATGTGGAGCCACCTGGATGCTGTCTGAGCAGGACTCAGAGTATTGAATTCATCTCACTTTCTACCATGAACTAACAGAACTCTAATTCATGATAGGGTGTTAATTAAAGGGGGATGTTTGGCTGATTAAAGGAGGATATTAAGCAGGTGATGGAGTTTACAGAAATTTGCTTCCAGAGGAAAATACTGCATCATTTCAATTTCCATTGCAAATGATGAACTACAAGTAATGGTTGTAGATTGTTCTGTAAGCTGTTGAAAAACACACCTGAAAGACAGTGCAGTCATTGGTCACAGCCAGAACAGAAGGGGTTCATGAGGGGAACTCATCTTGCAAATATTTCAGCAATAAAGTCTCATATTTTTGTAGCAAAAGGAAAAATAATTGGTTGGAAACAAAAACATTATGAGAGTTTTGTCTGCCTAAACTTGCTGTTTCCCATAATTATATATATAAACAAGTGTAGAATCTTTCAAAGGAAAATTTTGCCCCTCCAAATGGAGCATCCCATTCCAGTTCTACTTATAGGATTTTTTTGAGTCTTTCCTTCACTTTATCATATACATTCAGATATATACAATGTGTATGATGACATGTGTGGGCTATAAATGTGTTTGTAATGTTTCTTAAAGAAATCTGTTAATGGAAGGCACAAGCAGAGCATGTTACCCAAAGACCTGACAGTGTATTTACTGATGATTGTTAGAAAATATTTCTGCCTAGAAGCATTACAGGAAGGTACAACTCTGCTTACATGTGACAGTCATGAAGATTTTGTTATAAGACCATAATAGTTTACTAAAAACCAATTAGAGCAAGGAAAATTATGTAAGAGCAGAAGGTTTTCCTAATGGTACTTCATATATTTCCTGACGTTTTTATAATGAAATTTTACCTGTTATTGTGACTGTTTTCTGCATTGATTACTTTAAGCTGCTCTCCTGGAGCTCTGAAGATATTGCAGCACAATTGTTTATACAACTCTTACCTGTTCTTTCACATAGTTGCAAAAATCTCCTTTTTCTCTCCAGCGTTTGCACCGATACCATTTGGAGGAATTTATTTGCCACTTGAAGTTCTGCCAAACAGATGCCATTGCTCACCTCTTGTGCTGGCCTATGATCAGGCCCATTTCTCTGCTCTTGTCTCCATGGAACAAAAAGACCAACAGAGAGAACAAGGTATGCTTTAAACACAGCAATGTTGGCATATATATTGAATACAGTGCAAAAACTACTTTCTTTTACCTGTAGGTGTATTTATCTATCAGAAAGGAAGCAATGCTCAGTAAATTTTGTTGCTGCATGTTCAGGAGTCTGAGTGGCCTAATCACAAGACAATGGCACAGCCCATTTCTGTCTTTTTAACTATTGGAATAATAGCAACAGACTGACAAGAACTTTGTTTATCTCAGGCATCTCTGTCTGCCTTCAGTACCCCAGGTCTTACAAGAGCAATAATGTTAAATATCCTTCTTGAGGTTAGCAACTGCTTTTCTGTGGGATCTTCCTACACCTGTATTCCCACAGGAAAGGTGCTGGGAGAGAAACCCTAGATGTCCAGCACAGCATCAGAAACATTAAATGCTGACTTTCATGTACAAGTTCATCCAGGTTAATGACAAGGGTCAGTGAATCAATGTGGTGTTTGTTTTGTGTGACCTGATTGTACCTCTCTTACTTCAGGGCCTCGAATGCACAGGCTTCAGCTGTGTAGAGCAGCAGAGAGCATTTGTCATTTATTCTGGGATGGAGGGAATGCTGTAGCTGTGGCTGCCAAGCCAGCTGCTGTTGGAGACTGCAGCACTCCAGCAGCAACCACAGCACTGCCATTGTCCTCCATGCTGTGACAGGAGGGAAATGGGCTCAGGGATGTTCCAGCAGTGCCTGGGTTTGCACCGTGTCAGCAGAGCAGCTTTGGCACATGGCAAGGGAGAGCCACAGTTGTCAAGTGTTGGCAGCAATGGCAAAGGGGCCTCAGCTCATGGGCATGTTTTGAGCTGTCAGAATGCAGCTTAGAGCTGCATCTTAGAAGCAGCACCCTGGAGAGCCAGGCCATTCATAGCTTGTAGTATTTATGCTCTAACCAAGTGTCAGGAGCAGCATCTAAAGGTGTCTGAACTACTGCAGGTACATACACACACATTTAAGCAGCTGCTGAGCTCTCTAGTGGAGGAGACAGTACATCTCTATTTGAGAAATATGTGTGGTCAAATAAATACTGACGTGAGTGCCTGAAGTTCTGCTTTGGCATAGAGTCCTGTATCAGATCATGTAAAACACTACTATAAATAGATATAAAGAGAAAACATGCTAATACCCCCTTGTGGCCCAAGATGTTGCGGTGCAGTGTACTCTGAACTGCAGACCTGGGCTCCGAGCCCGTGCCCCCGGAGTT
>VZSR01003798.1:13873677-13951919 GCA_013398615.1 Brachypodius melanocephalos | reverse complement strand
GGCCCCGGGGAGCGGGATCGGCCGCAGCCACGGAGCCACCGAGCCGCTGCGCCTGGCGGAGCGAGCGAACAGTGTGTGTGACCGAACTGCTGCTGCCTCCGCTCTGACAGCGCGTTTGCTGGACCGCAGAAGGGGTTACGTACAAACAGCATAGAACCCCTAGTGCAGTTCCTAACTGAGTGCCATAACTATTTCCACCTAACAGGTTTCCATAACTGAGGCCACGATGTTTGGGTGGCTTCTCCAGGTTTCTTTGCCCTTGGATTGTCTGAAATGAATACCCAGGGCAAGTCCTGAAGGGTTCTAGTGCAGAAAGGTAAATGCCTTGATGGGCTGTCAGAGGAGCAGCAGTGGACCCGCACCATGCTGAGGATCCTGCCCGGGCTCTAAACAGCTTTCACTTGTTTTCCTAATCAAATGGAAGCCAATCGATGGCTTTAATTAAAACTGACATTGCTTTATTTCTTAGTCTCTTCCTGGTGATGAATGATAGACACTCTGTTACATCTGAGTGTGGTCCCTTCATGCTGGGTATAAAGCAGTCATTAAGAGGCAGAGTCATTAGGGCAGAGCCTGAGCAGAGAGGGGAAAGAGCAGAAGAGCAAAACGGCTGGGCAGCAGTGCTGGGCTCTAAGAAAAATAATGGCCTTTACACTGCACTCACTCAGAGGTCTCAAACTGACCTCTTAATCCATATATATGTTGATCTCTGCTCTTCAATTGTGTTAATTCAGTTTGAATCCAAAATCACTGTAGCTGCCTCTTGCTTTGTTTCTTAATGCTGATATCAATATATTTTTATTTCTTTGACAGTACAAAGGTACTAAACTGAACAGACAAAATAATTAACAAACATGTGAATCTCTAATTCTGAGAGATAAGCAGGAATATTGCAACATTTTATTGCTTTCTGCTTTTCTAATGGCTCTGTCTCCAGGAAATTTTGATTGTACAGTACAAATGGCCATGTGGTTCTCTCCAGAGGTCTCCCCTCCTCCACAGGTGACTATTGTTCACTCCAGGAGCAATCAGTGTATTAACCTCTCCCTCTTCTCTTTTATTGCACAAACATGAAAACAGGGAAATGGAGCCTAGTATAAATCATTTGTGGTGCTCTGGATGAGGCAATTCTGCAGCACAAATTCTGACCTTCTTGAAGCAGCGATTCTGCTTTTCACAGCTGAGTCTTTTCTTCTTTTTGTCCTTTTTGTTTCCCCCACCCCAATCCTTGTTTCTTCTCTGCTTCAGCCGTGATCCCCCTGACTGACTCTGAACACAAGTTACTGCCTTTGCACTTTGCGGTCGATCCTGGGAAAGACTGGGAGTGGGGAAAAGATGACAATGATAACACCAGACTGGCCAAGTAAGACCTTTCTGTAACTTCAGTGTTAAGCAGTAAAATGTCTTGAGCTGTGCCTGGTTGCAGTACTGGGAGAACTGCTAACAGCAAGGGCTTGATTCATGTGCTCTGCTTACATGGCAGAAAGCATGGGGGGGGTCTTCAGCTGGCAGTCACAACAGGCTGCTGTTACATCTCTCCCTGTTGAGAAGTATTGCTGCTTCTTTCAGGCTTTTTGACTGTTCCCTTCTTTTTTATCTTTAGTTTGATTCTGTCCCTTGAGGCAAAGCTTAATCTTCTGCACAGCTACATGAATGTAACCTGGATCCGCATCCCATCTGAGACACGGGTAAGGTAAACTTCCCCTTGGTCCCACAGCATGGGAGATCCAAGGCACAGTAGGATGGGCTGCCTCAGTGTCCTGGCAGTAGGGACAGTCACTCACAGCTCGCTGACACCAGTCAGGCTTACAGAGTTTTCTGGGTGTTTTAATAACACTGTTACTTGTATATTTTTTTTTTCTGAAATGTGTCTTCTAGCTTAATTTTTCTGTTATATATTTCAGTAGTTTATGTAATTTAAAGAAATCATTTCTCACTATTGTTTTCTCGGAACTTTGTCTTGCTCTCCCAATGCCACTGTTAGGTCACCAATTTCTTTCTGAGAATGCATTTGCACCTGTGAACAGCTCCCAGTTTGGAGTGGCTGACAAAAGGCCACAGACTGGCACTGAACTGGAGCTTGCCTCTTCCAGAGAGCTGTTTTAGAGCCATGCCCAGCTGGCACTGACTCAGCTACAAATTTCTATGCAATTGCATTGAATAGATGGAGGGGTTGGGCTGGAGGCAAAAGGTTGCTAGGAGAGGATGGAGGTGATTTAGACAGCCTACACAGATGGGGTTTGAACAGAGAAACAGAGCACAAAACCAGAAGGTATTTTAACAAGCTGCAAGAGGGGAAAAATCCATTTTTTCTACAGTTTCTATAGAAGTAGCTACCACATCAGAAAAAGCAGAGTCAAAATGGTCCTGCAGTTGTAAATGCTGAGCCCTTATGGAACCCGGGTTACCTCTCCCTGCTCACATTTGCTGCATGAGCACAGTAAAGTCACTGTGGCACTTTCCCCTCTGCTCCCAACTGGGTGTTGGGATGCTCAGGGCTTCCTGGGAGAGAGGACATGTTAGTACTCAGGGACAGAGGCAGGCAGGTATTTCTACACCAGATGTACAGAGCTTACCCCTCCCTATGTCCTTGCAGTCAGTGGAGTGGTTCAGATTTATCTCTGGCACATTTCAGCTTCATGGTGCCTGAAAGCAAGGCTGCTCTGCAGGAGCACATGAAGAGAGTCCTGTTTTAAAGTACCCCAGGATCAATGTTACTGCATTTTCAAGAAAGGTGTTTTATCATGTTATCTAAAATATAAAATGGACCTCAGACTTGTAACCAGTTGTATTCCTCAGCCTACTTGCTTGAGTTTAATGTCCGATATTTCAGATGAGATATTTAGGTCTGGTGCATCGTACCTTTGATTTTCATGCACCAGAGACCTAAATAAAGAAAAAGTCAATCTAAACAAGCTCAGTTTTGAACATAATCAATTTTGAAATGCTGCTGCACACAGGTTTGTGTGTTGTATCCCCCTCACAGCTTTCAGCAGCAGCTCATTCTCCTTCCATCACATCCTCCCCAGCTTCTTTCCTCTGGGCTGAGGGGCAGCCTTCACTGCTGATCCTCCCTGTCCTGGCTCACTGGGGCAGGAGGGCACTTGCTTCCCCCCATGACTCAGGCACTGACTTTCACAGACCCTCTGAGTGACTGACCTCTGTTCTATGAATGTGGCTGAAAGGAGCCAGAAGATACTGTAGGAACAAGCAAAATACATAGTAAGCACAGCCAGAAAAGCTTTATTTAGTGATGAAACCAGTCAAAAATGTCAGTGCATAAATTAAAAAATATATTTAAAATGGGTGCCAAAATCTGTATTGAATTTGGGGTGGGTATTTTTGCACCAGTTCCTCTATGAAATGGATTTTGCTGTATCTAATTATAATTCCTTTTCCATAGCAGGCCCCTTTGGCTCAACCAGAATCTCCTACAGCTTCCGCTGGAGAAGACGTGCAGTCTCTGGCTGACTCAATGGACTCAGACCGAGATTCCATCTGCAGTAATTCCAATGGCAATAATGGCAAAAACAGTAAAGAAAAAGAAAAGGACAAACAAAGGAAAGATAAAGACAAAACCAGGACGGATTCGGTTGCCAATAAAATAGGAAGCCTCAGTAAAACCCTGGGAATTAAACTGAAAAAGAATATGGGTGGTCTTGGAGGTCTGGTGCACGGGAAGATGAGCAAAGCCAATTCAGGGAATGGAAAAAATGGTGATACGGTAGAGAAAGTCAAAGAGAAGAAATCCAAGTCTCGCAAAGGGAGCAAAGAGGAATCTGGACAGTCTGCGAGCACATCTCCCTCTGAAAAGACCACTCCATCTCCGACTGACAGAGCCAGCAGCTCCCCCACTGAAAAGGTGAACACTAAACCTTTCTCTGACAAGCAGTCTGACCCATGGAAGTACAGCACAGACGTGAAACTCAGCCTAAATATTTTGAGAGCCGCCATGCAGGGTGAACGAAAGTTTATTTTTGCTGGCCTTCTCTTGACCAGTCACAGGCATCAGTTCCACGAGGAGATGATCGGCTATTACCTGACCAGTGCCCAGGAGCGCTTCAATGCAGAACAGGAACAGAAAAGAAAGGAAGCTGAGAAAAAGGCTGCGCTGAATGGCTCCTCTAGCAGGAAACTGGAGCCAGAAGCATTTTCAAAAGAAAAATTAGAACCATCTCCTCAGGATAGGGCATCACCCGTCTTGCCTCAAAGCCATACAACTCAACTGGTTTTAAAGTTTAAAGACCGCACGAGTCCCACTCCCGGGTCCTTTTCTTCACCCAGCAACGGTGCCAAGAAAAGCGGCCCCATCCCGGTGTCCGCCCACTATAGCCATACCCCCCCTGTTCAAAGGCAAAGTGTCATCCATTTGCATGACGTCAACTCCAAGCCATCGAGCTTCCAGGACGACACCTACAAGCCAGTGGTTGGCACCCTGAAGACCTGTGCCACCTACCCCCAGCAGAACAGGTCCCTGTCCTCGCAGAGCTACAGCCCCGCGCGCCTGCCCGGCATGCGCACGGTGAACACGGTGGAGTCGCTGAGCTTTGCCAGGCCGGCCGAACACAAGTCCCAGACCTACACAAACGGCTTCAACACCGGCGACATCAGAGACTGCTTGGAGTACGCTGACGAGGACGCTCCTCAGACCTGGCTGAACAATGACAAAAACCAAGGCAGAAGCACAGTTTGCCCAATATATTCCATCCAGCAGAACCGCTGTAAGAAGGAGAACTGTTCCTTTTATGGTCGTCCTGAGACTGACAATTATTGTTCCTACTGCTACAAAGAGGAGTTAAAGCGCAGGGAGAGGGACAGCAAGGGACACAGGCATTGAGGATTCTTCCATGACTACTTAGTTTTACCATTTTCTTACTTACAAAGTAAACAGTGTTGGATTGCAGTAAAAGGAATCCTTGAAAAACGAATAAAGGGTTGATGAGTAAATAGTGTCTAGCTCTTCGCTTTTCCAGGGCAATGAGGAAACAATAGGAATAAGTTATCATAAAAAAAGTATTATTTTCCATTTTGTCAGTGTCTTTTTTACATATACTGGTAAGCTGAAGGGTTGTTTACTCCTTTGTCAGTGCTGTGTATATGTTTGGTCAAAAATTTACTAATGGTGCCTGAATTTACACTGACATCACTCAGGTAGTAGAATGATAGGGGAAAGTCATACTAGTGAAGATGTGGTGTTGTAGTAGGGTAGTATCTGCCTTGCAGATGTTTGAAATGATATGGCTATTATTGAGAGTATTTTTTCCTCAGTAAAACCTAAATTTTTCATAGCCTTTTTTTTTCAGGAGGGTAGTGATTTTGCATACTGCACATTTTTAACATGGCAGCATATTGCATTGCTACTAATGTTTGTATATTTCAGTCTGGAATTGAATGGTTCTGGAAAAATGGGAGTGAAAGGTCTGAATTCATGAGGGCTGTAGCTCGTCCTAATTTTAAGTTCTTACCAATTATTTCTAAATTTTCATTTAAAAAAAATGTAGATTTGAGCCACTTTTCCTTGCACTGAGTTTTTAAACAGGTTTTATAAGAAAATTCAATATGACTTCATGTCCCCCAGGCCCCCCATACAGTATAGTTTTACACACCTGAATTTCGGAAGTATTTTCGTTGATGTAAAATGCAAAGAAATATTACAATAAAATTAAAATATAAAAAAATTACTAGATATGGAAAAATTGATGCCCAGCTAGGAAATTAAGGATCATTTTAGACTCAAACTTCTTGCCAAAACCAATGTACTGCATCAGTGCGTTCCCTTAGCTAATGCACAAACCTAATCATTGTTTACTCATTCCTTCTGAACATTATTGAGTGATAATTATTCCAAATGTAACTACTTGCGCCTTTCTCGAAGGCTGTTGGCTCCACCTCTTCCCAAGTCTTCTCCTGGAGTGAGTCATCTCTTCCCCAGGAGGCTCCCAGATGGCTGTGAAATGCCTCCAGCAGGAATGGCAGCTCTAGCACAGATTTGCACAAGTCTGAGATCCAAATATTTACGTAAGTGTTTGCAATACTTTGAAAAATAAAACTTTGCTCACAAGAAACCCTTCTGCAAAGCAGACACTGCAGATACTGTTGAAGTAGAGGGATGGGATGAGGAAGTTTTCTGGGATACAGTGCTGGGTTTGCTCCCCTCCACCATCAGCTGGCAGAATGCACTAACAGGAGCTCTTGCTGTTGTTACCCTTGTCAACAATGGCTAATTAAGAGCTAATTTAAGAGCTAATTTTGCATAACAGGTGAAGTACTGCCTTCAGGGCTGCTGACCCTGCCACCTCAAGGTGCAGAACAAGAGTTCTGCCTTCCTCATTAGGGAATAACAGGTCCCCACAGGAAACATTCTTTGCCAAAGAGTCTTCCTTTCTGATTATTTTCCTGGTGCAGCCCAATTTTAATTCTTGACATGGGTGGCACCGTTGCATACAGTGAATCCTAATTTACCCTGAAACCAAGCCTAAAGTCCCCTGTGGAAGAAAATGCACAAATTCTGCTGCTGTGTCCTGGCTTTCAGAAAAAGCACGTGAGCTTTTTCCAGTGTCCCAAATTGGTAGAACTGAGCACGTTCTTAAAACTGACTGTATTTTTAGGTTTCCTGCTGAATGAGAGGTTTCAAAAAAGGTCCCTTGGTCACTTCTATAAAAAGTTAGGGTCTTTGCCATGTTAGCTGTTCCATGAATCCAGACCTGTACTTCATATTCTTTGCTGTATACTGAGCATACACTGAATCTTACTGAATTTGCATTCCTTCATGAAAGGGAAATGTTGATATTTGTTAAAAGATCCATGTGACTTCTGTCCTTCAGGTAAGCACCTTCCAAATCTCCTGTCTCCTGTTGCTTACACTGGTAAGCAGTGTCCTGTTTTGCTTTGCTGTTGTGATTATTACATTTAGTTCTAATTGTCAAAGAAAACTGGGATTGCAAATTATGCTAAAACAAGGCAGACCATGTTAAAAGAAATTAAATATTATACTTGATTGTATTTGCTGCTGAGACTGAGAAACCTGGCAGGACAAAACAGACATATTTAAGAATTCTTAGGGCATTAGAGTAGCAGTAGTGTGTGATAGTCTATTTCTGTGTAAAGTTGTGCTTCAGAATTATTACATTAGCAACAAACCACATCAACCCAGGTATTTAGGTGTTACATCCTTTCTGAATGAGGAAAAAAGCAGTACATATGTAAAAATAAGCAATTACGATGAGATTTTGCTGTTTCCCATTTTCACAGGATTTGTTTCTGTAGTATATTTTAAGATCTTCTTATAAAAGAAAGAGATTTACCACTGGTCAGCATTTAGGTAAATTGCTCTGAATGACTGAGTACATTGTACTTGTGCGTTAGATTATTTTGAAAAATTAATCAGTCTTGTCTGTCTAGGATGCCAAACCCAAGTGTTCATTATCATCCTCAGGACACTCAGATATTTCCATAAATATTTACCTCTATGGGATTGCTCACTTTAAAATAGCTGTTATATGAAATACTGTCAGAACCCTTTTTAGTTGTGCCCATTTCCTTAGAATCTTTTTGTTGGGATATCTTTCAATAATTTTCTAATAGCTGTTTTCTTTTAGAACTCCCTTCAAACATTTTATTTCTGGGCTATTTGTGGGAGCTGTGCCATAGCTGTCATTAAACAGACCAAACATGCAGAAACTGTGCCCCCTCCTGAAGAAGTGTTGTTCCATTAAAAAAGACTGTAGCTATAGAAGAAAATTTTCTATTTTTTTAGAGAAATTTCCCAGCTGCTCATGAGTTGCATTCACCAGCTCTGAAAGACATTGTGTCATTCCTTAGCTACATGCTAGAGGTAATTACCTTTGTATGCATTTTTCTGTTGTACTGTGTGCTAACCTCTGAGTGCTCTTTGGGGTTATTTTTCCTGACAATTGGACGTGTCTGCAGCCCCCAGGCCAGCCAGCCCTGTGCCTGATACCCTCTCTGCACCCTGCAGAGCTGTGGAGTTCCCACAGAGTCCCAGATGTGGAGAAATCAGCTTTGCTCTGGAGGGACCCTGCTCATTCCTTCTGTTAGCCCGAGTGGCTGCAATGAACACACATATTTTGGAATTTGTATCTGCTTTTCCCCTCCCTTCTCTTCTTGATAGTGATTCAACATTTGTCACTGTAGTCCAGATTTCAGAAGTACACAGTAAATACTGGGTAGGCTACACCTTCCCAGAATGGATCCAAAATCACCAGGAGATATTTAGGCTGGAGGAAGCTGGAATTCTTTTAAAGTGTGAATGTGCAATTTTTCTGATTTGAAAAAGACTTAAACCTATTATGCAATTTTTTTTTTTTTTTACTTTCTTCCAAACTGATGCAAAGTTCTTTTTGTAACAGAGGATACCTGTGATACATAATGGGTTTCAGTCATACTTTATATTAAAGTTTCATTTTAAATGATTTATACAGAGTTAATAAACCACTGTTAGAGTTTACAAATATATTTTCAGAGGTGGGTGTCAGTTGCAGCATATGCCTAACAAGCAGCTCATTCAGAAGAAGGGTTTGTAGATTATCAATGTAACTTCAGGTTTTGGATTTTAAAACAATTGGTGAACCTTTTGTTCTATAAATGCAATGGCAATATCGTCCCAGCTTTCTTTAGCAATTAGTTGCTTCTTCCTAAATCAAAAGTAACATGAAGAGCATCGGTAAAAGACGATGCTGTACTTGAAAAGTTTTGTGTTGTTTGAAGCCTAAGGTGGCCAAGTGGAGCCTCCAGTGGTGTTTGTGGAGTTGAGGTGTGAGCGGTGGCCCAGGGAGCTCTGAGGTCACTGCACAGGCCCTGTCACCCCGCCCGCGGTGCCTCTTGGCCCCTCCTCACTCGGGGGCATCTGCTGGGGTGATGAACGTGTAGAGATCAGAACATGCACAGCACAGAGCTGACACAACACTGCCCTCCACCTCCCCGACTCTGAAACAGCTGCACTGGTGCTCACCTTCACCCATGGGAACGGCCTCCCTGACAGCAGGGACACCTCTTATCTTCAGAAACTTCCAGCAGGTGGTAAAGAGCAAATGTTTGTGATCAGGGCCTGAGCCTTTGGCAGTGTCTGTTCCCCACAGGCTGCCTACTGTTACCCTGCCCAGGAGACAATGGGTGAGAATTCTGCCTGAGGAGTGAAGAGAAGCCTTTGGCCTCTTTAGGCTGCATTTGCTTCTCCTGCAGTGTGTGCACAGAATCCCATCAGTAGTGGGGGCCTTAAATCAAGTGCTTCATTGACATGTGAAATATTGCAAAATGGGCATGAAAGTGAAGTACAAGCTAGAGAGGGAGTAAGGTCTTTGTAACACTGTGAGAGTTTTGCACAGGTGAAAACCCAAATGTTCCTAGAAACCACAATGATCTCAGACAGACATAAGTCCAGAGAAGCAAAATAACTGAGCTGATCATAGATGGCTTTTCAGCTTAGTGTGTTTGAAGTCTCTGTCAGTGTATTTGAAGCGTGTTTTTTTTTAGAGAATGGCAGCTTACACAGAGGATCACCAAACTACAGCATAGAAATGAAATTATTTCAATAACAGACACTAATATCTATTTTAATTTGCACATGGATTTCCAGTGTATATGACTAAAATATTATATTGTTAAAAATGAGAGGAAAACAACACAAAGGTGTTTGTAAGTATGTTCTATTTGTAGACTTAAGGCTGTATTATGTTGGAATTTTACAAGCCAAGTTTAAATTGTAATATAGAAATTATTTTTATATTATTTTCAAAATACGCTACAGAGCAATATTTTGCGCCTTTATTATAAACAGGGTCATCATTTTAGTAGGTTACTTTCAGAAATGCTGGTAGAAATTAACCATGAAAAGAAAGCTTTGTAAATGTATTTGTTGTTTCTAACTGCTCTATCTGTTGTGCACATCTGTATCTAATGTGAGTTGAATATACAAATTTTTTTTTTAATTGAAAAGCTTTAAATTTTCCTTTATATATTTTGGTACAACACTGTTCCTCTCTATTTAATTCTTCTCTTCCAATCCTTACCAATAGCCACTTTTATAAGCAGCTTCTGAATAAACATGCATCTGGAAAATTTCCTTACCAAATGAAACATTTCTGCACAGATATTGATTGACTTAAGAACTTTCATAATACACCCTGAACCCATTGGAGCAGAATTCATTTGCCTTTTTTTTTTTTTTTTTTAAAGAAAGAGAATCAGCTATTTATTATTCCTTCAGAGTGAAAATCAAGACTGAATAACCCATGCAATCATTTAGCATCTGGAGGAAAAAATCACTCTAGATCATAGAAATGTCATCCCTAATTGGCAGATACATCCTCTTAATATGTATCAAATATGCATTAGCTTCTTGCAGATTGAAGTGTTCAGATTTTATTTCTTCATTATTCTTTGTACTGTACATATCAATTACTGATGAACTGTGCAAAACAAAAAATCACAAACTAATGCAAATGTTAAATTAGAAGTCTCTGTAGTTTTTAGAATTCCCTGACTTGTGGTTTAGTTTGTTGGGATTTGTTTGTTTAAGAATTACTATTAAGGTATTTACTGCAACCAAAATGTTCAAATCTGGATGCCTGATGATCGTGCATCTGGGTTTCTCCTGATCAATAGCCTGGTGTTAAGGTGTACTGAGCATCAGTTTGTGTGGGAAGAAAAGCTCCCTCTTGGTTCCAGAAAATTAGTTGAGTGTTACTCCAATGCATATTCAGGTCTTTTCCTTATTAACATTTTACACTTATTTTCACTCAATGGAATTTTGCATTTTAGCTTTAGGGATCTTCCATGTGTGAACAAATAATTGGGTTTATTCATTAAGTGATTGTTTGAGTACAGAGAGACTTGCCTTGTACCAAAACACAACATAGTTGTTTAACTGTTGCATTCTTAATGGGGCTCTTGTATTCCACTGTTGGGATGGGGAAATAAGACCTTATTTTTTCCTTGGGTATCGTGATCCCGTTATTTGTCTGGTTGGGTTATTCTTCTCCCATGAATACACTGTTCTGATTGCTGTTTTCTGATGGTTTCTCTCCCGTTCCCTGGATGCCTGTACTGTACCAAGAGGATGGAAATGGCTGATGCACATTTGCACTGTGGAACAGGCCATGTGGGTAAAAGCCACCGTGTTCCAAACAGCCTTAAAATTACGACTCTCTCGGGGCTGAGAGTCACTTAACTGGATGCAGCCTCTGTCCTGCTTCCTCATTTAACCATGACTGTAAAACACTCAAGCCTGCTGTAGTCTGTGTGTCTCTGGGCATATTCATCTGAATGCCCTGTCATCTTAACAGAATATTTTCTTTAAAAAATTGTGATTGGTTGATGAGTGTTAGCATGTCAGAAAACTGTAGTCAAAAGAGGAGATGGAGTAAAACCAGAGAAATTATCGTAGCTAGTGAAGTAACCAGGGCACCAAAATACTAAAAAGGGGGAAAATAGTTAAGATGTATCAAAATATATTTCCTGTCAAGACTGTATGTTTTGTAGATATTCCTGTATTCTGAGAAAACAGAGAAATGTTTTTGCCATTCATCTCTGCATCTCATGGAGCCTCTTCCTTTGTTGCAGAGGTTTGCTATTGGGAAAGAAGGGAGGAAAGGAAGTTCTCTTCTCTTCTTAAAGCAAATTCTAGTGGCAGAATCATCTGAGATTGAAAAATGTGATCCAATGTTGGAACTAAACAGTGCCTAACTCCCATGTGCATTGTCCCTTTCAAATACCATTCCTTTAAAAAAGGAGGGGGAAGTTTACAGACTCGTATGTTAATGATCCAGTTCTTCCTTCTTTCACATGTGGAATCTATACAAACGTGAAAAGAGTTACACTGGAGTTGCACTTCCCCTGCTGAGAGGTAAAAGCCACCTTTATAGGTAAATTCCATGTAATTACTTTGCCACAGAGTAAAATTAGAGCCCCTTGGGACAGAACCTTTTCCTGATGAAGCCTGACAGCGTGTCAGGAGCCTGAGAACCATGGCTGCACAGCCAAAAGAGCATTGATGGTTCTTGCCTTTAACACAGATACAATTCATTCTGGCCCGTGGTGTCTGAACAGTATCTTTGTAGTAAAGATGAAGTGGAACACTGCCTTGCTGCCATTTGCTTCCAGGTTTGAGTAACAAAAAGCCTCTTCCCCACGCTTTTGGTTAAAATACGCAGGAGATGCAGCAGCAGAATGTGGCATCTCAGGCTTGGAGGATGCCCCTCATCTCTTTCAAATGGGCTTTGCAATCAGGTATGAATTGAAACACAGCCATGTGGGCGTGACAGAAGCGCTCTCATCTCTCAACTCTGCAAATTGTGTGCACTTTCAATACTAACAGAAATTAAGCAATGGTTTTATTGTTTATTTGCTCAAGATTCTGAGTACTGTAAATGCAGTCTTTGTATAATGCACAGTGTGTGTGAGGTACAGAAATGCTTTTCCCTCTGAGCCATTGGAGAGCTTTGCATGCACACAGTGCCCAACTCTGCCCACTCACCATAACCAAGGAGAACAAACAGGATTTAGGCCTAGACTAATTAATGAGTGAAATTAGCCACACAGACCTAAACAGCTACAAGTTCCCAACCATGGTGTTCCAGGCCAGCTTTGACAGCTTTGTACAAAAGTCCATCCCAATGACTGAGATTGGGTTTGTGCTCTTTCCTGGGGAGGAGCAATTACTTCTGTCTTTTCCAAGCCCATTGCTCTTAGTCTCTAACTCCTGTGTTTGTAATGTCGCAGGCTTAGCAGCATTCAGCTCAGAAGCAGTTCTTAAAATCTCCGTAGAGCTCTTGCTTTGTTTTTGGAATCTATCTTGAGTTTTACTTTGCATTCAATTTTAAGAAATAAAATATTGTTATGAACTTTTCATAATGCCTTGAAGTTGTCTCTTGTGGGGCTGAAAGGCTCTGTTCTCCTTGAAAGGCCTTGTTCTTCCTCATTGATTATCGTGACTAATGTTTTTGTATGGAAAAAGTTGAATGAACCATTGAAAGTATCACTGCTGTTTACATGCACTTCTGCCATTTGATACACTTTCTGTTGTTAAAACCCAATGTCTCTCAGACATAGGCAAAGCTTGAAGGACAGTCTGAAGAATTAGATACAAAAGGTATAAGTGGTTAATTCATCGTAACTCTACTGTTGCTACTGTATGATATGCTCCACCCAATTGTTTGTACATCTTTTTTCCTATTGCTAACTTTTTAAAAATCTTCTACCTTCTTAGACAAATTCTAAAGCTCTTTGTCCTTAAAGCCTGTGATAGATTTTCCAATAAAGAAGATTTGGCTTTCTCAGTTCAGGTTGCATATAGAGTGGCTTGTCTCCCAAACAAGAATTGAAGTAACAGATGTCACACCCTTGGCTTAGAGAAGTTTATTTACTCATTAACTGAGAGTCTCTATTCAATTATAACCAAAGCTAATTACATAAAGTTTAAAATGTGAGGACTGGTAATGTGACTCTATCTAATAACGTGGCAAACTCAGCATATTTAACCCATAGAAATGTACAATAAATGTATTTGTACTTCAGGTCTATTTCAAAGAAAGTAGTTGGCTCTTGCTGGGGCTTAAGAAAATGTTAATAAGGAATAAAGTAAGTCTCATTGATTTTGGTTGGCTGAGAATTCAACTTCTTCGTAGTCTTACCACTCCTCATTTTTCAGAGTCTGAGTTTCTTGTTGCCTTCTATAAGTTTATACTCTTTTAGCAAATATTGATCTAGGCTTTCAATAAACTGTGTAATAGAAACTACAAAAATTTATTTAAAGCTTAAATTACTTTTCAGGTTTCTTGTTTGATCATTTTCATGCAAAAAGGAATGAATTTATCTTTTCCCATCTCCCTTCCCTATTTATAATTTCAAAAGATAATTGGTTGCAGTCACCTTTGCCTCCAAAAGAAAACAGTTGATCATTTTTAAGCTGACTGCCATATTGTTTAAATCCACTGTTCAAAAGAAACAGGAACATTAATGTTAAAGAATAAGGAATATTTCTTGTGAAAAATGTGAGTTCTTGAGAACCTTTTCTACATGCAGTTTTCATTCAAATTAAATGTCATTTTTAATCTGATCCATACTTTGACAAAGATGATGTGTAAGAGCTGTTTTTAGCAGTTGGATTGTTACTTTGTAAAGTATTAAAGCACTAAACCAATTTTTGCAATAGGTAGTAAAACTTGCTTTTGTTTTGAAAAACTTCCAGTTATAACTGTCACACTTTTTATAGCAGAACTGTATTTAATTTCTTTCTTTTATGAAAGATTACTCAAAGTAACTGATAGCTCTGTAATCTGTGTGAATTGGCTTCTCCATTATTTGAATCCGAGAGAAGCTACAATGCCTATTCAATAAAATTAACTTATTTCTAAAGTACCTGTTCGCTTGAATTCTTGTTTGTGTTTTCTGTGTGCTCTGTCAGGGTGATGCTGGGCTGACACCCCAAAGCCCAGGGAAAAGGATAAAGGGGCTGCTGCAAACCTGGGGGTGCAGTTGGCTCAGCACAACCTTGTGTGCTGCTACCATAAAGTGTATTTAAATAACAAATTGAGTCTCTTTCCCAAAACTGCACCTAGCTTGGATCCCTTGCTGAAATCAAGCTGTTAATACTGTTACCTCAGAGGAAAAATGAAAGTAGTTCAAGCAATGTAACACTGCTATAAACCTCAGATCAAGAGTGAGTACAAGTCCTGTGGGAAAGATTTCATTTCTCTTGCCTGTTGTAGGGGCTGATTCTCTCTTACCTAATTCCAGTGCACATCAGAAATGCTGACAATGGAATTGCACCATTGAAAAGCATCTGTGTCACAGTTACCCAGGTCAGGGACACACTGGAAATGGAGAGGGCACTGCAGGGGCTGCCCCTTGAGGGCAATCATGGAAGGAAAAAGAAAAAGGCCAAGGGTAGCTCAAGTGAAGAACTTAAAGGAGCAAAAGGATCCTGAAATGGAAGTAGAAGCTGTGGCTGACGTGCCAGCCTTGTGCCTCCTAGGAGTGATGATGAAGGGCTCTTCAAGGAGAAGGACCTAGAGGGCTACACTGACACCTGATAATAATGGACTGCTAAACAGGCAATCAAAACTCACAAAGTGCTGTGAATCTAAGACAAAAAACCCCAAAGAGCAAAAAATATTTTATTATTCCTGTAACCATAGTATTTGCCCAAATGTTTAGCTATTTGTAGCATAAGAGAAATCTGTTTGATGAAGCAATGGCCAAGGCAGTCACCTGAGCTCCTTGAGCTGGAGGAATTCTTAACAGATTCCTGCCCTCCCTTTGCTATGCCCCATTTTATGCTTGCAAAATACTGCTTTTCTGCACAGAAAAATGTTAACTCACTGTGTTCACTCAAGAAGGGCACAGAACCATCTGAACAGAAAAGCTAGATGTCTCAGTGCTGTGCAGAATGACGCTGAATTGAGTTTCTTCATTCTACAGGAACTCATCTTCAGGATGCCTGCAAAGGCTGAAAACTGTTGGAGAGACTGGAATGAAAGGATGGCAGATGCAAGCATCCACTCCTCTTCCACAATATCCAACAGCCTGTAAGTCATGGTATAGTCAAGTTTCTTTGAAATGTGACATTAGACCCTAGACCTCATCTGCCAATTGTAATTAAAAACTTGGAATTTTTGAGGAGGAAAGTGGTGGAGAAAGTGCCATTGGCTAGTGAAGGACTCAGCTATTAATGCATTTTAATTAATAAGTTGAAAAACAAGCTGACCCATTACTTTTTCTGATAATATTCCAGACTTTCTGAGTGCTAGCTGGGTTTGAATACAGTAACAAACACTTTCCAGAGGCTGGCTAATGTGTGTTATGAATTTGCCATTAGAACTAAAGAATTTGTGGGGTTGAGAGAGCGGGACACATCCAAGAAGGAAGATGGTTTTTAGGCAGGGCTGTGCTTGTGGGCAGCACTGTTTCTGCTACAGCATCTAGATCTTTTCTGTGGAGCAGAATGTAGCTAGGGAGGAAAACAGCCGTGTTCATGTCAGCTCTGTCAGTGTCCCTGTGTGGTATCCACAGATGGGATGGCAGTGGCTGCTGCTGATCATTGTCACCTGAGGGCTGGATGAACACACCAAGCTCATTTCCCAATTCAATCTCTTGCTGTCTGATGGCCTGTGAGGTGTTTGGAGTGCCTTAGATCTGCACAGTCATGACAGGCTGTGTATCTCCATAACTGATAAAACCTGTACTGCAGCCAGTCTGCTTTGCCTTTGGCTTCTGATCTTCACAGTGACTCTTGTTTTTTGAGGGAATTATCAGAGAAGCCAGGAGCTCATTAGCCATAGCATAAACATCTTACAAATCTGGGCTTCTAAGGTTTGTGGACCTTATACTGCTGTCATATTTTATTATCAAAAATAAGTGAAAGTAAATACAAAATATAAATAATGCAACATCACATTTACAGTATAGTGCTTCTTATTAAAATGAGGGTAGCACCAAGTAGCTGAAATGCTCATTACCCTGTTGCATGTGCAAACTTTGTAAAATTATAAATATTGTCCATTAGAAAAGATACTCTGCAGTATGTCCTCATTCTTCCAATTGTTCTATCTATTAATGAGAAATGACATTTACCTCCCTGAGCTCAAAAAATAAACAGATTCTCATCCAGCATGTTTGCAAAGAGGTTTTGTATAACTGGAGACAAGGGGGCAAGTGTTTATCGGGCAGGAAAGGCATGATTAGGAATAGTACTGAATAATTCCCAAGGATTTTCCTAGCAACAGCCCTTCCTAGATCACAGTCATGCTGATAGGAAATTGCAGTTCTAAGTTAAAAAGATAATTTTTGCCTGATACTCCCCAAATCTTTTGAGAGGCACCTGAAAGGAAGGTACAGCTTTAGATCCTGACTGCTGCCCCATGACCTGTTCCACTCATGTCAGGTGTGTCACACAAATGTTCCCTGTGCTGTCAGGAATTTACAGGCTGGGCTCTACAGTATAAAGATTATTGTAGGTAACAGTGCATGTGGAATGCAACTGGACAGTAGAGAGGCAGATTTCTCCCTTGGAGGAGGGCAAGGAAGCCATCCCTGTGTGTGTTGTTGCAGGGTGCTGTGCAGAAGAGGCTGAGCAGGGAGGCCAAGCTGGGGAGCAGCTCCTGTTTGGAGTGCAGTGGCGTGTGAGCATACAAACACAAGATGACCCAGGAAAAGATTTTTTTCTTCCATGGTAACAGGAACACTGGCAGAAGCCTATGTCAGCTGAGAGATGTGAATATAAAAATGATTGGCATCAGTAAAACAGCAGAATTTTGAAAGCACTGCCCACATTGTCCATCGTATTTCAGCTCCTATAACAAATAGGGTATTTTTTTTTCCCCAGAATCTCCTATCTCAGTCCATAAAGCCACTTTTCTGGCCTTACAGTTGCCCTGTACTTCAGGCAGATTATTTGAAGGACCTGGTGAGGGTGCTGCATAGCTTGGTTGTGATTTTTCTTTGGCTGTGTAACTTCATGCACAGGCCTGGGCATGTTCTCAGGTCCCAGCTGGGCCTCCCAAAGCCAGATCACACCACTCAGAGAAGAGGGAGCCCAAGCACAGCCCAGACCCAGCCAAAAACACAGCCACAGCACAGCTGTGATTTAAAGCTGCCCATTCAGCTGTGCCTTTACTCCTATTTAATAGCAGTTAAGTGGTGAAGTGCTGTCTCCTTCAAAAACTTCCCCTCTCTTAGCAAACACCACATAACATGCAATTTTTACAGCGACTTGTAGCATATTTTTACTCCTGAAATACAACCCTTCCGTTTTAGATCTCCTTAATCATAGTGATTTTGTGCAGAATAACAAATTTTCCATTCCTGAACTTAAAACTTGATTTTTTTTTCCTTATTTCCTTCAGCATTAATTATCCCTCCTAAAAATAGCCAGCTGGGGTCCAAAAATACCCAGTGGAGCCTTAATGTAAGGTTTCTTGCAGGGAAGCCAACAGCCAGACCTGATTTATTCGCCCAGTCTTGTTGTTTGTGCAGACCCACCCTGCACCAGGCTCTTGTTTGCAGGCTTGCCTCTTATTTGCTCACGCAGTTAATCAGTACAGCTGCCTGCAAGGGCAGGTTAAGGGGAAGCCATCCCCTCCCCAGTCTTCTGGGGAGGCTGCAAAAGCTGGGGAGTGTTCCTTCAATCCCTCTACCCCTGAGAGTGACTCCTCTCATGCAGGGAGGAAGGTGCATTCAGAATTCCAACAGTGCATGTAGGTCATTTCTTTTGAGGGATCTGCCAAGCTGCTGTGCCTGGGAGCACGGGTGTCTCCCTTGGCTGGCTCTGTGAGCTGGCAGCAGAGGAGGGATGGCATTCCTGAACAAAACTTTCTTCTTTCTTCTTCCTGTCAAGTCATCCTGTTCCTCCCAGCAGGCTGCAAACGCAGTTTGTACAGCAACCCCAGAGAGGGAAGTCTTGGGATTTGTTTTACGACTTCCAAAGTCAACAAAAGGCTTGGAGGTTAAACCGAACCTGCAAGGCCTTGCAACTTCATGGATAATTTCAAAGGGTTTGAGTTGGTTCCCAAATTCGGCTCTGAGCAGTGGTGATTCTGTGTTTTGGTATAGGAAGTCTTGATTTGGGGCCAGCCACTTGTGGGTGTGCCCATCTCGTTACTCCCCTCTGGGCAGATGGTAGCTGTGATGTTGATCCTTAGACCCGTGTGAGCTTCCAAATGTGGCATTTTGAGAGTCTCAAACTGACATCTTTTTTGCAAAGGGTGGGGCATGGAGCTTGAGAAAAAAAATGCAGGGTCTTTGAAGTGCAAGGCTTTGAAGTTTAAAAAAACCTAAAAAATTCCTGTTGCAGTTCACTGTCTGTGCAAAATCTGGAAGCTAAGACTTTTGACTAAAGAGGCTGGATAATGTTTAAAAGTAACAGACTGGGGAAATGTGGCTTTCGTGTTTTAACTGTTTATGCAGTGGTGGAGAAGGTGAGCTTGATTCAAAGAGTGCGTACCAAAAACCACTGTCTGTCAGTACCTTCCTTCTCTTCCACTCTGAGGCTTTGAGTGCATTCAGATCACTGGCATAAAATGTGTGTGTGGTGGAAGGGGGAGGGAGGAATTTCTCTCTTCCCGTTGCTATTGTGTTTTGTTATGTTTTGTGTCTGTTCGGTTTGTCTCCAGGATCAGAGAAGTGACTCAGAAAGTTAATTCCACAATAGGAGAGCATGGGAAAACACAAACATTAGTCTCTTAAAGACACACAGCCCTGTTTATCACACACTGAGATGCCTCACCTTCTGTCTGCTGGAATTGCTACCACATGTGCTACTTTACTCCTTTCTTTAGAGCCCTGTTAGGATTTTGCACCTTAGGCCTTTCATCTCTAGAAAATTACATCAAACTTCCCTAGCCTCTGCTCCTTCCTTATTTTTCTATACTTATCTTCCCCCTCTTTAACTTACTTTCCCCATTTTTTGCACTTCTCATCTATTCCTCACATTGGCTCATCTCATCCCTCTTTCCATGCTGCCACACACATGAAAGTCTCTAACCAGCACCATCTCTCATGTCCTTCAGCTGGGCCTTTTTTCTCAATGGTGTCCTCATATCCACCAACTTGGCAATGCCACACCTTCCCTCTGGGAGATGTCCCAGTCCCACCTGGTATGCCTTGGCTCTGAACAAGCCAGCCTGAGCTCTAGGAACCTTTGGGACCCTTTGGAGTATTCCACGTAGGTCCTGGTGCTGCAGGCCCAGACCTGCTGTGCTGTGCTCAGCTAAGCATGATCATCCAGTGATGCAGAGAAGAAACATCAGCTCAGCAGAAACCTGGCAGCAGCAGCATCCTGGAGCCTCCCTTAGTCCAGCGACTGGTGCCAACCCCTCCTTTTTGATTGAATATTTGTTTCAGCCAGCAGGAGCCAAAGATTAAATCTAACTCCTGCCAGTGCCAACCAGGTGGGACAGGTTGAGCCTTTATTTACAATTATGATGAGGTAGCAATTATACTCTCGGGCTGTTTTCTCTTGGTGAGGTAGAGCTATTACTAAGCTCAGTGGTTTGGTTTTGTTAGCAGACCTTTGGGGCCTGCTCTTGCCTATAACATCCCTCAGGTTTTCTCATGTCTCTTCTCTTATCTTGGGTTTTTTTTGACAACTTATTTAACACAATATTGTTCTCTGAGTTGCTCAAAGCACAGATCTGTCCCAAAGCCTGTGTTCAGTCATGCCTCTCTCTTCCCCCCTTGCTGCTCCCATATCTGGGCATCCAGACTCCATCCTTTTTCTGCTGCATGCGTTGAGAAATCTATTCAGATACTTCCCCCCTTCATCATCTTAGCTGTGCCAGCAGTGCAGTGCAGCTGGTTAAACACACGTGCTTGCCTGCTTCAACTATTGCTTGACTTAGCTCCCTTCTTTGCTGCTCTGGAAAACATTCTGCACTTTCTGCTCATCTCGGGAGGTGCTGCCTTGCTTGCTCTGAAATTCTGTAGGGAGCCCCATGTGTATTCTGGTGCTGTACAAGCCTTTCTAGTCAGCTGCTACAAACCCTTGTCTCACTGTCCTCACCTCATTTTTATTTCAATCTTCATCTTCTCTCACTTTTCTCTCTCTTTCTATTGACTGCCAATTTATATTTATGTCACTTTAATCTTTTGCAGTCAATTAGCAAAGCATGCCGTGAGTGTTATTCCTTGAAAAGCCAGTGCAATGAATCTTAAGGTGGATTACTTTGAAGCCAGAAATTATACACAGGTAAATGGAAATAAGAAAATCCCACCCTTCTTCCAGCATTATTCTTGCTTCTCTGAAATGCTGGAGTACTGCCAAGTCTATGAACATTTCATGGCAAATGCTGAGTCACAGGCAGACAGAAACCCTTGCAAGACAGAAAAAGCAGGCAGGAGAGATGCACACCTTGCATTTAGGACCTGGAGAGGAGAAACAGGACAGGATGTGTTAACATGCACACTTCGGAGTGTGGGTGACTGCGCGGGGAGGCACATTACATTACAGTAACAACCAACTCCAGACTTAAACTGAAATAGTCCTTTGGAGGGAATTGTTTCCCTTTTCATCCTTCTAGCAAGTTTAGGAAACAATCTCTGACTGCTCCTTTGTTATCAAACCCAAGGTGGATCTTTCACTGTAGGAAGACTTTGGGAATGCTGCTCTTTAGGGCTTTTTGTAACAAACAGTGCCTGGAAGTGTTGTGCTGTATTCTCAAGAAACTTCAGATTCATTCCCTCACATCTGCTTAATGACTTATGTTTTTGAGAAAGTGGCTCAAATTTGTGCTTCAATTTTCTCATCTTTAAAACTAGGAAAGAACATTTCAGGATACTGTGAGATTACATTGCTACTGTTTTGACATGGTATTGCCACTTGCAGAGATGGTTTTAGACATCTGCAAAGAACTGGACTTTGAAAGAAAGGATGGCTGACTCTCTGAACTTCAGGTCACACATATTAATCCCATAACCATCTTTTTAAAAAAATGCAATATATACCACCTTTGAGAAAGGAATTTCACTATGCAACTACAAAACACAAGTTAAAGCACAGAATAGGAAACAAACATCACAAAAACTTCCTCTCAAACATTAAAAGAAATCTCATTTTAAGCAATAGCACTGGGTGAATTTTAAATAAAGACACCAAACAAGACATCAAGTCTCAAATGAACAGCAGAAATGTTAATGATTTATGCTTTTTAGGTGATAAATAGAGAAGGAAATTAAGAGAAAACCCATATTTCATAGTTATAAGTTTTATTTTGGAAAATGTAAACCTCACTAACCATGCATACAAGTTAAGACAATATTTTACAGTTCTTAATTTTCTTCCTTTTTTCATTTTTTCCTTTTATAGTTGCATAGGACATTATCACAATATATAATCTATGCGATACAAAATACATAAAAAGTTACAGCAGAGCAAGAATAGATGAACATATAACTGCACAACTGTAATACTTCAATGTAGTGACTTAAGAGTTGAAAAGTGAGCCATGGAAGCTTTCATGTGCTGCTGATAGACCTGTACAAGTGAGGATGACACCGGCAGCTTTACAGTTCACTGCAGCTGGAAATTTAGCTGTGAACACATGCACACTCCCTGGCACACGTGTCCCCTGTCCCCCACTCAGGCATGTGCTGCTGGAAAAGCACATGTGCACACACACACACACACACACACACACACACACACACATGTCCTCCAAATGAACAATACACAAGTAAATGCACCTGTAACCAGAGATGAAACTCATCCACAGATCTTCAACAGGTTCAAAAATTCCAAATGCAATGGCATTTGTATCCAGGAATTTGGTTCAGGCCCATCACTAGTTATAATGAAATGGATACCTATTTTTGCTCTGTAGACATCCCTTCATTAGTCAGCGTGTAGTATAGACACACTGCTGTGTATTTATGTTTACACACATACACTATACAATATACACATATATATCTATTTATATATATATGTGTGCATATGCTTATATAAATCCATATATATAAATATATATATATTTATAAAAACCTATACCAGTGGATGGGCTTTTGCATTCTATATTTTGGCTTATGGGATAGACAAGTATAATTTGGGTATTTTCTTCTGCCTAAGGCTATAGCTCTTATCCCCGAGAGTTACAAAGACAGATGTTCATCATACCATTCACTGACATAGACTAGATGTTAGCACCCAATGCACAAACAGATGGTGTGATGGAGTAAAAGAGCACCTGAAAGTTAGTTTGCAGGCATGACCTGATGAAATCAGTAAATCTAACAGCAATGAAAAGGCAAAAACAACACTGCACTTCACAAAGCACAAATTCTGTAACTCAGGATGAAGCACTGGAGACAAGCAGTTGTGAAACAGGTACGCTGCTCACACAGCCTTTAATGCCTGGCTGTGTGAGACAAGGAGAGAGCTGAATGTCTGGGTAGAGGGTAATGAGGTTTAAAGGTCTACAGAGACTCTCATAGCTACAACCTCTTGCAGGGTTAATGCAGTAAAGAGGGTGGGATACAACAGGAATTAGGCGTTACCATTTAACAGAGGCTTCTGATGACTTGTCATAAATATATACCTTTGCAGTTATGTAAACAGATACTAGGCAGGTATTATAAAAGCAAGGAACAATTAATTTGCAGATACAAAAAAATCTCATAAAATCTAGCTGCCAGGAATTTACCAGGACTGCTTTCTAAGAAGCAGGATGAAAACTGAATGCATGTTGCCATTAGGCCTTTGCACAGGGAGAGGCTAATGGAAGGGGTGAATGAGTTTCTAAGAGCATATTTAGTTTCACCTGGGAGAAAGGTGATGATTTTCACTTGCACCTATTTCCTACAGCAAGGCAGTTCAGCTCAACACTTAGAGAAGAAGTTAGACTCATGGCTGGAGAAAAACAAACTTTCAGGGCTTTCTTAATAATAATAATAATAATAATAATAATAATAATAAAGCTGTTGCTATTGTCTAGGGGAAAAAATCATGGCAATGTTGTATTTTGTGAGAACACCTCAACAGATTGCATGGGGAAAGGAGGAGGCAGGAGAGATGCACACTCCTCCAGATGGAGAAACCTGCACCTTGCCAGAGCAGTATTTCCTGAGTGTGACATGTTTGTTGCTGTGCCAGGAGACTGTTTGAGATTACACTGCTGGGTGAAACAACAGGAGGGTGAAAATCTGAGTTTGGATAAGCACACAGATTCCAAAACAGAATTTGAGCTGTTCTGACTTCTCATATCTGCAAAACTCAGGAGGAACCATCATGAAACTGAGTCTAATGGCCTTGCTGATCATCAGAAATTTCTAGCAGATGCTAGAAAACCCCAACACTCTTTTTAAATATGAAAATATTAAGAGAAGTTTTTGTTCACATTCAACTTTGGCAGATACTAGTGGTCTGGAATTTATCATTTTATCCTGAAACTATAATGTATTAAACTTTTAATGGAGATACTTGAAACTCCATCTGGGATTTTGAAACACAGTAACTTGACTGTCAGCCTGATACATGCTGAGGTATTTACAGCTAAGTTGTAAAAACAAAAGAAGTTTTAATGACCAATTTCAGAGTGTTTCCTGAAAGTGCCATTATGTTGGCTATATACAGTCCCATGGTGTTCTCATTAAATGAACTGACTGAACTGGAGATTTGACTTTGAACCAGTTTATTTTTTCCTGCTTAATCTTGAAGAATTATTAGTAATATCTATGAAGAATATGAGTAAAATGTTAGTTCTGTTTGAGTTTAAGATTACATAGTTCTGTGTCCGTCAGAATGGGTTGTCCCACAACCTTTATACCCTATAATCTCAGTACTAATAAAATCTGGTGCAAATATTCCTTCTCCAGGCTAGTAAAACAACTTGTTTGTTATGCATAAACTGATTCATGCTGAATTATGAAATCCTAAATAAATGAACTGGAGTGGTTCCTCCTTTCCTGAAGATTAAATTATGCTGTTGTTGGAAAAGGCGATTTTACAACAAAATTAATTTGGAACATGAAGCCCATAACGTTTGCCAATACTTAGTGCTCCTTTTGATTTTGGTTGTTCCCCCTCTCCTCCATATACCTCTCTTAAGGTATGATAATGAGAAATATGTTTGACTTGTTTTGAAGTATGTGCACAGGACACAGCTGACCTGTAGAATTCCTTGAGCTAGATATCTGAAATGCCTCTCTACTAACTACAGCACAAGAGCACTCCTAGGAGTCACAGAAATGACTGGAATGTGAATTCCTGTTACCTGAATTCTATCAAGCTGTTAAAATTGTGCATCTCAGTACATGAGATTGAAATAAAAGAGGAAATCTGTTGAGGCCAACAGATCTGGTTTTCCCCTAATTCCAGAGGTTGGGCAACTCATCACATTAACTCTATTTGTCATCTTGCAAAAAACCCTTACTATGTTCTTTCATTTTCTGTGAAATGAAACAGTAGAATTGTGTCTCTCACAACTTCCAATTCAAAGAGAGAAATTCACAGAGGTGAAATCTCAAGCAAATGAACGTGAAAAAAAATACTGAAACATCTGCACTTCTTTAGATTTATAGTTGTTTCGATACATACTTGGAGTATTTATCTATACAACTAATAGAAGGTGTAGTATTAGGAATAATGTATATTATGGAAGTACCTATGAAACTACTTGGAAATCTGTATTAGCTTCTCACAGTTAACATACAGTACAACAAAACCTTGCAAAACTGGATCAATGTAAAGCAGCGAGTAAGATACAGCTTCATTGGGAATCCGGGGGCATTCACTTAATATCAAATGACAAGTTTGGCGCAGAGAGTTTCTTTTCACCGTGCTACACGTAACTGCATTTATACACTACAGTAAAAACACCAAACATCACAAAATTCCAGAATTAAAAGGACCTGAATTGATAATATGCACCATCAGACCCAGACAAACCAAGGAAAGTGTATTTGCTGCCAGTGAGGTTTTCAGTACATCACTATGCTCCTGGTCTTCTGCTATATTTTCTACCATACAAAATATAAAAATCTACCTCCTTGTGCTCTATCTAGTGTTAAATATTTGAAAGTTATTGAAAACTAGCCAATATTCCCTTTCAGTTATTAAGCAGTTATTCAGAAATAAGAGCACCTTGCTTTATGCTGGTATGTGTATTTTTGAGAAACTTGAAGTAGTGCTGAGCTATAATGTCATTTTATTTTAAACTTAAAAATGCATATTTTATTATTCCAGTCAGAAGATACCTTATGATTTTCACTTCCTTTTATCAACAACCATGATTTTGATGCAACAGAACACAGAAACTATGTCTTAGCCAATTTTTCTTACTGACATACAGCTGTACAGTAGGTAAGTACCTTGACAACAGTTTTGGTGGGCATTGGTTCAGTAATGCTATTTTTGTAGTTCATTAAAAAAAACCAAAACAAAACAAAGGAAGAAGAAATAAAGAAAATTGTTCAAGTCAGTGTGGTTTGATTTGAATATTCTATTGGTCCCATACTGAACAGGCAGTGCAGACAGCTTAACAACTTGGAGAGAGTGACAAGAGAATGCCTCTGAGATTCCAGGCCACCTTGCCATAAAATGTTACCCAGTGTAAATTTGTTTCTTTGTGATTCAGGTGACTCATTTAAGGCATCTAGTTGAAATTTTTTTTCTCGGAATTTTATCTAGCATGAAACAAACCAACAAACCAGTTTATCAACCTCACAGAGATTTTTGCATTTGGAAGTTGGTTTTGGAGCATCTTCAGCATGAAGTGAGAAGACAGCTTGCTACTGTAAGCAGAGGGCAACTCGAAGAAAGACAAGACTCCTGCTTGCACACTCCCCAACACAGCTGTATAATCAGGAAAGTGAACAGTGGAAGAGTCCAGTACTACATTCCAGTATTGGGTTGGTTTCTGTATTGTTTGCTTGATTTTTATTTTTTTCCCCAGTGTGTGAAAGAACCTAACAAAAAGCTTCTGAGTGCAATTATGTTTACAGAGTAAGGCCGTGGTTAGGGTGTGTCTTCATTGTAATTATTGTGTAACATAAATATCCATCCCTGAGAAAGGAGAAGGGGGACACAAATCCAACACAGTTGATTTTTAAGTGTATGTATGCTTATATTGTGCAATCCGGTTTTACAAACTACTTTGACACCTGAGGTGAATTAAGCAGATTTTTTTCCTTTTCTTTTTTAGATTTTTTTCATTTTCTTATAAAGAATAATGAAGAGGATCCATAAATGGTTGCAAAATATATGAAATATTGAGACAGCAGGAGTCACTAAGTGTAACATGTAAGTTTGTCTGTCCATGAGGTTAGAATAGCCACTTGTGTGGTTGGGTAAAGAAAATCTGACTAAAAATTGCAGTGGGAGGCAGCTATTTACTGATTTTTAAAAAAGAGAGGGCGGGAACTGAAGGAGGGGAAGCAACAGAGTTCTTTAAATGTGTGCAACACAAACAAAACTCCACGTTAGGCATTAGAGGCAAAGTGCTGACATCCAGTGCAGGTAGTCTATGGGGAACTGGCGGGGCTGATGGTGGGGCTGGAGGCGTCCGAGCGGCTGTAGTCACTGACAGAGCCTGTCCTGGAGCCGCCGCCGCTCCTCCTCTTGAGCATGCTGGGGTGGAAATTGGCGTGGCGCCGGGCGTGCTTGGTCAGGTGGTCGCTGCGCATGAAGCGTTTCTCACACAGCGGGCAGCTGAACTTCTTCTCTCCGGTGTGAGTGCGGTAGTGCCGCGCCAGCTCATCCGAGCGAGCAAACTTCTTGTTACAGCCCTGCCAGTTGCATTCAAAAGGCCGCTCACCTGCAGAGAGCAAACACGGCACGGTTAGAAGGGACAGCAGTGTATTCCATGGGCTGGTTTTTTATATGCAGAATACAGAATAAAAAGGTTAGAAGCAGAGTTAATGCCACTTGGCACTAAGCGGGTGGAGGTGTTACCCTCTGCCAGAGGAGGCTGCTGTGGTATTTCAACCCATTTAAAAAGTCTATCAGTCAAACTAGTCATATACCTTATTTGATAACTGGGTCTTCAGGGATGCTGGGCTCCTGATCCTTTAATGGGTATCTCATATCCCTTGTGGTCTGTTGAATTTTATGACTTAATAATATCTGTACTGAGCTTTATTGTATATTCAGTTATTCCTCCATTCCATATGTCTAAGTGCTGAAGTTCAGAAGGCGTGATGAGATCTTCTTCTTCAGCTACTAAAAAAGTTATGGTAAAAATGCAAAATGGCAATTTGAGGCACTGGATGTGAGGCTCTCACCTTCTTGTATTATTCTCCACAGCTGTGCCTGTGTTTTCTGCATTTGCTACAAAGTCCTACAGTTTCTCTTGTTCCCTGCCTTAGGTCTCACTCAGAAGTGAGGCAGGGAGCACTGTATTCCAGCGGGGCACAGGTGTCACCTTGAAGGCACCAGCCTTTTTTGAACAGCTAACATGAGCTGCGGCACCTAAGCTTGGACAATGAGCAGTGAGCTCACAAAAGGAGTGATCTGGTGAGCTGGTGCAGTTCTGAACAGATCTCAGACACAGGACAGACACCTGCTGCTGTTTCAGGGCTGTGCTCTGTGGTAGATGTGCAGCCTAGGAAGCTCTGCACAGGCTGCACACAGCAGTAGCATTGTTGTTGGGTAGATGGGTGTCTGGAATCTATGCCCAGCATCATCACTGATGTGCTGCATAGCTTGGGCACCTCATTTTATCTGCTTCCATCTTAAGTTTCTCCATTTCATAAAAATGAAAATGCTGAATCAAGAAATTTGCTGTCTACTACTTCTGCTTATTGGTTTGATTCTCTACTGTCACTGAGTCTTAACATCACATATTCTTGAATTGTTATTGAGAACATCTTACTCTTTTGTGAATACATAAATACATAGACTTCGCATTTTTTGTACTTGTAATTTTAATAACTTCCTACTTGCACTAATCCTAATGTTTCTAATTCTGAACAGTGCATTCAAGAGGCCCAGAGAGCTATATAAATTCTGAGCCAAAATAAGAAATAGCAATTCTCTCCACAGTACACTAAATAGGAAAAAAAGAAAGAAATTAGCCTCTTGGAGAAATGCGATACACCTTAATTAAAACTGTCTGAGATAAAAATTGACCCCAGCAAACCTTCCATCTAAGCAGCCAATAATCTGCTTTAAATTCGCAGATTTGGCAATAACATTTATCTCCAGAATCTGCTTAGGAGGCTCCTGCTCAGAAAAATAGTTGTATAGGTTCCTTTTCTCTCTGTTCATGAGGTCTCCAAGATCCTTCAGCCAAATCTCAAAGTGTCTCAATGAACAGACAAGCAAGTCTTTTTTAAATAGGATTTTGTTCAAGAGTCTGGAGAAAGTAAGTGTCCCTGATGTTTCCTTGATTATTTAGGAGCAAGGCTCATTAAAACCAATTGTTCTTAAGCACATTTGGTGGATTTCATTACACCTACAACCACAATGCATAATGCAGTGGTTGCATCTGTGCAGCACACACAGATACTGTTAATGGAGAACTGCGACCACCCTGCCTAGGGATTGGCATAAGGCAGCAAAAATGAACAGAACTGTGGCTTCCCTGACATAAAGCCTAAAAAACCCAGGGTTCCACAAGTGAATTTAAGTATAAAACCACAGCCAACTGGATTTAAAGGTTATAGTCTTGTTGCTTAAAATAACCCATGCAAATCCATTCCATGTCCTCCTTAGCTTTATCCTGCCTGCAAACTGTCAAGGACTGAACTCTCCATCTGCTGCCAGAAACAGGAAACAAATGTATTTTGGCTGTTTGTCATATATCCAGTCATGTGTTCTTAGATATGTTCCTGCCTGTGGTGGGACAGCCCTGTTGTGTGACCACATTCACTGGTCTTGTCCCTATGTTTTGGTCATACTACAGATACACATCTAAGAGGGCTTTGGAATCCTTGGGAAGAAGGGCAGTGAGGCATGGTCTGAGGAGCAGATCTGGCCTGCAGAATCAGAGTTCCCCATCCCTGAGCTAGGGGACCAGTTTTTGCTAAGACAATGGACTCTGGAGGTTTCTATTGCCTGAGTTAATGTCTCTGTTTATTTTCATTACAAAGGGTATCAGCAAATGTTCTCCACTTGAAGAACTGTCCCATTAAATGAGTGCTTTCAGACAAGGAAAGCAAAAGTTTTCGTGCAATGTTTTGCATCTACTGTTGACACCACCATGAAGCACAGGCAAAATGGTACCTTCTGTTCTGATCAGTTTAATAGCACCAGGTGCTCCTGTCCCTGATTCTAGCTTTTGAGAGCCAGCAGTTAGCACAACATTCCAGTTCCTAGAGAGAGAGGTGGTTCTGAAGCAGGATTGTGTAAGCTCAGTGTTATCCAGCACTAGCAGGTGATGAAGGTATTGCACAACTTAGCTCCCCTTCTCCTCACTGCACATCAGGGCTGAACATTCAGGTTCCCACTCATCTGTCTGATTTGATGTTGATGGTGGTGAGGATTTGGGTGCTGAGCCAAAAAACGTGGTATTTCTTCCACTATATTTCTACCATCCCTGCCCTTCTCCTTCCTAGGGACCATTTTCCCCCTCAGTCCTCTCTAGTCTTCATTTTGTATCTTCTTAGTACATGTCTTTAAGTTTCTTGGCCAAATGATTTTCCACTGGCAGCTGGCATCACTCTAGCAGTGGTTCAGTTCTCTAGAGTGCTTCCCAGCTTTGTTGAGGTTTAGCAATTCCTCTTCAAAGAAAAACTGTATTGTGAGGAAATGCTGGATGCCTTGTGTGAAGATATAAGAGTCATTATTGTTCATAAAAAATTAGTACAGTCTGGAACAAAGTTGCTGGGGGGTATTAATTAAGGCAAGACCCAGCTGCTGCTCCAAAACCACACATGGAAATTCACAGTCTGTCATCATTCTCATCTCTCAAACAGAAGGGATGTGGTTTTCTGTTCAGGTAAGTTGTATAAATGTCCTTTTACCAGCAGTAAAGCAATCAACAAAATGAGAGATTATATGAATTGATTGCCTAATCTTATTAGGGAACATGCAGCCACAGTACAAAGTTCCTGCATAAGCAGTAACCCATGGACATGTTGTACTCAACAGAGAGCTTTCACCATTGAAATGGCTGTAACACAACACAATAAGGATTCTTTCAGCTCCATTTCAGGCAATGTTGAAGTCAGAATTTTATCTTTATACACTGAGTGAAGTTTTTGATCTTATAGATCATGTAGCAGTGTTTTCAAGTATATTAGATATGGCAGGAAACACATCAAGCATGTGAATATGTATACTGAGAATCTTAATGCTGTGTCTTGGCAGCAGCCATATCTTTGTGCATTATGAGCCTTACTAACAGGTCTCCAAGAGTCCTAAGTTTCCAAAAGATCAAAATGCTTGAAAAGAAATAAATCAAAATGCAACTCTGTCTTTATCTTTGGAGAGGCAGGCAAGAGATGCCTTTAAAAGATAAGGAATACTGTAAATTATTTTTCACAATTTTAAATAGGTTTTGATATCCATGTTCCAAATCCTGCTAAATGGTAACCTTTCTAGCTCCTTTGCCAGGGCACGTGGTGACACCTAACGTGTGTTCAAGTTACACAAACTGATGGAAAAATATCACATTTGAGAATTAGATTCAGCTGATCTCAACTGAAAATTACACAAGCAAGAACATTTTTGGCTTTTTCCTGGACTCCATCCAGCCCATAAAAAAAGCAGGTAGTGTAAAGCTGCATTAAGAAACTTGCAGTGCTCACCAAGTGAAAGTACGTGAGCTCTGCAGGTGCACTGAGTTCTGCATTCCTTTCAGGGGCACAGGCCTTGCTGCTCATATTGTCTGGCAGAGCAGCTGCCAAAGGAAACCCAGAGTTGCCTGGGCTATAGAAACAGCATTAAAAAAATGCACCTCCATCCTCTCTTGCTGGAAAGGATTCAGAAGCAACTCGAGCCAGCCTGTTCTTATGATATTACATAAAGGTCCTTTGTATTAGTCTGTATTTTTCAATCATTATATAGTGAGGCAACTGTATGTAGTTATGGGAAACAAAATCTACAGAGATGGTGGCACCAGATCTGATGTTACTGTGCTTGATTTGTACAAACCTTTTAGTGTACATATAGTTTTAAGGACTCTTTTCATATATGGTGAGCCTCCTGTACAGACCCTGGAGCAATCTGCTTCCTGCTTCACCAATTCATCTGTCTGATATCCAGCGTCTGAATATCAATTTAAAAAATATAGCAAGTACTGTACAGGCATAAGGATACTTTAAAAATAACCTACTAATGACTGAAATGCCCAAACAGTTTGAGACAATTGTGAACCTAACCATTTTCCAACTTAAAATGCAAAGATTAGACAATTTTATGTGAAGAATTTGAAGTGTCATATCCACCGCCCTACAGATTAGAGTATTATCAAGTCAAACCATAACCTGGGGGCTATTTTTTTCAATTTAAGTCATGTAATAGCTCTGCACATTATGTTAGCATCTTCAACCACATGTCAAGGCCATGCAGTAACAAAGACATTTGTATCCTGGGAATTCCATGAGTGTCTGCAAAACCAGAAACAGTAAACCAGAAACAATTTTCTGTGATCTTTAATCTGTTCTGCTGCTTCCCAGAACAGGGTTGAATGTCGTTATAAAAACAGACTAGAAGCCTGAACATGAGGCTGTGTGCTATTCTTATATTTCTACATTTTCATATACATAATTAAGAGTATATTTGGAAACACAGATCAGCAGGCTGGGTGGGGAGGATGAGGGGCAGACAGTTAAATAGAGATGTGACTGAAGAGGCCTTCCTCCAGGAGAGGAAATGCTATCCTGGGAAAAACATTCAGCCAAGCAGAATGTGTTCCTTGAGACTGGGCTGTTACTATAAAAAAAAAAAAAAAAGTCATCATTCAATAGTACTGATATGTATTTATGGCTTATTTTAATTTCTGATATTCTCTTGTTTATAAAAAAGCCCTTTTTCATGGTCAAATAACAAATCCATAATCTCAGTGCAAGAGAGAATAAGGCTTTGATATTAGGCAAATGGTGGTTTCTTTATCAAGTATTTTAAAAGGGATCAAAAATTTCCAAAGCCTCACAATGTCAAATTCCCATAAAATGAAACCACTTAGTTTTAAATTAATGATTTTGGGGGTGATATTTCATAACCAAATAAGCCAAATGCATATGGGTTTTTTGCATCTGCCTTTGTGTCTGTCCAACAGCTTTGGAGTATCCTGGCTACCTTCACACACATCTAACAGAGGTAGCAAATTCAGCAGTATTAAGCTTCACTAGTTCCAGGGAAATGAGGATGTTTTAGTAATGTTCTCAGTGAAAAGAAAAGTTATTGTATGAATTAGACTGCCACTAGACACCGGAAACCCAGTGTGGGAGTGTGATGTGAATGTCCAAATCCAAGAAAAGCTCCAGTTAGAGTTCCCATGTTACTGCACACTGGCACTAACAGTCCCCGTGCCCCTAGGACACACAGCAACAGCAGCTAGGTTGCATTAGGACCTGCAGCCTGAAGCCTGCAAACTCCTGCTAATTCCATTACCTGTCATGTGACCTTTTTTTAGGAACTGGAGTTCTGAGAATTCCAGCAGGCACAAACCCAGGCATCTACAAAGTTCATTCACTTTAAAGTGTGCACGTCTTTATTTTGACCTTAACAAATCCACTTACTACATTTATAAATTACTGGATCTTATGTTTCCTGTGTGCATAGGAAACTACTACTGAGCAGGAGTGCAACAGCTACCATAACATCTATGATTGAAACCCTCAGTTTATTTTCTGTACCTTAACATTTTCATTGAGTTATTTAGACACGTATGAATGTTTCTTGCAAGGTGAATTTCCAAGTGGCAAGTTTATATTTGAAGTCAGCGTGTGTTACGGTTTGCTGTGGAAGTGTTTGTATTACTCCATCTGGGAGCACAGATTACACCCTGTGATTTATCTGTTACAACCACAGTAACTAGGACAACTCAAATAGCAAATGATGAGCACACATGGTCAGATACTATAATGATAACAGCTACAATGCCAGAGAAATAGAAGGACTGAAAAATTCCTACCCTAGCCTGAACCACAGACAGGTCTGTCTGTGAACCAAAATAGCTCATTTGGTATGTTCCATGCAGATATCTGGTCCTCTTAAAAAAAATCAACACTCACTTTCACCAAAATGGAAACAATTTATTAAAAAGCAGATTGTATTCTATCAGTTATATTCTCAGCTTTTACTTCAAACTTGTTCAATAATGTCTTAAAAACATCATTTATAATAATTTTAACTACTTAACTGTATTTTTATCAGCCGCATTTGCTTCTCTTTTGTCAAAGCAGAATAATTCAAGCCTGTTCCATCTTTTTTTGCCCCAGGATCCTCCATCACACATTTTCTATTGTCTAAAACATGTATTCCATGGCTTTACTGAACCTCTTTTTAAACAGGGGCACCCAAGCTGAACTACTCCAAGTATCAATAGCTTAGCACTTTTAAAGTATCCATGTTTTCTATCCTGCATTGTTTGCACAGTGAATTAAGAATCTGGAATTTGAACCTGTTAGCTTTACCAAGTCGTTTTCTGCCTGCCATTTTAACTCCTTATTGACTCCTGTTTAGTTCTTGCTTAATCTCTGCTCCACACCACTGTGTGTACAGTAAATTAGGCTCTGTGTTCCACTTCCAGCTGAAACCTAGTTCCAGACCATTTCACACAAACAGCCAGCAAGTAGCTAGAAGTTATGTTTCAGGATCTGGAAAATAAATCTTGCAGCAAATTGGCTTTAAAATGAAATGGCTGCAAATCTAATAAAAAGAAATATTGCTATATCGTTTGCTAAGTTTTTGAACAAAAAAGAGAAAAAGTTATCCACACAGGACTATGTGGATAACTTTTTTCCTCCTCATTTGAAAAATTTAAAAAACTCATTGAATTGCAGAAGAATTTTGCAAACAAAGAAATGCATAGTAATTTCATTTTTAGTTGACCAAAATGTTTTACTTCTTTTGGTATGGATTTTGTAACACCACCTAAATTCCTTTAGCTTTGGTGACAGTTTTCAAGACAATAATGATGTTAATTTGAAATGAATTGATGAAACACACTAACATACAGTTTTTCTGAAATAAAGTAAGTCTAAACAATTTGATGACTACCTGTCAGTGAAAATCTGTTCACCAAAAAATGTAGTTCCTGTAGTTTTTGGTAGCAAAGAAGTAGAAAATTTTAAATATTCTTCATTAGCATTTCTTGGCAGCTTTCTATCCATGAAGATTAAATGCTTGACATTTTTATTAAGTGATTAACTGGAGTTCTGATCTTTGAAGGGAACAAATTCATTTGTGCTTTCAACTTCCACTAAACTCTCTGAGTTTATAAGAACAAGGGAATTCCAAAGACAGCCAAGGGTAAGGACCATGAAAATCTGTCCTCCACAGAGAAATCTTGGAATAGATTTTAGATCTATGCTGAAAATGTGGTTGAGAATATGCCCTGTGGCATTGCAGTATGACCCAAAAAGTCTTGGGTGATGCCCTACAGCACGTTAAGTACAAGAAGCATTTTCCAGAGTTAAGCTGAGCTGCTTTCACTTCCTTGTACTTTTGTCCTCTGGAGTCGTTTTGCAAACTGGTGGTAAAGTGATGTAGCCTTCAAAACCCTGTGTCTGTTTTGAGTTCTCTCTTCAAATAGCACAAAGACGCACTAATATGCCACATGCTGCCATGGAGAAGAAACAACCAACCCAAAGCTCATGCTAGAAAGACCAAGCATATTTTCGAAACATGTATTTTTAGGTTCTTCTCTGCACTGATACAGTATAATTCCATAGATACAGAGTGAATATTGTTTGGTTTTCTTCTCTCTAGCTATGTTCACACTGTTGTTCCTCTCTGCTAGACAATACTCCAAAACATAGGTAATCCTGCTGGGCAATTGAGAAATTAAATTATTTCCCATCAACTGAAGATCATAAAAAAGCCATTAAAATCTCTTTAGGATTTCCAGTTTGAAATTCACATCTGTAGACCTGAGCACTGAGGTGCTACTTATCGTACTGCACCCTTGTACTAAGAGGCACCATGCTTGTAAAAGCCAATATTCAGCTTTCTCCTGTGCAGTTTGTCACTTCCTCGTTTCAGAAGAGTTCATGCTTTATCTCTTCCTTACACAACCCCTCTCTGTCTTGTGTATTCCTTTCTCTTTCAAAACTACAAAAAATCAGCTGCACTAGGCCAGGGCTTTGTGAAGCTCTGAAGACAATTATTCAGATTACATCAAAACACAGCTGGGGTGGGTGGGGGTGTTAAATATGTTAAAGAGTTTTTCTCTTGAAACACAACCAGACACAAAATCACTAAGGTGACTTTAGCATTCAGGATTCCTGCAATGCCTTTGTTTACATGGACTTTGGCCACATCCAATTATAAAAGGGGCATTTTTTTTTCCTTCTTGCTGGAATATATGGGTAAATAAAGCTCTTACACTGAGTATCAATGACAAGCCTAATTTAAAAAATGAAGGGCAATGGCCTCAGTGACATTGAGTTTATGTCCTAAATTAATGCAAACTAAATGTTGGGCCTTTTTATCAAAGTGAAGTACCAGCAATCGCTGCATGTAATTTCTGTTCACTAAACCTAAAACTCTTACTGGGTCTCCTTATCTCTGAGGCATTAAATCCTAGACCAGTGCTCAGTAAAACAGCTGAAATCCACTAATTTAAAAAAGCAGCAACTTCCACTTGATTTTCTCTCTCCTGTCGCTTGTTCCAAAAATGGAGATCAATAGCTGACCCTTTGACTTTGCACTTAAATGCCAGATAATTAAATTGTGTTATGCTGAAATGATGGAGTGATGAATTCTGGGGAGAGGAAGATGTATCTTAGCTATGTGTCATTTGCAAACCACACTGAAGTATGACACTCAACCAAGAAGGGAACTCTGAAGTTTAGTCTAGTAGCCCTTTAATGACTGTATTTCTCTAACTTTTTCTACTCAGCCCTATGAATGTAACAAAGAAGGATGATTATTTAAACATCTATTGTGATTATAAAGTAAAAAACACTATAAAAGAGCCTCTGAACACATCTAGGTATTACTGAATGACAAAACTAAATGATGGTGATTTTTTTCCCCTTTTCCATTGGTCAATTACACTTTAAAATAAATATACTTGAAAAGAATACTGAGGTTGAAAATCCAAAAAATCTATGTGCTAATCAGCAAATCTGACCTATTGCATCACCCCAGCAAAGGAATCTCAGCCTAGTTCTCTTGCCTTGAGCCAAAAATTTGTTGTTTAAGGAACTTTCTTCATTCCTTTCATACAAAGATTGTGGCTTCAGCATAGGTCAGAAAAGTCCCGCCTCTTAAAACAGACTAACATTGATGAAGGTATGTGGGATCTTGTTCTTTTTCTGTCTTGTTGATGAGCCAATTCAAACTTTTTAAAGTGACAAGGGACTAGAGGAGGCCTCTCCAAACGCACTGTTTTTATTGAATGACTCCAGTTAAAAGTTGAAAGTAATAATGTGGCCCTTGATGACTCCATTTGCTGGACTGAGGCCTTGTTCAGTCACCTGAGGTCTCGTGTTCCTCCTGTTGCAGCACGTTAGCAATGCTGATTTGTTGTCTGCTACAAGCTGATTTCAGCTGCACCACTGACCCTCTGTTAGAGCAAACAAGGTGATTAATGACAGCGTTATGCAGACAGCAACTGAAGCCAAGAAAACAAACTCCCCAGTCTCGATTCTTTTTCCTTCAGGAGGGAAAAATGTCCTTCTGATAGCAGAAACAACAGATCCAAATGTATCTACAGGGAAGGTGCAGTTAGGGTACCAACAGAAGCACAAGGTTTCCATTACAGACTCCTGTCTGGATCCTTCCTGTGCTACCACAGAATTGCTCAGTCTGTTACCCAGCCCACTCTGCAAACCCAGAACAGCCCCAGATCAGACATCTGACTGTTAGCAGCTCCATGGACACTCCTTGGCATCCCATCCTTCTTCAGCCTACTCTTTACAGTGGACAAAAATATTACATTCTCACTGTAGGACACTTGTGCCTCTCCCTCCAATCTGGGAATTTCTCTTTATGAAGCCCAGGATTATGTGCCAACAGAGCTCACAGGCTCTCAAGCCATTCATTCTCAATGGTGTGGTCATTGCATAGAGAAATTATATATGTAGCAGAATTAACCAATTGGTACTCAAAAGTCAAATGGCAGGAACCAAAAATGGCACACAGTGACTTCTTAATGTCACAACTTTTTTTTCCCAAGATTCTTTTGCATACATATCGCCATGGATAAAACTTGAACCTGAAGATGCTTACATTGCAAGAATGCTTGAAATCAAACTGAAATTTCATCAACCATCCCTGTCTGTACAATGACCACAGGAACTACCTCTGCAGTGGTTTAGACTGCTTTCAATGAAAGTCTAACTCACAGATGTTTAGTTGTGGTGGCTTTCAAAAAAAATTGCACAGTAATGTTCATAAACTCTGGTTAGACAATGGAAATGGTCTAAGTGGGAGAGCAATTAAATAGGTAATGACCAATTGTATTAATCTGATGTCAACTGTGGGTGAATTCATACTGAAATTAGGAAACTTTGGCTCCATGAGCTCTGCCCAGCAGTTGCATGAATAGCTGCAAAGAAGGAATCATATGATCTCATGAATCAGTCTTTTTTCTGTTGACATATCAATGATTTTTTTTATTATTCTATCCTACTAAAAACAGGATAATGCTTGTAAAAGCAAAGCTTATCAAGTTAACGAAAGGTTGTCCTGCTATGCAAAATAACAGACTAAAGGATTATTCATCTAATTTGAGACCTGCACTTTATTTATCTGAGTTCTGGAAGACGTTGAATGTCATTTGCCTCCAACTGAAGTGCACATACTTTGGCATGAATAGGCCTTGCGGCTAAGTTATGACATTTCATGTGCACAGCAGCTCCTAGGATTTGGGGACAGGATGAGATTTCATTTTGCTAGAAGCCAAGCAAACAGAAGTTAGTGAAGTTGTCTTTGGCTGTAATTGTGAAATGTCTCCTTGTGAACTTTTGAACTGCTCAATCAACAACATCAGAGTAACACAGCATGCCTGAAACATGGGGCTTCAGCATTTATAAGCAGAGCTAAAGCTGTAAAGCTAAGTGAAAAATTTGATACTGAGAGTTTATTGCAATTGTATGGAAGAGAGAGGGAGTGGGATTTCCTGTTATTTTATTCTCATTCTGGGTAGATTGTTTGCCAGAGAGCAAGGTGGTGTTGAAGTAGTTTATGAGCAGCATGTGCCAATGGCCGTATTGAGCATCCAGCTTCAGGGAACAGGCAGCTCTGGAAAGTAGTTTTATGGGCTGATAATCAAACACTAAATCTGTTGCTTGACACAAGGCAGCTACCATTCAAGGTATGCATAAAACTATTGCAAACACACCAAAATCTTCTGCCCAGATTGTTAAACCACCCTTCCTGTTTAAACCAGGCTTCAGGCTTTTTGTATACAATAGAGGGATTAGATTCTATTGTATCAGTTGTAATGTTCTAAACTGCCCACTTTTAAAACAGGTCAACTTTTTAGAAAAGACAATTTACAATTCATCATTCAACTCTTGCAAGTCTCATTTACATGTCCTATTTTGTCAATACCCTGTTTATTTTTCATCTCCTTGTAGCCTCCTTACCACAGCTATATGAAAAGGGAAAAAGAGCACAGGTTACCTGCTCCTTTCCAGTTTCAGCTTTTTTCAGTCTTTTCTATGTGTTAATACTTCAAACTACAAATGTTTTAAGCACATACCCATCCAAGCCTCATTCTCATATCAAATCAGAAAATAAATTTGGCCACACGAGCACCACACTTCTCTCACGAGCACCCAGGGTGTGACACAGCCTAAGTGCAGCTCAGCTGCTGTGACCCCCTCATTTGATGTTGGTTTTGAGGACAGCTGGTGCAGGGTCTGAGAGAGTTGGCCCCACCAGCTGTGCCTGACGTGTGGGGTCACGGCGTGGGAGAGAGGCCACGGCCACTGCTGGAATTGAATGAATGGAGCATTTGCTGGACTGGGGAGGATCCCAGTCACGAGCCAGTTATCTGAGCATGATTCTGGATGTGAAGCATAACTGAAAAGCTGAGATCTTATGTAGAACACAGACATATTTCAAAGACAGCTTTGTCGAGGGCATCTTGAGATATATAACATAACATACATAACTCAAAAATAGAGAGGTGTTTTCAAAATACTATCTTACCATGGACTCACTGAGAGAAATTAGGTGGATTCCCTTTTTCATGAGCAAAGTAGTATTGAAATAAACACGAATGCTATTTTGAAATTACTTATATATATATATATATATAAATATATATACATCGTGGCCCCTTTAGCAGCTCTGTCTTCCCTTGCCTGCTGCACCCATGTCCTCATTGCTCTCCTTTACAGAGCACTCTGTAAAGTGTTAAAACTCTGTTAAACCCAGTTACACATCACTGCAGAATATGGTTTATGCAAATGAATCATGCCAGAAGGGCTGACCAGCAGCCACCACTTTCTCTGTAAGTATTTAAAAACCTTATTGATATGTAAACCATTTCACCTTGTGAGAGATCAATGATTCTATAGCAGAGATTCTTAATTCTATGGGTCCATACATGTCACATAAAAGTTCAGTAGCTGTAAATGTAGACAAGTTGTAGTAGAAAGATCCCAATTACTTCCCAAAACATAAATTCCTAGTGCCTTCAGCATATTTACTGCTGCTCTTTTACACTTGTATGATTAAGTGTGCAGGTCTATTCTCTAACAGACCTGCTCTTCTGGGTGAGGAGAGGAAACCCACTGGCCTTTCTGTATTTTTGGGGTGGAGCACCTGTTCCCTGTGTTTGCAGGAAATTAGCTGACCACACTTAATATGCCTGACTCACAGGGGCTAATGAAGTACTATAAAATACAGGATCTTATTGTGGCGAAATTTTTTCAGAAGATTCCTGAAATAGGGAAGTTCTACGAAATATAACAGGAATTGCACCATTACTATGAAATTCTAAAAGATATCAGTGTCACGTAAGTCTGCAGGCTAGCTCCAAAACCCTATGCACAGGACATAATTTTATACTTTGAAAAAAGATCACAGAAGTTCCCTGCTGTTCTTGCTTCCATTTGGACTCTTCCTCAATTCAGTCCTAAATCTGAGAACCACAAAATTTGAACCCGATTTCCTGTCCATATTCCTAGCTCCTGAGCACAACTCTGGCAACCATGGGTCTTGGGCTGAGATTCAGGAATTGCAATATGCAGAACTGCAAGGTTCATAAACTTGAGTAATAGGGAGGTTCTGTTACAACAGACAGACTGTGAATAAACCCAAAGAAAACAGGAATTGCAGCTTCATGAGTTGTGGTGTTGTATCCTGACTTAGCTTTGAGGGATTGAGATGATCCAATTATTGCTGTTGCAGCTTGTCAGTGCCAAATGGGACAGCTTATTATTCCTCCCAAAAGACGTGATCCACAAAGTACTTTGAACTTGATTTCCAGCCAATTAGTTGGAACTTGTTTCTACTTTCTTTGTAAAATTAGTTTTTAGAGCTCAATTTTAGAATTTGTGAATAATGGACAAATAAGAGAAAAATTTAAGTCTTAGAAAAAATGATTCATCATTACACTGCACAAAACCAGGTATGCGTTTAGCATTTTTTTTCAGAACAGAAATACCTCAGGACTGTAAATTTGTGTACACCATGCTGTCTGTATGCTCATTGAGCTGTGTTTTATAATCAGAAGAGTCACACACAAGACTGACCTGGGAACTCAGGACTGGTTTTATGTTTTTAAAAAATCCACAGGTGGTCTGATTTCCACGTGAGAAACAGCTGTGCAGTGAAAGTTACTGTTGTTCTTACTGTGTTTGTCTGTGAAACCACAACAAATGTACTCAAATGCAAAGCATGCCAGCACAGTCACTTCTTCATAAAGGGAATACCACAGACCTTACACTGCACAGATCAGAACGGTGCAGCCTTCTTAGAACTATTTGATTGAGGAAACAGTTATGCGATAATTTGGATTTCTTTGCAAATGAGACTGGAACTCAGTTCCTCCACAGCATTCAAAGAAGAAAAACTATCAAGCACAGCAATCACATTAGCTCCTTGTCTTTCTGTAAAAAATTAATCTAAACCTCTAAGAAAGCAATTTGCATGCCAACACCAGAAAGACGTGGCTTATACTGAATGTGTTTGAGTCTCTTGCAAACAACAGTGGTCATATCCAATTGACAGTGTATATGTATAATTTTTAGAAGGATACTCTACACACAGAACCAGAGTTGGCTCTTGGAAAGAAGCTTTAAGCAAACATTTGCACAGAAGTTCAGCAGAGGTATGGAATGTTTTTCCAAATGAATTAGTCTGTAATTCACCTGCAAATGCTAACCTTAGGAGCACAAACCAATGACATAACCTCAACCTTTTTCAAGAATTCATTACAAAAGCAAAGCATCAGCCAGACAACATTCTCTCAGAACGTTTTTGTAACTTACAATATTCTTGATGATAAAAAATAAATTTTTGTGATTTTTTCTTTAAAGACAACAATTAATCTAGTGATTTGTACAATCAAGGGGAAGTAGTCTATTGCATGTAGAAATTAAATTATGTTCCTGTAAGCAATCTGTAAGAACAGGATTTCTTTTTTCACTGAGAGGTTTGGTGTTAGACTGAGAGGAGGGAAGTACTCAAATCCTTATGAATACAAACATAGTGAAAGGAGAGAACCAGGTTTTTTTCACGTTACAGAGTCCTAAAACCTCCAGGAATTAACAGCAGCCTATTAAACAATCTTGTTTGAAATTACAGGGAGGAGAAAAGGAAGTATCAAGCAAAAGACATAGGTTTAAAATAGCATATTATCACAGAGGTGGTTTTGTTTTGATAAGGTACTGATACTGTTTTCTCCAAAGGCCACAGTGCTCAGAAAAATCACATTCAGAAACACAGAGAAAACAGACAAATTCTACATGACTTTTCACCAGTAAGCAGGGTTAACAAAAAGTCTCTAAAATGTGTAGCCCTTCACCATGCAGGCCCTTTCGGTATGAGTCAGGTGAGAGTTTATGCTTGGAGAGGAAAGCTGTATTTGCTTAGTCCACACTGCTTACTGGAAACATCAGCCAATTCCAAATACTGCAGTAGGGTAAGAAGTAGAATCACAAAATGTTCTGTTCTTTTTGTTTTCTTCCTTTCTTTCTTTCTTTATTTTTTTTTTTAGGGAACACCCCTTGGGGACTGACTGAAACTTTTCTTAGAAGATACTGGTGCTGAACATCTGTACTTTGACAAGCAGTGTTTAAAAGCTGTTTCTCATTACAGTTTTGTCTCTGCAGTATATAGTTAGAGCTTTGTAAATTATCACTTTAGTATAAGGTATCTGACAGTCATGTTTCTAAACACATTTCATCTGCACACGTCTCAGTTATAGAAGTCTGGGACAAGGTTCACGGTAAAACATTTGTGCCAGCTGTTGTACAATATTTGCTTACATCAGTGAGCACAGCAAAGATAACATTGTAATCTGCCCGACCACTTCATCCTCTGAAAGCTACCAATGACACTTGTTAATTAAAATGGCTCCCCAGGAGCTAGACTGCTAAATTTGCACTCCAAGCTCCAACAGATGCTGCCTTAAATCAAGTGTGATTTGGTAAGTGAGGTGGTGCCCTTAATGATATTATCCTGCAGACTGAAAGGAGATGCCAACACTACAAAACTCACTCAAGCTGAAGGAAAATGTGGGAAAATGGTGTCAATCTTTCAGCGTGGTAATTACCTCCATCTCCCGTGATATCTGAACTCATTTGCAGATGACATGTTAAGAAAGCTGTGGAGTACCAGAACGAAGGATGAGTAACATTGTGTTCCCACAACTTTCAGCTACTCTCCTCTTAAGGTTACTGTTTCAGACCCCCCACAAACTCTGGCAGTCATCTGAAAACTTACCTTACCAACAGTGTAAAGGATTCTGCAGAGCAGGTAAGAGCTGGAGGTTTGGCGCAGAGGGAGAATTCTCCCTCCAGGTTCCACTATTTGAACAGTGCTGAGTTGATCTACCAAACTTGCAACAGCCCCATTCCCCTTTAAAAGCCTCAGCAGCACATGGAGGAGCAGCAAAATCAGAATTAGGGTTCACTAAAAGTTATGTTTAACTGTGCAAACCCACTACTATGTGTATTATCAATGAAATGCTATATATATGTGTACTATATTTGCAGGTGGTGGGTTAGGAAGAGGTTTATTTCCAAATGAAGTGCCAGATTCTGTGCTTAAAAATCTCCATGTGTGTTTCCTTATTAGGGACACTGAGGGTTGGTTTTTTTAAGACAAGGGGTAGGTGATCAGTTTGAGATAGTCTTACCTCGTGCCACACAACTTGAAGTAAAACTGATTCTATTAAATTCACACCTAGCATCTACTAAAATTAGTAATCAGCAATTAGAATTACTTTGTCCCATTACCAAATTCTACATCTTCTCTCTCATTTCTATATATTAAAAAAGGTGCTTTTTCATACATTTCTTATAGGTCTGTTTATGCTAGTAACACTGTGTAGGGGTACATATAAATTCCAAAGCATTTGCTTTTCTGGTTACTCATATATTTGCTCATCCATTTCTATTTAAATGAGGATTTGGTTCCAAATGTTGCCAGCCTGAGAAATTCTTAAATGCTAGTGAGAAGAATTCAGTAGTAGGAGAAAAATACATCAATGAGAATCCTGTCTGAAAGTAATCCTTTGGGGTATCTAAGAAATTCAGTTTTGTTTTGGCCGTGCTAGGAGAATTTAGAAGACATATTTACAAATACATTCTGGATTTATTACACAGTAAGACTAAACATTCTATTGGCACTGCTTCTATAGACATATATACAGCAAATGGAAGTTTCCACTGACTTTGAGGGGCTTTCAGTGCTCTATGAAGAGTTTCACATGCATAAGAAAGCTGCATACAATTCACACAGGGCTTGGAAAATACATCAATCACCAGAGCAATCAAAACCTGCCACAACCCTCATGTATTAATGCTCGTCTGCAGTCCTTCTGCTGGCATTTAAGAGAGATTGCAAATTAAAATTCAGTAAATCCCTACACATAAATAACAAAAATTAGTCTGTGGTTCTGTGAGGTTTTAGCAGCATCTCTGTTCTATTTGTTATAGCAGAATAAGACTCAAACTATTAGATTTAAAACGTAGGAAAGCACTATATTTAACTGGGAGGTTTGCAAGAATGTAAAATAGTCTCTAAAGTCCCAGACCAGTATGTAATAAAATTTAAATTTGTACCAATGTAATTTCATTTATTTATCCCAAAACTGCAAGATAAATATTTCCCTGATCTATTAAGAAACAGCTCATAATTTCACCAAAAAACTTGCAGGAAACATCTGAAAATGTACTAATCCTTCTCAGCTGGCTCCATTCTGAGTTCCTCTAGTGGAAATACTGACAGCTGTTTACTTTAAAAAGCTCAATATAGCCCCTCTGGCTGCTATACCTCACCTGATCTTACTCTGGAAGAGTTGGCATTTCTGCTGCTCGCCTTTACCAGCTTTAAAAGCTACTGTTGAAGGCAGCAAGGACATAACCAGCATGCCCGTTCTGCTTGGGGATTTGTTGTCAAGGGATATTCTAGCTGGCTGCTGGACCAAGGCAGATGGAAAGATGTGAAACATGCAGCGGCAACACTATTCTTTCCTATTTTTTCAAGGTAATCTATTCCAAAAACTCATATAACTTATAACCAAATAATAGAGAGTGGTCTGGTAGAAATATAGTGTGCAATAAATCTAAGTTAGCTTATTGATCCATTGACTGCAACATCAGCAGATACCCAGTCACCAGTATTTTGCCTATATTTCCTGAAAGCACTCCAAAAAGACTGTAAGTGATTACAGCAAATCTTTTCCTTGCACTAGAGGTCATTTCAGGATATGCTTACTTTAATACCATTTGACTTGTGCCAAGTTCCTGGTTAGTAAATGCTTTTTATGTTAAGGCTGCAAAAAAGCTTCTGAGGTCGTTTTTCTACAAGTAACCACAACGGTGTCACGGTGAACTTTTAAAATTTTTTCTTTTATATTAAGTGGAGGCCCTGTAAGATCTGCTGAATCTGCAAGACCTGAAAAATACAGGATATGTGTGTCTGACTTCAGTGCCTGCACTTAAATAACCCACATTGTCTAGCTATTGTTAAACCGAACACAGCAAGATAATGATCTCACTGCCCATGCAAATCTACCTCATAAAAGCCAAGTGGGTAACAAAGGGGAAAAAGTATACCTATAGAAATTCTACAGAAAGGACCCTTCAAAAGTTGTCCTGCATTTGAACAGCAGAGTATTTTTTTGGCTCTGTCAGCACCGACTTCCAGACAGCTGATCCAAGATTGGAAGGGGGTGGGGGGAAGTTGGAACGTGCTTAACTTAAAAAACAGAACTAGAAACCACATGTCCAATATAAACAAGTTCCAGGTTTCTGCTCTTGGACGTGCCATAACCATGTTCAGCCAGATAATAACACAATGGAACAGTTGTGTTTTAAATGGTTAAAGGTGCCTTCTTTTCAGTTGGAATCCAATCGTGAGTTTGTTTCATGAGGAATTCCAGTTTAGCAGAAGGTTTTTTTATGCAAAGCTTCTGTCACATACACTTTCCTGTGTCTTGCAGAGAAATGCTACTGCAGAAGTCTTCCACAGATCATTCTGAACACTCTTGTCCATAGGGCTGTGATTAATTTCTAATACAAACACAGCAATCAATTGCAACTGTCCATTCATTAAAAACCTCGCTTGCCAGTTTACTCCCAATTATTCGTCAGACCTATGTCTTGCCACTGAGAAGAAAAGTGCTACTATCAGTGTCTAGGATGAGGAAAACAACTGGAGGGTGATCCATCCTCACTATTTCCATTAGTAACAGGTTTCAGTACACTGGACCTAAGTCCCACTTCCATGCTAAAAGAAAAATGGTTTGTGGAAAGAGAAGTCTGTGATGTTTCCAATTTTTCATTAGACACATAGTTGTAACAACGACAAGTACAGTTTTACTTTAAATGCTTTTTTAGCTACAATATCTAAATTATTTTGTTACCAGAAACTTCATTTCTGGTCTTCTGCATGATTAATATCGCCACAAAGACTGGGGAGAAAGAGGGGGAAAAGGAAATAAAGGGAAGCCTTTCACAGAGAAACCTGTATAACCATCAGGAGAGGTAGCTCCCCCTAATAGCTAATATTAATCAAGTGTGTGGTAAATAGAGATGTCATCCATGGATTCTCCATGCAACTAATCTAGCCCTAATTCTTTTGCAGGTGAATTAACTGAATCTTATTATTCAGTTTTGAAGCAGTCATGTAAAAGGAATGAGTAGGAGTAGTTCTATTTTTCTTCCTGACTTCAGTTCCTTTTGAAACATTTTAAAACTTCCTTACTCTTTAAGAAGTTTATTTCAAAGACTTTAACATTAAGAAACTTATAGCACATATATTTTTGTTATCTTCAATGAACACGGGTTGTTTGTTCCAGGCTTAAAATCAATACTTTTAAATAAGAACTTCAGTCTTGAGAATTGCATTGTAGGATGAGGACTCAGGCAGTGCTTTGAGGGAAGTTGTCCTATGTTTTCTACTGACTTTTGTTAATGTGTTGAAATTTTCCCAGAGGAAGTAAGAAAGGAGTTGAAGAGGTGTTTCAGAGGAAACACAAACAATGCTTTGAAAATCTGTATTGTTTTTTTAAAAATAGGCTTATTTAAAAAGTTAGGATTATCAGTTTTCAGAAGACAAGTAGCAAGCTGCTGAAGTTCTTAACACTGAGAAAGAAGGCTTACACCTTAGGCTGGAAAGACAACTTCTTTAATGAGGCTGGTATTTGAATCTGTCCAGAAGCCACCATTTGGGCCCATCTCAGAAAAAAAAACCTTAGAGAAAATGTTTTGATGCACTCAACAAAGTAAGGAGATGGAAGGCACTTAAGGGACACAGCAGCCTAGAGACACCTTGCAGCTTTTGGATAATGTGGGTGTATGCTAATGAGACTGAAGGAAGCATACAGAGCCTGTGAGTTGTTTCTAACTTTTAACACAAGAAATCAAACCCAGGAGGCCCAATATGCAGAGGGACAAAGTCATTTAGTCTATCCTTTCACCTTTGGGAATTCTGCGCTGGGGAAAGGCGTTTTCAATTTCCTCTGGCATCCTGTTCAGAGGGAGTGCAGCTCCCCGTAAGCCCTGGCACGCAGAGCAGCCAAAGTGGCAGCTCAGGAGGGTGGACTGAAGCACCAGCACCAGTCATCTCATCCTGCTGTACACAAGAGCTGTCTGCAGTCCTGCTTTGCACTGCTCTTCAGTGGCACAGAAGGCCCTAGATTGGGTTTCTTCTCTTGTAATCTTTTCCTGCAAAGCCATGGGTCTTCACCAACACTGCCCACCTGCTACACCCATGTATACGCCTTCAAGAGTCACTGTGTGACTAGCAACAAGCTAAAAGAAACCTCAGCCAGGTCTGGTCCATGGGTTTTTATTTAACTAGCTGTGTTTCTGGTAATTGCCAGGTGCTAAAACGGAAGATAAAGTTTATTTCTATGACAGAAAAACTTGCTTCTTACCAATTGGTTAATTGGTTTCTACACACATGGATAACATCTTGATTCAGAACTTAAGGCAAGCTGTGCTTTACTGTTGTGTTTTGAATTAACATAGAGTGAGCAAATCAGACTTACTAGAACTGAAAGTGAAATCCAAACCCCTATTTAAAACAGATTATTTGTACTTTATATAAAGGCCTCTTTACCAGCCTGAACACAGACCATATACTACTCCTGTTTGTCCAGCTTGTTATGCTCTTGTCATACTTGTCACAGTGAGGTTGCATTGCTTTATTATCAGATTGTTTTCAAATACCAATTACGTTATTAAAATCTCCATCTTCACATACACCAGCTACGAAGTCATCAGAAAAATTTTGCTTAGGGAAACAAGATATAACAATTGATATAAAAAAGGTACATAAGCTAAAAAATAACTTTTTTTCATACAGGTTCATTAGTGTTGTCCTCAAATATGTGACTATAGAGATTTAATGCAAAGAAATGGAAATGAGTTGGTCTTTTCTACCTATTTCAATTCAGCTAATGAATAAAGGTTAGACTAAAAAGAACAACAGATGCCAAATAATATATCTTCCACAACTGCAAGGTTAAGCAGGCAGAACACATAGTTGCCCAAGCTCACTCTGCCAGCTACAGAGCGACAAAAGGCTTGACCACTTTCTCTTGGATGAATCCTAACCTGACATGTGTGAGCAAGGATAATATAATTAGGCCTTTTCTTCTCCCTGTGCTTCAACAACCACCATAGGGATGGTTTAGCAACAGTGCAGAGGAGCTACTGTTAAGCCACATGGCCTCTAAGTTGGTTTTGCTGCAAGACTGACTCCAGGTTGAGACTGGTGCCCACTTCTCCTTAGCTTCTACTAATTTGTGCAGACTCATTTAATTCTGATGACTGACTGAAAAGCTGTTTCTGTGTTAGGATGTATTTCTTAGTGCTTAGAACTAGTTAGTCTAGGTCAGTTAAATGAAGGTTTATTTTGTGCTTTTTCTGCATTCATGATGATGATGGTGTACTAATGGAGATGGCTAAAAACTTGAGAGCTCACAATGATTTGGTGGGGAGCTGCAATATAGAGGGTTCTTGTGATCCCTGTCCAAAGTCCCATCAGTTTTTCTCTACATATACATATGTAATATAATGCAATAAGCTGGGACTCTCTACAGCCTCTCAGATCACAGTGGTCCTGGACAAGGCTCGATAAGATTGTAGCCTGTAGATTGCTATTGGGCTCTATACTGTCTCTCTTCTACCACTGGTGCATTAAGAGGCTAACTGGTTTCCAGGAACTCCAGAAAATGTCCAGACCTTTGTGCTGAAAACCTGCTTACTTAAGACAAATGGGGGTGCTGCCTCTCTAGACCACAACAGAGCTTTTGAGATCCATGGGAGCCTTAGTGGAAAAGTATTGGGACTTGACAACTACCCACTGACACTAAATATAACCTTCTGGTAAACATTAAAACTTCAAGGGCTTTGTGGCTGATGATTATGTTGAACTCCAGGACATTCAGTGAGAGACTAGAGTGGAAAACATAAACATGAAAAGAAACATAGGGGGATGGGAACTTTGAAAGCTGGTGGAGAGAACAGAGTAGATTTTGGTGAGAAAAGGGTTTTTTGCCTGCTTTAAGGGTTTTCAGTGTAATAGAGGTGAGGTATTCAAAGGCTGAGACAGGTTAACCAGTAGTGTACCAAGAAAGCACACAAGAAACTGTGGATTGCTCCAGCACATTTCGTCCTAATAGGAGTACTAAAAAACACTGTACACTGAGTAAAGGACAAAAAGCAGATGCTCTTGGCATTTCCATCTTGGTTCTTCTGCTTTAAATAGGAGAATTATCATCCTCTGCACCATGGTTTTTACTTTTTTTTATATCTGATATCTGGCTATAACGATCAGAAGGATTTCACAGAGAGCACCAAACAGCTGGAAAATAGTACCAGCTCTCAGTCCCTATCAATGTGGGCTGGATTTGATGCAATAGAGCTTGGAAGGCTCTGTATCTCTCTGACATAAGCTCAAGGATCTGGTCTTTCCTTCCTCGAATCATGCAGAGCAAAGCCTTTACTTTCTCAGCACAGTAGCAGACAAGGACAAGCAAGTTTCTACAGCAGATCATAAACAGTCCAAGTATCTCTTGCATGATCATCAGTTACCTTCCAGCCTGCACTGCTGTTCTCAGCCTTCAGGTCACCCCTAAATACCAGCTCATCCTAGTAATACAACACATGGAAGAAGTTTTGCTCCATAGCAGAAGTTTTGACTGTTCTTAGCAAAAAGGTTTGGGATTTATTTGGGGAGCTGTTTAAAGCAGCTCCCATGTGTATCTGGGGTATTTCCACCACTGCTCTGTGAGGTGCATAGCCATCACCCTATCTATCTGACAGCTGGGCAGACAGATGGGTTACTTAACTAGTTCAGGGTGACTAGTAAGCAGAGGAGATCCAAAGCCCTTGTTCTAAAGCAGTAAAACACCATTACGTGTTTTGTAAGAACGAACATTTACCAGTCCTGGAAGTGATCACTTTTTCTGTTAGCTTAACTTATTGTCTTACAAACTTTTTTCAAGGCTGTCACATTTTTTTTTAGAGATAGAAGAAAAATCAAACACCTTAGAAAACATTCTGCAAGGAGAGTAAGAGGCATTTAGGCCTGTTTAAAACTCAATCCAAACAGAGACAGACCTGTTGCCAGTGAGGAGGGAAACTTGGCAGCTTTGCTTAAAGCTTCCCACACAGACACTGGAGACGAAAGAAAACAAAGGAGCTATAGTCCCCGAGGGTCCTGCCACTCCCTGGGCAAAAACAGTCCCTTCCCGGCTTTTCCTTTAGCTCTCAGACACACACACGTGCTCTCTTAGTGCCGTTAGCTACAGCAATAACCAATTGAGCCCTACAGTCCTGGAAAAAATACAGGAAATGAAGAGTTAAAAAAAAGAAAAGGGAAAAGAGGAAAAAAAGAGAACTTGGAGGCAAGCCAGTGTCCCCGAATGACTCCGCTCTGCCGGCAGCCTAGAGCGACACTCCCCGCCGGCCCTGCCCTCCCTCCTCTCCCCGCAGGGCGGGCATGCCAAGCCCTCCTCTCTTTATCGGGGGCTGGAGTTCCCCTTCTTGGTCTCTGGTTGGTTTGGAAACCTAGAAACGTTGCTAAATTTATCTTTCGCTTTCAGGACAATGGCAAATGCCAGCAATAAGAATGCAAAAGAACTGAAAATTAATGGAGACAATTCCCCGCAAGCCAAGTGGAAACACCTTTTCTGTATAACTCCCAAGGCGGCAAAAAGCAGTTACACAGTGCAAAGCAGGACAGGCTGCCTGGGGTGCCAGGAACACGCTGTTCCTTTGGCTGTGTGCCACAGGGAATTGTCCATCCATATGCTCAAATTTGATGGGGCTTTCTTCTCTCCCACAGAGAGCAAAGCATACTGTCAAATTAGAACGGGTCTTATTTATCTCAGGAAGGCAACAGGAAAAGCTGAAGGCATAGTGAAAGTAAGGCCAGCATGGGTGAGGCTGACACCTCAGAGCTAAAACTACTCAGGAGTTTATGTCATGCTTAGTTCTGAGGGTCTCTTTCTTACTGCTCTTTTCAAGAAAATTGACCATTCATCTTAGTAAACTAATTTGCCATCTGAAATTACTCAATGGAACATCTTGCACAAGTCTGCTCTAGTCCGTGTGGTGCCTCGACACATGTGCTATGATTGGTGCCTTCAGCTGAGATTGGTCTCCTCAAATTTTGGTGTCCCCTGTCTGGCTGGAAGCCATCCTGTTTCCCAGCATCGGGCAGAGGCGTGAGGTGTGGCAAGTCATGGAGCCCATTTCAAGATGGCCCTCCTAATACTTTCAGTGCAACTTTCTCAACGCTTGCAAGACTTCCACTTTTTCAGTGGGTGTGTCTCATAAATTACAGTAGCAACAAAAAAGTGTTCAGCCTTCATCAAGAAAAAAGCACTCAGCACTGACGTGTACAAGTTACTGGTTGCATTCAAATATCTTTTTCTTCTGAATTCAGTTTTACCCAGCTGCCAAAAGCGTTTTAGACACTGCCCATATCCCCCTCTCTCCTCACTCACGGTGTCTCCTTGTGACTCGTGTTCAGCCTCTCATCTAACCTTCTGCTTACTCTAGCTTTCACAAAGTGTCTGCTAAAGAAAGAAACAGATACACAGCCATGTAGGTGCCTCTAGAACATTTAATTTTAAAATATCAAGAATATTGATATTTGCATGGGAAGTGATAAGCTGGTATAAAGAGAGGGACTGGAGCACAGAGTAGGAAAAACGGGTAGGTAAGAAAAGGAAGTAGAAGACACACAGAACATGAAGGCCAGCAGCTAAAAATTACAGCTTGGTACAATCCACACAGATGACCCGCATGCCGTTCCCCGTGACATCAATAAAAAAGGGCAACATTAGCTTTGAATCTATGCCCAGTAAGGGTTTATTCCCAGAGGGTTTTTTTTTTGTTGTTGTTTGGTTTTCCCGAGCTTGAGTTCCGAGAGGTGAAACCATAACAGTGGCCAAATAAAAGTTTGTTTGGTTTTGTTTTTCATTTTAATTACCAAGCTGTAACAAATAAATCTCTGGCTGGATTGTAACTAACCTGTATGGGTCCTTAGATGAGCTTTAAGATGGGAAGATTTGCCATAAACTTTTTCACACCCCGCATAGTGGCATTTGTGCTTTTTCGGGGGTGATCCAGGGTCAGTCCAGCTTCTTATGCGTTTGTTCTTTTGTCTGGGGCTTGGCTCAGTTACTGCAGCCAGGCTAGTAGGTGTGGCTGCTCTTTCTCCTCCACGCTTACCAGCTGAAGACAGACTTTCTTCCCCAAACTCCTTAGGAGCAATAGAAATGTGTATTTGTTCTGTTAAATCAAGCGTCTCTGTTTTTTCCGTCCTTACAGCAGGTGAGTTTGGGACATGCTGGTTCAGATCTGCTAAAATGCTAGCTACCACAAGCAATGATGATCCATTGTCTTTCCCGGTTTCTCTGACTTCCCGTCTATCTTCTCCATTGGATGAAGGAAGTATTGCTGCATCAGGTTGGGGATCAGGCTCCCCTTTGGGACTATGGATAACAGCACGACTTGACATAGAAACAAGGCACTCTGCTGCAAAATGATCCACATACGCTGCTGTTGCCATTTTTCATAAGTTTAAAAAGAAATCCAAACAGACGAAGACAAAAAAAAAGAAAAAAACAAACCCAACACAACAGCGCTCTTTCCCTTTTTAAAAAGATTACACAAGCAGACTTTTCCCTCCCTTATTTTTTAGGATCGGTTTGTAGGAGTAAAGGCTGATTTAGCAGAGATCAAACCCACACTTTGTTCGTGACGATCACACCCAGCTTGTCACTAAATCGAAAAAGCGTTGGCGGTCCAATGGAAGAGAAAAAAGAACAGCAGATAGATCCTGGCACTGGCAGCTTGTTGCTCGGAGTATGGATTAGTGCCGTTTTCTCAAGAAGGCAACGAGCTGGCGATGCGGTCTCGCAGCCCTCCCATCGCGCTGTGACAGCGGACCCGGCGCTCCCCGTTATCGCTGCCCGGAGCCGCCCGGACCCCGCGGGGCGTGGCCTGGGGAACATCTGGGCGTGACGTCAGCGCGGGGCCGCAGCCCGCGCCAGCAGGTGGGCGGTGCGCGCGGGGGGCAGCGCCCGCCGGCCGGAGGAGGCGCGCGATTGGCCGGCGGCGCGCGCGGCCGGCACCGTCCGCCCCCGCCGCGGCCGCAGCGCGCAGGGCGGCGCGCGCGGACCCCTCCGCCGGCCCCGGGCGCGGCCGGGGAGCTCCCGGGCCTTTCCCTCCCTCCCCTGCACCCTCTGACGGACGTGACGATCTGATAACAGCCGTGTTCAGAGCCGCACCGCAAGGAACAATTTAACAGGCGCTGAACTTTACAAGATTAAAAACGTCGTGAAGTTGGAACTGATACAAGTGATACAAGGCTGCACGGTTTGGTCCGCAGCTACACAGATGGAGCTCGGGTGTGGATTTTAATGGGTTGTGACAGGTTTAACTAACTGCCAGGGAACACACTTGAAATCACCTTCCTGTCAAAACTCTAGCACGCCACGGCCTCTGAATTATTTAAAAGTACAAATGCAAATAACTTGGGTTTCGTTAATATTCTCTTGTAAAAGATACAGCTCAGCCAGTTTTATAGAGATTAATGGCTGAATCAACGAGAGAGTTGTATGTGTAACTTACCGAGTAGAAGTAAAGAAATGCATCTTAATTGAGATCTGAAAGCGCTTGTGATACCTATTACCTTTTGCTGGAGCATGTTTCTCCAGACTAATTCTATGAAATTCATGCTAAAGAGCAAAGACAGTTTCTTCCTCTGAAGCAGAGATTATCAGAGGACGATTGCTTTGGAAGCCCTTCTTTCTGGAGGAAAAGTTTCGTGGAGTTTGAGGGGGAGTGAGAGGAAGTGAACATCTGTTCCAAAACCAAAATAGTTTTGGTGTTAGGTTGAGCAAAAAGTTGTTTCACATATGCAAAAATACACATTCAGGAGTAAAATCTGCTTATGCTACCACTTGCTTTGTGAAAAAATGGAATTTATGTTCTCATGCAGCACTGCCCCTCAGGGCTAGGCTGATGGGATAACCTGTTCCTGCCACAGTGTCCCCACGTCTGCTCAGAACAGGGCAGCCTGTGGTGCTGCCTCTAGCAAAGAGAAATAAGGCACAAGCAGTGCAGGAGGATGTGGTTTAATGCTGAATCGAGACAGAACATTTTGATGTAGACGTACTGTACTATACTATTTGTTCTGCTCATCTACAGGAAATTTTAACATGTTTCCAAGTAAAAAGGTTGAGTTTGGGACTTACCCATTAGCTGAAAAAGGAATTCTGTGGAAAACATCTTTATAAGAAATATTAGTTGTGTTCAAGCTCAACCTCCTTCTTGAGAGAGAAGAACTGCTTAAGTAGACCTACCTGGCAGTTCTTTAGTAGTAGATTCAGAGAAGAAACCCTGCAGCTCTTTCAGCTTGAGAAGAAACAGGGGCCGTTTTCAGGGAAATGAGGAAAGGGCAAATACTTAGGCACAAGTTCTCAGTCTTAACTCTGGGATCAAGGACGATTATCAGAAAGTGTACACTAAAAGGGAGACCTGGACTATACTGGTTGCCAACCACCAGCAGGCTTTGCCTCAGCACTGATGGGGGTTCCAGAGGCTCCCATGTATTCTCTGTGCCCTCAGCCCACGCAACCTCCTCAGCGCTGCTGGGGCCTCTCTCCTACCGCCTCTCCTCGACGCTCTCTCACCCGTCCCGCTCTGTTCTGGCCGTACTCTTTCCCGCTGTGTAGCAGTGGCTTCCTCCGAGTCAGAGAGGCCGGTGTGGCTAGTCTGGTCGGGGCAGAGATGCTGGCACAGCCCACAGAGAGCCCAGCCCCGCAGATCTCGGCAACTCCCGCGCCCAGCGTGGCCCACACCGCCTGCCCGGCGTGAGGGGAGAGCCCCGCGGGAGAGACGAGAACTGTGATTGGCTATCGTGGCCCCCTCGGGGAGGGCCAACCAATGGAGAAGGCCCTTACAATGCCGTGCGCGACGACCCTCAGGCAGATGCCGGCGTGGACAGTGCACACCGTGGACAGTGCACACCGTGGACAGTGCAGCGTGGCTGGGGGTTTCTGTGGGCGGCACTCTGCTGGTGCTCATGTCTTGTGTTCATGGCGTGAGCGGGCAGGACACGGCTCAGCACGTTCCTGAGATCTCTGGCCAGCGGAGAGCGGCGCAGCGTCGTCTGCAGAGCCGGGCACAATGGCAGAGGTGGCTGTGAGCGGGTAATGGCTGGTACCGCTGCTGGCCGGGAGAGGGGCGGGCTTTCATTTTCAAATGGTCTGTTGGGTTAAGCCTTGTCCTGATAGCAGCTGCGGTTGTGTAGGAGTGCCTTTCATGTAAAACCGGTGGCCGTAACCAAGCTCCCCGTGGTCCATGGCCTCTCCCATCGTTCTGTCGTCGTGCACTGAGCGCTTGTGTTGGTACCGAGCTGGGAATGTGGCACAGTGGGGTTCAGGGCGGGGGGCTTGGGGAGGAGGTTTGCTTGGATGAGAACTTGCTCTTTCTTTGGTTGGATGAACCCTGTGAGCGTCCTTCTTCATTTGGGAAGGAACACTGTTGTGAAGATTACTTATAAGAGAAAGGCTTTTATATGCGAAAGAAAAGTTAATGCTATTTGGCAGGTGTTTATGTAGTCCAGTTAGGGTTTATGTTTTACTCTCTTTTAAATCATAACGATGAACAAAAATGCACCTCTGACTTTCTAATAACTCAGTAAAAGTGAAAAAAAAAAAGTTGTTTTGTCTTGCACCCAGTGCAAGAAAGTCAGCATTGCTTCATGTTCAAGAGCAGGGTGTAAATGTATTTGTCACATGGACATAATTCCAGCTGCACAGTAGGACCAGCTTTGGCTTCAGTGCAGGATTGCAAATCTCAAATGCAGCTCTGTGAACGAACAGTATAAATAACCACCCTGCAAGCAACGGGGGTAGGGAGTTGGTCTGCTTTGCGAGGAATTTCAGTCATTACATTAGATCACTAGAACAAAAACGATTTATGGAAGATCACTAGACAAAATACTGTGCCCATTTATCAACTGTTTCTTATAATGATATGTATTTACCTGCCTATGAGTTCATTGTTCATTATTGCATGTTATTTCTTCTGATTAACTGGAAAAGTGAATTTCTGTAAGTACACAGTAAATCTCGAATTCACCTCTGTTGAACAACTTACACCTGACTTGTTCTCACCAAAGGAGATGTATTTTGAAACTGAGATTACAAAAAAAAAAAAGTAATAAAAATAGATCCTACCTCCTTATTTAATTTACTTTATTTGATTATATTTTTGATGTGTTCTTACCTGCAGCCGTTTGTCCCCCTGACTGAGGTGAGAATTTTCCCCTCTTTTATGGCACTATTTTTTCTATCCACTCAAGAAATACAGCCTGAGGGTTTTTTGGCAGAGGTTTTTATTTTTTTTTTCATATCACATAATTTAGAGTTTTGTTTAGCTGCAAGTGCATAGAAGCAGAATAATTTTACATGGAATCCACCCTGTTTTGCCCTTCCCAAAATAGCTCATTGTTTTAGTTTACAGGAATAAGAAACTCTAAAATGCTTTGTGAAATGAAAATAGTTTTGTGGACTCTGTTACCAGGAACTTTTAAGAGAATAGAACAAAGTCCTTCTACAAATGCCAGACTGATGGCATAGCCAAAATAAAGAAATAATTGAGCTCTAGCAACATTTTTTATAACTGGTGTAAAAACTGTTATTCCAATTGAAGGTTTGCTGTAAACCAAATAATAGTGGAAGACTGCAACATGCAAAATTGGGCAATCTGAAGGAGGAATTTTATGAGTGGGAGATATGAGGAATTTTATCTGAGAGAAATTAGTTTACTATTCTGAAGGACATTATAAGATCTAAACCTGCAGTTTCATAGTGGCAGATATTTCATCTGCACTTTTCCTACATGAGTTCGCTCAGTAATTTTTTCTCTTTTCATACACTTCTGCTTTAGATCCAGTGAGGGAGATACAAAACGTGTAAGCCACAGGAGTTCTGTGGACTTCAGGGGTGTAACATTACTTTATATCATCTCAGGAAGCTCTTTATGAGAACAGGAAAAGGAAAAGGCCACATAGCTGCTCTCCCTGTTTCAGTTCCTACAAAGTTTCTGTAAGATTAAAAGATGTAGTTTCATTTTATTTTATCTATATAAATAGTTCCTTTTCCAATAAAACAGAAGAAACAAGGGGAAAAAGGAAAGAGAGAAAATGGCAGATGTCTCTGCCTGTGTTCTTGCAGTACTTGTAGCCACAGTCCTATGCTTTGAGAGAATCTGTATTGATGCTTTCCTGTGCTTCTTCATTAGTGATTTTATGGTTTGAGGGGGGCTCTGGAAAGAAAGGGGAATAGGAGAGGACAGAATTACAAAGCCTATGGCCTGCAACTCTCAAAGATAAGCTTGCCTAACACTGTCTCTTTTGTTGGTATCAGGTTAATAGTAATGCAGAAGTGCAGAAGATAGGAAGAGAGAGAGGCAATCAACAGGTTCCTGCCAAAGTGAGCCACACTTTCCTCTGAATGTTTGCAGTGTTGTTTTTACCAGATGTCTTGGTGTCTTAATAAAAGAGTGAGTATCAGATGTTTAAACTCATCTTCAGAATCCCTTGAGCTCATTTTAATTTGGACAAATCACTGTGTTGCATCAAGTAATTGCTTGAATTCGTATTAGCATCACTAATAAGTCTCCAGTTGTTAAAAACTTAATGAAAGAAAAAGCTCTAATGGCTTACATTTGGCAGTACTTTTGTAAAAGGTGGAGGTGAGGCTTGAATATTAAAAAAGTCAGGAAGCCATTTTTACCTGTGAGTCAGCAGTCAGCAACTTTGACATTTGAGAAACACAGCAGGAAGCTGTGGAGGGCTGAGAAAGCACTGTAAGCTCTAGTGACAGCAGTGTGCTCTGTCACTGAGCTCCCTGGATTGGCTGTGATGGGAATCCAAGCTGCCAGAATATTGCCCCTTGTGCTATTGATTGCAACTAATGATTGCACACAAAATGGGAGAAGATATTGGCATGGCAGTGATAAAAGTATAATTAGGAAAATTAACTGTGAAAGAAAAAACATCTCACATTTAAGAAGCATTTTGGTACTTTCAGAAGATGGGACACAAAGAGATTGTGTTCTCTGGTGTGTACTACATCAGTTTGTGCTACTGTGTGCTATGGAAAAGAGAGTTTAATATAAATGTAAACACATTCTTGCATTGAGCAGTGATTGAAAGGTTTATTTTGGTTTTTTTTCAGCTGGTCATTTCTGCAGTAGGAGACTGAAGTGCCCAGTATGGCAGTGTAAGGGGCAGGGAAATGGAGAGTCCCAGCTGGGCTCCCTCTCACTAGCCTGAGTGAATTGGTATTTAGTGGGTGATGGTGAATCTTTGTGGGAAATGCCAAAAGATGAGAAACAAAAAGAAGCACATTTGTTGTTCAGTGCTTAGTCCTTTTCTGTCACAAAGCCTGAAATGATAGTTTAGATCTTAGACATGAGCAGCAGTGATGTTGTATACAAACTGATTCAATTTTAATGGATTTTTCGGAAGGACACAATGTCACCATCCACAGAATCATCAAAGCCACTGTGTGTGCCAGTAGTGCTTGTGAATTTCTAAGTGGCAACGCTGACTGGAGGCTTTGGGGTGCCTTACATGCTTATAACGTTCTGGGCATTACCCCTTCCATACTGGAAAGCCCAGAGGCAGAAGTCAAGCACTCCTTTGTGAACAGCAAACTGAAATTATATTACCTGAAATTCAGTTTGTGCTTCAGCTGTCAGACATTGCATTGATTTCAGCAGATCACAGGAGACATCTGCAGTTGCTATGCTCATGGCATTCTTTGTTACAGACAAGCTCTGAGACAGCTGTGATCAAAGAAATATCATGTATGAGGCTGTAAAAGACTATTTCTCTTGTTTCTTTCTGCCACGAAGCAGGAAATGAGGACTTCAAGGTGCTAGTGCTGTTTCTTGCAATAATGATGAGCTGGTCATTGTCAAAAGCTGCACAGGGATCAACATCCCTGAATACACCAAGCAGGCCTGTCCCATGGTGTGCCTGACCTTTGCAGCTGGGGCTCAGGAGTGTCTTGGTTCATTTCCAGATACAGACCTGCATTTCTGCTGTGGTCAGACCTCTGAAGTGGTGAACCACAAGTAAACATTCAGGATTTTTGCTGTTAATTTCCTTTTTTATCTTCTTTTTACCTTTCTAACTTCTATAAGGTTGCTGTTCATCCTACATTACAGAAGAGCAATTCATTGAAAGCCAAGCTGTAGGTCAGTAGTCTGTAACATGCTATGAAAAAACTTCCAGGTGAAGGAGTTATGTTTGATGGCCAGTGGTTCTGAGATATCCAGTCATAAGTCAGCAGCTGCACCAGTAAGGGGCCTTCTAACTGTTGATGAAAAAACTTAAGAATATTGGGAATTGCAAATTTCCTGCCATAAGAAAATTGTAGAACTTGAAAGGATGACATGAAGTTCTGTGCCTGCTATGTATTTGTGAGGAATATGGTCAGAAAAAGAAAATAACTTCTTTTAAATGCAACATCAAGTTGAATAAAGCTTACAAAAGAAAAGGAGACTGTTCAAGTTAAGGTACAGCAAACATGGGAAGGTAAAACATAAAATAATTACTTCCTCTATTTGCACTCTGTAACCAGACTTCTGTCAGGTTTTGCCAGCTATGAAGCAGAAAGTGATGAAGTTAGAAGCCATGTATTGAGCATAATCATTTCTACTGGATTTGATCCACAGAATCATTACTTTGAGCCCGGTTTAACTCATTGAAGTGCTGGTTTTGGTCTTTTATGATTTACCCATTTATTACTTCTGTTTCTTAACTTCTCTGTGCTTTTTGCAATGTGTAAATATTGCATGTTGTCACTTTTGCTAAGCTTCTTTTCATTCAAAAGCACAGAAAATACCAACATATCATCAGGAAGTGCTCAGATGAGTGAATTGATCCAGTAGCTTATTCAGTAAGAGTTGCATAACATTCATTCACGTTCGTGCTTGCAAGTCAGCAATGACTCACAGGTGAAAACACCACTGTAAAATATTGCAAAAAATGCTGGATATTTTTGCAATATGCTTTCTGAAGGAGATATTATAATGTCAGATGAGTAATATGTTAAGCCTACTGGAGTAGTCAATGCTCAAAAATCAGCATTTTATATTTGCAGAATCATTAAAAGAAATACAATGTTTGGGTACAATTGCTGAATACTGCTTGCTATTGGGCAGTTGGTATGTTTGTGTGAGACTAAAAACTGAATTTGGAATTTTTCTTCTGCCTCTCAGTTGAGCCACTGTAAAGAACAAAAGAAATTTTTTTCAGACAGCATCATGAGGTGGTGCAATATTGTGTATTTCTGGATACCTGTGCATCCCAGTGGAACCTTCATGAGTAAGAAAATGGCAGCTTTCCATGGCAAGGCATTATTTGTAATCTGAATCTGGACATAAAGGTGAGAGTATAATGGAGATTCAAGAGCAGCGACTATGTGATGAGGCTGATGAGAGCTTAGCAAAGTACCTACAAATTATACATAAAAGCACCTCTGCTTAGCCTTTTTTTTTTTTAAGGAGAGCATAAACATACTGCTGGTGGAGGAAAGGTAGGACATGAAGGGAGAGAAACCTGTTTTGTTGCTACTTGATTCAAAGGTCAGCTAAAGAGAGGGAGTCAGAGATTGAATGACACTGAACTGGATTGCTCAGAGACCTCTGGTGTTAGAGAGTTGTGAGGTTGCTGCAAAAGTGGGCAAGTCCGTGTGTGTGGTTATTGTGTCTATATGAACCTGTAACTTCCGATATGTAAAGTAAAAGTGGTTTTCAGCAGGCTCATGTGACCTGTATATTTGCTTTCCCTGAAGATTGCCACTGAAGGAATAAACTGTTAATCCAAAATGTCTGTTTAACTGGGAGACTTTGACCCATTTCAAGAGTCTGAATGTAGATGGATCTGGGAGATCCTACCTCTGCAAAATTTTTTCCCCAGGGTAGGAGTGCCCTGCAAAAACCAAATCCAGCAGAGTCTGCTATGTGTCCCAGAGTGTTACCCAGGTCTGTGGCAGCAACACAGAGTTTTTAAGGGGGTGTCCTTTTTTAAAAGATTTATCAGCACAGGTTTCAGCTTCACTGCCTTTTGTGCAGTAAAACTTCCTCTTATTCCTGTCTTTAGTCTGCATCTAGGTCACTAGCCCAGGTGTGTGGTCTGTCCATCCATCCACAAAGCTTTCTGTGTAAGCTGTGCAAGCCAGCTCCCTGAGTTTCATGTGTAATAAGTGAATCTGTCTCTTACTGATTCATTAAAGACAGACACCAAAGCCTGAATTGCGCTCCTCTGGAAGCCATTACTCAAGTGCAGCTGGAGGCTGAACATGGGATAATGGCTGTTGACAAGGTTCAGTCAGCTTTAACTGGGTGTGGGTGAGTCCCTGTACTGGCTTTGCCTGAGATGGGGTCAGTTTTCTTCCCAGCAGCTGTGCAGTGCTGTGCTTTGGGTTTGTCACCGAGCAGTGCTGATACCACACAGATGTTTTAGCTACTGCTGAGCAGAGCCTACACACTGGCCAGGCTTTCTCCATGCTTACTCTCCCCCAGTGAGGAGGCTGGGGCTGGGCAGGAGGCTGGGAGGGTACGCAGCCAGGAGAGCTGACCCCAGGTGACCAGAGGCGTATTCTGTACTCTACAACATCATACCCAGCAATGAGGCTGGGCTGAGTTTTCCAAGGGTTGCCGTTGCTGGGGAACTGGCTGGATATTGGTGTAGCTGGTGTTAAGTGACTGCTTTTATATCACTTGCTTATCTTTTTTGGCTTGGTTTGGCTTGTTTCCCCCTTTCCTGATTAAACTCTCTTTATCTTGAAACACAAGTTTTCTCACTTTTACACTTCCAGTTCTCTCCCTCGTCCCACTTGGGGAGAGTTAGGGAACACCTATTGTGGGACTTAGTTTCCTACTGCTGTATCCTCTCTGTGGAAAACAGTCCCTTTTCCTTTTTCTGGCTCCTCTGGGCAGTGTTCTGGTGCTCTGTTTCACCTGTTCCAATGCACAGCTTTTGGTGGCTCCTGCTCTGATGTGAATTTTCTTGGCAGCAATGAGAAATTTGCCTGCATTGATTTTTTTTTTTTTTTTTTTTTTGAACCACTGTCAGTTCTTCTGCAGCCAAGGACTTTTATTGCCTCCTCTGCAAAGGAGATTTAGATATCAAATAATCCTGCTCCCAGAAACAGGGCCTGAAAGGCTAAGCCAACCTTTCTCATCTGTACACACACTGCTTCACTGCCTTATTACTGTAAACGCTGTGATTCATTGTCTCCTATGTATTTAACACATGTAGTTTCTTAACTGAAGTGTTTATATGATTCCTTATGAACAGAAACTGTTTATGAAGCAGAGATTTGCTCTTCTCTCCTCCTCTTCTTGTTTACTGCCCATGTTTGCACTGTATCTACTATCAGCACAAGACCTGCATCTGGCCCACTGTGCTGGCATCTTTCATGACAGTGTTGTGACTTCATCTTTACAATAACCCTGAGACCCACATACTGACACCTGAGTATGAGCCCTAAAATCCAGCTACTTTGATGGAGATAGGATGAGTTACCCCGTAATAATTCATAGATGCCGAAACTTAATCCATGTGGAAAGGTACTGTAAACTAGAAAAAGGCACTCACTCTCCAGTCCAACCAAGAGACTGTCTTGTAGAATGAGAGCTGGGATACCTTTGTGCTTCGGTTGAGAATCTGATCCTTGCATTTTCAGAAATGCCCAGGCATGGGGCACAGGTTTTGCTGACACCCTAAAAGCAAATGCTTTTTACCAGCACAGTTTATGCCAATAAATGGGTTACGTGCTAGATACACAATTTAGATGCTGTGTGTCATATGGAGACAAACTTCAGAGAGCTCTCTTGAGGTTTTTTTCAGAAGCACTAGGTGACAGTGACATCATTTAACATGACAGGATGTTCTCCTCTCCTGAGTCAGTTCCTGATGCAGAAGATAGATCATATCTCTATAGCAGAGGACAGTTGCAGAAATACACCATCAAACTACAAAAAAGGCTCAGTCTGTAGAGTGAAGTACAGAAATGATCACACATATGACTAAGTGCAGCACAGAAACTTACAGATATTTCCAGGAAAGCCAGGCAAAGGGAGAAAGTTGGGTATGAAATATGGCACAGAAGCATGAGCTGTACCAGCTGATGCTCTGGGAGCTGGCCCACGAGTTTCCCCATGGTCCAGGATGTCCCTGCAAAGCCATATCAATGCTCTCCATTTCTGGGAGCCCTGGGCTCAAAGACATTTTGAAAACTGGGCTCATTTAGTGTAGTTTTGCAGATGTTTGACATCGATTTTGTAAATTCTGGCTGTGGTTTCTTCTTTTTAAGCTAAGAAACCTACCTGAAACCTTTTCCTGAAGCCGGCCTATGTGCTACATTGAGCTATATGAGAGTAATTCCCTTTGAGCTCTGGAAATATTTGGAAATATTTTAATGGCCTCAAGTTGCACTAGGGGAGGTTCAGACTGGATATTAGGAAAAAAATTCTTCACTGAAAGGGTTATTAAACATTGAAACAGGGAGTGTTTAAGTCACCACCTCTAGAGGAATTTAGAAGATGTGTTGATGGGGCACTTAAGGACATGATTAAATGGTGGGCTTGACAGTGCTGGGTTACAGATTGGACTGGATGATCTTAAAGGTCTTTTCCAGCCTAGATGGTTCTGTGATTCTATGACTTGCACACTGATCCACATACTGTAGACATGTGAAATCACCTAATGTCCTTCAGGAAAGGCTTACCATATCAGTAATTACCTCACTAGCTCAGACTTAAATAGACTTTTTCAGGATCAAGAGTGATTTTTCATAGTTGTGGTTTTCCGTAGGAGTTATCCTAAATCTCCAGCATTTGTCATTCAAGCTGATCATCCCACATTTGAGAATGAGAATGGGCCATCTTTCTGCGAAGTCAAATTCACCAAATAGCTTCTTGTTGCAAATGGCTATGTACAGTAAGCCCTAAAACTTCTTCATCTCATTCCTTAAATGACTGGTGAGATTGTTACTGTAGTTTTTGTAAATCTTCAGACTCCTTAGTGTACAATCCTGGTTTTTATATGACTGAAATCAAAGGTACCTGCCTTGTAACATTTCAGATTTAGCATCAACTATTAAAGCATGTGGTTTTGAATTAAAGGAAAGAAAATCTGGGTCTCATTAGACTACAGAGGAACCAGTGCAGTCACCACATAAAATTTGCTCGAGGAAAAACGTAAAAATCCAGAGCCAAATTACTGGAGTCTCTTTTGCATGATCCTAGTTCTGGTTGGTTGGTTGGTTGGTTGGTTGGTTGGTTGGTTGGTTGGTTGGTTGGTTGTTGTGGGGCTTTTGTTATGGAAGCCAGGCTTACTCAATTCCATGTCTGTTTTCTAGTTAATACATTTTCATCTTGTGTAAGTTCAAGTGATAAAAACAAGTAATGCCATAGATGTCCTTTGAAAAGAGGACAGGTCTCTCTCTGTGGTGAGAAGCTGCAGCAGAATTTTCCCCTTTTGGGGCGTAAGTTATCCCATGCTGATTAGCTAGGAAATAGTTTTTCTTCAGTTCATCTGCATACAGAACTATTTGCTTATTGTTGAGCTGCCTGTGGATACATCACAAACATGGTTCGCTGGTTAGCACTATTCACACATTGTCCTGGGAAATTCTAGGTATGCAGACGGTTTGCAGCCAGATGACTGAAAAATTGCTTTATTGGTTAGTTTCCCAGTTTATGCAGTAGTTCCATTTCCTGAATATAACTGCCATAGGATGGCATGGATTTCCAATGCATCTTTTTATGTTCCTTCAGAGTAATGATGTAATCCAGAATTTACTCTGAGTAAATGTTGAAAAAATAAATGTGGACTTAGTTAGCTCTTCAGAGGACTTATCATTCACCAGAATCAAATGCATTCACTGAAATTCAAAGAAAACAAACATAGAAGGGCTCAAATAGCACTGACTGGAATGTGTTTAGAATACAGACTGATAGTTTTCCAAGTGCATTGGTTGATTTACTCTTAGCCCAGATTATTTACTTGGGGAATGAAACTGACTTTTGTTTTGTGCATTCAGCTGTTTTCAAAATAAAAATGTAGTGGAAAATGTTTTCTGGCTAGTTCTGCTAGGCAATGGGCTTGGGTTCTGTGCAGTGACATGGTTCAATGCATTCTGCAGTGGGAATATTCATTGCCTGCCTGAAAAGATTCATTTCCTTTTTGGTGGTTTGTGTATTTTTTTTTAAAAAAAAAAAAAGCTTGTTCAGTAAGAGGATGAGTTCAGTGACATTCAGCAGTGTACATAACATGCTAGTAGTCATTTGGATTTAGGACAAAGCCTTACCTGTGTACTTCAAATGGGCAATGGATTTAGGATCCCTGCTGGAGCTGGAAGGATTGAAAGATTTTAGTGGTCTGAATAACAGTAACCACCTCAGCTTTTTGGTGCAATCTGTGAGTCTCTCTTCTCAAACCTCTTGTCTTCCTCCTGCCAAACACCTGCAGCAGAAGCCACAGCATCTCTGCAGTTGGTCCTGCCTGTACCTGGGAGGAACAGGAGATTTCCTCTTGGTAACACCACATTTAATTTCTGGGGTACACTGGGCTTCACTAATGATATCCAGGCAATGCAACAGTTGCTCGTCCGATTTGTAGTGTTCTCCTCAGCGCAGTTACTCTGTCTTTAGTAGCCTCCTTATCCATCAGGGGACAGCTTAGTGTTCTGAATGAGGCCTGTGAGTGCTGTGCATGGCAGGTGCTGGCTGATTGCGTGTGTTTGTCCCACAGCTGCCAGGGCTCTTCTGTCCAGCTGAGCACGTCAGGGCTCATCTGAACCATGACTCTGGTCAACAACAGCTCAGAACAAGGGGCTGCTTGTCCCATAGTGGTGACAGCAAAACGCCATGGGGTAGGGCTGACTGTTCAACAGTTTTTCATGATTTTGCATAGCACAAGTGCTGAACAAAGCACAGTGAGTGAGGGACATGATGTCATGCATTTTCCAAGAAACCTATGATATTAATTCATATAAATTCATAATAAACGTCTTCAGTGAGTGGGATGCCTTTTGGGGAACCAACCTGGCTTTTCTGATAACAGTGTATTTATTCCTTAGTGCAGAACTGCCATGCTGTGTCTCAGAATAAGAGAAATAAATCATTATATAATCTCATTCAGTCACTTTGGACCTGTCTGTGTCCTCCTGCCATAACTGTCTGTTTTTCAGCTATACTACGAAGCCTGAGGCTTGCAATGGAAATCTTGTACAGACAAAATAAGGATGCAGGCTTAATTACTTGTTGCAGTAATTAGCACAGTGTCATGACTTGCTTGTAAATTATGAACCTTCATTTAATAAGTAAGGTAAATATTATTTTCATTCTTTGTGTTTCAGTGTTGTAACTTGCAATACCTTTCAGAAATAATCCCATACAGGCAGTTCAGATTGGAATATGATGATACTTAGCAACATATGGAAATGCTTTACTGATTATATGGTGAAAATATTAAATAATATACCTGATGCCATTGTTTGGGTGAAAAGTGTTAATGTGTACATTACAGTACTGTTAGTCAGAGCGCACACCCTCTGGCTGGAGCTCACAGAACCTACAGAAGTGAAGAAGATGCCTATGTATTTCACAGTAGCTGCTCAAAGATAGTGTTGACTCTCTAGCTTATCTCTAAACAACAGATTTTCATGGGCTAGGGGATCCCCAGGTGAGAAGCCTGCAGATGAGGAAGCAACAAACACAATGAGGCAGTTAACAGCAGCTGGCCCTTAGTGAAAGGGCAGGTGAGTTGTGGTTTCCATTGGGCAGGAAGGAGTCCACAAGGTGCTCACCTTAACGGGGGCTCTGCTTTCCAGCTCTTCTGCCTGCCGCCAGGGAGGCCTTTTTACCTCTCAGGTTTGGCTTTTTTCCTTGAAGCTGTGCTTCAGCCAATGTCCTTGATTTGTAAAGGGCTGTATTCAGTAAGGGCTGCCTAATAGTGTCCTTAAGGTTCACCAAAATCAACAATATTTTTCTGAAGTAAGACCTTAAGAGTTTGTCACACAGGCAGGGAGTAGAACTGGTGGCGCTGCACTGCATGGGTACAGCTCAAACAGAGAGCATCTAGAAAACAGAAATGTTTAATAAGAAAAATGAAGGCAAATAAATTCAAAGAGGCAGAAAACACAAGGAAAACATGAGGGAGGGAGAAGAAAAGGGTGAGTATGTAAAAGACAATAGCAGCAGCAAAGAGTCACTTTGAGATACTTAATCTGAACACTGTCCTAGGTTTGGAAACCCTCTCTGAATTTCTCAAAGCTGTGTTCAGGACATACATCATATATGTTATGGGCTATGCACCATCTTTTGTTGAGATTACTGGAAGGACTTTATGTAAGTAGTGAATGACATAATTAAAAAGACAAAAAGCATTCTTAATCTGAGTGAACCGTGAGGCAAGGATACAGGGTTCCTAGGGGACCTTTTCCAGCCCTGGAGCTCACTGCTTGTAACCCAAAGGATTAGCTCTGCTGTACAAAGTGCCCATTGTATTCTGCACACATACTGTTCCTGTACATTTCCAGAGATGTAATGCACTGTAGGAAGTAAATGGCACAATTATAGACAAAGCCTATGGAGGATGTCTCAGAGAGGATTTGAGCAATAAATCACCACACTCTTAATTAGCATGTTCCATGTAGTAAATAAAGATGCTCTGATAATCAAGAGAGGGAAGACTGGGAAAGCTTGACTGTAAATTTTGCTTAAGTGAAGACTGCGTTTACCTTGTGGAATATTTCCTGTGAATAGTTTATGCAATATTAAGAATAGGGAAGTCCTACAGTTTTGTATTCAGTGGGGAAACTGCTAGAAGAATCTCATCTCTCTTGTTTCCTGCTAGAGTAGGCTCACCATGTCACCTTTCTTTAGTTCTCTAATTTCTTTTTAACACCCCTCTTGCCCTTCCGCCATAACTCTATATAATTTAGGTCTGATTAAGTATTTGCAGAAGTGCACTTTTCCAGCAAGCTGCTGCAAACCCCAGGACTGCAGGTCAGAGACAGAAGAGGAACAATTAGCACAGTGGAATTTTAGCATTCTATTGCATCTGCTATATGGATTATCAACAAGTAACCCATCAACTAAGACTGCTTGTTTAATTCTCTGATAACAGGGATTTCAGGCTCTGCAGAAAAGTTCTTCAAGGCCTTTTGTCCTCCAGGAAGCCTGGGAGTTCTGGTGTTGGAAGCAGTGCAGTGCTGGTAGTAGCTGTGGGATAGGGGAAAATCCCATCTGCTACAGATCTTGCTGTTAAAATAAGCAGCAGACAGGTGTTTCCCAGGTCAGCAGGTGCTAGGAGAGGCTGAGAGACAGACAGGAGAGAAGGTGGTGGAAAACATTTGTCTCCTAAAGAGCTGGGTGTGGAGGAGCAGGAAGAAGAGGTTTAGTTTTCCACAGAGACAAGTGGAGAAGGTTGGTTGTGTGAGTGCTGGAGTGGAAGAAGGCTTGCTCCTTTCAGAGCAGGGCTCTTGGCTGAGAGAGGAGGGAGAGCATCTGGTGCTTGGCTTACCTGCAGTGAGAGGAGGGGGTGAGTCAGGGGTTTGGAAAGGTGGAACAAATGTCTTTGATTTTTGTCAGCATTCTGCCCATTACCTAATTTAGCTGGTAGCCGTCAGTGAGGGGAAAAGGATCGTATCTCAGGGCAGCAGAAGAGGAATCGTTTGTTGTGCTCGTTGCCATGACAACCCCCATAGTATTTTAGGAAACCAACATTAAAAAGTTGAAACGAATAAAGTGAGTGGTGTGGGACAAAACTTGCTATCTTTAGGTAAAGGCTTGCTGCATTCTTGTGCCAAATCATGTGGATTGTTGTGTGCTCTTGTGCTGGTTTTGAATATGTTTGGTAGAAACTGAAATTCAATAGTGACAGCCCATTTAGTCCTTGCTTCTGTAGTAAGACATATATGAATGCAGAGCCTTTGAGTCTGGGGTCCTCCATTCCTTGCCCTTTAGGAAGGCTGGGAGCACAACCTACATAATTGGGCCTTTTTCTCCTTTTTGTATATAGGGTAAAAATTGTGATTTCTGATCAACTTTGTACCTATGGGTTGTGATGCATTTTGTTCCTTATGCTACAAGTGAGAGCAAGCAATTCTTATCAGGATCTGACAAGTGACACATGCAGTGAGAAGAAAGAGGAGGGTGAGACATTGTGAGAGGGGTTTCCAGTCAGTACACCAGCTTTGTGCAATGTATTTTAGGCCCCTTGGTCATGAGGAGTTGTGCTCTTGTCATCTGTGACATTCTTCACCAGGAGTAGGTGTGACTGGCAATCCTATGAGTGTGGACAAGCCAGCAGGGGGGCACTTCAGCGAGGGAAGGAGTAAAAAAGTAAATGAAGACCTGAGAGTACCAGGAACAGAGCAGAGCCAGGAGGTAAGGAGCAGGAAATGGCACACAAAGTGAAAGATTTGGGAGGTTATTGTTTCAGTATAGCAGTATTTAATGGATGTATGGTTTGTCCTTTTTCCTCCTGTCCCCTGAGCAGATAGCAGTAGGTAGCAAATACCTAGTGAGGGATACAAATCTAAACGGGTTTCATATTCTTGGTTTCAAGTCTGTAATTGAATCAGATATTCAGGTGCATGGCTCTGACTCTGTGTAACACTGAATTAATTGTATAAAGTATTTGCATTCTTCTCCCTTGTCTCCTATTGCCAGTCACAGAACAAATTAAGGAAATTTTGAAATCTTGTGTGAAGTCCTGTGACCGCCGCTCAGCAAACAACACTAGTCTCTGGGCTATGTATGAATATCTGTATCTAGGTTTAAGGACACTCAGCCAGTGAAAAGAAGTGGGCTGACTTTAGTAACTGGAAAGTGGATTAAATTGTGCAGTGGATATCCATTATTGCCAGTTCTCTGCTGGTAGAATGGAGCTTCAAACCAGAATTTATTCTTCAGGCAGTGGTGACATTATGAGTTAGATGATACCTACATGAGTGTTTTCCCATTACTGGAGAATAAAATATAATGTAGAAGTGCTTCCAACTCCATTTTTAGGAGTGTTATATTTTATAGCATGTGCTATTGGGAGTGTGAAACCTGAAGCTGAGGGTTTGTTTAAGGAGCAACTAAAAGCTTTGGCCAAAGTCCTGGAATTTTGATAAAACAGGAGCACTCAGCTGGCAGTGCTGTGACAGGAAGGGCAGCAAGTGGCTCAGCAGTGCTGTTGCAGAGGCCCAGGATGGCTGCTGGAGGCACATGAAGGGTATTGCTGGAAAGGACAAACTGCTTAAAAATCCCCATCAGTACCTGGAGGAAGGCCAGTCTGCACTGAAATTGGTGAATAAAGTAGGCAGTCACAATTGCAGTCAAGTCTGGATGAAGACTGTACTTGCCAAGGCCTTAAAGTATGGAAATCTTCTTTGGCCACCCTCACACCTACCCCAAAGCCCATCAAAGGGCTTTGGAATATGTTTTCCCTGTGTTTACTACTCCATGCAGTTTAGTCTAATGCTGGCATTGGAGAAGTGTAGCAGGCATTCCTGGTTGTTTGGAGTAGATGGTATCCATGGCTTCCAGAAGGAGTGCTTTTCAGTCTCTGCCAGGTTTCTTTGTTTCTCATGGATCAGCGCTAATGGTGCTCATCCTCCTGCAAGTGTGGGTTCTCCAAGAGTACTAGTCTATACATCTCCACCACTTCTGGCTCAGAGCAGTGAAACTGTACACCAAACCCATTGTCTAATTGTTTATCCACTCCTGGTTTCTAAAGCTGAGACACTGAATAGAGGCAATTCTTCTGGCTCTGGCTCCATGCCTCATAGCAAACCTATAATTCCTGCCATTTGCTTCAGTTTTACTCTTGGCTGAAATTTGCACTTACTGCTCAGGGTGATTTCGCATTACTTTTTCTCTCACAGGCTGGTCTCATTATGGAGGATCGTTCTCACCATTGGATAATTTTTGTGTGCTGAATGGTGGAAGTGTGCGAGTTGGTTGCACGCATGGTGCTGCATCTCATCTGTGCATGAGCCGTAGGCAGTGGAAATTGTTCCTTCCTAATAAAGGCTAAACTGGAGGTGTGAGGCTGCTGCTGTTTTTAGTAGAGGGGTACAGCATTCTGTGTACAGCATCCTTCTTCCATTCCAGACACTGCAATACAATGGTGGGTTTAGTGAATCTGACCCCTGAAAACTTGGGAGATTGCATGTCCATAGACTTTTGTTTGGCCAGAAGGTGCTTGGGATTTAAAGTGTTGTAGGATTGGGGATGTGATCTTTCTCCGCAATCTGAAATGTAGAGGCACAAATGAATGAGGAGCTGCTCAACCCGTGCCATGTTTTCTTTCTTTCTGCCAGATCTGCTGGCGAATCTCAGGCTTACCATCTCACTCTGTGGTTTGAAGGTAAGCAAATCTTAACCTTTGAAGAGTTTACATAATACTCTGGTAGAAAGGAATTTCTGGGAGTCTCCCTTGTTACATTTCCTGTTTATTTCTAGTTGGAAGTTTCAAGCAGAAATGTTCTGAGGCCACACATTTGCTCTATGTCCAGTGTTTCTACAAATCACCACTGATCCTTCATCTACACATGTGATAGATGTGTTCCTTTCTGGATGCCTCACACCTAAAGTGTTCTCTTCCCAGGGAGGATGACTCTCCAAGATTATTCAGCACACTCAAAGTGCCAAGACAAACAAATAACCAGGGAAAAGAGAGATGTTGATTTCTGGTCCTTTCCATTCTTCCTCATGCCAAACCATTTATCCTCCAGCATAACATCGTAATGGTAAAGGATGCTAACTAGTATGAGACTTGGTGGTTTCCTCTGAGAAAATGTTTCAAAATTCCATGATCTTGATAAGAATTTTCCAAATTGATTCTAGCTGCTGTCCATTTGGGGCCACATGTTTGTGTCTACCAGGCTCATGAAGCCAAACATGAGAATAAGCAATTATTTGTACTTGACTCTAAGATGATACCCATATTACTTGTAAATACACCTAGTAGAAATTTTTTGAGACAGCATATTTTATTTTGCTGATAGCCAGGCTTTCTGGAGGGGTGGAGAGTAATGAGGTGGAAGTGGTTACCAGACTTTTGAACTGCAGACTATATAGATAAAATTATTTAAATATCACTTGAATCCTCAGGTGACTTTCAGTCTTTATTTCAGTAGTCAGGGATCAGTGCTGTGGGAGGCAGACACTAGCTGCAGTAACACTTGTTTTTCTGTTCTTGTGGTTACTCTTCAGGGTTAGGCAATGTTTATTTCCCAGCATAACTGCTCAACAGCCTTCCTTTCAGAACTGTCAACACATGCTAATAGGTGTTTGAGGAACTGCTGCTACAGTGTAACCAACTGGTTACACTGTTGGTTTTTTAAGTTCAGTTACTTGTATGTTGTAGGTTAAAGAACCTCAAGAATGTCACTGTAAAATGTATCCAAACTCAGCTGTGTAGTTTCTGTGTTTAAGCATGCAATGTACTTACTACTTGAAACAATCTGCTGCACTGCTGCATTAAGGCTAAAAATTTGTGAATTAATAATTTTCATAGTTTCAGACCCAGTGAGGCTTCTTCCAGCCTTGCTTTTCCTTGAAAACACAAGGCTGGGGTGCGAGTGGGTGGGGTAGTGTGTTGTGTCCCTGCAGAACAAAAGCATATCTTGTTCTAATACTTTCATGTAAAAGCTATCAGGCTTGCTTGCATAAAGGCAGACTTGAAGCCAATCTCTGTCTTTCAAGGGCCACTAGACTCTGCACTCCACATAAACAGTGAAATGTTTGTGTCTGTCACTGTCTCCTACTACACTGGTTTTTCATTCATTTCATGATCAAATCCAAGTTTTCTCTCTCTGCATGAAGTGCTGCCTCAGTAAAATAGCACTGGCAAACCCACATTGACTTAAATGAGGCAAACAATTTCAAGTTTTATGTTTTTTTTCCAAAGCCCCTCATATGCTTGTTGCAGCCTGTATTGAAGACCTCTTCCTGTATCTTTGCCTCCTGGATTCCTCATCTATTTTTGAGTTTTATGTTCTTTCCTGCATCTATTTTAACTCTGTTACTGTACCATTTAACCCCTGTGGGATATGGAGCTTGTGGGAAAGAGATGGCATATTACAAAAAAAAAAAAAAAAAAAAAAAAAAATTGGTTAATCTACATACTCCTCCAAGGGTTTCATGGCACAGGAGATGCAGAAACCGTGATTAGGTATTATGCATTTCTTTGTCAGCTGCTGTAATATGAACTGATGAAGAAATACTTAGTAAGGGTGTCATAGTGTGTCTGTCTGATCTCTCTGCCTGGACTAATGCCTAAGCAAAATATGTAGCTTATTGCCTATGATTCAGGGTTTACCCACAACTCTGAAGCGTTTTCCTAATAGGACATGTACTGGTTTGGACTTGTTATGGGAATTCTTTTCCCTCAGCAGTATCAGTCTGTGCAATGTCTCTATGCTGTACAAAAGTAAATAATATTCAAGCCTTGGATCTCTTAAATGTATTTTTTGCTATAGATCCCCCAGGGATTCCTATGAACTTGTGTTACCTTCTGCTTGTGTTACTTAAACTGCTTGAACTTGTGTTACCTTCTATTTCTCCTTGATTTCACTTTGTCCCAAGTCCTAAACAAGGCTGGAGAAGTATTAAATAAGACTTAATTGAGACTTTGGAGGAACAAGACTGGAAAGAAAAAGTTGCATTTAAAACAATTCAATTCTCTTTTAAATTTAGCAACTAGATAGCTCTCTAGTGGCTTAACCTCTGCTGTGCATAATCCTAATGACATATCTCATCTTTGGGAGCTGGAAATTAGTGTTCATGGCAAAAATGTCTTCCAAGCATTTACAATAGCTCCAAGTGACATTTTACTTCTCTTTAGGATTAAGTTTTGGAGCACAAGTATGAATTATGTTGCTGTGGGGTTTCCTGTATTTCAAACAGTGATTCCTTCCTATCTCATGCCTATTTAGCCAGGCAGTGTGTTAATACAGCCAGATGTTTCTTTATAACTTGTTCTGCCCTGCTACTTCCATGGGGGTGTGTTCCATTTCCAGGTGGTAGCTGCTGGAGGTTGTGTTGTGCCCATCCTTACTGAAGGCTCTATCACTATCACTTGCTGTTTTGGTGCAGTTCAGGACAGAGCAGCCAATCCTCCTGCACTGGGTGTAAGCTGTTGCAATTCTAGTTTTAGATATTCGATTTCAATTATAAATTACCTTAACATTGGAAGACTAACAGGCTGCTTTTGTCCGAAGCTGCAGAAGTTAAATTTTCAAAAACTCTTGGATTCAGCAACATCTTAGTGTCTCTAAGGTTATGTTTTCAGAATGGTCAAAATTATTTCCTTCTTAAGGAATATTTTTAAAAGCATCTAAGTTTGCTCATAGACGTATCTTGTCTGTTACTTGAATCTAGGAAATGTGCCACTGAAATAATACAGTCCCAGTGAAGTTCATACGTGCCATGTTTGCTTTTCTGAGTAAAGCCAGTAAGATGCCAGATCTCCCGTGTGGCCTTTGGCAAGCCATTAATCTCAACTATTTCAAAACTTTCCAGTCCTTTTGGACTTTTTATTTTGGATGCAGAGTTGGAGGCTGCTAAATCAAGTACAAAACTTTCCCGGGCTTCCAGCTGGACCTGCAGTGGTCTGCACAGCCAGTGCTTAGCTTATCCAAACCTGCACATCTAAAACTAAAGAACATTCTGCCAAATGTTGGGTTTTTCATCCCAACCTTCACAGTCTCACCTACAACAGCAGGGTCACACCACCACCTCTAACCCTAACATGATCCTAGGCCGTGAGAACTGAGCCCTGTTAGGCAGAGAGACTTTTGAGCTTGGTGTGACTGCAGTACAAGCTGCTACTTATAGATATCAAAAAGCTGAAGAATAAAGAATATTGTACACATTCCTTAATACTATAAGGAATTAAACTCTCTGCTAGATTTTAGTTCCATGTCAGCCATTTCCTATCAATTTAACAGACTCCAAACGGCTCATGCACCTCATTTATTTATTTATATATGATATACACGCTTCTCTTTTTCTCACTAAATTGCCTCAGCTTTTTCAGTTCTTTCTTCCTGTTGATGTCCCAAAGTTTTCTTCCACTGTTCCTATTAACTTTGTTATTGTCTATTTCTTGAAAAATATTCCTATTCTTGTCAAAATGCTGAATGCTTTTTGCCAGTCATAACACCTCCTCTCTGTCCTGTTATTTTCTTTTGTTTTCCTTCTGTTTTAGAGATTTTTTCCCCTCTTTTTCTGTTACCATTGCATGTTCCTACACATGTGACTAAAGTTTAGTAATCAAAATACATGTTATCCCCAAGTCGGAAGGTTAGTTTATCTCTGTATTTGTTTGGGCTAAGTAGATTGTTTTGGTTTTTGACTTAGATTGAGACTTCCTTTCTCAGCAGTCTATCTGTTTGCTGCTCGGTCCACCATGAATATGTAATTTAACTGCATATAAGTTTCCACTCTGGGAACTGTGGTGCACTGTTTTCAGTATGCTGGAGATTAAACTTTGGTGATGCCTCTGAAAAGCATGTATATCATTTCAAAACCAAAAGAATCATATTAGTTGAATTAGATGTTCCTCATGAAACATCTTTATAAAAACAAGAGTAGTCTGTGGCTGGAAAGAATAACTGCATAACCTTTATGGCAGATGTTTACATGCTTTGCACAATACTATGTTTTGATGAAGCGTTGTTCATAACTTGGCAAAGACCTCTTAAAGATTGTTGGCCAGAACAAACTGTTTTTTACAAAAAAAACAACAGTTTTGAAAACTTTCAAATTAAATGTGTATTAATCCAGACAGACCCCACTATAATTCTCTTGTTGTTTGTAGAACTGTAAATAAATTAGCTTCTGTACTTCCACCATCCCAGCCCCGTGGGGTTTCACTTTGTATTGGTGCAAAGGTGCAGTTTCATTCAAAAACTGGTAACAGAGCATTCCAGCTCATGTGTACGTGGCTGTATGGCGTAGAAAACTGGAAAATCAAAGATTTTAGTTCCAGATGTGATTGACTAAATATAAAATACACTAATTGGGAAATACACGTATAAAACTTGTTATCAAAATTACCTACAACATAGAACTCTTATCTACTTAAACAATAAACTATTTCACTCCTAGACCTTTGACTATAACTTTACTTAACATGCTAATACTTGCTTTCCTTTTAGATTCTCTTAGTTAATTTTATTTTATAGTTTTTATCAAGTGCTTGCATTTTTTATTAAAATGTAAAGGTTTTGGCTTCTACATGATTGGGCTTGAGTGAGTAGGAAGAAGGAGAGTAGTCAGCAGCTTGTGTCAAAGTGCTGTGTCCAGGCCACAAAGTGAGGACTTAGGGAAAGACAAATGTTGCTGACTACATTATAAATTTAGTCATCTTGCAGAGTTCAAGGTTGACTTAATTCAGCCAGGCAGAGGGCCAAGCCAGTAATTTCTGTTTAAGCCCTAAAGATTGAATGTAGTGTACCAAGTTTTGTGGCTTGTTGAGAGTGAGGGAGAGGTGGAAATCAGCAATTAATGTAGTTTCCTGGTAAGTGAGGTGCACAGCCAAGTATAACTCTATAGTCCCTTTCATGGAACATGGATTCCAACTCTCAGTGACCTTCTGGTAAAATTGTTGCTGAACTGCAGGTTCAGACATTACAAATGTGCTGGATGCTTGCTGTTGTGCAGGTAGGACTGATAAGATCAGAGTCCTGTCTGGTAAGGTTTTTACCTTGGTTAGAGCACGTGTTTTGCATTCAGAAGATACAGTGTAATGTCTTTCTGATCTTAGCAGAAGTAGGGAGACTTTGAAGGTCATTGTTTGGGTTATCTCAACCTTTTAAATTACAGTGAGGATCACATAAGAGGGGCAGGCTCTCTCTTCAGCCACTTTCTTCCTGACAAAATCGTCCCCCTGTGAAATGGAAATTTCCACTCCTGATGTATGTACCTTACTGCAAGTGGTATTCTGTCAGTCAGGACCAACGCAGTTGAGACAGAAGTACTGGTGTAGGAAAGGTTAAACCTCAGGAACTTTTGCTTCTTGGTCTTCAGATACGTTCTCTTTTACATTTCCTGCTGCTGAAAATGAGGGAGTTTGCGAAATATGGCTGATTTTGATATCCGGCATATCCTTGTTTACTAGGCTCAATCTCAAGGAATGCCTGGAATGTGATGTTAATGCCACAGAGCGGGAGGACCCAGAGGAGGAGCAGTCAGGGGTCCGGTGGACACCCAGGGCAGGGGGACGCGGGGGAGGTGGGGCCCCGCCGGTACCGAGCGGGCGGGCCCGGCAGGCATTGCCCGTTTAAGCGGCGGCCACCGCTGTCCTCGCGTGCCCCGGCGGGCCCCGCCCGCGCCGCGCTATTTATAGACAAGCGGGGGCAGGGCCGAACGACACGCGAGCGCCGGGCCCGGTCCGCGGGGCTGACTGTGTGCGCCTTCCGCGGGGGGGTACA
>VZSR01003798.1:13773208-13873577 GCA_013398615.1 Brachypodius melanocephalos | reverse complement strand
TGTGCCCCTTCTCCCTGCGGGGGAACGGGCGGGGCTTCCCTCCCTGCTTCACAGCCCCGAGGCTTGTGCAGCTCCCGCTGAGCGGGGGGGGAGAGCGAACGGCCCTGCTCTGCAGGCCGGGCAGCGAAGGTTTCTGACCTGCCCCTTGTCCCCTGAGGAGAGAACACTGTCTTCTTCCCTTCCCCCGTGTTTCTTTCTCCCGGGGGTTTGGCACAGGAATCTCCACCTGTTCTAACTGCAAATGCTGGATTTTCCCTCTTCTTTTGGTCAATGCAAGAAACATGCAAGAAAAAGGCCGACGTGTGCTCACTGAGCAGTCCACCCACACTCTGAGCTGTGGAGAAAGGAATGGAATGCTTTCCTTTTGCAGAGGGATATCGTTTACTACACACAAACCATACTTTGTAAAACCAGTCAAGAGCCTTTGTCTCACTGCAGAGGCTGTGTAACTGTGCAATGTATTTGTATATCCCCTGTAATCAAAAAGAGGCTGTGCTGAATGAGACATCAGAATTGCCATACTGGATTAGAGCCATCTGCTTCAGTATCCTGTGTGAACCCAGCCAGAAAAAAAAGCACTGTTGAGGAAGGGAATGTGCATCTCCTTTTTTTTTTTTTTTTTTTTTTTTCTTTTTTCAACTTCAAAAATACTGTAGTATGTTGCTGCATATTACAAAAATTACTTCAATAGTTAGCATGCAGCTTGGAACCTTAATTTCTATTTGCTTTTTCTTTCTATACAGTGATAAATACTCATGTTAGTCATTAAAAAATGGCATTATTTCACTCCAAGTCCATTGGAGTATGGCAACAGTTTCCCTTCCCCAAAATTATTTCTGTATTGCCACTGTTTTTAACAAAGGATAAATCTAGTCAGAAACACTCCATCTCTGTCAGTAGTAGAGGAGATGGGTGTCCACATCTGATTCTTTCAATTTTTGCACCTTCCCTACAAGTCTTCATGTGAAAAGCAGCAGGTTGTTACCACTTTGTGGAACATCTTTCCTCCTGCTTTACCCGGGAGCACAACTGGATTCACTGAGCCACCCAGGCCTTTGGCAGGAGTGGTATCTCTCTGATCAGCAACTGCCCAAGTGTGACAGGCATTGAGAATAAGGCCAATTGCTTTAATGCCTCTGCCAGCAAAGCCGTGTGAGAGTAAATGAGCATGAGTCACTGAGTTGGAGTGGGTTAGGAGAATCTGAGACACTCATTTTATAGCTTTCCCTGGGTATTAGGGGATTTGCTTGCTTTTCAGAAATGTTCCTTCCCATACAGAAATGTGTTCCTTCCCATCACCTCCTTTATTATAAAACAAATCAACCAGTGACAGAGGGAGTTTACCTTGGAGGTATCTGGGGTGAAGAGAGCAAGAGTAATCTCTTAAGTGCAGGAACGCCCTCAGCACTTTAAACCACAGCATTAGAACAGGAGTCTCAAGTGTGCATTCGTAATGCTTTTGCCCTTTGCTCTTCAGAGGGTTGATTTGCTCTACAAATACTTTATGAACCTCTTGAGACTTTGGCACCGTGTTATTCTTCAAAAGTGTCCGCTAGTAAATTCCCACTGGATTAGAGCATGGCGTTCTGTCACAACATGTTGAATAACCATAGGCAAGTGTTGTCTCCATAAATACAGATCTGTGTGCATGGTAGAATCACACACGAAAACAGTTGAGACATGATAAAAAGATCAATCTTGTGTGAAAATAGTGAGAGGGTTGAGTGCCTCATGCGTTCTGAAATGGACAAACAAAATTTGTAAGTCATTCAAGGGTAGCCTTGTTTGTATGCTGTGTGTGCTGGGGTGTCATCTTTTCTTTGAATAGTTGACAAATTGAGCACAGCTGAACCAAATAAACTGAGGGCTACGTATTCACAGACCTTTATTTTGCTGTGTAGCAGCAGTAACTGCACTGAGACTTGTCTGCCAGAGGGGATTTTCCTGATGAAGTTTGTAGCATGGGGAATTTTGGTCGGGAGTTTGTAGTCTGTCTGTTGTAAAGCTGAAATACACAGTTATATTTCTGAATGTAAAAAGAGCTTAACTGCTTAATGCAGCTTCATGTGTCAATAAGAATACCTGTGCTGCAGGCCTGATTGATGTGCTGGACCTCAGCTCTTTGCATACCCAAAGCCTTTGGCTTTGGCAGAGTAACAATAACTTTCTTTTGTGTAACCTTGCCAAAAATCATACTATCGCAGGCTTCAAAAGATGAGGAATCTTCTGTTTTCCCCTGGCTTTTGCTTACTGTGTTCAGCATGTTCCTCTTTTGGGCTCCTCCCAGGTGCCAGTTGGTACCACACTGCAGGGGAGATGGGCAGTACTTTTTTGCTCTGTTGGAACATTTTGGCAGGTGGACAGGAGGTTTGGCCTTTGGTAGATTTGAGCTGCTGAGGCTTTATGGTGCCAAAGCTTCTCACAGAGACTGGCCTGTTAGTGCAGGCAACTCTGCTTGCATCATCACTCAGGTACAGGCTTGGTGTCATCCTGTCATCACACCAAAACGCCAAAGAGAATTATCAGTGAACTAACAGAGGAAACACAGTAAACCAAATCATACTTCTTCAAAGGACAGCAATGTTCTGGCACTTTCAGAGCTCACTTTCAACAGCTTGCACTCTCACTTTTGCTCTTGAACTCGTTTTGTAATCTTTGATTTTGGACTATTTGGCTGATTATTTTGTGTATTATGAAAACCATTTTAGATGTCATTTAGTCCCGCTCCTTGTTTAACAGATGATCTAAAGACGTCATCGCTCAAATGTTTTTGTCATAATGGTAAGTCCTTGCCAAGCAGTCCCACCGAATTTGATGGGAGTATTTTGGTAAGTTCATTTTTGTTGGTTAAATTTTGATGCATATTTCACTGCAAATAATTTCTCTTTATAATGTGTTGCATTTGAAATTTACAATCTGAAGCTTTAGGAACTGCAGAAGTTTTTCAGAGTCATAGCTGAAGATATCTAATTAAAAAAAAAAAGAAAAAAGAAAGAGAAGATTATAGTTAAGAAAAAGCAGTAGGGGGTCAGAAGTTCACAGCTGATGGTAAAATGGGCCATATGTCCTTTTAATCCCGATTCAGGAGATAAGTAAAGATCTGTGTCAGACTCCTTTTCAGACATGTTTAGAACCACAGAAGGAAGGGATACATTTTAAGAGTCTCTGTCAGTATTTAACGTTTTTTATATATAGGCAAGAGAGAGATGGGAAAGAATTTTTCTTTTTTTTTAAGCTCGTTATACCAGTTAGGAAAGGTTGGTTTCATAGTGTGGAATTTTTGTTTGTTTTAGTATATCTGAGAGTGCAATTAGATTTGGACAGTTTTGTGAACAAATGGCTTTTTAAATATCATATTTGTTCAAACAAAATGTAAGTAATTTTGTTGAGACCCTTATGAAAAAAACCCCAAAACATCTAATGGAAGTGAATATATGGACTAGAAAATATCTGCCCACATGCACTTCAAATTGTCTGTCCAACATGCTCATTTTCCTTCTCTTGAAGATGCAATAATATTTAGTTCACTCTGGCCAGTTGTGTGTTCAAAATTCAATAGGTAACGTGCAATCTTTAAAAAATATATTGCAATAAAGAATGGTATATACCATTCTCTCATTTAACAAGCAAAAGATGGTGGAAAAATAATATAATTTTACTCAGGTCTAAAGTAACTTAGTAGTGGTAGTTCTTAGTTGGCATGTCTTGGACAACTGACTATATGTTCTTTTTAGCATTTAAAGCTTATCCTCTTCCTGGCTTTTTTTTTTGAAGGTCTGGATGGAAACACAGCCAAAGGGAACCTGGGCGAATTTTGTCAACACAGCGGGCTCATCATTCCACTGTGTCTTCCAATGAAGCAAGTTGATTTTCTCCCTGATGGGTTGAAGAAACACAGGCTGTCCTGGTAAATGAGGTCAGAACTGTTGAATATTAACTTTCCAAATACATGGGTTGGCTTGTGACTAGGGCACTGTTCTGCTAACCAGGCAGTATTAGGTCTGGGGAATCCCATTTTTTGCTAGGCTCACTGGAGTTTGGCCTCCAGAAAATAATTCACTCTGATTTCTGTGTTCAGAAAGTAAGAGTAAACATGCTCAGAATGCTAAGAATGTTCTCTTCCTGATCTTTCCTAACAGTAATTTAACCATAGTAGTGCAGAGGATAGATTATTTTTAGCCTGGATTCCTAAATCTGGGAGAGACCCAGTGCAACCTTGATGTTTGTGTGAGTAATGTGGATTTCTCTGGCTAACTTTGGCTTTGACAGCAAAACAGTGTCTGAAACTAGGCTGAGCAGCATCGTAGGCTTGGAAGAGACCAAATAATTCTGTGACAGGGAGACTTTATCATGAGCTATGCAGCAGTGAGGTGCACAGAAGACTGACTTTGTGCTCATGGAGTTCATTGATTGATGTTATTTGCTGACAGTCACGTGGAGCACAGTGCCATCTTGAATGTCCTCAGTGCTGTCCAACCCAAGAAGCTCTTCTCCCATTGGAAAACAGAGATTTTCATATGAAATTTGGACTGTACCTGAACTACTCTTAGAAAAGCAATGTTTATTACTTATGAGTTAAAATTTAAACTCAACTGTTGGCCTAATTGCCATCAGTGAGTCCAACAGAAACTGCAGGTAATGACTAAGGACTCATTCCAACCAGTGATAAGGTACATGGGCAGGACTCTGTCACCAGCCTTTGCTAACTGGGCCTTACTTGAGATCTCTGGAAAGTTTCCATGCAAGAGGAATCCTTTTGGCACTGTGGGGCTTTCAGGAATATAGTATTTGAATGTCATGAGGAGGAGTTGCTATTTGTTATGTACAGCCTGCCTCTGTACTGAGAGCTGTTCTATTCCTCTCACACAGAAGTTGTACTCTGGGATCTGAATTTTAGCACTGAGAGCATGGCACATGCAACTTCAAAGAGAGTAATCAGGATGAGATTCATCGCTCAGTACATCACAGGGTCTCAGTATACCTTAGCTCTCACCAGAGATGGCAAAATCCTCTTCTGGCCCCAGCACAGGCTGAATTTCATGCAGGAATGCATTTCTTCAAAGCTATTTAAGCTCCTAGAAGTTCAGATAATATTTAGTGGGATTTTCCGAGTTGCACATCTCAAACATCTACAGCAAAGCAAATGGTATTAAGGTGTACAGTGAAATTTTTAAAAGTATTGTCTCCATCATGAGGCATCTATTGAAAAAAAGAAAGTACTGGAACAAATCTGGCTCCAAGTGTCCATCTATAATTGCCTTAGAAGTTTGTCTCTGACTTGAGTGGGAAAGGATTGTAAAAATACTGAAGTAATTGACTTCTAACTTCATTATCACACTGTGTGGTTTTATGATTTATTAAATAGTTGCCTAGAATGATTGGCCTGTATAGTTGTTTATTTGGTGTTAGGAAAAGCATTTATATAATTCTTTTATGAACTCTGCTCTTCTGAAGGGATGTGTTTGTCCCCTCTACAGGCATTCCTTCTCTGTGATGTTCACACGGTTTCTGGGAAATTGCCATGGCAAGAAAAATTGCATCTCTCCTCTCCTCCTCTTCTCTCCCTGCAAAGAATATCCTATTGTTTGTGAGAGGTAAGTGCTTTGGTTAGCAGCTGCAATCAACAGTGTGATAGGTGGTTAATATTAACAGCAGTGGTTTAGTGTGTAAGCCAAGTTCTAACTATTTGAAAGTGAAATTAGAGCTGTCAGGCCTCACACTGTCCCGCTGCTGACCACTGAAGATTTGCTAAGCCATTGTTGGTGGTGTTTGAGAAGCTTATGGTGGAGGCAGCAGACTAAACCTCAAGATTACTATACATCAACTTCGTCTTAGTCCCAGCATGGACTTTCAGATGTGTCTCACTCCTGGGTGAAACAGCTTCTGTTTCAGCCAAGGTAACAGCAGGCAGCTTTGGGTGTCACTGTGTTTATGTACCCAGATTACTGAGAAACCGAGTAAGAATGCAGCTGTGAGCCTTTAAAGCAGCATGCCATGGAAAAATAAAACACAAAGTGTGTATGTGCATGGAGGAATGTACCCAGTGTTTTGCACATTCCAGCAGAGGCCTCAGTAAAGACTGGAATTTTAATTCTCATCTGACAACATTCCACAAAGACAACTTACATTCCCTTCCTATTTCCCCCTCCCAGGAGATTAATGTAAAAAAAAAAATTGGCTGGTTATTTATTGTGCCTTTGCTATCAAATAACTCTGGGAATGCTCAGAGTAGCTCGAGTACTTGGGGTTAGTTCCTCATTTGGCTTTTCTGGGATTCATTAGTGTTAGCTGTTTTTCTCCCGTTATATTGCCATTCAGAATCAAGATTAGCAGTGTCTCCAGCTACCAATCCCCACATGCCTGTTAGTGTAGTATAAGGCAGAAAAGAGGTGAGGCAATGACTCATGTAAACTTCTTAACAGCATAATTAAAGTACAAAACCCCACCTATCCCAGTAGGAGCAAAGATCTTGAGCTGCACAACACCTGCTGTACAGTATTCTTATGTTTGTTCCAATTTTTTTTTTTTGTTCTGAACACAAGTATGGAAAGTAGGCCCATGTTCAAGAAATTTGAATGAAGGAAATGTTGGTTTTGGAACTGACATCAGTGTGAGATCAGGAGAACCAGACTTTGCACACAGTCGTCTGTTCATTTCTGGATTACAAACTATATACAAAAAGGTGCAGAAGTCTGTTTCCTCTATATAAGTAGGCCTGCCAGCATTCATAATTATCCCATTTCAGCCACAGCTCATGACTAAAATAGTCAGTTAGTTGGTTGTATAGCTGAATTCATAAAACAATGAGTCTAAACACTTCAAATGAGGATGCTTTTTTTTCTCTTATTCTAATTCTAGTACTAGTCACAGTAAAACTTTATTGCAAAAGCTTCTGTTTAGCACTATTTAAAAAAATGTCATCTTAGAAGAAAACAACTGTCAATGAGATTCCAATGAGATTCCCTTCTCTATTCTTTTTGCCTTTTAATTGATAGTCGTGTTTTAAGAATGTCAGTTTTGGCTCATACTGTGACATAACTACTGTAAGAAGCAGAGCACAAGACCCACAGTCCAGCAAGGGGGAAGATGACTTAAGTTATCCTTTTCTGCTTCTATGATTCTAGACAGCTTCAGCAGCTAGAGAGATTTACAGTACATAGAGAATATCTCATGTGTGACATAAATAACACCGTTGTGTCCTGTAGTACTGTCCCTGGCAGACCTCTGGCACCTGAACTGTCACTGGGATGCTCAGAACCACCAATGCGTTGTGCATTCCTTGACTTCATTCTTCTCATGTACCTTTTCCTTGCGTAAATGGGTGAGAATCTTTGCTCACAACTTCAATTATTTCCTAACATAGATTAAGAACTCTGGAGTTGTCCAAAGGGAGACACTGCAGAGATTTGAAAGCTAATTAATGTGTAGGCAGAGCTATTTTTTCCCCTCTGATTTACACTACTACTTTTCAGCTCAATCATGAGCTACTAGAGGAGATGAGGACAAGGATCACACCACACATCCTATACATGGCTTACCTGCCATGGCAGGGAAAGCTGTCCTGCAGCCACGCATGGTGGCTGGGAGGGATCTTATAGGGAGGAAAAGGAGCAAAGAGTCCATTGCCTGTGTCCCTGTTTCCTGTGTCAGCCATTTGAGATGGCCAAGCTCCCTCACCACAGGAGAGGCCCACCCTATTCAAGTTAAGAAATTGACTCTGTGCTTATGAAAAAGACATCAGTTATTGCCCAAGCCCCCCAAAACCCCTCAGGACATCTCAGAATCTTCGTCCCACCCCATTTCCAACAAAGGCATGACAAAGTGACTGTGAGATCAGCTTTCCTTATATACATTCTCCCTCTGTACCATGTTGGAAGCATAAAAGAATAGGCAAGTGGAAACTGTCCCTTAGGAAGACCCTTTACAGAAGGAAAGCATTTATTTGCCTTTGTCTGATTGTTCCTTGGACCCTTTTAGAAGAGATGGTGACTCTGTGCCAGCGTATCTGCCAGACTGTGCTGTGCCATGGCCCCACTGGAGGTGTTATGAACATGGTGTGCTCTTGGCTCCCTTCTGCTTGGAACACCCTGAACCTTCAGAGGGTCTGTTCACAGCACACGAGGAAGACAGAGACTTTAAAAATTCTTGTCCCCTAATCAAGCTTAAGAACAAAAGCAGTGAGCAGGAGAGCTGGTATGTGGGCTGGCTGCCTGGAAGGTAGCCCTGGCCTTCAGAAGTAAGATCATGTGGTTGTGTCAGGAGGGTTTGCTGACAGACATGGCTCTGGCTTAGGGATCACCCGATGCAGTGAAGCACCTGCTTCCCTTCTGGTAAGGAGGAAGAATAGCTGGGGGGAGGTTGATGGGCCAGAGTGGGAGCTAGAACATTCTGAAAGCCTTGCTGGGAATTGGCAAATGCTCAGGGGCTTTGAGGGCCTAAGTATAATAATCTATTTAATTACCTTTTGCCCAGCATCCTAAGCAGTGGCTGGGCATTCTCTGAATCTGTGAACACTAACCAAACCAAATAATGAATGTTCATCTCATTCTCTTTTTTTGTGGGTTTTTTTTTTAAGTTGAATTATATAAAAGCAAATCCTCCATTAAAATCTTGTATTTTTCAGGTTAGTTGTAGTTTCACATTAATGCCTGGATTTGATACTGCTTACAATAGCAGTGAAGCAATTGTCTTTTATGGTAGCTATAAATCTCCTTATTTTCCAGAAGTTAATAGTTTTAAGGCTCTCTTATTACCAGCAGTAAGTCTAATTTTCTAACAAGATGGTGCTAATTGTATTACTCTGGTTTCAGCAGTTTTCTTTGTGTCAGAGCCCCTTAGAGGGGCAGTAGATTCTTAGCCAGAGCTCTTGTTCTGGTCCTGTAAAATGTAGTTTTGTTGTAACAGTAGCTTGTTCTTAATAATTTTTATCTGCTTTATTAATTTATTATTGTCTGGATTTTGCTACATCAATTACTTTTGCATTGCTGACAGCCTAACTGCATGTAGTTCAAATAGATCAGTATCCACAAACTGTCTCACCTTATCGTAATTGCATTACTCCCATTTCAGTGAGTACAGCATTTCCCTCACCAGCTGGTAGAATTTTGATGGTACTGAAAGTAAAATTCTCAAAACATTGCATTACCTGAAAATTAATTTGGAAAACTATCCCCAAGAGTCTCTTTCAAAGTCTGCTTCTGTGAAAAATAAATGGACATGTTAGAATCTGCCTTCAGCCGTGAGAGTTTTTGAGGCAAGTAATGTGTAGTCACATCTTGCTTGTGACCTTCCAGCCTTCACAGTTGCTCTTGGGCATGTCTCAGTGTGTGGCCCAACAGATGTGAAAGGGAAGTAAATGAAGAGCAGGGCTGTAGTCAGTTCTGCACAGGGAGATGAAAATACATCTTACGGGGTCGTGTTATCTGGCTGAACCTGTGACACAGTCTCAACTTTAGCAAGGTAGAGGGACGTAGTGTTTTGGACTGATGTTAGCTCCTGTTTTCAGAGACTCCCTTTAAAGGCCAGTGTTCCAGCAAGAATTCTTTTCAGTTTGTGATCGTTATTAAAGACTCTGAAGAAAAGCAGATTAGAAATTACAGTTGCATTTGGCACATACTGCCCTGTTAATTCAGCATCCTAAGAAAAGGATCACTGTGGCTGAGGAGGCAACCAAGGAACTAAAGCTTTCAGAGAACCTGTTACTTCCTCTTTGCTGTTGGAAGCTTTGTTTCATTCTGCAATAAAAAGCTCAGGATCCTCTGGAAATTCGGGTTATTGATCCTCTTCTCTCTCCCATAATCCTCATGTCCTTCTTGAGTCTCGTTCTGCAGTGCAAGCCAGAAATGTTCTGACCTGTTTCTTTGTCTTTGGGAGTTGCTGCCTGGTTGGCCTCAATGAAATGTGTCACTTCACCTTCCTTTTGGATGAAGATAGATCCATGTTTTTGCAGTTTAGTAACATCCGGGACTGGTAAATACTTAGGCAGGGAATTCATACCCCTGCAAACTGTGACGGTGGAAAGCAAAGCTGGCAGGTGTGCAGCGCCAGCTCGGGGCCCGCTGCAGATCTGCCTTTCCTTGCTGGCGGGCGGCTTGCTCGCGCCATCTGCCGGAGCCTCCTGCTGGGAATGCTGCGGGAAGCTTGGCAGAGCGGGGGGAAAGAGAAACGTGCCTAAACCAGAAGGACTCGGTGTGTCATCACGCTGTGAGCAACCAGGTGGGAACAACCATCTCCAGCATGCGTGAAGTGTAAGGAATAATTAAAGGTTTGTTTGTGGTTGCATTCATTACGACCTTTCTGGTTGTTTTTAGGACACACAAAACTACTGCAGCCAGTTATATTTAGAACGGTGTACAAATCTGTATAACGCCGTCTTTTATGGGATTTGCTGCTGTGCAGAAAATAGGAATCTGCAGGTAGTTTAGTGAAAGCTAAATAGGATAATTACTATGTGGATTAATCTAAAATGGTTTGCTAGTTATGGGAACTAAAGCATTGTTTGAAAAATAGCAGGCCACAGACTAATTTCAGTTGTACAAGGGTGTTATTCTGTGCATTTTAGATAAGAACTCAGTGGCTGCTGGTAGACTTTGAGAACTTCTGTGCCTCTCTTGTCCTCACCTGCCCATTACGTTAATCTTTTTTTTTTTACAAATCAAAACAAAATGGAAGGTTATTTCCAAGAAAGCTTCTTATGTGGCACTCTGTCCTGCGAAGATTGCTTTGTGTTACCTAAGCTAAATGTCACAAAATAGTTTGTTTAAACAACATACTCCACATGGGAGAGGTCAGTCTACACTAAAAACACCTCATTTAGGTTTTTGTCAAAATTTACATAAAATACAGGATTTCCCTTAGAGAAACTGAAGTTGTGGTGCAGAATGTCATTAAATTCATGCTTATGCCTTGGATAAGGCCTTACTGACTAGTGGCATTTCCAGGTAGTTGGTGAGAGTTTCATATTGGTTACAGGTAGGTCACGAGGTATTGGTTTCTTTTAAAGTGTTGGGAACATCAAACAGTGTCTGCAGTCAGTACCATTGTTCTTGTTCCTGCTCTGGGTGGAGTTACAGGTGTTAACCCCTCCTGGGATTTGTTCCCTTGTTTGGTAACCAGCCTTGGCTCTTAAGTTACGTGGTTAGAAAAGAATAGATGACCTACGCCCAAAATTGAGCACTGAACACAAGCACTGCTTTTTCTGACATGGCTTGACCTTCTCATAATTGCAGCCATCTGGGGAGTGGTATCAGCCTGCTCCCATCTGCTGTCAGTGATTCTTCGAGGGGCAGTTTGGCTTGTGAGTGGAAGGGGTACCTGACTTTATTGCCTATCAGCTAATACTGGAAAAGCGAAACATAAATACTTGGTTCTCAGGTATAAACAGCTACAGACTTAAAATTTGGATCTTTTTATTCAGAGCTGAACTTTCAGAAACCCTTTACCGTATCACTTTCATGATTATCTGTGACACAGCACTGTCACCTTTGGCAACCGATAAGTCTCTAATAGGAATAAAGCCTGTAGTAGTCCATGGCAGCAAGCAGGCTTACTCAAGGGAATTAGGAATTAGCCTTTAGTAATACCCTCAGTGGATGTTTGCACATCTTCTACCAGAGCTAAAAGAACCTCTACATGCTGAAGGCTATGGGGAATACTTTGATTTTAGACAGAACATTATCTTGCTATGTCTAACTAACACACAGCCCAAGGATGTGGTGCTTTCTTCAAGTCTGACGAGGTAGGTGTTTCTCATTTCTCAGCTTTAAGGAAACAATGAAGATAAATGGGTGCAAAGTGGGTGCAGGTGAGAACATAAATGAGGTGGTCTTTTTTTACCACTTTAGCAAAGCAGAAAGCTAAATAAGGCTCGTTCTGCCTTCAGGGAGATGAGAGGTGCCTGTGTTTTTCTCCCAAGAGGTGGTTATCTCTTCCAGTGTGTCTGCTGATACTCCTTCATCCTAAGGAGTTTAAATATGAATGCTTCTTTTAACACAATAATATTTTTTTATATCAAGACATTCTCTATCTTCTCTTTAAGACAAGAGAGGGATTATTTTTCTTCAAAATGAATAACGAAAGTAAATTTTTAGTCATCTGACGGGTGCTTGAGGAGAAAGTACAGAGGTACATATATGTTTTATTATTTGCTTGTTAAATGCTTTATTGAAGTTCAGGGGATTTTGTACTCATTATACTTGTAGGACAGAACATTGCTGATACACAGAACAGTAGAAGAAATAGATGATGAATGGAAAATGCTTGATGCTGTAAGCATGATGCAAGGCAGATTCCAAATTACCTGAATTTGTTTAACTGGTGTTATTTTCGTTTCACTGTCATGAGTTTCTCTTCAGTGCTCCTTGATCTGAAGCAAAGGGATAGAGCTCTGAACGTTTGTAGTTCATCTTACTTTACCAACCATACTGGAATGTCTTATGATGACAGTTACTTTGAGATGAACACATAACAGAAAATCAAATTAGATCAATAGAGTAGCTTTCTTCATATCTGTATTGATTATGTGGCTGCTGAAATGGAGCTTGGCATGGACTTAGTCATCAACTGGGCCTTGAGTGGCTGAGGTGAGAAATTGCCTAGCCCTTACTGTTCTGGGCTGAGAACTTGGGAGTTATGCAGGGACTCAGTGCACAGCAGCTGGGAAGTGCTGGTGAATATGGATGTAGCAACTCCAAGGAAAGCTCAATGGCAGCCGTAAAACCTCAGTCTTATGGTCATCTGCTTTTGTTTGTGAGGACTCACTCTTTTGCTGGGTGTTCATGCAACTGTGTTTGTCATAAAGACTACATAAACTACTACGTAAACTACAACTCAGACATTCTCTTTGCAGCCCTAACTACCAGTTTCAGGGGTGTCAATAGGAAATCCTTCGAAGTACCTTTCTACTTGGAATTTCTTACTAATTTTGCTGCAGAAATCTTGCTTGATGTACAGCTTTCTGCTAGAAATACCAAGCTGAATGATACCAACATGTGCCTTCACCCTTTCATTGGACCACACAAATTTGGAAATTAAAAGTTTGTAAGTAAGTTGTGGGCAAACATAGTTCTTCCAAGAATCCGTCTTGCAAGGACAACTTGGATAAAATATGGGTTGAACTGAGCAAGAGTAATGCATTATCAAGTAAAGTGTCTGCAAATGGAGTCCATCAGGGATATAGTCATCAGAACTAGTTGCGTATGTATGTGTTCAATGCTACAAATGCTTGCTTTCAGTCTTAATTCTGTTGAGGCCAGTTGCCAGACTTGCTTGAAACTACTTGCCATTATAACTAATTTAAAATGTTTTGCATCAAGCTGAGGCCAAGATTTCATCTGATAAATATCAGTGGTTCAAGTTGCCTTATCACCATGTTTTCTCCTTGTTCAGTTTGGAAATTTTGTTTCATTCACAGTTACAGCTAGATGCGTCCTGATAAAATAGGTCTTCAGTGTTCACTGAGTTCTGTTTAATCTGCTTATTGCCTCCAAAAACCAATGTCAAAATTCTGATTCAGATGTGTGTATACTGAGAATTGCTTGGCTGCAGTGAAACAATACAACAACAGTGGGCCCAAACTTACAGATCCTGGAAAAGCCTAGTTCATATCAACTTCATTAAAAGTGGAATTCAGCCTACTGCTGAGGGCTGGCATAAAGCCAATCTATGCTTAACTCTCCCTAAGTCCTAAAATATGCACTGCTTTTGTTTCTGAACTATGGTAAATTTTATGTGGAGAATTTAACACTTGGAAGGATTGTTATTGTTACCTGGAAGGATTACTACAGCCCCAAAAGCTGTAGCAAATGCTAAGGGGAAAAAAAATCTGAAATGTTCTATTGCACAGCACAAAAGAATACTTCTTGTTGATAATTTGATGAAAATTCAAACTAGAGACCCTGGAACACATTTTAATTAAGAGAGATGAAGGAGAGAAGTCTGCAAAAATGAGTGTGAGCAGCCTGGACTGAGATGACAGCATGAGTAGTTCCTAAAGATGTGCAGATTCATAGAATCACTTTTCTAGAGAAGTGTGATGTATGCACCAGAAAGGGGCTTCCTGTGAGGAAGAAAATGCCTCCAGCCGTACCTGGGCACAGATGGACGAATGCCATTGCTCTTCCTGGTTGGCCAAGGTGTGGTTCCGTGGTGCTTGGCAGGAAACAAATCCCAAACATTTGTGGTGCGGTGAGCTGTGATGGCAGGGCTCAGGGCTGATGTGGGGCAGGAGAGGCTGGGACAGTGCAGTTAAGCAGTCACCAGCTGCTGTGCTCATGGGCAGGGAAGCACAGTGGTTGTGCTGCCCCTCCTCAGAGCTGCCATAGCACAGAGCTTCCTGTCATTTGCAGTCAGAATGGAATATTGCTCTGCCAGCCAGAGGAGGGCTGTTCCACCGTCTGCAAGGCGCCTTTCTGATGGTGTGCAGGATGTCTCTTCTGCAAGCTCTCTGCGCTGCTTTGCTCAGACAAAAATTTGGCTGTCAAAATGTGAAGTGGTAGTTTCATAAGTCAAGCAATATAGTTAAAAAACCTGTTAAAAGCATTTTTCCTTTCTGAATGCACCTTGAAGTCAGTGTTGCAGCAATAATCGTGCTAAACATGCATGTAGCTGCAGTCTAGATTGTCTGTTCTAGCTAATACACATTTTACACTCCTGAGTTTTTCTCAGCTTAGTGAGTAAACATATAGTCTTAGCTGACTGCAAAAAGATTAATTTACTTTGGTGGGCTTAATCTATGACATAGACTAATCTTGGTGTGATCCTATTACTGCAAGGTCAGCTGGGATTTTAGTGTTTGATTGTCTTGCTTTGCTCATTTGATTCCAGCATTTGTGGTTTGGAGCAGTTTTGTCTTTATTGGTATCTCTGAGACTTTGTAGTCTAGAGAGAGATACCTGACTAACGTGATCTCAACTTTGAAAAGGTTAGGAGATTGTGAAGGAGGTGAAAGGGAGGTCCTTGTCTCATGGTGTACCCCCTCATCAGCATTACTTTTGAAATTTAAGTTTCAGCAAGAGAAATCCACCATCATTTGTCAGATCTCTGATCTGTGTGGCAGGGGTTGGTCATCTGGAAGGTATTGCAGTGATAAGTGTTGCTAGCAGAAATGGAGAGCCTGCCACTGATGGAGCTGGTAAAGGTGGTAATTCTAAAATTGCCCCTGGACCAACATCTGCCTAATGGGTCTGTCACAGGTGACTTCTCTTTGCCTCTCAGCAGGGCCGGCTGGTGGCTCAGGTCTGGGTGTTGCTGGTTGATCTGTAGCTGCCCAGAAGCTGTTTGTTCCCAGTGATTAACTTGGCACATCTCACCACTGAGCATGAACTGCAGCTGATGTCATATCAACAGATGAGAAGGATGATGTGCTGCTGACAGCCTGTGAGTGAGAGTTTATGGTGATGCCTTCTCTGGCATAAGCACTGCAGCAGCTCCTGTTGGCAATCCCAAGGAAATCAGTGAAAACTTCAAGGGGTTGCCCCCTTCCTCTACAGAGATTGGCAGCAAAATGCACAGTCGCTTTTTTATCTAGTGCCTCATAGGCAGATGGAAGAAATGGATTTTTCTCCTAATTGGTGTTTTCAAATCTTCTCCAATTTAATTAAGCTTCACTGATTTAATGCAACTTTCTTAACAAATATCGATCAACAGAAGGTAAAACACTACAGTCAGAAAACATCCAGCATAATGGCAAAAGTCACTGGAATGTCACAGCACTCTGTGAGTTATGCAATGGCAATAAACAGGGACCAGCAATACACTGACAGGTGCTCAGCTCTGTCAGACAAAAACATGCTGATTCACTGCTTGCTGAGGTGTGCTAGAGTTGTTTCTGGACTGCATCATCTGTCATGGGTAAATTCAACTGAAATAAAGACACCTCTAAGTGGTAGGGTTATGATGCAGAGAAGTGGGATGATAGTATTATGTTTGTATTTCTCTTCCCTTTTCTTTTTTCTGGTGGTGAACTTTGAAATGGGATGTTAGGGTTTTGTAGCCATTCCTTTTAAATTAGCATCCTTTGGAGTTCAGCTGAGGTTTCCCTTTCTCTTCTCTTCTCTTCTGTAGAAAGTTTCATTAATTTTGGGAAAGTACTTAACACATCTTGCAAAACTTTGAACTCATTACCATAAAGAGCTGTGGGCTTCTTAGTATAGCTGAGAATGTTCTTTAAAAGTATAGAGATTGTGTGCTCAAGCACTTTGCAAACCATAAGCATACTTGTATATGTCAACTGATTTTACGAATATAATGAAATTGAGTGTCTTTGCATAGGTTTATATGATTGTTTCTTTTATTCAGGTAGAGAAACCAAGATATTCATAATATGGAGTGACTTGCATGTGGTCCCATAGAAAATCAGGGACAGGAAGAGAATATCTGAATCTTAGTCCCTTACTTTACTTTGAAACCTGTTGTATATCTTATCTTTAAGTTATTTCGCAGCTAATTCATCCTTCATGCTGTCTTGTTCTTCTGGCACCAAAATGTATTCATATGCACATTTGTAGGTCTTCTCTAGGTTTCAGTTACCATTAATGCTAACTGGTCCAAATTTCTTTTGTGTATTTTATTTACTTTTTTTCATTTGAAAAGCATTTTTCACAATCAGGGCCAGCATCGTGGTGTAGAATAGCAGTACATCAGGGTTTAGGGAAGGTCAGTGGCCAATTAAATTCCTTTTCATACAGAGAGGTTTTTAAACCTCTTCTGGACAATTAATTGTGCATAATGATGAACATATTTGACTTTTCCCACATGCCGATGTATTAAATATTAGCCATGGTTGTATTTCTGGGGGAAGACGGATGATACTCCATGAGAAAATCCTGATTCCCAAGGAAACGCGCGCTGCAGAGCAGCAGCAGGTGGCGCCTGGTGAGTGAGAAATGCCGAGTTTGGGGAGCGGGAGCCCTTCCCAGGGATCCCACCCGGTGGGTGCAGGACTGGACATTCTGTGTCTGGCACTTTGCAGCCCAGCCCAGTGCTGTGAGTTAGAGAATTGGTACATTACCACAGCATCTCAGGGAAGTCTGTCCTTCTCCGTTTGCAGAATTGATAGCAATTCAGTTATTTCCTAGTAAGAACCAATTGCTTCTTCTACCTCGGGAGTGATAAAACACAGCATTTAATGTTGAATATTAGCAGAGCTTCCAGCACATCTGCTCTTCAGACATCCCTTGGTTACCCAAGCAGGGAGCAGGGGTTTTGTCACCAGTTGCAGATACTGGCTTGTGGTGGGAAGCAGAAATAAGCGACTTCCAGAGCTACTACCTCATTTGTTCAGTTCTCAGATCAGTGGAGTGTTGTGGTTTGGTATCCAGTGGAGCAGTTCAAGGCTCCCATGCTGACTTGTCATTAAATTACTCATTTTGCTTATGCTCTAATTTTTCAGTTCCCTCCTTTTCTTCACTACCCTTTCAAGTCTTCTGTTATTAGCTAAGTAAGAAATATTCTTTCCTGCAGCCTTTAGTAGGTCATAGATATGGAAATGTTCTGGATTTATTTAACTAGCTTTGTTTGAGACATGGTAATGCATTGACACAAGTGGTATATTGAATGCTGAAACAATGATTTTACTCAAATTAAATTAAAATATAAGCTTGTGTAATTCTTCTGAGATCTTGTTCTCATTGAAATCTATGTCAAAACACACTTGCTTTTGGTATTGTGAGGCTGAAGCTAATTTCTGCCTGTGCTTTGCACTATAGGTTAAAGTCACTCAGTCTGAATCCCATCTTCAGTGGGGGGCCACCATCACTGACAATGGTTCTACCTGTGAAATCAGTCTGGTTTGCATTTTGGGTCTGGGTTTAGACCCTGCTCACACCTAGGAGGCTCCCAGCATCTTTCCAGTCTGCCCAGCCCAAAAAATTCTTGGTGTTCTCCTCTAGCTCCAGTTTGTGGTTCCAATAACAGGGTTAACATTCTGTTTTTATTACGGAGCAAAAGTAAGTGTATGGATGTACAGACAGTTTCAGACTGTTTTAGACATAGGAAAAAACATTCCAAACTATATTTAATAATATTTAAAGGCATTTTATTTATGACATCTAATTGCTTGGATAGAAACAGAGTGTTTGGAAAATAATGAAAATATAGGGAAAATGAAGAAAAAAATCTTGACCTGATTATTCAGACAAACTGATCCTAATGATCATGAGGGTGAATAGTCTGTGAGTTGTCACATAGACAAGTCTGAGACCAGTGAGAAGTCCTTTCTCAGGGCTGATGATGCATAGAAAATGGAAAAAGTTTCAGCAAAGCTGGTTTGTAAAATAATCACATAAAGTGCAGTGCATAATCCTTTTTGTCATCTGATTTATTACTATGACTGTGAGGACTGGAAAGAGTTATGGTTTTCTATCTGTCTAAAAGGAAAGTCACTTCTCAGTGTGCTGAGGCTGAACATCATTGTAATTAATTTGCTGTCATTATTCCTAAAGCAGAAGTGAAATCATAGAATGTTTTTAGAGGCTTAGCTTTGTATCCAGAATAACAATTTGCTTATTCTGTTTTAGTGTACCTAAAACAGTTATGAAGTCCAGCCTCCATACAATCTTATTATTATATTTATAGTCCTAGTTTTTAGAATTCAGGTTTTACCTTTCAAAGAACCACAAGTCAACAATTCTTTTCTTAGCTTGGAAGACCTATCCATTTGCAGAGTCCTAGGAGGAGACAAGGGCCTGATTTGTCAGACTGCTCCCAAGTGATTATAAATGTGCCACCAGCTCTTTCAGCTTGGTTGGAAGGTGAATGTGATCCCATAGTGAAGGAATCCAGTGTCCTGGTTTCAGCTCTGCCTCTCTGAGAGCAGCAGGAAGCTGTCACCAGCTCTGTAATTCCAGTAGGAGGAAATTTGTGCGTGAGGTAAATTATTGTACATGGGTACATGGAATATAATATACCATTGAGGCCTGAGTTTTCAGAAATACCCATTAACCATGGGCTAGATCCCCATAAATGCCAAGATTGATTTAGATAGTTTTCTATGCTGGCTAAGATAGGTTTTTATCTGCTTCAGTATTTGAAAAGTCATTTGAGGCAACAAGAATCTGAATTGAAGTGACAGCTTTCATTTGCTATTATAGGAGCTGTTGCTTTTTCAGCATTTTTCAAAATCAGGTCAGGAACTGTCTGAGCTTAAGCAGTCAAAATTAGTGTCTTATCAATATTGGAGCCTGTAACCAATTATACTGTTCCTTAACTGTAAAATTTTGTTAGAATTCTGGTTCTACTCTGGGTAATATTTATAGGAAGAAAAAGAGAAAGAGAGTACAAGCAGAAAATTATGCTGATGTGTGAAGTATGGGTCTGTTATCCTTTCTATGGAAGGTATTATTTAATGCCTTCCTGATACTTTAGTGCATGTCCCCTGCTAGTACATGAGCAATTCATAGATGAGGAAATGTGCAGCCCAGACAAGCTGGGAGCTGTGGCTGGTTTTCTCCTGGAAATCAACCCTGCTATCAGACTGTGGGTGAGGGGGAGGAAACCAGAGCCCAACCAAAAGGGAAAAAGGTGTTAATCACATCTGGAGGTTCATGCTTTGTACATCACACAGATCTTAGACACTCCCTTATTTGTTAGAGACACTCCCTTATTTGTTAGAGAGGAGAGTGCTTCCTTGCTTCCCAAGGGTGCTGAAGTTCAGGTTTTTAATGTTCAAGTCACTTGAATGTTAAGATGGGAAGTGCTGCAGAAATAGCTACCAAGTTCTAGGCAGTGTAATCTCAGTATAATACACTGTTATAGGCAGGGACAGATGAATGTGCATAACATTTTGTGCTGTCTTTAGCCATCATTTTTTTGTATTGCTATTTTTTTCCATCCCAGGTAGTTTCAAACCAAGGAAAGAAACCAAGTAACTCAGTTTTATTAACCAGAGATGAAGTCTCTGCTAATAGCCAGAGCTTCTTGTGATACTGTTTGAAAATACAGGAATGTCAAAAGTGCAGTGCTGGACAAATTTTCCTGTAAAAATGCTCTCCCAACACCATTTTCTGTGACGTGAGGTCTTCATTTCCATTTCTAATGTAACACACAGAGGCTTTGTAACTCAGTGAGATGGAAGCTGATTGTGCTTTAAATTGCTGTGTGCTGCCTGTACAAGTCTTCAATGTACTCAGGAAGGGGAAAGGAGCCACAGAGCTCCAAGAGAAGAACTCGCCATGGTCTGTGGTCAAATGAAGCCCATCCAACCATAGTTGCTCAAATGTTAGTACCAGTGATCATGTAACCACATGGAAAATTGTTAAACAGCTGGCAGCTAGCCCTGTGTAGCAAGAAGTCAGCTGGCTCAGCCTGCTGTTCAGTGGGCTTCTGCCTGCTGTAAAACTCTTCTGACGTTTGAGGATGCTGTAATAAAGCAGGGTCTAAGGAACACCCTCTATCCCAAATTCAAACCCTAAGGTTATCTGTCTGTGCTTCAATTCAGCACATTCTAAACTGCTGAGATGAACAAGTCGGTTTTGCTTTTAATTTTCAGTTTGAATATGTCTTTGTAGGTAAAATGCGATAAAGGGTGGGCCAATGTAGTGTAACATCTTTGATAGTCTGGAAAATGGGCTAGAGTACACCTGTAGGAAATTTGCAGCTTTACCAAGGGGAGCACAGCTGGAGGCTTTCTCCAACAAGCTGGAGGAATCAACCAACACAAACTTAATAAAAGTTTGCTAAGGCAAATGCAAAGCCTCTGTGTTAGTAGGACCTGGAATCCCAGTGAACAGCAAATTGAAGGTGAGTCAGCAGAGTGCCCGTGCAGCGTTGAAGGCTGTCTTAGTGAGAGGGAAATGTTTGTTCCCTCTGATTGGCACTTAGGAGTTTGCATCTGGAACACTGAGTTTATTTTGGGAGCCCCTTAGTACAGGATTGACAAATATCTTTGTAGGAGCCCTCGGGATGAGGGTGGTTGGAGTATGGAAGCCCCAGATGTAAAGGGCTTGTTCCCCTGGGGAGAAGAGGGTTAAGGAAGAATTAAGTTGCAGTCTTCCACTAAGTAAAGGAGTGTTAGAGGAAGGATGGAGCCAGATTCTTCTCATAAGTGCAGAAGGAGGAACCAATGCAGCAAGGGAAATTCCACAGGGACATAATGTAAAAATTCCTCTCAGAAGGGGAATGGTGGAGTACTGTAACAGCTTACCCAGAGGACTGGAAACACTGTCCTTGGAGGTTTTCAGCATTCAGCTGGGCAAAGCCCTTGGCCACTTGATCCAGCTCTTGAGATTGTCTCTCCTTTGAATGGGAGGTCAGACTAAGTGAGCGTCACACATTGCTCCAACTTTTTTTTTCTATGATTCTACAAATACAGGGATCATCTCCAAGGCTGAGGTGACAGTGTGACCTGGTGGGTTTCTACTCCCTTGACAGGTTATTGATACAAGATTGCTTGCATATGTTTTGTCATTTACTAGCATGGGGTTTGTTGTTCATCTGATCAGTGCAGATTATTTCTCATATGTGAGAGTGCTCACATGGGCACCAATTTACAGGCATGCTAGCACAAACAGAGTATATTTGTTTATCTTTTCAGTCCACATCTCATGAACTGATCTATTTTTTCTTTAAACTTGCTGTTTTCATTGCAAGAGAAAGAGAAGGGGCAGTTGCTAAATCAGAAAGGCTCTAGAATGGAGAAGCAGATAATGCTGAAGTAAAAGTACCACAAAGTGGCCCCCAGTCTTCCTGAGTTTAGGTGTAGAATTGACTACATGGAACCTCTTCCCTGTAGCTGTTACCTGCCAGTCACTTGCTGAGTTTCTGTGTAAACTGATACATTTTTAATCCAAATATGCTCTTGCCTAGGTTGCTGCAGCAGTGCTTTGAGGATATGTAGTTCACAGAAGAGGTCGGTTCTTCACCCAGCAGTCCCCAGTGACCTCCAGAGTTCCTATTCTCATGGTAGGTAACCAGCACTGAGCAATATTCCGTCTGTGCTTTGCTTTAGGAAAGCAAAATAAAAAGTCAAGAGCTGTTAAGTGTATTATGGGCCCTGGGCTGGTTTTTCAGTTAAACACAACTCTTAAAATTTTTGTATTGTATCACAAATGCCAAAGGACATCAAACCACCATGCTTTTTTTACAGAAAACATTCTTTTATGGCATCCCATTTTAAAAATGCTTTTAAAAAATCCATTGCCTATGGAAGAAACTTGTAAACTTTTGTTTACTACTCATATTAAATGCAAAGTGAAGGCAGGCCTAATTCTACATGTCTTGTACATGTAGGTCTTTACAGAGGTCTAAGCCTGTCTTACTCCTTCCTGTCAGTGTAAATAAAGTTCATTGGATTACAGACTGCTGCTTTCCATATTTAGTTTGACTGCTAGGGTGAGTGGAAACATTTTAGCTGACATGATGGACTACAGATCAAAGCTTTCAATCTATTGCTTTTTGTTTTAAACTAACATCAGACATCTCTGATGTGATATCATAGAATACAGCTCTATGAACAGCAAGAACAATGTTGGTTGGTTTGGTTTTTTTTTTTTCCTGTGGGCTGAAACAACTACAGTTGTCTCTAACCAAACTATTCACTTTTTCAAAAGATGTTGTGTTTTTAGGGCCTTTGGGAAATGGATCTATTCATGACTGCAGATGTTAAATTCCCATGGTGTGGTATCAATAAGATGTATAACTACCTGTGTCTTGGTGTGTTGCTTCTGTGCACTTTGGAATGGGTGCATCCTGCTTTTCCCAGAGAGCAGGCTGTCAAGGACCTTGATGGGGATCTTGCAAGCAGGGTGTTACCTGCCCTCTGCTTGCTTCTTTATGGAGGTGTATGCTCTTGGTTTTTTCGTAATCAGAGGCTGACCAATTTGATTTCATTACAAAACATGGAGGATGATGGACAGGTGTGTCATTTCACATCGTGAATTGTTCCATTTCAGAACCAGTTTATGGTCTTTCACTTCCATACGGTGCCAAATACTCATTTGTTGTCCAACAATATCCTGTGGCAAGAGATTACTGTGCTTTCCTCCCTCTGTGCTGATTTAGCCCACATGGTTACACAGATCTGATCCAGGCCACACAAACCATTGAATCAGCTCAACTGATGAAGCAGAAAACTCCAACATGAGACAGGACAACATTTGTTTAAAAGGTTTCCTAATGTGAGACTATACTCCTAAAACCACAAGCTCGTTTGGAAAATCTATTAAACTTGTGCTTCTCAATCACAGAGCTGTTGAAAGTGCCAGCATGGTGCGTGTCTCTGTTTCCCAATCTAGTGGAAATGGCCCATGAAGCCTTGTATAAACACAGTGGGGGCAAGAACATCAGCTTAGTTTTGCCTGATTTTTCAGCTGGGGTTAGTAGTCAGCAGCTTCTGTTGCACTGATTGCTTTCATCTGCCTCTTGAATGCAAATGTCCCTTTGGTATTGATGACTTGTTAAAATCCAGAGTGGTCCTTAAAACGCACCAAGAACAGTTACAGGGAGCTCAGACGTCTCAGAATCACAGATCCAAAGAGACTGAGTTAATTGAGTTAATTCCTTACTTGCATTCTACGCTGTGTTTTGCAGAACAGATTTGTTTTCTAAATTTCTGCTTTCTGGAGAGTATGTCCCTGTTTTTGTTCTTTGCTGACCGGAACAAAAAATTTGGTCCATCTCTGTGTATCAGTCTCTTCCACATTGTTTTGTTTTAACTTTCCAGCGCAGTTTTTTGTGCCTCCTCTAACCAGCTGCAAGCAGGCACCTATGCCAACTTTACTGAGGCGCAAAGGGATAAGCCTAAAAAAATATAATAAAGAGAAAAGTATGACTCTCCAAATAAATCCTCTAAGTTTGTGGTTCTGACTTAACCTCACAGTTACAAATCTGCTGTCCCTGTATACTCTTCTGAAATGGATCTCTGTTTTCTCAGTGCTTTCTCATCCACTGTCTTTCTCTAAACCAGACTATGTAACAAATTCCTGGCTGATGTCTTCTGGTACCAACTAGATATTTCCTAGTCAATAATTACTTTGTTGTTCTTTTAAAGCACCTTGTCTTGTCCTCATTTCTTGTTTGCCCTCTCCTAACTACCTCCTTTTGTTCTCTCTCTGCACATTTTAGGCAGAATAGTACAGAACAGATGCATTGAGATACTAGTGAGAATTCCTGAAGGTGACACACCACACTTTATCTACCCTCATTCCCTAATTATTTAGAATCTAACTGGTGATCTTATGAGTTGTTTGTAGGCACACTTGCCATCAGCAGTTATCCTTTAGGGCTCCACCAGGCCTCTAACCCATGGTCTGCTGAGGACCATCTGCTCTTTTCATGTGCCTTTCTACTGATACCAAAACAATTTCCATCTGACTGCCCTGTGCTTTGCACAAATAAAAACCTTTCGGGCTGCTGCTTCTAAAGTAGATTTACCTTCAATCACCATTTATTAAATCTCTGTCCATTAAAAACCATAGCTTGCAGAAGCTGTGTGCATTAAGCCTGATTATAGAGTCAGTAGAGAAGAGGGAGGGGGCCAGCAGTTGCTATCAGTGGATTGCCTTTTTTTCCTGCTTGGCTGGCTGCTGGTAACACTTGTGCCAGGGACCATATCGGAACAGGAGTCTCATAATTTTGTTCTATGTATTTGTCTTACTTTTTATTTAAGCTGTAACTTAATGGTTGTTGGCTCCAGGAAGAAACCTGCTCAGACTACATGACTGAAATCAGGTTTTCTTTGATGCTGAGGTACTAGTTCCATTATGGAGGGGATTAAGAAAGGAAAGTTGACAGGTTCCTTACGGAGGATGAGTGGCTCCTTCAAACGCAGTTCATTTAAAGGCTCAGCATCTGGATCACAGAGGGTAAGTCTGCAATTACCCAACTCGTTCAGCCAGAGGTAAACAGCTGGAGGCACTGTTTGGCCCTCTTGCTCTTACCAGCTGCTACTGTTATAAATGAGAACTATTCCCTTTGTGCTTAAGTCTCAGAGGTATCAGCTGTGTTCATTGCACTGGTTCTAGCAATTAATCTTATTCCTGTTCCAGGATTTCTTTCACAAGTTCCTGTCTTAAGGATCTTTGGGTTAAATGTCACTGTATAGGGTTAGCCTGTAATTATTTCTATCCATACTCAAAATCACCTTTTGATGGCTGTTGATACTCAGTGTTCATCACCAATTTAGGTGCAGTAAATGTGAAGACTGCTAGGATGTATACAAGATTTTAATATGATTCACTGAACTGCAGATGACAGATTCTATGAGACATACAGTCTGTGGTTAGAGTATTTGCTGTGTAGGTTGTGAAGAAGCAAGGCAGGAGAAAGAAGACATGAGTGACTGCTTTATGATGTATGAGCTCACTGTTGTTATCATAAGCTTATGTCTAGTAAATGAATAGTAAAAATTAATTTTTTAACTGTTTTCAAGCTATTAAGAGAATTTATGTACATATTTTGTCCATAGATTGATAGATTCTTTTTACATTTATAGACTAACTTCAGTTCAGGATTACTTAGATTGCAGCTCAACTGGCCTTTTTCAACTCATTCCACTCAAATAATGAGAAATAGTTTTTTGTCTCCTCTTGGAACCCCTGCAACCCTCTTACCTCCGATTTCTGCTGGTTGTCATCACAGTGTTAGAGTCAGATTCTAACTAAAGGAGTGAAAGGACATTTGAGGGAATAGAAACTAAGAGAAAAATGCCACACAGGCAACTAAGTATGTATTAAAATGTTTTCTTCTCTAAGAGGATTGTTCTATACTATGTGCAATATTGGTCATTGTCATCTGTGCTTGCAAGAGAGAATATGTCTGTGTTTGGGGGAATTTCTTTAGCAGAGACTGATGCTCATGGGCCATCACCAGGGGAATTCCAAGCACCATCTCAGTACAAAGTCATTTACAGATTTACAATGATGGTTTTTATGTCCTGACTGTAGACCCTGGCCCTTCTTTCTGACAGAGATTGTCAGGCTGCACATAATACCTCTATTACAGGCCAAATTACAGACAATGAGTGCTAGATGAAAAAAAAAAAAAAGACCAACTTCAGCTGTAATTTCCTTGTCACCAGGGCCAAGCTCAAACATTTGGAATCAAAACAGAAGGTGCTTGCTGTGGGCTCATTTTTTCCTCTCCTGATGGATGTAAGGCAAAGTGGCCAAATGAAATGTCAGCTAATGCTTAGCAAGTGTTACTTTGGGTAACTTTGCCCATTACTTGCACAGTTGTGTCCTGGATGCCTCATGACAAACCAGGCTGTCCTTCAAGAATCTTGAGTTTCATGAATCACTGTGTGTTGTTTGCTTTATCCCCCAGATGACTTCCAGCTTCATAGGCTGGCAGTATTACCTTTATGTATTGAATAATACAAAGAAATAATCATAAAGGAAGTTGAAAAGTATTTCCCCTTTAAAATGTCCCTGAGCCTGCTTTGATACTGCAAAGCATACAGCATTTTACTTCTTGAATGGAATAAAGTCAGAGTAAAATACCCAGGCAAAAATTGCTTAATTTTGTCCCACTATTCCCATGGGAAAGGCCAGTCAAGTGAAGGTAGAAAGAACACAGTTCAGGTTTTGTTTTTCTTGACTACTTATTATAAGAAAATGCTGTCTTTCAAAAGCTGAAAAGTGGCTTGCTTATTCTAGTCTTCCTAATTCTTTTGGTGTTTATTTCCTTTAATGTTCATTTCAGAAACAGAAACTTTACCTTTTGTGAAAAAAAGTTAGAGTTGAGCAAAAACCTAGATTTTTAGGCTTATTTAATAGACTGTGAGTGTTACTTCTGCCAGAAATGATGTGGGTTGGCTCTCTGACATCAGTAGCACACTGTCATCATCCAGGCAGGTGAAGTGCTCATCTCTGGGAGTCAGGACATCTCGAGACAGGAAACTGGGCACTGTTGTGCTTGAGAGTGTTTTGTATTGAATGTTAATTTTTGCTAATGATACAGCTGAAAACAGGAACTGAAACTGGTCTTGAGTGTGTGTGCCTTGTAGGGGTGTAGTGTTTTGGGATATGTCTGGAAAACCTATGCAGGAAATGGTTAAAGCCACGTGAGGTAGCCAAGCATTGAGGTTTATAATGAAAATTTCACCTGCTACTCTAATCTTTTCCCCTTTTGCCAATCCCGCTCTTGCTTTTTGCTGAGGAATGTGTAACAGTGTGTGGTCCTGGCCAATGGTTTTAACTTCCAGTTTTTACTGCAGTAGTGCTGGATACCAAGACTACTGAAAATGTATCCAGCTTAGCTCTTTACTCTGCTTAGCTTTCCTGTGTAGCCCCATTATTTTGACAACAATGCTGTAGAGAAAGATAAAATTTTGTTTCCTGAGCAGTTTTACAGAACCAGCTGTTGCTACTTGCTGTGCAATTAAAGGTGTCATTCTCTACCTCAACAGAGAATGCACTAAATGAAATGTGAAACCCATAATCTTTAAGAAAGGAGTGTCCTAGTGTGTCTGTGTTTTTGTGTCTTGTAAAATCTCAGTTTAATAACAAAAAAAGCAGTTTATCTGGATGCACATCACTGGTCTGTCTTTCCCACTAATGGGAATTACTTCAAATTACTTTTCTAGTACTGAACAATGCTTTCATCTCTGCTTGCAATCTCCATTGAATTGATCTAAATGTCTTTAAGATGGACCTACTATGACTCATTTTCTGTTCCTCTGAAGAGAAAACCATTTTATTGAAACAGCTTTACTCTGCATTTATTTCTCTTTGTCTATAATTCCTGTATGCTTGTAAATTCTCTGTGATTATCTGTATAAGGGTATATTCAGTACAAGCCTTCCAGATGCTCAGATTTAAGCTTTTATAGAGCCACTAATGTATTTTATCACTGTCTCTTTCCTGGCTATCAAATGTGGTACAAGAAATTACAGTAATGCCTAACAAAAAATTTGAAGAATATTTTATGTAAATGCAATAGAAAACTTTAAAAATCTCAATAGCACTACTATAGAAAATACAACGGATTTTTGTGATATCTTTAAGGTAGTGCAGTATTACCCAGTGGTTTATTTGAAAAAACTTCCATGGATTACAAAGGAGAAAATATTATTAGACCTTCAGACTAAGGCAAATAACTTGTCCTATATTTTGTAAAGGACCAGACAAACCAGTGATGAATACATTTCACTTAGATCAGAGAGAATGTAGCTTCTTGGCAGAAAACCAATTTTGTCTCCTCTCTAAGTCACTGTTTTGATCTGTCTTACTATTTGTTAATGAAGCTTGAGAATTGGTGTGAAATCCCTTGAAGTGAGGTGCAGTAGTTAATATTAAATTGTATATTTTGTGTGCTTTCATATCATAGTATTAAACTTCAAATAGGAAAAAAAAGACTAACAGGATGAATTCACTTTCTGCTCCTAAACTATTATTCAAGCAGCTGTGATTCCTTCAAATTGCATACCTTTTGATGGTTTAGTTTTAGGATGGTCATAGGTATACTGTGAAGTTTTCTGCAACTAGTTAATATTGCAGTTATGGTTAAACAGATCCTTCAGTAATTTTCATACTCATTCCCTTTGAGAGTTTCTATTTTCCCCCCCAAATTTCTGCTGTGATTAAGACATGCTTCCCCAGACGTGCCACTATTTTAGTCAATGGCTTAAGAGAGAAAAGTACTGTATTTTTTACATTTTGGGCAATCAGTTGAGTGATGGAAGTAGGAAAATAACTGGGATGTGATAAAATTCATTTCTGAGTGTGTCAGAATAGGTTCTATATCTTCCTTAATGTTCAAAAAAATAACAGGGCAATAATTAAACTGTAATCACAGGTAGACTTTCATGGCCATAAGGGGAAATAGAAGCAGAGTCATGTCTGAAGAACAGTCAGCAGGTTATCAGTTGCTCCTTTTCAAATGAACAAAGACTGTACTTAGCAACCTGTGCAAGTTCCCAAAGTGAGACACAGCCTGTGCTCCTCTCTGTAATGACAAAAGAAAATGTCAGATTGGAGTAATTTCTATCAGAAAAATAGCTGTTTTCTTAAGAGAAATTGAAATATATTATCTTTGGGTGCATAACTTTGTCCAGTTTTGAGAAGTCTTTTCTACAGAGAGCATTCTGCAGGCTCTGTCACTTCCCTGCCCTGCTGGATCAACACCAAGGGCTTTAGTGTTGATTGGGTATCACAGTGTCCTTCAATAGCCTGGATAAGAGCATTGTGAAAAACATCTATAATATAGAATGTGTTAGACAGCACTAGCTGATCTGAATAGGAATTGGAAATAAATCCTTTAACGCCCTAAGCAGGATGCACGATTGGCCAAGTGAGTTATGAGGCTTTTGTTTTGCTGTGACACACCCTCCAAAGAATAGCAGTATAGGAAAGGATTTGTCCATGACCTTTTTCTTGCCATCCTGTTTCTTCTCAAGACAGACACTGCAAGGTATGGCTTTGAGGAATCTCTCTGTTGTCAGGAATTGTTCCTAAGGACTGGTGTCTCTACTCTGCAGCAATGACTCATCCAGCACAGTCAGGCACACGGCACTGCAGTAAACCCTGTCCCTACAAGTCAGTGCATTGCAGGCATCCAACAGAAGTAGCTGCTGCATGCATTCAGTGAGTAATATCTGATCTGTAGCATGAAGGAAAGGTTACCCCAAAGGCGTGGAAGCTTGCTGCTCAGGATAGGATAGGAGCATGGGATCAGTGACAAGACCTCTTGCACTGTGCTGCTGTTAAAGCCTCATGTATCTCTAGCCAAGGTGCTGCCTACATACAACTGCTGTATCATGGTGGCTTTCAGCAAGGTGAATGCCAGGAGTATTGTGGGAGCTTTCATAGTTTAAGCCCAAATGTTTGGCAAATTCTTAAAACTAATGGTAGCTGTTACTTACAAGGAGCATCTCACAGAACATCTGTATGTCTGGGCAAATACTGCATTACCCCCAGAGTCTGCAGCCAGTGCAGCCTGTCCCCCAGCTGGACACGTACGTGACGTGACTTCTGGACTCATGGCATGGACTGAGTGTCAGAGTCACCTTGTGAGTTGTGGGATAATGAGTTTGTTCTTCAGCAATTTGCTGCTGTTCTGTTCAGCAGATTATATTCACTTCTGGCAACTGTGGGACTTGCATGCATTTGTGTCTTTTGCGACTGTGTTTTGCTGCTGGTGTTCCAGCATGAATTCCGCCTAGTCTCATACAAAAATATCTGCCCTAGTTGTTTGGTTCATGCTGCCCCTCTTAGTAGTTCTTTCTTACAGCATCTATTCACTGGCAGACTCAAATAAGCCCAATGCACCTCTGAATAGAGAAAACTCAGAGCAGAAAGCTTTGAGCAATTTTGACTTTGAGTGTAGTTTTGTTGAAGGAATCTGTCAAGGGCGGATACTACAAACTGAAACAAATGCTCATGAATACTGAAAAATCTCTGTCTGACTTTCTGACACAGAGAACAACAAATGCATGTTAGAGTGCTTCTGAGGTAGATCATTTTACAGTAGCAGGAGATGCAGGATGTGACTGTAAGAGGCCCTAGAAAACACAAGTGTGGATAAACAAAGGATAAAACCATTTTTCTGGAAATTGATATTAGTTCTTGTCTCATGTAGCAATAGCAGGTTAGTTGATCTTGCAATGAAGGATGTGGATTGGAGTACTTACTTGCTTTCTAGTCCTGAGTTTGAAAAACTCTGCATTGCTAGAATCACTTCTACAAGTGATTGAGATTCTTTTAATCTAAAGAATTAAAAATGAGATGAAAAACATAGGCACTAGAGTAAAGCAAGACTCAGCATTGAAAAAGGAATGTTTCATGACAACATGGTGGATTGTATCAGCAGTTGAATTTCACTCTTTTGTTGGTACCTGGTGAAATTGGACAACTCCCTTTTCCTTTGTTTTTTTATGTGTCTTGTCCATAGAAATAGTTTTCTGTTATATGTGGGTCCCAATCTCTAGTGCAACTTCTACGGTAATGCAAAAGTTAGAAAATCTGTAGCCGGTTAAAGCTGATAAATACTTCTCTGATCATATACCCCCCTGCTTCAAGCCTCTTTTTAAATAAAAAGTAAGCCATGAGATAACCTGCTTAAGGGCTTACATTTGGGCCCCAGTTTTACCTCCTGGTATGTATGTTATTTTTTGTGCTGTCTGTACTTTTTTCTGCCCCGTGCTTTTGCCAGATGTTAGCAGGCAAATTATTGATATTAAGCAGCAGAAGTGTCATTGTAGGGTTAGCACTTAATCCAGTTTGGAGATGGGAGAAGTCCTGTAGATAGGCATTAGGAGGGTGGAATCAGAAAGCCAGCTGGAAAGTGTCATGAAGCTGAGAGGAAATAGCAAAATGTGAATGTACTTATTTGTGAGGAGTGGAAAAGGCCTGGAAACCAGTGTTACATAACTAACAGCTGGTTCATCAGCAGATGAAAAGGAGGGTGGAGAGGATTAAAGACAGGTAGCAGGGGCTGTGAAAGGCAGCTGTACATGCCAGATTGCTCAGGCTGGGGAGGCAGCAGGGCTGGAGGCAGCAGCTGAAGCAGATCAGCTTGCTCAGGCAGAACATGGGCAGTGAGAAAATAGAACCTCTGCAGGACTTGAGGAAATCTGGGGAGGGTGACAGGGCAGGGGCTGCTGAGCAGACACCGAGAGAATTGCAGGGAGGAGTGGGAGAGCAGTGACTCAGCCCACCCCAGATTAAAGAGCTGCTTCCTCACCATTTAGGCTGTGCTAGAAAACCACCACACGTTCAGTCTGGAACATCAATCTAATGTCAAATGAGTAAAAAAACAGAGTTACCCTGATGATTCATTGTGACATATTAGAGAAGAGTCTTGCATTTAAGAAAATGAGGAGACGGCAGGTATAGAGAACGTTGATTTTTTTCTGTAACTATGACAACTGATTTCCTTAGTGCAGCTGGTAGTATCTTATCCAAAACTCAAGAAACTGATTAAAAGCTTATTTTTCATGCTAATCTCATAATCTTTAATGGATAATGCTGGCCTTTTCTGCCAGCAATTTTACTTCTTGGAGGAGTGTGGTTTGTGGGTTTTTTTTGGTTTTTTGGGTCTTTTTTTTTTTTTTTTTTTTTTTTTGTATATGATTTTAATAGCATTCCATCAACGTGTGATCCAATAGGAATTTCTCTGGGGTGTGCAGATGCAGTCACCTATTAAGCGAATCCAATAATTAAAGCAATTGCTCTCCCAACAGCCTGGCTCACCTGACAGGGATTTGTGCTTCACTAGAGAATTCTATGCTCATAGTGTTGATTCTGTTTTGTTAAAAATCTGTTAAAATCCTAGATGTTCCTCATTAAGGTTCCATCAGCTAGATCATGTTAGAAGTTTTAAACTGGATTAATTCCCAGGTACTGAAGATAGAAAATTGCATGGCCTTGAACTTTCCATAAGAGAAGATTCAATATCACTAGGAGAATATCCTGGTTCTTTTTGATGTAAATAGGAAGCTATAATAGCAATTTTTTGCAGTCACCATAAAAATTAATTAATCAACTGATTACAATGACAGTGTCTCCAGTAAGCATAAATGGCTTAGATATTTGAGGATGAACTTGAATAAAATTTCACCATGTCATCACTAGCACCTGCTTGCTTCAACTCTTTGTGAAAATGTGCTGTAAAACAGTATCAGCTTGTATGATGTCCTCTTGGAAATGACATGAAAAGGCAGCCTTGTTCTATAAAGATTAATCTCTAATAATAGCACAGTAAAAGATGCAGCAGCTGGTATGGATTAATATTCCTTAATATCTACTTTCATGTGATTAATAGCTGCTTAAGCCCCTACCAGTGGAAAGCGAGCAGTGGTTACTGAGCTTTACTAAATGTACTGTTTGTAATTTTTTTAACGGAATAGACATTTCAATGTTTTTCATTTTTTTATTTCCGGTGGTTTTAGTTGACTTTAATTTCTTTCCTTCCCAATTTTCCTGTTGCAGGCCATGTATTAGAAGTTTTCTTTCACAAAACAAGGGAGCAATGAGTTGTTCAGGGGTTCATTCTGTATTGTTTCTGATACACAGTACCCAGGATTATTCCTAAAAAAATCATTAGTGCAATCATCTGACTACAATACAATCATTAACTTCTGTGTTGGTTTATTTCTTAATGTATTTTATGGAGATAGGTGAAGAGGAATGCATTTGATTTTAGGCTTGATGTGCAGGAGGTATGAGTCCTTATCCCCAGCTGCAGTGCTTTTACATTGATATTTTAATTTTGCTACACTGTTGTTTGTAGCAGGATTTCTTTAGTTTAAATGAAAATACACTTATTTATACAGTTACTAACCAGAATTATCATTAGAGCATTATTCAGATAACTGCTAAGTGAATATCCATTATTTCCTTAAGCCTCCATTGGATAAGTGGCCTGGCGAGCTTGGGAAAAATGTAGGCACACTTTTTTGAAGCTTTTGTAATTACCAGCAGAAAGCAGTGACCTTTCCCCCACGCTGATGGAATGCATTACTCAGTTACACTGGACAGAAGTTAGCAGCTCTCCTTCTGCTATGTTCAATTAGAAGCTGACACAGATTAATGTCCAATATACCCCTTAGATGGATGATGAGATTGGGAAAAAATGCAGCAGCCACTTGCATTTTCTGCATTGGGCTTCAGAGATTTTTGGGTTCAATGTGTTGTGTTCACAGGGACAGGCACCCAGCTCAGCCTGCTAAGGAATGAAACAAGGAATAAAAAACCATGGTGTTACCCCACGATGTTTATCTCTGGGCCATGCAGTGCTGGGGAACAGCTCCAAAACTTCCTGTCTCCCCCAGCAGCAATCCAGTGGACAGACAGACTTCCCAGCCATCTCTGACATTGCTCAGACAGCCATTCTGGCATGTTCCTGATACGAGGGGTAAGCACATGCATATAGTGAAGCACAGGGACTCTGTCCAGCGTCACTGGGGTCATTTGTCAGGCCAGTAGTTAGTAACCTGCCTGAACAGGTATTCGAGCCCCTGGTTTGTTCCTGCAAATTTTACTGGAAAAAGTGCACAGCACCATGAGAACTCTCCACCAAATCACATTTATCAGGGTATGGAAGGGCAGGATTTAGGTGCCAGTACAGCCTTTGCTGGTGTGTCACCTTCCTAAGGCTTTCCTGGCCTTCACATTAATGACTTTGTCTTCTTTCAACAGCCGGATGCACTTGGATTAATCAGCCACTAGATAGAGCTGTGTTATATAGAAAGGACCTCACTCTGTAGTATTACATTAAAATTAGGTATTCCCTAGTAGTGAGCCAAAAAATGGATCAGTTGTTGCACAGGACAGATATCAGATATGACAGGAAGCATTCTTTTTCCAAGATGCAGTAAATTACTCCTCCATCCCTAATTATACAATAAGATCATGGATCTTTTCCAAGTGTACCTTATAATAAGATTTCAGTGAATAGTCCAATTTAATTCCTATACATCAATTATTAAATAAGACATATCTTTAAATTACCACAGCAATTAATTTTTAATCAAGCAGTCATCATAGAGCTGTTTTATCATGACTGTGGACAGGAACCTTGAAAGCAAAGTTTATATTACCTTTTTGATTTTTCATTTCCCATATTCCCCCTCTCCCTTCCTCCCCTCTCCAGTGCTGAGAAATGCTCACATATTGATCAAAGGGCCATAAACATGAGATAAAAGAATAAGCTGTAATATTACCTAATAAAACTCAGAACAAGAATATTTAATACTTTATGCATTTTTATTCTAATTTATGTAATTTGTAGTGCTAAACGTCTGAGATGTGTTTATTATAAAGATCATTAAGAAAACTATCACTAGTGATAGGTTTAGTCTTTTGACTGTGTTTATTTACCAAATTTGTATTGAACTGATACCAAACCACACTGTGTGCTTGAGGCTGCAGGATATGGTATAAGTCATACTGAAAGATTTGCAAAAGTTGTGTGAGTTGAAAATGTGTGGATTTGACAGCTTCTGCTGGCAGCAAGTACTGCTGTAAGAACAGGATAATAACAACCTCCCTTCAGCAAAAACTACTGCTGGCATCTTGTAGCTTCAGCAGGTAGAGGCACAGACTTTGTACAGATTATTCCAGGTGTGTTCTGGCAGTGGGACTCAGCCATGAACAGATAGAAATACCTCTGGGTGCTTCTCAGTGGCATGTTCAGTTCTTGGCCCTCATTGGAACAGTTCCAAAGTGCAGGACTTGCAGCCAGTTCAGTGGGTGCATGTCTTGCAGCCACGAACCCCTAACAATGAAACAGTTTTCTAACAGATTCATACAGTTCATTTTCCTAATTTCAGTTTTTCATATTCAAGAGTTGAATATGAAAAATTAATCAGAGAGTCCATCATAAGCACTTTATCAAACACAAGCAAAATTTTTAATAGCCAATATTATGAGTGTGTATTTGATTCCATTTTGTTCTCAATTCTTGCCAATAAAATGGCACTCAGCCTGCTGGTTGAGTGGATTTGTGATTCTTTCCAAGGATCAGCTGTGGATTACTGAGTGCAGCTGCTGTGTTTCTCACGCCAAGTAGTTTGGGCACTTTTAAAAAATTTTTAATGTCCTTTTCAGAATAAATCCTACCTCTCTTCCTTTGCCTTTTCTTGGGATTTCTTCTTGTTCAGTAGCAAACTTCATCTTTTATCAAACTGTGTGTTAATGAGACTGAGCAAACGGGCATTACCCAAATGACTCTTTACCAAAAGGTGAATTTAAAGAGATGTTCTTTGTGTAGTTTAACAAGGAAACTTCTTGTTTAAGGCGTCTAACTCAGTAGTGAGTGAAGCTGCTGGTCTAAAATGCCAATGATCTTACCCTGAAGATGGCATACACTAGTGTACAAGTTCTTGAGAGGTAGAAGTCATGAGACTTCTGTCTGATAAAGCTTTCTTCATCTACAGAGCCACATGGTAGCAGCCAGAGCTGTCATGTAATACTGCTGCAGTTCAGGACTTGTTTCATATCAACCTTTCATTAAGGTTGCAGATGAGGAGACTCTCTACATGATGGTAGAAATATTAAACTATCAGAGTTTTTGGACATCTTAGAATAAGCTGTGAAGTATTGAAGGTTGTGTTGTGGAGTCATTTTGTTTTTTACTGCCTCACATGGTTACAAGCTGGTCCACCTTCCCCTCTGCCAAAGATGGGACCAACAAGAATAAAAGCTAAAACTTTCTCTCTGAGCTGGCCATTATTACTCCAGCAAGCCCTGCTGTGTTTGGCTCATGCCAGATGCTTTCCACACGCAGCATACACAGCATTCAGGGTAGGAGACTGAAGTAGAGGCATACATTCATGGTTTTGTTTTTCTTGCAACTTTAGGAATCCTACTCAGTTCACTCCCCTTTATATCTGCTGTAGAGGGTAGAGGCAAATTCATTCAGGTGCATAATTCATTCAGATTCACGTATGTAGTCTTTAAATACATGTGGAGGAACTTGTTAAAATGAACCTTGGTTTGGGAAGCTATGAACCCCTCACATCTCCCACTGTGTACGGGGGAGTGAGTAGTATTGTTAAAAGCTCTGGAAGGATCTGGAGACTAAGGCATGTTTATTCAGATGCTTATGACTTTTTTCTATCAAAAAGTATGCCCAGCATCTTAGAATTGATTTGATTCTCTGTCATTTCAAGGTTCATTTTTATCTGAATAAGAAGTTTGTAATAATGTATTTAGGGAAGGATTTGATTTTATAGCACGTCTTAAAATACTGTAACTTCTGTTTCAGCCTTCCATGTCTGTTAGTTTTGCACAGATTTGGCACAGCACTCATCAATGTTTAATGTGTCAAATGTTAATTATTTTGCTCCCCATGTGAAAAACGTGACTGAAGAATAAAAGCAACTGCAACTTAGCAAGTAATTGCACCTCAGCCATCAGAACATGCAAATTCACCATTTTTACTTGCAGATTTTTCAGTCATGGTACTGTTGTTACAGGTAATTGTAGAAAGTTATGGAAACAGTTGAGGTGGACAGATGCATTTTACAGTTCTCTGTCCATGGATTCATTCTGTTCAGGCAGTGCTGGTGCTGGCAGAATCCTGGCTCTGTGACTAGGTCCCTTCACTAGCAGTAATGTGTTAGAGACATTAAAGGAAACCTAATGCCTGTTTTGATAGGGGTGATGATTGCTCCATGAATGTAAAAGCAGCACATCAGCCATTTCTGCAGTAGTTGTCATTAGCAGCCTCTGTTCTCTCAAGGACTAACATGAATATTAGATTCTGTGTAGATATGCTTGCTCAATGCAAATCTCAGTTTGATGGTTGACTTGCTTGGCTCTTGGCTCCTGTTTGGATTCATTTACTCTCAAGGAGTCCTCAGGTGATATTTTCACATTACTCTCTTTCTCATACGAAACAGTTCCTTCTTGGAGAAGCACACAATAACTGGCACATTTACAGTTCTCCCCCAGAGCAGTCTGAAAAGCCATGTTCCAAATCCCACCTTTCCGTGCTGGAAAAGTGAAGAGGTGTTTGGTCTGTGCAATTTGGCTGTGCAGCAGAGCATGTGGAATCACAATGTGCTTTCGTCAACTGCTGCTCATGGCTTTGGGTTCTGCATCTATTTTCTTCACTTGTGCATTTCAGTGCTTGAAAGCATTGATCATAAGCCTTTCCTTTTGGAAGAACTCCTTTAACCTGCAGCCTGTAACTGTAAATCAAGGTTATTGCTTTCTTGTTCATAAAAAGTGGGAAGTACTGTATGTGTCATGAGTCTTTTCCCAGACAAAAGAAATTTGTCCACAGATTTGCTCACTGACAGTCCTGAAAAAGCATTTTGATAAAATAAAGATTTCTGGCAGTACTTTAAATGGGGTGCCTATCTCCTCTGTGATTCTTGTTTCAGAATGCTGTTTTCTTTCCCTGTACCATTTTTGAATGGCTGCTGGGGGGAAAAAAGTAAAATATCATGCTAATGCTTTATGCCAGTGAGCTGTAACTCTGTAGTAATCAGAGTTCAATGGAACTGCACATTCAGCAAAGTTGAACAGTGCTGAGAACATGTCCTGAGAACATCCAGCTTATCCTGAGCTTTGCAACTGAAAAGCACAAATCATCTTACCTAATCTTTCATGGGAACTTCCAGCCTGCAAAGCCAATAAAATAAGCACACTGATGCTCTCTATCATTCCCTGAAAAGGCATTCTTTTGACTTTAGGCATAATTTGAGTATTCCTATATAATTTGGATACATACCTCTATCAGAAGTGTGAACAAAGTAATGAATGTAGTAAAGAAAGTTGCACACACAGAGGAAGAATCTGAATTATTCTGTGCAGTGAATAGTACATGATCAGCACCTTTAGAGTGACTTCTCTCAAACCCCTCAGTGAGACTGGATGCCCTTTGACAAGGATCTAGTACTCTCTTGGACTTGTTCAGGAAGCCATTCAAGAAGAAAAGGAGCACATAATTTCAGGATTTTTCAGAACTGTGATAGTCCAGGGACAGAAGAGGATTCAAGACAAGAACAGACTTCAGCCTGTGTCTGTCAAACCACAGCCTTACTACCAAGTAAACTAGGAAGAGAATGGCAAGCACTTCCAAGGACATTGAGATAAATTCAGTGGGATCTGTGGAAGTGGATCTTTGAAATCTTGGCTTTTAGAGCTGTAGGATAAGAGAATGCTGATAAATTCCTAGTGGGATTTATCCAGAAGCCGGTGTGAAAAACTTTTATGAGACTTTTGGTAAAACAGAGACAGTGTCATAATAGAGAAGGTCCTAAACAGACCCAGGTAGCAAAATAGTTTAGATCAGAAGTAGGCACTTCTCCCCCTCTCCTCTCTCTCCCTCTCTCCTTTTTTCTTTCCTGCCACCCTCCCTAAGTGGAGTGCTACAATTTTGCTAAATGGATAAATACCATGAGAGTTAATATAACTATACTGACTGGTAAGTTTATGTTCTAAACAGAGTGCATCCACAATGTTAGTTATGGTCCCCCTCCCAAATAAAAGGGAAAACAAGCAGGGAAGCCATCTATTAGAAATTCTCATGGGTTCCAGCCAAAGAATATCTGAAAGAAAAGTACTGCAAATATCTTGATTAACCAAAGCACTGCAATTCTGTAAGTGTAACTTGTTGTGGTGTAGCTTTGATGAAATACGAGAAACATTCACTCCTAAAGGGCAGGCTAAGGAGGTTGATACACACTGTGCATTCCAGCAGGATTATTACAGAACAGGTCTTGGAAAGGAGATAATGCCCCAGATTTCAGTCTGCCACATGAAAGCAGCATAGATGTGACTCCTACAGCTTGATTACCAGAGGATTGCTGAGTGTTTCAAAGGTGTGTATATAAGAGGTCTGTATTTGTGTTTTGCACTTTACAAACAAACAAAAAATATCTGTGTCTGACTTAGCAAGCTCTCAGTCTCACTAGCAGGGCATGATTGGAACCTAGATGCTTTTAATCATGTATTTTGTACTTCCACATCTTCAGTATTCACATCTCAAGTTAGATCCAGGAAGGTACCAGGTGTTTTGTACTGAATTTATATTCCTTATAATCTGTTCAGATGAGTCAGCATGGACATAGGCATAGAGATTTGGTCAAGTCTTCCCGTATAAAGCCTGTTACCGAGTTTCATTAGAAACTCTGTTTATGTATTTTAAGTTTATTTCAAATTTCAAAACTTCTGCTTTGCTCTAAAACTGTGTTCTGTGTTTAATGAACTTCCCTCACTCTGGACAAGTCAGAAAAGCAGTCTTGTGATGAGTATGGCAGTAACACAGGGTAGGAGAATGGGCAGCAACATCTTGTCTTTGAACTCACTTCTTTTTTTCTTTTGCTATGAGAAACGTATCAAGTAAATAATTTGACAGCTTTCTGTTGAGAATAAATTAATTTATTGCAAAAGTATACATTTGTTCAGTGTCAAGTATTACATGTCACTCTCAGTTGTTGTTCCAACAGATATCAGCTGTTGGACTCTAACCTTTATAAATATTTTGTTATTTAACCTCTGCTGAAGCAGCTTTTGGCTTACTCTGTTGGCCACCAGTGACAGTGGCAGTTCCTCTCCAGCTGTTTTTATGATGGTGCAAGGGGCTGGATGTGTGTCCTGCATAGCTCTCAGGTGGGCTGGGAGCAAATCTTAAGCTCAGCAAATTAATGCATCTGTAGAATGGGTTAAGCTTAGGTGTGCTGTCAGCTCTGCTTTTGTGCCTGGTGCTGCTGTACAGAATCACCAAGCTGGTTAAATTACCACAGTCTTTATAGAGGGATATAATAAAGCTTGGAGCTGCCGTATTTGAACATGCTATCCTCAGTCAAAGAGAGCTTGAAGATTATCTTAAATGGAAAGATGGGAGATTGTCTATATAAATTTACCTGCTGACTTGCACACTCTATGGCATTTCAAGGTGAAATGATGATATTGTGACCCGTGTGTTTCTTTTCTCTAAGTGCTAGCCTGAGGAGAAAGTTGGGAATGCAAGTTTAAAGGGTAAATTATGCACATCTCATGGCATCTAATGAAATTGAGCATTTACTCAGAAACACTTGCATTTTTTCAGCTACTACTAGACTTGGTAGCAGAGAAAATACTCCCATAAAAATGTAAAACTACATACACTAGGGAGAAAATTCCTAAATTCTTTTTTAGCAGTTATACAGCTGAAGATTACTGAAACTAAATAAGATTTAGAGATTTCCTCCCCTTCTTAGGAGAATTATTAACTTCAGAATCTCTCTAACAAGAGCATTTGCTGCTTGCTGGCATTTCTGTTTTAATTACTGGGGGGAGCATAATGTGTTTGACAAAGCTGAAAGCTGCAATGCCTCATACTGTTTCAGCAACATACTGTGGGTTTTAATTTATCTTAACCCATATTGATCAGTGGGACCTGAATTTATGACAGCAGATTTCCAGTCAAATGTCCCATGATTCCAGAATGCCTCCAAACTGTTTGGCTTGGGACAAACACTAACTTCACAAACTTTAATCAGCAGGTAAATAGCTGCCTACTGTGTGAGGCTAAGTGGGAGTTTGTACATGAAACTCTTCAGATGAACGCAGCTGGTGAAACACAGAGTGTTCTCTTTACTGTAAAGACACTGGTTTGTGTATACACAGACATATCATTGACTGTGAAAAGCTTTCTGGTATGGCATAACTGGCAGTCTGTGGGTTCATCATGGCTGTAAATGAAGCATGTGTGTAAGCATTTACAGAATCAAGAGTTATTCAGATGCCTCTGTGTTAAAAGCTGGATGTGAGCGGTCCAGGTAGGAGAGGAACTCAATGCTCAGTTCTCTCAGGGCTGCTGGCATGGATGGCCCTGGTGTGTTGCTGCCCTGAGCCATCAGCAATTTTTCCTTCTTTGTCACAGCTCATCTTTGATGTCAGTTGTGCTTAAGCAGAACACACAGTTCATTGCTGTTTTTTCTGTACAAAGCCTCTTCAAACACCAAAAAAAGGGTGGGGGAAGGAGAATTGCGAAACGTATGCAGTTGCCACTGTTGCTATGTGAAGTTTAAAAGCTTTCCATTAGTGAGGTGTAGTACTTAGGGCATTTGACTGTATTACAGAAACACATATCAGTGCATGAAACCTTGCCAAAAATAACTCATTTCCCTCACACTTCTCACAGGATCGAACAGCCTTTCTTACATTAGCACCAGATTAAAAAAAGTTGTGTCAATTCTTGTCAGTTCTGCTTTAAAAATACTCTTTCCAATTCCAATCACTTGACATAACTCAATAGGAGTGCTACAGGTGAACTCAGAGTTGAACCTGGGGAGTGAAGAAGGCAATTATTTAACTTAGTTACACATCTCTGTCATCCAGGGAAGAATTGCAGTGATACTATCACAAAGCTGAAAGAAGCCATCAATTCTATTTTATAGTCCTGTCCACCTAAAAGCACTTATTCCCTGCATAAGCAGCAGTATATATGTTCCAGGAACTAGGTGTTCTCCACGGATTGTAGATTGGGAGGGAGGGGGTGGATTGTACAAAGGAGAGAATAAAAGGAACATATTTTTCATTGCTGCAGCACTGTGTGGTTTCATCGGATCCTACTTAAGGTCATCATACCTTTGCTGGGGATAATAGCCCGTACTTCAAACTAGACAGAAAATTCCATTCCATCCAAACCCATTTAGTGCAGAGATCATCACATTCCCATACATGTAGCTTGGGTTATAGGAACCAGATTGGGAATTAAGCCATTCCTCACCATTTCTGTTCATGAGTTATGGTGTTAATTGATTACTCTTCAAGGCTGTTGAGTTGTTGTTTGTATCAGCTGTTCTACACCCAGAACACCTGGGTAATTCATTACTGGTAGGAAGAGGGTTTATGATCATTTTGCTCTCAAACTGTTTCTTCTTTGGGATTACCTTTTGGCTCTTGTGAATGAATTCAGGTTTTGTTGGAGTTCTAGAGGCTACAGGCAGTGCTGCCCTTAAGCTCACAGTGCAGTAAGGGATGTGCCAGCCATGCCTTGTCTGTGCCACAGCCACCTCACCAGCAATCACAGTCACATGATTATCTCATCATTTCTCATCTATTCTGGCATCTGTAGCTGTGACATTTATATTAATGCTCATCACAGTTCTCACTAGTTACTAGTGTTTTATTCAGTGAAATCCTGGTCATTGGTTAAAGCCTTAATTCAGCTATAAAAGAAATAGAGGCTTCCTTGAGCTGCAGTTTTTCTCTGTTATGAAAACAGGTTTGGCTTGTAAGTATCATTTGGTTCCTCTCAAATGATGAAACTTGGATCCAAGGGGATTTTGACACTGGGTTTTGTGGGTTTGCCACCCTCTCCCTTTCTTCAACACATTCTTAATTATGTCACATATAATTACTGCTCACTCCTTTGTGACTTTCACGTTTATAATTTACTGGGACATTTCAAATTTGGATTTGGGCTGGTAATGACTGTGGAAAGGACAATTACAATATATACCTTAGGTGTTTGTCATGTAGTCTCTCTTAGTTCCTACTCGTGTACAGTTTTACAAATAGTCTTACACACGAAAACTTAAACATTACATCTTACAAATGCATTTTGGTATTTCAAAGTTCAGCTCCCACATTTGCTATCCATGAATTTTACTTTTGATCTGTGTGAGTGTCTATATGATACGGCTTGAAAGCCCTCAGAATGCTACATAAACACTGCAGGAGAAGAAATTCAGTGGGAAAAAATCCCTTCACACTATTTGAATTAATTTACTTTTATTAGGGGAGTGGTTTCAAGACCAATAAGTATCTGATAAGAAATGATACATTGTGTTGATTTCGTTGACAGACACACATTTGGGAGAGACCAGCAAATGCATCAGATCAGAGCAGTGTCATGTGTTTTATCTTTGTTAGAAAGGCTCTTAGCTGCATTAAGTGAGCTATCAAACATGCCAAACAAAACACTTAGGAAAAGTTATGCCAGCTGTCCATTATTCCTACATAAATATAACTGATTACCCAGGTATTGGATTTGCAGCACTTGTAATAAAACTTGTTAATTTTTGAAAATAAATCAGTTGTTTGCTATCAGTGAAGCAAGAATATTTTTATTTTGGTTGTGGGAGTAATGAGGGTGTGGTTTGACAGTGAAAGGTGTAATTAAAGGGCTTTTTGGTGTGGACAGTATATGAAAATACTGTTTGAATCAATAAAACCAAATTAATGAGTTCTTCCTTGCTGCTTACACCCTGTAGGCGTATGGGTGCTGTTGGAAACCAAGGGAATTTTTTTCTGAGACAGTCACAGTGAGGGCAGCAGAGATGCATATCTTTATCCCTTTCCTTCACAGTGCATTTATATCAAGCCATGTCACAAAACAAACTCCAAGTGCTGTGAGCCTTCCCATAGTATGAGTGCAGGCATCCATGAAAACTATCCTTTGTCTAGTGGCCTTTTCTCTGAGAATGTAATTTTTTTCACTCATGTGTGTTATTCCTTTGAACTCTGAATGAGCACTTTGGCTGAACTTGGCAGAATTATACATTTAGAATTAAATGCCAGCAGTTTCTTCCTCTTACCATGCAGAATTTTGTCATAGGCTTTTCAGACAGTAAGCACAGCAGACAGTGGGCTGTTTGCCCTTCACAACAGAAGTGCACGTTTATTAGGTTTTTAGCCAACTTGGTTATGGTTTATTTTACACACATTGTGTATAAGGCCCTTTGTTTTTACAGGGCTGTTCCCCAACCCACCCCTGGAACATGCTGGTTAATTCCTATTGTATTCTATAACTATTGTGTTATTGTCATTATATTTTTAGAGAGAGAGAATTACGTGTTATCTGAAGTCCTGTTCAGAATATTCAGTGTAGGCATCCTGACGAGCTGTGGCATTGCTTAAAATGCTAAGTCTGAAAAGTGTGGTTTTCAACATTATCAAAACTCTTTATTTGCAATAGCAAGTGAGGAAAATGTTCTTATTGCCTGTAGAGGGGTCTTTGATCTCAGTCACCTTAAACTGAAGTCTTTAACAGTCACAGTTTTCTTCTTTTTGGGTAGATGCATGTCTTGGTTGTCTTTCTTGAGTCTTATACTTCAACTGAGGTGCCAGAGCAGTTATGGTGTTGCCAAAGGGAAATGCTGGCAGGCTGCATGTGCTTATCAGATTTCTGTTAAAGAGTCTGCAAAACTTGTGTTTGGTTTTTATGAACGCTGTACTTTCTCAGGCGTGCATTTCTGTCATTGCACTTTGGGCTAACAAATGGAAGAACAAACCACACGGGGTGATGTTTCCAATATCTGTTCTTAAAATGTGCCTTCCAAATGCAGGCACTGTAGATACAACTCCCATTCTTACCTAATGACTGGCCAAGGAGAATTTGTTCAGGAGCAGAGAGGAACTAATTCCTTTTTAACTTCCATTGCAATAGAGTACCTAGCCAAAAAAACATACCACATTCCATGCCTTCATTCCGTTTTCAGAAGGGAGTTAGGTGCCCAAATCACCTTTTTGTATTAGTTTTTTGGCTTATATATCTTTGATAATATTTGTTGTCCAATGGGTCATCTTTTTGTAGAGTACCCCACAGAGTACCCCACATTCTAGAGAACAGAGGCATCCATAAAGGCCTCTCAAATTTGATTTCCACTGGAAAAAGAAACATCTGTGGACTTCATTGTATGTCCTGCCTCCATTCTGTGCTGACCTTTCAAGAATCTTCCATACTCCATCCCTTTTCTCATGAAGCCAGCAGGAACTTTGTCTCTCTAGGAAGCCCAGGGTCTGGTTCTAAACCAAAGCTGTTTCAGCTGCACACTTTGCCATTTAGGGCAGACAGAAGTTGAAATTATATCTGTAAAATGCTTGCCAGCCACAGGTGGGCATGTGTTCAGTACATTGGAGATAAGTTACAGGAACAGGGAAATGAGTTTACAGTCTGACAGTGCAGTGCAGCAGGAGCAGGCAGGCAGCCTTTAGCTCCAGCCTTTAATCCAGCAGGAATCTTAGATGTGATTCTGGATCTCGCCCTTATCTGTTGCATTATGGCAATTATTTTGGCCCCTGGCTCAGCAAGGCAAATGTTGAAAGTTAGAACAAAGAACTACCTGCAGCACACAGTGTCCTGTGCTATTGGTGGTTTTAAAGTATTAGAAGATGCAAAAAAGCCCTTGTCAGCAAAGGAATTAATTATATTGACAAAGGCAACAGGGTATGAAAATGCATGTGATATATAAAGTTACAAAATTAATGGCTTATTTACGACTTCAGCTGTTTTAGTACAGCATTTTGCCCAACTTCAAATTGTTCTAAAAAGGATTAGATATAATTAATGCTGTATGACCTCCTTTTTTCTTCTTTTCAAAGAATGTAGAGCTGTACATCTAATGAGGACTCCTGAAAGGACTATTATGTCCAATTGTCTCAATTATGCAAATAGCGTTGATATTTTAGCAGAAGGGAGGGGATACTTCAAATTAAAAGTTTCAGCTCCAGCTTCAGCCTTTCTGCAGTGCCGGCATTTTTACAGCAAGTACATCCACTGTTTGAAGAGAGGAAAGGAGGTTTAACAAATTGGAGATTTGGGCACTATCAAAGTAGATTTGTTGTGCCTTGTTCCACCATGAGATGAAAATACCCTCTGGGCAGAGAGATGGGTCATGAGACTTCTAAAGGATTACCTTCAAAGGGAGTCATGAGATTGGTTTGAACAAAGAAGCTGCTCACATGCTTATCATATGAGATTCTCTTCTTAAAGTGGTGGAAACCCATCTCCTTGGGAATTCTCATGAACTTCAGAGAGACATGAAGTCCTAACAGTAAGATGAATGAGAAGTCTGAACAATAAACAGAAAGATGGGACAGAAGTGCAGAGTTAAATGCACTTTATTTATTCTAGCTGTAATTCATCTTTCCAAACTCTGAAACACTTCCAGGGACAAGCAGGTAGGACATGATTTTAAATAATTTTTCATTTCATTCCTTATAGTCTTCTACTTTTTGTAACACTGAAATGCACAACTGAAATTTGTACTGAAGAGCTGCAGCTGATGGGAGAAAGATAATTCCATTGAAGTGACAGTGTTCTGATTAGATTTGTTCTTACATTTCTCATTTGGAAGGATGTGAAACATGAAATACTAACTGCAAGAAGACAAAATGAGTTTTCAGGTCCAAAAATGGCATCTCAAAACTTCAAAATTGAAAAATTGCTTGAGTGTGACTGTAATGCAATGTAGAAATGCTGGCAAAGAAAGATCACGGACTTTACGTATTTCAGTATTTTGAATGCAAATTTCAAGCTACCTCTGCAGAAAATGGGGGTGGAGTTCTGGGGTTTTCTTTGTTTTGTAGGTTGTAACATTTCTTTTTTGGAGGGGCTGTTTTGAATTTTCAAAATTAGCCAGTAATATTACTTTCTGGAGCTCTCTTATGGCAGTACACCTTCCGATTTGCAAGCGTCTTTCTGTGTGTATTTGTTTCCAGGAGAGTTTATCAAGGTCTGATGGTAGGTCAGGTATTATGGAAGTCTTAGAATGGAAAAGGGCAGAGTTTATGGTGGTTTTCTCCACCAGTGAGTGTTGGCAATAAAGGAGGTTCCCCAGTGAAAGACATTTAACCAACATCGGCAGCCCTGTCACATTTGTACCCGCAGTGCTGCTGCTGTGCTGTGGAGAAATGCATTCCTGCCATAAAGCGCATTGGGCTGGGAGGTGAGAGGTCTCACGGAGCCCCAGCCTACCTGTGATCTCTGAGTATTCACATGCCAATCTTTCAAGAGACTGAGGAGCCAAGGAAGCTCAGGTTTGGCCCTTGTTATCCCCCAGCTCTTGGAATCACGGCTCCAGAGAAGCTCCCATGCCCTGCTGTGTCCTCCCTGTCCCTTGCAGTGGTGCCACTGGGACCCTGAGCAGGCACCTACCACCTGCTGAGCCATGGAAACAGCTTCTGGCCTGTTCCAGTCTCCTTCAGCTCCTCTAATTCAGGATTTTAAAGTTTTCTTTTCCATTTTTGATAACGGATTAAATCCAGAAAAAGGAAGTCTTTATTATCATTTTTCCCCACTATTGTTTTAACTCAAATCATGGCCAGCATTTTAGAGAGAAGGAATGATGTGCTGCACACCGTGATAAAAAGGTCCAGGAACATCACTGGGCATACTGTTTTCTGTTCTATGGCATCTATTAATTTTCTTCACTCACCTCTTCATGGGTTTTAGATGCATAAGGGCTGAAAAGATTGACCAAATTTTCTGAAAACTCTTGTATCTGTAGGCTCTGCAATCTCCCATTGCCCTCACCCTTTGTAATTATTTCAGCCCTGGAATATTCAGGTTTTCAGGAAGTTCCCAATGAATGTTGGCAGCTCTCTGGTGTACATAATGCAATATTTCAAATATAAGTATTTAGAGTCTGAAGGAAATAATATAAACCTTGAATTCCAATGCATTTTTAAGGGTTTCTGAAAGATTATGAAAAATAATTTTGTGCAAACCCTGCAGACCAAGAGTTTAAATAGCTGGAAATTCTTTTTTGAAAATGACAGAAAGCAGCAGGGAATAAAAATGCATCTGTTTGTGGCATATTCTATGAAAGGTGTTAGGTCTTAGCTAATGCCCAGAAAAGAATTGCTCTGCTGAGTGTGAAATTATACACAGAAAGTTGCAAATTTTCAACAGCTCAAACTCTTTAACAGAATTCTACCTGAAGAATCTTGCTGTTAGGAAAACTCTGTGTGCTGCAAACTAATGTTAATATCTTCAGAGACAGATTGGGCAACTAGTGTATCACATACATATTTGCAAAAAGGGTGCATATTTACATTATGCAGGAGAAGTAGGGTTTATAGTATCTTTTCTCAAAATATGTATATGTTCAGCATCTCCAGAATTGAGGGACTTCTGAGATATGCAAGTATTATTTATATTGTGAATAGAGAAATATTACTTCATAGCAGTTTTAAAGTGCATTTTATTAATGTGCATCTTAGTATGCCTTAAGTACTGGGTTTTTGTCACCACATTTTGAAAATATCAGTGTAATGGGTTCTTCAAGCCCAGCTGTTTAGTGTGCTTTGCACTTCAGGTAGTGCTAATTACAACTGTGCATTTAGAACAAACTCTCATAGAGCACTAATATTCCATGCGACATGTAGTCATTTTCTTCAGATGTTCTAAATTTGTGGTTTGCCCTATTTCATAAAGAAAAAGCTCTCAAACCATACTATTATGTCATACATGAAAAATCAACGTGACAAGTTGACTTGTCAGAAATTGTATAGTTCTCTCTGAACTAGGAACTTGAAATCTCGTATATCAAAGAAGTATTTACACTTTTAGCCCTTTTTCCAACAGCAAGCACATTTTTGATCATTTCTGCTGTAATAGTCATTATTCTTAATAATGTGGACTCGAATGACCCAGATCTCTCTAATGGAGGCAATATTCTAGTCCAAATCAATGTTATTTTGTATCTGCATGGAAATGTAGGCTAGTCTTTTCTGCAGGCATGATTCATATCTATTGACACAATTTGCTAAACCACAAAGAGCCAGGAGAATTAAGTATGTGGGTAGTTTTAGTGAGAACTATTCTTAGGCTTAGTTTTGTATTGTGGAAAGTACCTTGTCACGTTGATCATAATTTCATAAGTGTTGAGGAATTGCACAAAGGAAGTTTTGGTTGTTGAGGGTGTTGAATCCCAGAGGTTTTCATTATAATAGCAGTTTCATATTTCAGGTTAGAATGGCCTGTACTAAAGGCTCATAGTGTAGAATAATTTAAGAGAGATAGCCCACATGCTATTATCTGGAATCACCCCGACTTCCTTTAAAACCATTATCTAGCAGAGTCTTTACATTAGCTGAGACAGATAATGGTTGTAGTATGAAAAAATCCTGAGCCTTGTCAGAACTAGATACCAGGATCATCTTAAATCTTTAAATAAGAATTATCAACAAAATTATGTTACAGAAGAAACTAATAATTACCAGTCTACTTTGGCTAATATGGTGTTAGAGGCTGCTTACTGTCTCTCCCTGCTCTTCCACTCTGCTGTATCAGACCTCTTGAGAATGGCCACTTGCAGGCTAGTGGGGCTCCACTCTACATAAAGGTAAAGTTGCTCACCACTTCCCATCTTAGTGTCTTGGTTTGTGTGTAAGATCTGGGAGTAAAGCTGGCCTGTGGTGTGTCTATGGGCTGAAGGTTCTTTGGGGAGAAAAGTGCAGAGGCTCAGTACAGCTCGGTGTTTGTGTTCCCCATCTCCCAGGCATCCTGACAGAAGGGTTAAAGGCAAGAGGAGGATTTGGCAAGGTATTAACAGAACTGGAATAAGTAACAAATGGAGATTAACATTACTGTTAACATGTCTTCCCTGAAATTTGGTGCAGTAAACTGTTGCAGGAATGCCACATTTTGCTTCCTTAAAATGTGGTAGATGTGATGTGTGAGGTTGTCAGTGAATTTCTTTCTGTATTCCACACGGAAAAATTCCTTATTGCAAAACTACACAAGATGTGTTCTCCCCCGGCATGCGCTGAGCCAGGCTGTGCAGCAGTACACTCCAAATGGTTCTTTAAGTTGCTTTCTTATAGTTTTATTATCTGTGGAGTTACATTAGTGCTGGGCTATGCCCAGGCAGCTGCGCTGCCTCTGTAGGAGCTCATCCAACACACTTTGCTCCTGTGCCTCCATGGACTTTGTGCTGGAGCTGAGGATCTCCACCATTTCAGAGCGAGCCAGTCTGCTGGGATATTGAGGCTGTAGCTGTTTTTCACATTGCAAAGCCTCTGGGGAAGGGCTGTATATCTCTCAGAGATGCAGCAGAATCATCTTGAAAAAAGAGCTTGTTACTTCTTACTTGAATACTTTGCAAACTGTGTCCCTCTGTTAATGAACATGGAGAGAAAATGGAATAACTTTCTTGTTTCAGCAGATATTTGCTGTGCCTCTCCATGAACACAGAGTGTAATGAAGCCATGAAAGCTCCTTACAGCTCTCTGTGCAGTGTAGCACCATTTTCTGGTTTGTACACCGGCAGCAGGAGGGATTTCTGGCCTCAATTTGAAATAACAATATTGCTTGCTTTGCCATCCCTTCTTGATGCTCTTATTAGCAAAAAATATAAGACATCCTCTTTCTATTGGGTGTTGTTTGGTATTTCATATTCTAATTACTAAACTATTCTAATTACTAAAACTAAAACTATTCTTGGTTCTCCCAAAATAGATTTTTGATAGAATTCATGTTAACAAGAGTTTTGGAAATTTAGTAGATTCACAGGCTGTCGCTGTGTTCTGTTATTGGAGACATTATTCATGGCTCTGGCTTCTTCATGGCATAATGCAAATTTAAAATAGCATTATGGTTTTATGTCCTGTACTTATTTAGCAATGAAGAACTTTTCAGTAAAATCTTACCAGTTTGCAAGTGGGTGCAGAATTGGTTATTAACATACATCACATAGTTTGGAGGATTTTTCTCCAAGCAAGACTCTGTTATTAGGAGGAAAGTAATTTCTAGGTAGAACTAATCACCCGAAAGATTAATTAATAGGGCACTGGAAAAACTGTTCCTTCAAAGTGAAGAAGAATGAGGGATAGTGTAATTGGGATGTTACATTTAAAGGCAGCATGAAATAGAAATTGTTCTCATGTCAGGATTTAAGTTCTAGATAACAAAGATTCTGCTAATATGATGATTTCTCTTTTTTTTCCCAACTGTATGTTGTTTTTATTTACTTTCTTTTAAGTAAGAGTGCACATGCTGTTGATATGAATTTCATTTCACATTCAGATTACTTCTTTCTCTCACTGTCCCATCAAAGCAAACATTCCTGGGCTCAAATCTAGCATAAATATCCCAATTTAATTCTGTGAAGCATTCTAATTTTATAATTGGGCAACACAGTTGAGATTTGAGTTCCCTGGTAATGCCACCTTTTCTGCAGCATAGTGCAAGCCATAGGGCGATTGCCTGAAAAGTTGGTCAGATGGTGCTAACAGGGCTACAGATGAATGTTTCCATAAATGACAACAATCAATCCACATCTTAACAAGATGTTGGTCAAAGTAATTTGTATTAGTCCACAGATGTAAGCTCTGCTGCCCAGCCAGATACCTTTTTGTATTATTCTGTGCTTGATTTAGCTTGAACAGCTCTGTCAAAGCCTGTATTATTCATGACATACATTTGTTTGGTCCCCTGCCTGCTCCCTGGGTCCATTTGTGTGGCAGGCACTGTGCGCTGTGTCCAGCCCCTGTCCATGCTGCATGCACCAAGCCCTGCTGTTCACATGCCTGCTTGCCTGCTGACCAGCTGTGCCTGGTGCAGCAAAGCCTCTTTGGGATGCAGCAGCTGTGGGATACGTGCTCCTTCCTTGGGCCCCAGGTGCCTCTGTGCTGTGTCACAGTGGATGCTCTGCAGTTACAAGGTGAGGGCAAAGCCCTGTCCCATCCTGTCCCCAGGACAATCAAGCCAAACCATGGAGCAAGGACACGAGTCCCTGTTCCAAAAGCAGCTCTCTGGGGGTCACTGCAGTTCAGAGAGCTCACTACTGCTTTTAGATCCACTTGAGCTTGGGCTTTGGATGTGCTCCAGTGACACAACTGACTCTCATCCCTGCCCCCCTTTCACTCCCCAAATTCTTTCACTTCCTTTGCTGGTCATTAGTCACAATCACTAAATACTGTGCCATCCTGCAGGGGTATATCTATACTGAAATTCACAGCTTCTGGTGACACAGTGTCATGTAAGAGTTTGTAGCCTGACATTTCCAGTGGCTTTCCTCTCCTGCCTGGATTCCCACCTTGGAGATTCACCAAGGATGTATTTGTGGGTCCATAGCACAGCTGTTGCTCTCACATAAAGCTGCAGTGAAACGGCTGCAGGCTTTGTTTGGGTAACAGGCTGAAATGCAGGCTCAGTACTTGTTCACTGAATCCTTGGTTATAGATGAAGTGAAATACATAAAATTTAATGTTAATTTAGTAGAAAATTGAAATTATCTATGTGTGGGAGTAAGGGAAAATTCTCTTCAGTTGCTGCAGCCATAGACATGCTTTTTTCTCAGCCAATAGTGGAATTCATTTGCAATAGTCAAAGGATAATTGGTCTTTGTAGAACTAGTTCCTGTGTTTGTTAGTTCCTATATTAGCAAGGTGACTAGTGGTTTAGGGTCTTGATTTTGTTAGTCTGTGATTTACAAACCAGTTATACTGATTTCCTTTCATTTCTGCAGGAGAATACCTTTTTAATGCTAAAGACAACTAGCAAAACCATAGAGTGGAATAATATAAATCCATATTAATTCATGCTGTTTCTCAGCAACATATTGGTTTCTAGGCTGAAGTACAAGAATTAGGAGTGGTATGGTTTTGTTTTTATCATAGTTTAGGAGACCTGTTGTCAGTTTATATAAAGGAGAACAAATACACTACTGAACGTCTGAAATATGTTTTTTTCAAAACTAGGTTCTAATTAATACATTCAGATTTGCAATAACAAGCAAATTTGAACTTCACTACTGTCAACGAGTTGGAATCTGCTTTTTTTCTTGTTTTCTTCAGAGGTGTATGGAAAACCCCCACTGGCTGTTGGTCTGAAAACTCTATCTATATGATATCTGTATGATATCTGTATGATAGCTGATCTATCATAGTCCTTTAACAATTCATCCGTTCCCAGGCTGTTAAAAAGTGGGGGTTTTTTTGAAACTCACAAGAGATCATATGTGTACTTATATTTTTCCTTGAAAGACCAAAAACTTTTCAATCCAGAGAGAGAAATGTAGACAATCTGTATAAAGTAAGTGGAGAAAGTGCCCATTTTCTGCCAGTAAATGTTTCTGCTCAAGTATTTGCACTGGATTATAATGAAGCTTTGGTTAAGCAGATTAAACAGACAAAAGCAGTGAAACTTCAAAGGCTGACCAAATGTGCTGAGGTTTTTATTTCCCCAGTCTGTAATGCCTGCTTTTGCCTTCCTCTCATTAGCACAGAAAAATAAGCCAGTAGAGCATAATGTGTAGTCCCTCTGTAGTGCCTGCAGCGACTGATTCCTAACGGGGTTCTAGGGGTGAGTATTGCAGGTTTTTTCCAATGTAGCAGTAGATAATAGACCTCCTATGAGAGAGGTTTTGAGAGTTCAGCTGTTTGTAGAGCTCCTTTTAGATACCAAGATGCAAAAGCTTCCTTCCAAACACAGCTGTTAAGTCTGTGACTTAATCCAACGGTTAATTAACTATTTTTACATGCTCAAAACAGCAAAAGAAACTCCGTGCTTTGGTAAGCTGCAAGGAATAAGGTAAAGCAGTGTTAAAAGGCATGGTGTAACAGTCCAATGATTCGATATTTCTAGGTTGCATTTTCCAGTATTCTCTTCAGAACAGTTAAGTGTGCAGCATCTGTTATGGTTTTTATTTTGAAGAGTGTTTCCTGCACTGTGGGATTGATTTAGGCTTTTGTGTCGCTTAGTCAAGAAGTTACCAGAGACCACACAGAAGCTGGAAGTTTTAATCAGGGGGGAAAGTTAATATGTTTAGAATATATAAACTAATAGAACCAAATTAATTTAAAAATTAAATATATACAATTTTAGAAGTACAGAAATTATGTAAGCTCTGTAACAGGTTCTTGTTAAGCTCATTTTATAATGCTATGGTTCATTAACTGATATGGTTACTTTATGTTAATGTTATGGTTACATTAACTGATATGGTGTATATGAGAAGTAACAACACTGGACATAGTTGTTAAACAGCAGTGAGTTTGTACACTTTGGGCATTTGTGTGGTTTTGGATTAATTTGGAAAAATTACTGTAATTCAAACCAGATGGACTATTTTTGGATCTCTGAATATTTCGAACTGCCTGATTACCTGTGAAATAGCAAAAATCTCATTCTGAGCAGGTAAATGGCATTTCTTCAATTTAATTACCCATCTCCACATACCACAGAGCCTCATGGATCTCACTTTCGGGGATGTTTTCTCTGGATTTTTCTAGAACTGGACTCTGATGCTATAGAACAAAAGCCTTTTCTAAGCTCCACTTCAAATAATACTACTGCTGGAATTTGTCATATAAAAGCCTTTCCAGAAGGTGTATGAAGAGAACCTTTTCAATAATTTTGAGAGAAAGGCTGTTTAGTTTCATTTGAAGAAGGAATCTGTGGGGTCGACAGAAAAGCTGACCAAGTCATGTGGCCTTTTGATATTAAATTTAATACTCTTTTCCTTCTAATTTTGCTACATGGCCAAGTTCTTTATGGTAAATGCTTGAGGTATATGCCTTGTCACTCAGAAAGCAGTAAAGTTGTAAGCTGCAGGAAGTTTTGTCTGTAAGTTCTTAGCTCTTCCTCACTGTTGTGCTGTGAGACCCCAAACAACTCGTTCTAAAATGGCACAGAGATGGTAAATCTGCAAGATGAGAGTAGAGAGCAGAATTGCAGGATCTCCCAGGCCACTGACTGCCCGGACTGGCTCAGAGACACCTGAGAGAGGTGGATGTTTGTGTAGCTGAGCGATTATGGACGCCTTGTTAATGAAGTAGAAGCTTGGTTTGGCGGCTTCCTTGCAGTTACAGTGAGGGAACCTCAAGTAGTCCGCTGTAATTTTAGACAAAGTGGAGCAAATGAAGAAGCCAGAGAGGAAGTAACAAGTTAACAAAGGAACTTCAGAGACAGCTCTTGTCTCACAGGAGAAAGAAAGATGAGCTGTGAAACCGTCTGTTCATCACGCTGTAGCCTGTGCAACGCTCAGCGAGCTCAGCTGGTCTCGAAGCTGCTGACAGGCAGGCTGACAGACATCTGCAGCTGACTTTCTTAACTCAAAATCAGCAAGGTTTTTAGTTCTTTCTCTAGGAAAAGTCCCCTTCCTCTTTTTTTTAATTCAGCCTGAAAGTTCTTGTGTCATTTTTAGCTTCTGTGTCTACAGAAATTTGATTTCACTTCCGCAGCAGAAACTAAAGCAAAACATACAAGGTTCGCTTGCAACCTGAAAAGGCAGTTTCATAATTCAAACTCAGAAGAGACAACTTTTATCAGCAAGGCAAAGGTATCAGTGTCATCAAATTGTGAGTGTTTTTTTACATTTTTCATTTCTTTAAAATTAAAAGGCTCCTTTGAATTCACTTTTTAAAATTGGTTTGCAAGCAGTATAATAGGCCAACACAATTTGAAAGTTGTTTTCTTCCTCTTGTTTCACAGATACCCAGAGAGTTTGTGCTTTTACTGTCACATGGTCTTTCAATTTAAAAATGCCTCCTTCCGAGACACATTCAGAGTAAGATACCTTAGGAAAGACTGCAACTTGATTTACAATAGGAAAAAATTATTTGAGAAGACAGTTAGCTATGAAGGGAAAGTTACTGAGGAGCACTTTCTGCATACAAAGAATGATACTAAAGTGTTATTTGGAGTAAATACTATTATCTATTTATTTCACAGTTTATGCTGATTTTCTGTACTACATTGAGTCCATTTACTGTTTACTGCAGTAGGAAGGAGCAGGTGCATTTTTTGGTAGACCTTCAAGACCATCATCTTTCTAACAGAAGGGTTTTTACGCTCATTCGAGGTTTGAATTTCATTCAAGTCATAGAAATCCCATCACTTCACGAGTAGCTGAAAACAGAAGGTGAATGTTACTGTATCTGCCACACAGAAATCAGTACATTTCTGGGTTATTTTTCCTTTTCTCTTTAAAGGGTCAGAAGGCTTGGATAGAGAAGACCTTTTCTAAAAGAGAATGCATCTATATAATTGCCAACAACAAAGACGCTACCAGGTAACATTTGAAGTTTTTGTTTCAACAGAAAAGCTTAATACCAGAGAAACTCAACTTGGTTTGGATTTGGACGTGTGAAACCCAGTTTAGTCACTGCCCCTAAAGGGAGATGACAGGGGAACAAAAGCACAAGTCATGCTTGCACTCCAATCTGCACAGAGCCATGGGACATGTCACACAGAGAGCGGAAGGCTGAGAGCAGGACAGGCAGTGAGTTGTTAGTTCCTGGCTTTGCAAACCATAGTAGATTCATACTGAATCCTGAAAGCAAGAGTGCAGTAATGTGGTGCCATCCTTCACAGGTGATGTGATATCACCAATGACAAGAGCAGACATGGGGGATTTGATTTCTTAGTCTAAACATTAATATTTCTCCATGGGCTAGCTGCATATTGTGGTCCAGCTTTCTGTGGATAACAGCTTGTGTTAATGTCACATGCAAGCTGTCACCTCTAAGTAAGAAACAAGTGGCCAGTGCTCCTGTTCTGTGTTCTTCCTCCTTGCCTGGCCTTTCACCTAGAACAGCTTCCCAGTGCTTCACACAAGTGAAGCGAATTTTTTTTTATCTTTGCATGCTGAAAAACACCTAAGCCTGTTAATTCTGGCATATAAGTGTATGTGAGAGGTGTTTTTATGACTCATGTACAGCAAGGCTTGGGCAGCTGAAAAGCTGATTTCTGATTTTTTCTTTTTTTCGTTTTGAAGATACTGTAATCAAAGTTACTTCAAATTTTAACCTCCAGGTGCTGCTGTGGCCAGCTCATTAACCAACATATTCCACCTCCTCCAAGTATAACAGCTAATAAAAATGAAGAAGAAACGAAGCAAGTGGAAGCTCAGACAGAGAAATGGTCTGTCAGTAAACACACCCAAGCATACCCAACTGATGCCTATGGAAACTTGGAATTCCAGGGAGGGGGACATTCAAATAAGGCCATGGTAAGGGGCATAGGGTTCTCTAAGGTATTTATTTATCTGGTGCTCAACAGACTCTTGAGATTTCTTAGCAGTAAAAGCAAAAGCAATGCAAACTTCTGCAAAAGTTCTCTTTGTTTTTTCCTCTCTTCTGAAGAAATCCAAACTTAGATTTGTTTCTTTGTTTGAAAATTGTGAAACTCTCTCTTCAGGATGAAAGGCAAAGGGTAACTATTCTTTGCTCAGACAATTTACAGAACAGGTTGAGTGATTCCACCTCCTCTTTGCAGTACATCCGTGTGTCGTATGACACTAAACCAGATTCTCTGCTTCATCTCATGGTGAAAGACTGGCAACTGGAACTGCCCAAACTCCTCATCTCTGTCCATGGAGGCCTCCAGAACTTTGAATTGCAACCAAAATTAAAACAAGTGTTTGGAAAAGGTCTGATAAAGGCTGCCATGACCACAGGAGCTTGGATTTTCACTGGTGGTGTTAGTACAGGTAAGCAATTGCCGTCACTTTTAGTTTACTTAAGAATTCAGTGATGTTCATTCACTAATCTTTCCCACAGGCAGAAGATTTAAGTCTACATGAACGAGTGATTACCCACTAGACCAAAAAAGGAACATTGTAATCATTTGTGTTAATCTCCTACCCAGCCCAGACCATAAGATTTTCCTGGGTCAGTATTGATTTGCATTGCTTGGTGTTTCCCCTGAAAACAAATCTCAGCCTTGGTTTCAGTAGCAAGGAATCTACCACTAGTTCTAATACACTTCTTTTAGTGCTTGGTTTTCCTTGTAGTTAAGAAGTTTCCTAGTCCAAATTTGCCAGACTTTAGCTTTGGCATGTTTTTTATGTACAAAGATCTTTTCATTACTAAAAGTGCATTTCCTGATGTCATGGTTTGTGTCCAATGAATAACATACATTGAGAGGGACAAGGATACAGATTACACTGTGGCAAGTTAGTAACAGGGTAAATCTTCCACAGACTTCATTGAATTCAGCACAATGATGTGAGAAGGTAATGGGACTTAGACACAACCATTACAAAATAAAACCATGGTTGTCTGCATTGTGTGTTCTGCTATAAAGTAACAGTACCAGTTAAGTAGTGAAAGCCACCCAGTAGCTCCGTGAGAGGCAAGAAGAAAATTCTGTTGTTTAGTGATCAATCTGAAGTGCCAGAAATGAATTAAATTAATTGTACCTATAGGTGTCATTCGTCATGTGGGAGACGCCTTGAAAGATCATTCTTCCAAATCCAGAGGACGAATATGTGCCATAGGAATTGCACCATGGGGCATTGTAGAAAACAAGGAAGATCTCATAGGAAAAGATGTAAGTGTTTAAGGAAAGAGCTGTGTAAAAAATAGTTTGTTAATATTTCTGAAGTATTACTTTTTTCTCTTTCTAAAGCATGCCTAGGAGGTGAAATTGAACAAGTTCTTGAAAAAACCCGGTTTTTTAAGTATATTTCTCAGGTTGTCATATATGACCTCAAAGTGAATATGGGATTAGTGAGGTTTCCATTGCTTTCATTAACAAAGACTTCTCTGTGGTGACAGTTTTATGTCCTAACTTCAGTGTGGCACATTGAGCCTTCTATAAATCATGTAAGGGCCTTTATGTGTGCAAGCCTGGCATTTATTATAGGTACTCTGGAGTGGCATATGATTTACTAGGAACTCCAAATAAGAATGTGTTTTCTAATGCACTAAGAGGATAAAGTAACAACACAGTGTGTGAACAAGGAGACCACAGTAATGAGCTTAGGAGAACATGCAGGGGAGTGCACAATCTGACTGTCATCCTCCAAAGAAAACAGTTCTGTCAGGAGTACAGATTTGGAACGTAAAAGCAAGCTGCATTTCTAATTCTGGTCTGGTTTTGGTTGTAAAGGTTTGCTTGGTTTGTTTCCTCAGAAGAGTCTGAGTGTGCCTCTGTTGGGTGGTGTGGGGCATTTTCCCATTTGATCCTTAGTTCTAATCTAGGTGCATCTCTGCTCTTGACACACAGGTAACACGAGTTTACCAAACAATGTCAAACCCTCTAAGTAAGCTCTCTGTGCTCAACAGTTCCCACACCCACTTCATTCTGGCAGACAATGGCACTTTAGGTAAATATGGAGCTGAAGTCAAGTTACGGCGTCAGTTGGAAAAACACATTTCCCTCCAGAAAATTAACACACGTAAGTACCAGTGGGGCGAACTGTGACCATAATGTCTTGAAGGGGGGATGAAGGAGGGCTTGAAATACTTGAAAATACGGAAATTAAAGGCTTCTTCCAGCTCTTTCCAGTGCAGATGTGATCAGGACTGTGTGACTGGAGTAGAACATGTGCTGTCTGATAAGTGGTGATAGAACCCGTATTGAACTGGACAGAAAAGCCATGGAGTGAGGATTGCAAAAAGGGATGAAGAAAAAATGACAAATAATAGTGAGGAGAAGCTTCAAAGCAGTGAGAAACTAAGGAAAAGAAAATGCAAAGAATTTGTGCACTTCTAGGTTAGAATTCGTAAGCATCAGTAAACACAGAGAATGAGGGGATTTTTTACATTTCCTGTTTACAGAAATCTCGTGCAGCTTAGTGATTTCTGATTCTGAATGTTCACACAAGCGTTTTATTTTCTCTTTTATATATGGATTTGTTTCATCTGAAATATCACACTCAAAATTCTTTGATCTTCCTGATAATCTTAGCAGGCACTTTGATTTTTAATGACAATTAAGACAATTTTGCATTAGTACTTTCATATTTAGAGTTTTGTGCAGTTTTAAAATTGCTACCAGTTATTATGGCCTCACTAAAATAATTTTCTTGAACTTCTTGTCATTATTTAGAAAAAAAATTATTTTAAAAAACATTAACATGTAAATTTTTTTAAAAAATGTGAAATAATATATAAACTATTTAAAAATAACCCCACAACCCTAATTAAAAATTGTTTAAGAAAATGTTAATAGTCTTTGAATTCACACATCATTTAAGAGCTAGGGGAGAATCTACATCAGTTCTACCAGGTGCTTTTCTTACCTCTTATTGGTGACCCTGTAAACTCTGTAGGCCTGTAAAAATAAGAGAAAAGAAACTTCCAGATTGGCAATTGCATTGAACTCCACAGAAGTTTCTTATAGGGTCTAAGTGCTCTTATGGGTAGAGCAGCAAAATTGAGTGCCAGGTAAAGCCAGAAGGCAGAATTAGAGATCAGCTTGAGGTGTCCTAATGTTCTGGGAAGTCTCTAAGTACTGCCCTGAGCCTAAGAAACAGCTCAGGAAAATGCTGCCCCTTGCCTTTGAGCATGGAGGTGGTGCCAGGTACTGCTGCCTGCAGATGGGAACAGCTCAGCCTGCTTTTGTCATCTTTGTCTTCTCTAGAAGTGCTGGCAGAGCTGTGAGGATGTAAAAGGGAGCATTGGCTTGGAAGATCAGGAATTCAGGGCCCAGAGACAGGATGTTCTGTGTCACTCCTTTTAATACCACTGGGGCTTGGGATTATGGACTCCGATTTAGAGAGCGTTTGATGGTTTTTGTCATGAGAAGGGCAAAGTTGGGAATACACAGAGAAACCTGTTCTGTGAAGGGCTGCAGTACACCTGCTAGTTACAACATGCAGGGAGCTGTTTTGTTTCTTCTCAATCACTCCAAGCACAGGCACCTCTGCTGGAAATCTCAGGAGGAAAAGATTTCATGGACACACAGGCTGGGCCATGCTCTGTGACTCCTCCTTATCAGAGCTGGGTGTACTGACAGGAGGATGTCAGGAAGCTTCTACTGTTACTGTGCATGGTGTTCCTGTTCTTCAGAGATTGATCTTTCAATCAAGGTTGAAAATATGAACTCTTGCATGCATTCTCAGCCAAACAGAAAGAGTGCATCTTTATAAAAGTGCTGATCATTTCCCAGATTCAGAACTGAACTCAAACGCTTATGATAGTGGAATTAGTCAGCATTCAGGTAATGTTTTGTCCTTCATTTCCCCAAGTTTCTTGTGACCAAGGCTACTGAGACCATGTGACCTGTGGGCTTCCCTTTGTCATCCTATGCCTGGAGATCACAGTGAGGCAGGGACAGCAAAGGGATGCTCAGCTGTCGTCTCTTCCATCGGCCAACCATTTCAGCCTCATGATAAAAACACTAATTTCATTTCTTTATCTTAGGAATAAGCATAGGTATGTCATCTTCCTGAAGACTTCCCATAGGTAACCAATGAAGAGGTAAAGCATCAAAGGCTGGGAACCATCCAAGTAACAGTGAAGCTGATGGAGCAATAGGACAGTGATGTTAGCTGCTTTATCTGTAGCTGGTGTCTGTCAAGAGAGGCTGCAAACATCCACCAACACTGAGTGGATAAGTTATCAGTATGGAGCTGATGCAAAAGCAAGGGCAGAGAGACATCTTCATATTTTGCTTTTGGACTTGGGGAAGAGCATATGGATGTTTTTGCTCACATTGGCTACCAAATGGCCATCATTTTTCCTAAGGCCTCCAGTTGGAAGCAGTGCTCTAGCACAGATCACATCCACTTATCTCAGATTCTTAAACTAAGTTTCAATGACGCTTCTTTTTTTTTTTTTCTTGTTTCTGTTGTTCTGGTTTTTGCAGGACTGGGGCAAGGTGTTCCTGTGGTTGGGCTCATAGTGGAAGGAGGTCCCAATGTGATCTCCATTGTCTTGGAGTGTCTGCGGGAAGAACCCCCTCTCCCAGTTGTGATCTGTGATGGCAGTGGGCGAGCGTCCGACATTCTGTCCTTTGCACACAAGTATTCAGAAGAAGGAGGGTAAGGTTTCAAGATATTCACCAGAGTTATGTAGGACTATATGCCTTGCTTCCACAGAGCTTCATTAAAAAAACCCTCAAGGGAAAAATGCTGCTAACAGAGGCATTCTGCTGTCAGTCAGCTTTTGTTCCCCGTTTGAAGTTAATGAGTAGAAGTTGTTACCACTTTGAATGCATGTTGTGGTCTTTTGAAATGAGCTTGCTCTCAGTACAGCACACAGTTGTACAAGCTCCATCGTGGTTTCCTGCACTGTACTTAGTGCTGGGTTGGGCATGGTAGAAGCAAGGACAAGTTCTCAGGAGTAGCTGTTTTCTTCAGGCTGGGGCTGAGGTTAATTAGTGCATGGATTTGCAAAATTTGTACTGCCTGGTTCTACTGTGTTGTGTCAATGAACATCATTGTCCAAGAGTGCCAGACCAGCTGTGGAAGTTTTGAGCTTCCTTCATTCTCTTGCTTTTGCCTTCCAGACAAACACCTCATACATTGTCTTGATTAGAGTATGGCATTCTTGTCTTGTGCTGAAGGTAGAACCTCTTTCCTTGAGTGAAGCTGAAGCTTAGCTTGGATTAAATATTAAGCAAGACAAGCGGTGTTGCAAGCAGTGTAGATGTTATTCGCTGAATTAGGAGAGCAGCTCTTATGCTGGCTTTTGTTGGTGTTTAGACGTAGCTCATATTTAATTGCACCAACAGTATTTATGATTCAGCAACCTTCCTTTCTGTCTAACAAGCTTCCTTAGTTTAGATCAAACTTGCTTTGCCTTTTTTTTTTTTTTTCTTATTCATTCTTCCTATCAACTCATAGGCAATTGAAAGAGCTTATCAGGATCAATCTCTCTGAGATGTGCTCACTGCATGAGTTTCCCTCCCAGTCCATATGATACAGAGTCCAATTTTCTTCTCCAATAATTATGGAGAAGTAAGGCAGATCTATAATGACAAATTTTTGTCAGTCCAATAATTTTCTCACAGTGAACTTTGAATTTTACTGCATCTCTCAGGCACCTGCTGATAGTGTTTGCCATAATCTGAAAATACATGTGTTTATTGGGAAATGGATGAGGGTTGAAGGGCTGTTTCATTTTGCTTCGGGAGATCAAACATTTCTGACCTTTCTAGAATGTTTTCAATCTAATTTCTTTAATTATCTTTTGGAATTGTTCATTTGTTTCTCAGTTGGGTATTATGAGGTTTCAGATGCATTACCAAGTTCACTCCTATGTTTAAGACCATAACCAAGATGACATATAAGAAATGTGAAGTATTTTGGGGTTTTTAGCTGTATGCAAAGGGACTTGGAACATTTAGAAGCAAAGGGCAGGGGTCCTGTAAGGCTTAGAGATAAAATCCTGAAGACTGAACTTGTTAACAGAAGTATATCTATGATATATAAGAGGAATACCTGGATATTATATTTTCTTAAATAGCAGGGCTTCTGAATATATATTCATTCTGGCAATGTCTTCTTTTATGTCTCATTTTTCATTTAGAATAATAAATGAATCCCTTAGGGACCAGCTTCTCGTTACCATCCAGAAAACCTTTAACTACAACAGGAATCAAGCTCATCAGCTGTTTGTCATTCTTATGGAGTGCATGAAAAAAAAAGAACTTGTGAGTATCCTAAAAGTAGTTCACAAAGGTAATTTCTGTGACCACACTTCATAGAGTACTTTCAGGTGCCATTTTCCCAGGGTTATAGTTTGAACTTTTTTTCCCCTCATATAGCTGCATTAAATGTACACATTGAGTCATAAGCATAGGCCAAGAAGGGATTACATCTTCTGGAAAGCCCCCAAAACAAATTTCACATTCTTCTGCTGTGTAAATTTTTGTAAATATGATGCCAAGATGATTTCCATACAGACACCTTCACTGGATGTAAAGTTGGTAGTAAACATGACTCTGACAAGCTGACCAGAAGAGAATCAACCTTCCTAAAAATTGGTTGAGAGAAGAGAGCCCACAACTGCCTTAGTCAGACTGATTTGAATTTGAAATGTGCATCACAGCATGCACATCAGGCCTGGTTTGCTCAGCAAAATTCAGACACTGGCTGTGCAGCCTAAGCAGACTTACAGTTATGGTTTTCTGTTGATAGTTCTGTCTGATTTTGTTAATTAGTAATACTTTTTCTGTAGTTCTTCTTTTTCTGTCATGCATCTGTGCATTCCTGCAAAATATATTCTAACTGTTGAGCAAATTGCTATTCTCAGTAATTAATGTGAATAGTTGCTTTTGGAAAATAAGGAGTTTGGGTTTTTTTGGGTCTGCATTTTGTATTAAGTGTGTTAAAATAACAACGTGTTGTTTGGTTATTCTGCTTTTGAGTTATTTGTCTTCTAATATGTAGTTAAATGGCTAAGCTTTACATTAATTATGATTTTTAAAATCATTGAATTTCAATGGACTGAACTAATCAAATGTGATTAGAGATAATTGCTTTTTTACTTCCTTCTGCCTTTTTGATTGTCATATGTAGCACATCCTGCAGCTAAAAAGTATTTGAGTGTTATAATCAATAAAATGGGTGCTATGATAATTATCTTAGGTAACTAGCATTTCCATTTCCATTACTACTGAGAAGTAATAGAACCATCAGAAAACAATCAGTTTTGCATGGCAATTTTGTCACCTCTTTTTAGAATTCATGGGTTTGGTGAAGATTTTTCATCAAGTCTGTCATGTTCACCAAGGCAGGGATATTTTAGGGTAACTTCACTGAAAGAATATAATTAAACACTTCTGTGAAAATTACATTTCAAAGAAAAACTTAGTGGAACTGTACTTTTAAAAAAAAAAAATCTTAAGTTGTAGGAAATAATAAATCTGCACCATTCTGCTTCATTTTCTATCCAGGTGTTCATTGTCTGTCTCTCCTGTGTTGTAACTCTATGTGTTTGGTTTTGTGCTGCCCTTTAGATCACCGTGTTCCGCATGGGCTCGGAAGGGCAGCACGACATTGAGATGTCCATCCTCACTGCTCTCCTCAAAGGTGGGTTTCCCAGGCACTCAGGAAGGATGCACAACAGCATCCCAGGAGGACGTTCACTCTTCTTGTTTAAGTCTTTGATTTCTTCACTTGGATTCTAACAAGTACCTGAAGGTGTTTGGTTAATGTTCAGATTAGCATGAAGCATAAAATCTAGATTGAAAGTTTTGTGTGTCTTTCCTTTCCTAAAAGAGTGAGATGGGAGTGCTGCAACAACTGTACTGCTGATATTGCAGCTCGTTTTATTGCTGTTCTAGCATACATTAATAAAGTTAGGAAAAAAAAGTGGGAAGGTGAAAGGCTGTCTGGATTTTTCCAGATTTCAGATTGTGCCATTTAAACCTTAGAGCAATAGGATGGGTTCCGTATTTAATTGGGGTTTGTTACGTTTGCTGAAACAACTGTTCTCTGTCTACAGATATACAGCAGTTGATACAGGCTCTATATGAGATCTCTGGAGTTCCCAAAGCTAAGCAGTAAAGAGGGAAATTTTCACACTTTTATGTACAGTATCAGCTAGAGGAGCTGAGAGGGGTCTTTAAGAATAGTTAAATATCTGTCTTTAGAATGAGCATAAAAGTCAATGTGGAAGCTTTATTAAAAAATTGAGATAATCTCATTAATCACATGGAAATTAGGATTATGGGGCTAAATGGAAGATGCTATAAATTGATTGGATGAATCAACTGTTTTGTGTCAGAATTATTCTAATGGTAGTATGATGTGGAGCCAGGCTTGCTGTTTTCCAGTTATTGCAGAAGATGGTCCAGTCTTGTTTCATCATGTCTGAAATATGAAATGTCTGTGTGTTTTTCTTTAGGTACCAATGCATCTGCTCCAGACCAGCTCAGCCTGGCTTTGGCCTGGAATCGTGTGGACATTGCACGCAGCCAAATCTTTGTCTTTGGACACCACTGGCCAGTAAGACAAAGTTTCCTTTGTCATTTTGTTTGTCAGTAATTTAAATGAATTTATGTAATATTTACACCTTGGATTTTGACACTGCACTAGCAGTGATGGTGAAACACTGCAGTTCACCTGCGTAACTGAAATCCTTTATTTAAACTATTTTCACGTCTCTGCTTTTTGCTTTACTGTGTGAACCATCTGATGCTGAATTACTCCAAAGTGTCATGAGGAAAGCAGCCTGAAAGAATGAAGTGAAAGAATTTTGGTGGTTTTTTTGTTCAGTTGTCTTTCTGGAAACTATGCAATAAAATGACACTCAAAGGAATACCATTCATGTGTATGCTGTGCATAATGGAGAGACTTATTTCATTTGGAAGCCCGTATCATTAAATTTTAACAAATCTTGCTGTATATGCAGTTTTATTCCTTCACATCTGGTAATGTGATGATTTCAATATTGAAGGTTCATTAAAATATCTATACAGAGAAGATTTAATAATCCTAAAGATTAGGAAGTATAACTACTATTAAATGTTTAATTGGATGGAGTTAAACATGGAATCTCCATGTTATTGTGGTTAGATTCAGAGATTCCACCAAGAACTGAAGCCTGTTATTGCTTTGGCCTGGTTCACACTTCTGCACTGCAGTTTGTGGAAGCAGTCCCAGCCAGTTTGGATTCACTGCCATTCCATCTCCATAGAGATTGCTTTCAGACCAGCCTGTGCTGCCACTTGGCAGTTGCAGTTTTGTCCAGGCTTTTGGATGGATTCGTGGTAGCTGGGCAGAGAAGAGTTTTTTAGGACTAAAACCCCAGGAAAGAAGCCTTGTTAAAGGCTTAGTCCTGTAGTTGTCAATGCAGAGCATGGGTAGTTATAATCCAGTTTTCTTCTCTCTGGAGTTTATGTAACCTAAGCATTATCTGGAGCAAGTTAAGCCTCCAAATCACACACAAGTGGTGTGGTGCATGTGTGCCTCTGCCCTGGGCAGATAGGCTGGAAAGGGGAAGGACTTCAGCTGAAGAATAAATGTGTCTCTAGAAGTACAAACAGAAATACTGTCTGCAGAACAGAAATGAACCAGTGAGTGGCTCTCTGTCCTCTCCTCTCTGCTCTGCACTATGGATGCTGTTTGGCATTATGCAGCATTCTCATTAAGCTCTTTCTGTCCAGCTCTTGTTGCTATTTATTTTAATACCTATTGCTTTCAAAGAGAGCAAAGGAACTGAAGTGTCCCAGTCCACTCACGCTTTTTATTTTTCAAAAGAAATCCTCCCCAGTCAATCTCCTTCACTGCTTTGACTTTCAGTGTTACTAAGTTAGACATAATGGCTTTAAAAAAGGATAAAGCTGTGACTATGCAGAAAGGCCCTTAAACTTATAGAAATTATCATTTTTAGTTGACTCGGTGTGAGAAGTGGTGACTAGGGGGTGGGCTTGGTAGGAGTGTATTCAATTAAATAGTCTATAAGATCAATTAGATTTCTAATACTTTAATGCATTATCAATACAGCCTTTAGGAAGCCTTACAGCTCCTGATGGTACAGCTCCTGAGAAGGAAAAGAAATCTCCAGCACCTCAGACTAAAGGAGGCAGAGGGAAAGGAAAAGGGAAGAAAAAAGGAGGAAAAGCAAAAGAAGAACCAGAAGAAGAAACAGACCCAAGAAAACTTGAACTCCTGAACTGGGTGAGATGAAAGTATTTGTATAAAAAACTGCTGAAGTTCTTTTTTTCATTCTGAGGTACAAAGACAGAAGGAAGATACACACTTTCATTCTGTAGAATGCTCTCTTGCACATTCCCACAAGATCAGCTGTAGATTCTGCAGGAATGCTGTTTAGTGTTTGAGCCAAGAATCCCTCTTTCATCCCATGTGCGCCTCATGCAGCCATATCTCAACAGTACAAGTCAGTACTGAGCTGCAGCTTCTTCTTCCCTGCACCTGTCAGAAGGAAATAAGACCACCAGTGAACATCTTCTTTCTGTGAATGTGTTGGTTTAATTTGTTCCTATCTTGCTGAGCAAGTAAAGCCCTTTTTCACATAATGTGTCAAGCATGGCATACCTGATTCAGTTAAAAATACTGAACAAAATGGTTGAAAGCTATGTGTTGAAAGACTGAAAGCTACAGTTGTATTACTAAAGGTTTGGAAAACTCTTCCATCTCTATGCACTTCATGTGGTAAAAATGTTACTTTCTAAATTCCTTTTTACTTACCGACTAATCAACATCTGTGGGAACTCAGTCCATATCCTAAAGTAGTTATAATGGCTGTGGCTGCCACCCAACCAACTCATTTGTGCTCATGTGGTCTCACATTCTCCACCCTGCAATTCAGGTGAACTCCCTGGAGCAGGCTATGCTGGATGCACTGGTTCTGGATCGAGTGGACTTTGTGAAGCTGCTTATTGAGAATGGAGTGAACATGCAGCACTTCCTGACTATCCCTCGCCTGGAGGAGCTTTATAATACTGTGAGTGTGCAGAAATACTACAAAGCCCTGTGATATTTTACCACTGTATTGTATGTGACATGAATCACCACAGAAAGCTTTATAAAAAAGGGATATTACACAGCTCTTGATAGAAAGGTGTTTGTCACTGTAGCCCAGCTCCTTCTTTCCACCCCTCTGGGGTGTGGTGGCGCAGGTTGTTGTTTAAAGTTCTGCTTAAGGTGCCAGATCACTGATTGTGTTCGTGTTTGCAAAAAACCTGAAGAATTGAAGCTCTAATGGACCCTGAATTATTTTTGTTTCAGAGACTGGGTCCGCCAAACACGCTGCATTTGCTAGTCAGAGATGTGAAAAAGGTAAGCAGTGTTCCACTTGTGTGACTGCATTAGCCATGTGAATCAACATTTGAGGCAAGCATAGCATGGGGCCAAGCAGGCATTTGAGATTAGATGGCAGCTGTTAAGGAAAGTTAAATGTCTCCCCGTGGCAAACAGTGATGTCAGTCCAAATCGAATATGGCAGTGCTAGTAATTGAAAAACTAAAGAGTTAACTAAATTAAGCTCCTCTAGTGTAATATGGTATCTGAGATTTAGGTTGATACTGTTTCTTCTCCAGGAGAAGCTTCCAATGCAGCATTACAGGGGAGGAGTGGAAGGAAAGGCTTGCTAGGTTAACTGGAAGCCCCACTTGTGATTGCAGAATTTGTTCCCTTTTGTTTGTTTCCTTGTGTGTTTTCCAGTTACTTTTCTCCCACTAGGCCACCTTTGGCCTGGGAGAAAATCTCTTCTGTCCTAAATTTGTCATTCATTTGTTTCCATTCCATGAAAATTTGTTCATTATATGTGAATAGGAAGGGTCATTGTGAGATTTGTCATATTTCCTCTCTTAGAGGTTTTGAAGCTTTTATTCAGTAAACTTCAGCTCCATGAAATCGCCTGTATTCATTTCTGCAAGGAAAACTCCCAGTTATTCCAAGGAGGTTCAGATGTGGGGATTATGCAGTACTGTGTTAATGTATAATTCATATTCATCTGCTTCATAGTTTAACACCTTCCTCATCCAGTGTTGTCACTATGAGTGTCACTAATGTTCCTCTGCATTCTGCTGTTTGTCTCTCCTCTTTTCCATGACGTTTCCACGCTCCCTCCCTCAGCGGCAATCCCGGGGATTCAGTTGGGTTAACCTGGAGGTGATGTGCTTCCTAAGGCTGTAGTTGTTTCATCATAGCAGCTGCTCAGTGGTGCTGTAGAATCAGTCATTGCTGTAGGATGTAGCTTGGACAATGAAACACTGGGGTTTTTTTTTTTTCCTGTGGAGTCAATGCAATTATCCAGTTTTAGCTGTAACCGCCGAAATTAGAGTTTGCCTTTTGCTTTGATTCCGGGCTGCACATTAATCATGATCTGCACTGTAGTCTCAATGGTAGATAATATGATGAAATGTAAGTTTCTATTTAAAAAGTATGTACAGTATGATTATCAGGGATATTCACCATGAAATTGTCATACTTTTATACTGGGTTAATGATAATCAGTACAGAATTTCTTAAATTCATGAATATAACCCTTGTAAACAACATAAACTTGTATGAACACTGATGTATGAGTAAATCAAATGAAAATTTGTTCAGAAATATGAATTCTGCTAACAACAAATCCAAAAAGCTATGACCCCAGAAATTTTCATTATGTGAATCAGTTAATTTCATACAAAAGCCTGAACCCGCTGGCTGTAAATAATACCCGTGTGCCAATTGAATCGTGACGTATGTCTAGCCAGGCAATTTAATCTATGTCATGTTTTTTTATCCTAAATCCTTAGTAAGTTGTGGGGGTTTTTTTGTAGGGAAATCTTCCACCAGATTATCATATCAGCCTAATAGATATTGGTCTTGTCCTGGAATATCTCATGGGTGGAGCCTATCGCTGCAACTATACTCGGAAAAGTTTTCGGACTCTTTATAATAATTTATTTGGACCAAAGAGGGTAAGAATGAGTTCATTCTGGATGTGGCCATTGTGCTGATGGTAAAAAATAAGTAATATCCTGTTCCTTTGTTTTTGTGAAACACTGCATATTAAATTCTAAAGAAATGCTGCAAGGTAGAAGTTGAAACTCCGAGAGTGAAGTTATATAAGAATGTTGTAAGACATCTGTGTTAAAGGATGTGAGGACATGAGAGGTGGTGAACACACTGATCTGGAGATCAATTTCCTCCTATTTCAGCAGTTTACAATCCAAGTATTCCTAACTGTGGTGTGCTTAGAAACACTCTTTTTTTAGGTTGTTTTTTTGGTTTTTTGGGGGGTTTTTTTGTTTTTTTTGTTTTTTTTGTTTTTTTTTAGTTTTTGTGACCATGTGGTCATTTTAAATCTCAAAGCATTATTTCTCAAATTACTCATTTAACTCTTCAGTCTTTCCTTTGAGTGCAGGATAGTTATTTCCTAACTCGTTACATTCCTGTAAATACAATTTAAATGAAGAGTAACTAATTGCAGCATTATTGGTACAATTATTTATAACAGTAAGTTTTATAATAAATGCTGTACATTTGTAAGTGAAAATAGGTTTGCTTGGTATTGTTTGGTCTTTCAAATTTTCCTCCCATCTAACTGACTTTCTTTTCAATTTTTTTAATATTCAGCCAAAAGCTCTTAAACTACTGGGGATGGAGGTGAGTTGGATTTATTTAAAATACTGTTTTTATCAAAACATTTCTTGGTACAGTTCTGTTCTTGCTCTTAGCTTTTTCATTATTACTGTGATTTACAGAAAATTTCAGCTAGACAGGATATGCCGTTTTGCAAGCATTGTATTAAATACTTCTAACCATTTTTTTAAGGATTACATCTTTCAAACTGCCTAAAGCTCTGCTTAATGGTCTTCAGGCAATTTTTAGCACTATGATGTAATAACATGCTTCATGGTGGAACATACTGTAGATTTAATTATTCATGTGTATACATGAATGATATTGAAAAGAAAATATAATCCAGCAGTGCTCCTTGTGGCAAAACCTCCTTTAAACATGAAACAACAATTTCTGTGCTTAATGATGTTTTACCACAGAGAAAACATTTAACTTGAATGAAAACCAAGGTGGTCAGATACTGCCCTCCACTATAAAACATCCTTGCTACTGTGATGGCAGCATGTTTTGTAAATAATGATGCTGATCCAGAATTGTGGGTCCAGCCCCTACCTCAATGGCTTGTGAATCTGCAGAGATGTGTAATTGAGCAGAAACAAATCTGGGATGATACCTAAAAACTCACTCTGTTCTGAGGTAGCTGCTTTTGTCTCTGAAAACATAAATATCACTATGGACCAGGAAATCATTGACACCAAGAGGTGCATTTCTCTAGGAAGTGGGATTTTATTGATGCTGTGCTAGTGCTCAAGCACAGGAGGTGTTCATGCTGCTTGTGTTACAGCTGATGTGAACCATACCCCCACACAATGCCCCTCTTTCCCCAGGCAGATAAGCAGCCCTTCTCCCAACAGAGAAAATCTGTAGAAAACCTCTGAAAGAGATTGTGTTTAATCTCTCTGATCAGCTTCCTATTTTCTACTGGATCAAGGCCAAAAGCTCAGCCCCTGAGAGGTGTGACCCTTTTTGGATCAGCATTGATCACAGGGCTTCTCCAAAAGCTTTTTTTTTATCTTCCTATTTCTTTCAGTGGGAAATGTTTTATGTGGCACAAACTGAAGTGTTCTTTCCCCTTGACATCAGATAGAGCCCGCTCTTTCTTCTAAGAGAAGGAAAAAGTTAAAAGAACATTTACATTTCTTTTGCTGAAGTGATCAGTAAATTGCTGTGACTCCATGTGGTGGGTTTTTTTCATTTCCAGTGTTAGCAGCTCTAAAACAGGAAGTTTAGACTCCTCAGCACTTCCTATCTTACACAGGTTTTATTTGATTTTCCTAGGGTGTAGAGGACCTAATTTTTTGTCCTCCACTGGAGATTTTGTGTCCTGTGCTTCCTAGATAAATACTTTGTGCGATTGGTGACCCCTGAATTTTCCATAGAGGGCAGAGGTCACCACTTGGCAGTTCTTGAAACTGCTGAAGGAGAAGTACCTGCTCAGTTGCTGAGCTGAGGAGTCATCTTTGGAAATGGTGTGGGAGGCTGAACTCTGAATTTGGATTTGAATTCACATTTTGTTGAATAATAGTGCATTATGCTGAGCTTGCTTGAACAAGAGCTAATTTTGTAGAACAGCAATTTCTTTTTCTTGCAATCCACTTCTGAGATTGGATTCTAGGTCTACAATGATGATGAGCTCTGTCTACCGTTATATATGCAATGTTCTTCCTACATTTTTTAAACCCTAATTTTCCCAATCATGGCTTTTCTCCCTTCAGGATCCTGCTTCAATGTCACTACTTCCCTTCAGTTACTTCCATGTTGGTTCCTGTAGTAATGGCCTATCCTCCCTATCCCTTTAAGAAATGGGATATTAATACCTTCCATGTGTACTGCATACATAAGAGGAGATTGCTTATTCCAAGGTGAAGACTCCCTCTGGTATCTTGCTGTTCTTAAGGGTGCTGTGTGCCTGTCTTTGCCTTTTGCATGTTGCCATGGCCTGCACGTCAGTGGGAGAAGTGCTCTGGTACCTGGAGGATGTGCAGCACTGCTCTGCATGGATAGACACAGACATACAGAGTCAGAAATGACAGTGGAGCCTACCTGTAGGGAACTCAGCTTTGTTAGAGTCCCACTGACACTGCAGAGGAATTCATTAAACAGGCATTCATTGCAGACCAGCCTGTGCAGTTCCTCATGCAGTAGAGATCTGTGTACAATGCACTGTGAAGGGATGCTTCACTATCAAGGGGTTCTGCTGCACTTTTCCAGGATGGGTGGCTTTTAATTACGTGTACAAGAAACAGCACCCTGAATAAAATCTGTGTGTCCTTGCCCAATGCATGCTCTGTCCTATTGCATTCATGGCAGCAAACAGCAAAACCAAATTAGATCTTTGAATATTCATGTGTCCTCTCAGTGCTTGTTCCATGCACGGTGCTGTTGTCAGGTGAGCTGTTAAAAGCTGATGGGAACAATTTTTATTTCCAGGATGATGAGCCTCCCACCAAAGGGAAGAAGAAAAAGAAAAAAAAGGAGGAAGAGATTGATATTGATGTGGATGACCCAGAAGTCAGCCGCTTTCAGTACCCCTTTCATGAACTGATGGTGTGGGCTGTGCTCATGAAACGGCAGAAGATGGCTCTGTTCCTTTGGCAACGAGGGGAGGAATCCATGGCCAAGGCCCTTGTGGCTTGTAAACTCTACAAGTCTATGGCCCATGAGTCTTCAGAGAGTGAGCTGGTGGATGACATCTCTCAGGACCTGGACAACAACTCTAAGTGAGTAAATGCAGAGCACATTTTATGTCCACTTGCTACAAGCTTGCTGAGAAGCTTTACTTTTTGTTCAGTACAATTCATTTCTAAATGTAGTTTTACAGAATGCCATTTGGAGCCAATTTATCACCTACAGATGTGGTCTTGGCATCTCAAGGCAACACTAGCAAGGAGAAGACTTGCATTTTTTCTGACAGAATGCATTCTTTCTTCAGCTTCTCTCTGTAAAACTAGCTAGCTTTATTTCACAAAGTTATTTTCAGAATTTGCTCCCATAAATTAAGGAGTATCCGATGATATGTCTAAACTGCCTTTAGAAGTTATTGGTCTAAGTGAATTCCCTCTGTTCACTAAGTTTGTCTGGAACTTTTGTAGACAAATCAAGCTTGAGCTTAGTTGTTCTTGTCACTATACATGTGTGTGGATAAACATGATGCCAAGTGAACAGAATTAAAACCCCAAAGCAGACTGATTTCTAAGTCAGACTTCACTGATCTTATCTTGTATCTTCCAGGGATTTTGGCCAGCTGGCTGTTGAACTCCTGGATCAGTCCTATAAACACGATGAGCAGATTGCGATGAAACTGCTGACATATGAACTGAAAAACTGGAGTAATTCTACCTGCCTGAAGTTGGCTGTGGCAGCCAAACACAGGGACTTCATTGCCCACACCTGCAGCCAGATGCTGCTCACGGACATGTGGATGGGGCGGCTGCGCATGCGGAAAAACCCCGGCCTTAAGGTATTTCTGTTCTGCATCAGTTCCAAGGAGTTTGCTGGATGGAGCACTTTGCTATACACACTGTTTACATAGCAAAAATGACTTGCTTAGGGGTGTTTTAAGAACGTGTCTGTTTTAAAGCTAATTTCTTTTGTTAACAATTTCAGGATATCTAAGGAATATTATGCCATGACAAAGGAAAATACAACTCCATAAAACATTCAACATGATTGGAATCTGAGAGAAAAGTTGTGGCTTTCAGTAAAGCATGAAATTTGTTAATTGGGAACATACTCTTTCTATTAAAAATTAGTTGGAGACAAGCAAAAATATCTCCATTAGGGGTCCATGCAATGGGAATAGAGATAAAACAAACCATATGTGGACACATGCTTCTTATATTGCTTACTATCATACCAGTTGAGACTCAGTGTTGAAAAGAGTGAAATCTGTGCAATTGCATTGTGTGAAAACGTGTGATTTTTATTTCCTGCTTCTGCGATTTGATGATGCAGTCTCTCTTACTGATTTTAATATTTCCTAATCGTCTGATTTACGAAAAAAAAAACGAAGTGATGTGAGAGGGCTCTCACAGAAGAGAAACACGAGTGAGTCAACGCTAAGAAAGCAGAGCAGTGTTTGCTTGTGTGTGTTTTCATGTGAATATAATCCTTTCTTTGTTGAGTTATGCAGTTGCTGTCACACATATGGAGGCCCATCCTGCTCACCTCCTTATTTCCTTAAATCCCCCTTACTGACAAAGTGCTGTATCTGTCTTCCCAGGTCACATTCCCAAGTTTGCTGACACACACATTGCACTGTCTCTGCCATTCTCAGTTTATTTCCACTTTCCCATATCTCCCTCTTAAACCTATTTAATATCTTCAGGCAACTGTCCTGCCTTTCAGATTGTATCATGGTGCTTCCCAAATCTGTTTATTATTTCCCTTTCTTTTCTCCAAAGAATTAATCAACCTCCTGATGTTTGTTCTAGTTTCATTACCTGTTCTCTTTTCTCTGCTCCTTTTCTGTACTTTGCCTTGTGTTTCTGTATCTAAGCAATCTCATATAGTGAGAGCATTTTCCCAGGGCTATCTGCAAAGATTCTTTCACCTTTCATAGTTTTTTTTAACTATTAAAACTCATTCTAGTAGGTGACTGAAATAACTATAACCTCCAGTAACAAACCTGAAGGCCTCTTCTAACCACCACTGTGTCCATTCCATGACATTTCTCTGCACACTAATTTTGGAGCACAATTTTTTAATTGCAGGGTATTTGTGGAGATGGGAGGCTTTCCAGGGTGCCATATTTCATGCAATACCTTATTGCCAATGCTTCTTAAATATTTACTCATTCCTATAGGCTTGAGGATGGCAGAATATCTTGAATGCTATACAAAGGAAAATTCGGGGTTGGGACCTACCTTGTTGCAAAATCCATAATATAAACAAATATTGAGTTGAAATCTCTCTTGTTTACAGGTTATAATGGGAATTCTCTTCCCTCCCACCATCCTTTTCCTAGAATATCGGAGTTATGATGACTACTCCTACCAGACATCAAAAGAAAATGAGGAAGGCAAAGAAAAAGAGGAGGAAAATGCGGTCAGTAATGGACATTTTTGGAAAGTTCTAATATCTCAGGACTGCTCATTTTTCTGACTTCTCTGATTATGCTGTAGCTCACTCAGGTTAAAATCTCAACTTCCTCTGGGAGATAAAATCAGTGAAGAATTATGGAAGTGTACAGACTGGATTCTTGGGGCCCAGGAAGCGTCTGTGTAGTTCCACAGATTTACAGAATTCTATTTATATACTTTTAAAAAGAGGTCTGCTGCTCAGAGGAATCCCTGCAGAGCTGACAGTTGGCTGGGGCTGTGGTTGAGGGAAAACTACTATTTTTACTGCTGTGTATTGATGAAATCTGACAACTTTGGTCTTCCAGGATGCAAATGCAGATACAGGCTCTCGAAAAGGGGATGAAGAGAATGGAAAGAAAAAACAACCCAGCCTTCCAATTGGAACAAAGATCTATGAATTCTATAATGCACCTATTGTCAAATTTTGGTTCTACACAGTAAGTCATGATGATTAAACTGATAGTGATCGTTTTTCTCACACCTGTGAAACTGAAGGGATTCCAATGTAAAAGTAATAACCACGTAATAAGTATTTTACTGACTTTTGTGGAATCTGATGAGCAAAGCACTCCCTTTATTCAGAGGAAAATGCACAGAGAGTGAAACAAAATGAATAACTGAAGCTTACATTGTCAGCCTCTAAAGCTCCTAAGTGCTGTGAAGTTTTGGTGTAGAATACACCAAGCTGAGTGCAAGCTCCATAATCCAGTCACTCAGTCCAAGCTGGGCTGGATTCTCATGCTTTCTAAAGGACCTGGCTCCTGTTCTGCATTGAAATGTCCTTTAGGACCCAAGAAGTAACCCCATAGTATCATTGCTATTTGCCCTGTTGCTCAGATGGTGCAGCCTACATGGGAGCACAGATCCCTGTCTGCTAAGACTTCATAGGAACTTTTATTAAAAACAATTAAAACCAATCTAAACTAAAATACTTATTTTTAACAGGCATCTAATTTTCTGTTTATTGCATCGAGAGTTATCTGGTGTTAAACTGTTATAATAAAACAGAACATCTGTTCAGGCTACTGCTCATAAATTTTGGGTGTGCCCTGTAAAAGAGACTCTGGTTTCTTAGGTGTTCAGATTAGGATACCTGATAGGTCATAGTAATATGTAGGTTTTTAGTTTTAGCACATTTTAATCACAAAACACTACATTGATCCTTTTCTGCTGCCTGAGTTAATAATTTAAAAGTGAAATTCCTATTTCATTTCAAAGAAAACTATTCTGCATGGTTTTACAGTGCAAAGAAATTACATTTTAGTAGACTCTAAAAGCCTCAGGCAAAAAGGACCTGGTTTAGAGTGCTTTAGAATTGCTGTTTTTCTTCTTTGAACAAATGAGATAATTCAGCTGTCTGGATCATATGTTCCACAGCCTCTGTGATTCCTTTAGCTGCTGGAGTCCTGTGGCTGTGCTGGTGTGGAGGGCTTTGCTGCAGGCCTGCTTCCTGCAGAGAAGGAAATATTTTTTCTTGTGCAAGCAAGGATCTTCAGCAGCTGAATATTTCACACTTAACCTCAACACACAGGTTCATACGGATGTCCTAATTAGCAAAGTTATTAGGGAACTGAGTAAAGAGGGCTTTGCTTTCATGCATTATCAGGCCCCTCAGCTAAGAGGATTTGCCTGCCTTCTGTCTGGTGTTTCTTCTCTGGTGGTGCAGCCTTCTCTGCTCTGACTCATTAGGCTTCAGCAAGAAACTTGCTCCTGACACTGGGAGCTACTTAAAGTAACCAAAACACCTGCAAACCTACTGTCTATGTAGATGGGTTTGGGTAACAAGTGTAGGAAGAGGGACTGACAAACAAAGTTGGCATGCCTCTGGCTTCAGCTGAAGGATGTGTTCTGCCCGGGTGGGCTCAACCACACCATTACAGAGTGGAGGAAGCAAGTGGGCTGTATGGCTCTTTATTTTCCCTACCCCTCCAGGCAGATGCAGCTTTACTCCCTGTCCTGCTTTACATCTGCCTTGAGATGGCAGGTAAACATATCAGACTGAAAATTCCATTCTTTAGAAAACTCCCTTTTCTCCCTGAAATATCTTTTGGTTGGTTACTGTTTTGCTTCCAGGCTTTTGTTCCCTGCAGTCATAGAATCCTTTCTGATTTCTTAGCTCTGGATTTCCAAGGCTGCTGTGCATTCCAAGGCTGTTTGGCATTTACACGAGTGGTTGTAGAAAACTGAGTGTTAGCTCTTTTGGCTTACACTAATGATCCAGGACTTTGTAATGGAAATTCGTGGAGACTGGGTTTGTGTTTTTTGTGTGTGTGCGTAAGTCATCTCAAGTAATTGAATACTGCCTAATTTGGAAGGATCCTAGGACACATCATCTAGAGTCCATAAAGGATTTTCCTCTTTTTTGGCAGATTTCATACCTTGGTTACTTGATGTTATTTAATTACATCATCCTGGTGCGGATGGAACGGTGGCCATCAGTCCAGGAATGGATTGTCATCTCCTACATTGTGACCTTGGCTTTGGAGAAAGTCAGAGAGGTAAAGTCTGACCTTACCAACATCTCATGATCCTTAGAATGAAGCTCGCTCTTAGAAATTATAATGGCATGGACTTGTGCACAGGGTTTGGAGGCCATACAGGAGAGAGAAGAGTCTCATCTTCTAAAACATACTAATAACTAAAAATACTCCTGCTTGAAACAAATTTTGCTGACAGTGGAGGAGGGCCTCAGACACCTGTTGAATATGACAAGATTGGTCTTTTTTCATGACCATTACTTCAAACATGTAACTTGGAGGGTTTTTTTCCTAATTGTTTCTTTGTTGTATGTTCATTTGTTTGTTTTTTATTTCAGATTCTGATGTCAGAGCCTGGCAAGCTGAGCCAAAAAATCAAAGTTTGGCTCCAGGAATACTGGAATATTACTGATCTGGTGGCTATTTCAGTATTTATCATAGGAGCAGTTCTTCGTCTGCAGAACCAGCCTTACATGGGTTATGGCAGAGTGATTTACTGTGTAGATATCATTTTCTGGTACATCAGGGTACTGGATATCTTTGGTGTGAACAAATACCTGGGACCTTACGTCATGATGATTGGAAAGATGGTTAGTGCCTGAATTGCTATAAATTATGTCTTTAATAAACTGTGGGAAACGAAATTCCATTCTGCTTTCAAAAGAGGTTTTCTATGGAGTAGGACTGAATACAGCCTGTGAAAAGCTGCCAGATTAATTTCATGCACATACACAAGATGTTATGCTTATGCAATGACAGATTGCAGATACACCAGGATCACCCAGAAAACCATCAGTTGTGCACAGCAATGATTGTATCATCTCTCTGCAGCCACAGAGGAAGTCTGTGCTGAAAGCACAGCATAGTACACTTGGTGCAAAGGAGAACAGGGATAGGATAGAACAGGATAGGATAGAACAGGATTTTAGCATTTTAAGTATTTTTAAATATAATCTGGTATTCCTTTATGTAACTGCTTTCTCTGCATTTGTGTGTATGCTTAATACTTGAGTGTTACTTAAAGAATGATGTCAAGAAGATTCTCTGGCTATTTTCTTGTTTGCTGTAATGCATGCTGGCAGACAGACCTGCTGCTGCCACCGTGCTCCCTGGCGGTGCTGAGAGCCTCTCTGTGGTGTCTCCACGCAGATGATTGACATGCTGTACTTTGTGGTCATCATGCTTGTGGTTCTGATGAGCTTTGGAGTGGCCCGCCAGGCGATCCTGCACCCAGACGAGGAGCCCTCCTGGAGACTGGCTCGCAACATCTTCTACATGCCCTACTGGATGATCTACGGAGAGGTGTTCGCTGACCAGATAGACCGTAAGAGTAGAATTCATAGTAAGAGTCTGTTTCCTGTTTCTGAGGCAGATGATCAGATCCAAATTAAAGGCTGCTTTTAATTTGGAAGTAGCGTTTTGGCTTTACGATGATGTTGTTGTTGTTTGCTTGTGGCAGACCTGAGACTGAACAATTTTCTGTTCCCCACCTGCATGTCTGCTCTCGTGATTTAGTTTCAAATTCAGTTAACACTGAGAGTGATGTAGTTCAGAATATTCTCCTGTCCAAGAGTATGGCAGTATTAAGTGTTCTATTTACTTGCAGGGATCAACAGAGATCATTCTGAAATGTTCTTTTCATTCAAAGATTTACTAACAGTCAGTTCCAACAGAAGAAGAAAAGAAATAAATCCCTTGCGCAGGAGGTTAAAACACACATATCCTTTCATCTCCTTTCACAAGCAATGAGCTCATACATTTTTACTCCCAGTCATACATCTGTCTGCTTTCAGAAACATTTCCATTTCATGAATCACTCATGTTGTTCTTTTCTAAAACTATGGGAAAACAAAACAAAAAAAAGCAAACTCCAGTTGATCAGCTTTGAATGAGGAAATTGCCTTTCTTACAGGAAACCTGCACAGTAAAAAAAAGTCAGTATTTTCAAGGTGATGTAAGATGTCCTGTTGCTGCTAATTTTGTGTTAATATTTGAAGTTTTTACAACAGTCCAATGGGCAGCTGGCCTCCTCTAGTGTGTGTCATGTAGTTTGCACTTTACCTGAACTAATACAAGCTGTTTCAGCTTTGTGTGTGTGTTACTTCAGTCACTTGCATATTCTGACAGTAGGAAGTGGAAGGCTGAAGAACCTGAAGGTCCAAGTTCAAAAACCATTAAGATCGATCATCATGAGAAGCTTTCATTCTAAATGTCATTAAAGTGTACTTTAACTGTTTAGAAAGAAATAAAGTCATTAGTCTGTTTCTGAAGAATCTACTGTCAGATCAACTTTGCTCTCCTAATGAATGCTTGTTTCTTTAATGTCACTTAGGGTACAGTAAGTTACTCTTGACAAGTGAAAGGTCAAGCCAGACCTGCTGTGTGATCCTGCAGTTTTGGTGCACATGAGAGATCCTGAGCTTATCCTGGTTCACAAGTGGGACAATTCTCCCATGGAGAGGAAGTGACTGTAATGGGCTATCCCTTATCTCACTGTGTGCATTCAAATCCTACTTCAGTTTGAACAAAGAATGTTTGCCAGTGTAGACAGTTTGATTTCCTTATAAATCAAAACTCACACCTTGCCAGCCATCTCTTTAGTGTAGGGGGTGTCCCAGGCTTCTCTCATGCTTCCAGTCATTTCTCAGTCATATACTCAGCATGCATTGGATTGGAAATCTTTCTTCAGCAGTGCAAAAGATTTGGGGGACAAAAGGTTTGGGCTTTCTGGTTGTACAAGTTCAGCTACTTGGTCCTTCCCAGGTCAGAAGTTTTGCTATCTCAGTAGCCTAAGCATAAACTAATGTGTGGGTTTCTGTTGTTTTAATATTAAAACAATTCTGGCTATGCAAGGCATTCTTCTACACTGCCTGACAATTGTTTTGTACATTTCTCCTGTGTAGAAGTCTATGGACTGACTCCCGAAGATCTTTTTGCTTTCAGTAAGAAATTTCCACTCTAACCTGTCTGTGGTTCTCTGTAAACACAGCACAACAGCAGCCTCAGGAGTCATTGGGGAGTAATGGCGAAGGGCAGTCTAATGACTCTGACTCACGTGATAATGGCTGGTTTTAGCTAGGCCCAGGGGTGTAAACAATTTATGGAAGAAGTATTACATCAGATTTTCTCTCTGAAAGGTAGTTGGACTTTGTCAGTAGCTTGTCTGAGGATAGGGTGTCATCTGGAGATCACAAGTCACAGAATTTGCTGGGCTTGGAAGGACCCCTTGGAGATCATCCTGTTGAACTTTCCTGCTCAAAACAGGGTAATTAGATTTATCCCAGATTGCTTAGGGACTGTCCAGTCATGTTTAGAGTATCTTGAAGGGTGAAGACTGTGCAACCTCTGGATAACCTGGTTTAAATGGAATTTCCCATCTTTCCACCTTTTCCCACTGCCCATTGCTGCTTCTCCTTTCACTGAGAAGAGTCTGGCCCTGTGTTCTTTTCTCCCACACATCATCAGGTATTTATAACATTGGTAAGATCTTGACCTTCTCCAGACTAAATTATCCCAGCTTTCTCATTCTTGCCTACTTTGTCAGATAGTCCAGTCACCTCTGTGGCCCATGACTGGACTATTCTGATATGTCCATGCCTGATTTCTATGGGGGAGCCCAGAACCAGACACACAAGTCCAGATGTGGTTTCACCAGAGCTGAGTAGAGGGGAATAATTACCTCCCTTCATTTGCTGGTAACACTTTTCCTAATGCACTCCAGGAAGCTCTTGTGTAGTTGACTGTCTTTAGAAGGTGTGCACAGGCAAGAAGTAATCAGCATCTTGTACTCTACAGCATCATACTCTTAAACAATAGAGAAGCCTGGTTGAGTTTCTTTCAATAGTGTGACTTTTCTTACCAGCATTTAGGAACTGGCAAGCAAGGACCCAGCCTGTTAGTCAAAATGGGCATTAGTGATACTGATGTTATTACAGTGTACACTAGCATGCCTATTAATGGAAACATAGCTATTCAAGAGAAACACCTGACAGATTCAAAGCCAGGGTGGTTAAAAAAAGAAAAAAGAGAGAGAGAGAAGGGAAAAAAAAAAAAAAACCAAAAAGAGGAGAAAATGTTTCCATCATAGCTAAAAGAATGAGTTTTGTGTGATAATTTTGAGTCGCTTCGTGTTGATAGCCAGTTTTGTTTACTTGCCAGAAATATCATGAATTTTTAAATGTATATTTAAATGATCATCTGCCAGAAGCATTTTGGGATATATCATTATCATTAGTTTGCTGCCATATGTAATATTTGGGGGAAACAGCATGAAAAGGAAAATGCAGAATGCAATGCATTTTTAACAAAGACTTTTTTCCCAACATATGTCTTTACTGTTCTGACATTTGAGTTGCTTATCTTTTCTTGGCAGCAGAACTGTATTTCCAATCATCTTTTTTTGGGTTCTATTTTTTTTATTATTCTGTTGTTTTCTCTTTTCTCTCCCTGCCTCCTTTTCTATTCCGTTCCTTTGGAATGATGTTCAGTCTATGCCATGGAAATCAATCGTAAGTCTCTGTGGAGGGCTGATTATCTCATTTAGCTGAATATGTTCATTAATCTTTTTCTTGAATAGTTACTCATATTTTAATTACAGCACTCATCCAATATTCAGGTGTGAATGTTGTTTTTCTACTGTAATAGTTTCATTTGAAAATGAGCAGAAGAAAAATATTTTAATACAAAATGCAGGTCCGAAGTTTTAACTGAGTTTAAGTTGCTGCTAAGACTTGTTTCTAATACATCAACAGTAAAATAATTGGGGTTTTTAAATTATGATGCATAAGTGTCATCATATAACTAATTCCCGTTGATTACATAGATACAATATTACTGTGGGTTTGGCAGTATTTTCATTGGTGCATCTGGATAAAATTAGGATTTACATAACTTTCCTGCTATACTTTTCTTAGGAAAACCAGGAAAAAGTGTAGGTCTGATGTTTGAAAAGCAAGTAAAATAAATGTTATTAATTACAGTCCAAATAGCTCTTTAAGACCTCAGTAAATAACCTTAGTTTGTTTTCAAATATTTTGAAGTATTTTTCAAGTGAGGTTGAAGCACTGGGTTTTTTTGCAGAATGTTTAAAAATACTAGGTTTTCTATTCACATAAACGAAATCTGTTATGAACACTGTCAGACTTTTCATTTGCTTAGATTACAGCTAAAGAACCTGTGGCTGACAAAAACTTTACCTGCTACTAAATAGTTCCAGAAGTTAGCCTTGTATTTGAAATCAGATATGTTGGCACTGCACTTACAGTCAGAACAAACTTGCTGCATTTGTCCAGCTCCAAGACAGCTCTTACCCAACACAACCTATGCATAGAATTACTTCAGGCAATTATTTTGTATTGGTTTGATCAATAGTCTCAATTTTTGTCCCATTCTCAGTAGACTTATTTTGCTGTTACTATATGATTTTCATTTTAGAAATTGATCTTTTTGATGGTAACATTAACAGCCCCAGACAGGTCAAGTGATAGTCTGGGATCCATCTAGGGAATCCAGGAAGGAGCAGAAAGAGGCAGAAGGGTCCATCCAGGGGACTAACACTGCTCCAAGGTCCATCCTGGAGGCAGGGATGACGTAGCTCAGGCAGGGACAGGTATGCAGAGGGGGCATAAATGGGTGTAAATCCCCAGTGAAGCTGGTCAGGGCCACTAAAGGCCCCTTCAATACCATGGGCACCTATAAAAGTTGGATTTATGCTCAGCAATCTGGTACCACTAAGGCAATGCTTTTATCTCTTTGGCAAGGTATGCTCACAAGCTAGGTTTAATAATTTGGTTGTAATTCCACTATTTATACATATGTATACACATGAAGATCTGGTCTTTGATTGTTACTGTGAGAAAAAGAAAATCCATGGGAATGTGAATAGAAAGCCACGGTGTACAGAAAGGAGTTGCCTTTCCATTCACTAATATGGGAAATGTAGTTAGAAGCAGAATTTGAAGTATAAATTATACATTACTTGCTCCTGGAAATAAACTGACAAAATTTGGCAACGTTTCTGCATGTGTCATCATTAACTAGATGTGAATAGTATTTTTAAGTATCAGGCAATTTGTGAAAGGTACCTTTGCTGTTTTTCCTTCAGCTCCTTGTGGGGACAATCTCTATGATGATGATGGTAAACGCCTCCCTCCGTGCATCCCAGGGGCCTGGCTCACTCCTGCTATTATGGCCTGTTACCTTTTGGTAGCCAATATCCTGTTGGTAAACCTGCTGATTGCTGTCTTCAAGTATGTAAACAATCATGCATCTTTGTCTTATTGTTGAGATAAAGTTTCTGTTCGAGCCCATCAGCGATTGCAGCAGTGTATGTGAGAGAACCTGGCTACTTCAATTACCTTCTAATGGATAGTGACAGGCCTCAAGGTTGCCCTGGAAAGATGAGAAGTGAGATCCATGAAACCTGGCACACACCTGACAGAAACCCGTGCAGCCACTGGCAGTCACAGCTCTGCAGGAGAACGGCAGAGCAAAGCTCTGAACATCAAAAGCCTGAGGCATTTCCACTACATCATTTGGTGCTTTTTTTTTTTTGTCTTTTGTTTTCCATTTAGAAAAAGAAATCAGGGCCTTGCAGAGTCCTTTCATGACCCAAAAAAATAGTCTCTATTGCCTTGAACCAACAGGAAGGATGGCTATGTGTTGCCAAGGTCTGTGGCCAATCCAAGTAGCATGCAGTATGCACATATCTATATTTGGACTTATCTGGAGTAAAATTTTAAAAATTTCTGCTGCTTGTTCTCCCTACTTGCACTTAGGTTGCATGCTTTTCCACTCATAATGCAGGGATTAAAAAAAAATTATAATAATTACTTGCTGGCAATGCTTTCTGAACAGAGCACCTGAGAAAAGCAGGTGATCCATTTTTGTTGCCTTCAAACATGTAGTGTTGGAGGGCTTGTCTGTGTAGGTAGCTTCTGTCACAAATGCAAAATTAGTACTTCATGTGCCCAGAAATCTGCAGCTCACAAAGCCTGTCTTTCATTTGATGTATGTAGCTTAAAAGGTCATGAATTTAAAGTACTCAAATGCCAGTCACATAGCTGGGGAGAAGGGGAAGAATCTTACAATGGTAGCTATTATTGGCTGAAGGACCAAGGAATCAGCAGTTTGGGAAGTAGGTCATGCTGTTAACTCCTGCCATCTCAGCCTGCTTGCACAGGGTTGAGATCTAGCTGGGGGATTCCTGCTCTAAAGGAGACACAGAATGAAGGCAGATTGTTATTTATCATTGATCATAATCTCATGTATACTTAACCTAAAGAAAGCAGAGCTATGTGTACACAGGCATTCTTTGGTTTTGAAGAGATGCTTTAACTGGATTTATGAATGTAGATATTCTAAAGCACATAAAGTTAGGAAATAAGTGGACAGAAAATCGAAAAAGGAAGTTCCAGTATCATCACCATCATAAAATTGGAGTGAGCTGTCTGAAGATACTTTAAAATAGCTTGAAAAGCCTTTTCTAAGACCGAATATCAAGTCTGCTTTCTCTTAGTTGGTATTTCATAACTGTGACTGTTGTTACCTCTGGATTGACTAGTATCACTTCATATTAACTGAATTTCAAAATTAAACATCTTTAAAACAAACCTTACTTTGCTGTAAAAATGATGAATCTTCCAAGAGTAAATTCCTTTACAGGAATATGCACCACGTTTTCGAATCAGAAGTTTGAGGGAGTAAAGTTTGAATTTAGGACATTCTGTGAAAACTTGAAAAGTCTTCTATGTAGGTCAAGCTGATTAGCATATTAAAGGCAGACTATGTGAAGCTTCTGAGTTTAGCATACAAAATACTTTTCATGGATTTAATACTTTGTGTAGCATCAAATACTGGCTTGTGTTAAAAGAAATAGTTTATAACCAAGCCCCAAAATACCAATTATGTGATGCATAAATTGTGTGAGTTTCTTTTCACTGGCACCTAAGGGATTTGTACAGTAGGAGCAAATGGTCTGAGAGGACTGTCTGAGTGGTGCCTGAGGGATGCAGAGCACCTTCTGTTTGCTACCTTCAAAAGGAGCAGTAAAATCATGAGTTCAGTATAATCCTTCGTTCAGTAGCACCAACAAAGAGCTGAACCAAGCAAATCATGTGGCTCCATGAGGTTACATAGCTGCTGCTTTTTTCAACATAGTACTTGCTCCATGATAAGCAAGATTAGGGGACCTTGTAGAAACTGTTCCTATGTTTCCTTTCAGCAATACCTTCTTTGAGGTGAAGTCAATATCCAACCAAGTGTGGAAGTTCCAGCGGTACCAGCTGATCATGACATTCCATGATAGACCTGTCCTGCCACCACCAATGATTATCTTCAGCCACATCTACATAATCATCAAGCGGATCTGCTGCCGCTGCAAGAAGGGCGATGGAGACCAGGACGAGCGTGACAGGGGACTGAGTATGCAAGAAATCTTCTCTAAATTGAGCTCTTTGCACCATATTAGCAGAAAGCAGCAGCTTCTACAACACTGAACTGTTTTGTTCACCTTGACCATGAAGTGTATTGGCAGAAGACAGTATGGGCCAATATTTGTATCAAGTTAACAGCTCTTGGGCTCTGTGGGTGCCTGAGAATTTGCAACTGTCTGATGCTAATACCTCCTTTAACATGCTTTCTTAAAAGTGTGAGGTGGTATCTGCTCATTCCAAGGCTTTACCAAGTTTTGGTGAAGCCCATATGTTGGGAGGGGCAAATAGGAATTTCAGAAGAAGGGATCTCAGTTTCAAATGTCAGCTGTAGTGTCAGCTCTGTGATGTGAGCAATCTGTGACTGCGAGTATCCCCCTATCATTTAGAGATTTGTCTGTCATTTCACAGGGAAACTGTGAGGATTCTTTTCCTAACATACTCTGTAACTGTTAATTAATATTTTCATTATATGCATCATGGAAATAATCAGAAGCTCACACCATGCCTCTATCTCTACATTTCACAGGAGACATTTTTGCTCAATAGGAAAAAAAAAAGAAAAAAAAGAAATGTAATGCTCCTTCCAAATGCAAAGAGACAAATCCAGAGAAAGGATGAATTGTTCCCAAAAGCTTGTATTCCCCTTGGATTTTTCTTATGTGATTGGAAATTTCTTAACATCTTATCCAAAGAATATCTGTGAAGAATCTGTTCTGTTTATCTGTTGCCTATAACTGGCATCCTTTTAAGAATAACACTTGAATGAAGGAACAGTCAAACTGGCAGAGATTGCCCAGGTCTTTATCTTGTAAAATCTGTCATTTTGTTCAATGCACAGCTGTTAAACTGTGCCAAAGTCATTCAGAACACGGAGCCCCCCTGTGGATGGCCATGGAAGCAGATGATGGTCATAATGCATTCCCATTGCCTTCACAGCTCTGCCCATCCTTAGCTTAGTGCTCATTGCCTATTTTAAAAATTCATCTGTTCATTTAGTGCAGGAGTAGAATCTGCAGTATGTCCATGTCCAAAATAAACTGTTAATTTGGATTTAAATTGCCAGCCAGAAGTTCAGAAAAAGGAAACTACTCTTTTGTTCTTCTCTTTTGCACAGAGTTATTTCTGAATGATGAAGAGCTAAAAAAACTGTATGAGTTTGAAGAGCAGTGTGTAGAAGAATACTTCCAGGAGAAAGAGGATGAGCAGCAGTCATCTAATGATGAACGCATCAGAGTTACCTCGGAAAGGTACCTACTGTAACAAAAAAATCCACACCATTTGTCAGGAACAGTCTTTTTAAAATCTTCTTTATACCTACGGTTGAGTTAAAATACAAAAGATTTTGATCTTGAAGAAAGCCACCACCAACTCAGAAGCTGATCTATGTCCCAAATAACTATCTGAGCAGGTGCATCTCGCAAAAGAGAAAACTTCTTGTTACTCCTTCTGTTATGTCACTAAACCTGCTGGTTTGGGTAGCTTTGTTATGAGAACGTCTTTGCCTGTGATGAATTTTATACCTGTCATCCATTTGAGGATCACAGTTATGCTTTTTATCCATTTGAGAAAACTGCTGCTTGTTGAGTTTCCAACAGTTCATCCAACCATGAGAAACATGTTGGAGCTAAATGACAAAAGCACTGAGGGTTCTTCCCTTGGACCTGTGGTTTGCATTAGGGTCTGGCACTCACAACTGCTGAATTTTAATCTCTGCCACAGATTCTCTTGCAGGCTTTGAACAAGGCATTCAGCTTTTCAGTATGAACTTCCCCATTCAAAAGACAGGAATATTCACATGTAAATCATTATGCTTGTTCTGAGGACTAGGTAATGTTTGCACATTGCTGTGTGAGCACACAGTGCTAATGGCAGCAGCCTTTTTTACCAGGTCACTTGGCAGGATCTGTTCTCAAAGGCTCTGCCTATTCTGTCAGTAGATCTAAGTAAGTCAAGAGATGGGGTCTTTTGTCACTTCCTTGAAATGAAGAAAAATTCTCCCTGTAATATTATATGCATTTTAAACACTCTTTCACCTTAATCCACCTCACAGTATTCTGTTGATGAGGTACACCACATATATATTTATCTATATGTATCTTCATTATAACATTTGTTATGATTTAGCTCTGTGAGCCATGTAATTCTTTATTAGATAAACTTCTTTCTCTTGAGAGAGGCCTTGAACATCTTGCATTATTATATTTGAAATTTGAGAATAGAGAAGAAAATTAAACCTGCTACATATATTTGAGTAGTTTCTATCACACTGGTTATGCATGGCAATTTGTCAAAATCCTAGGTATTGTGGCAGAGAATAAAGCAGGGCTGATAAGCCTCACTGATTCACTATGGTCCATGGCCACAAAGCAGATTTGCTTATTTCTCATGGCTGCTTGCTCCAGATGCTTCGTCATCTTTTGTGTATGGGAGCAAGAAAATGCTAATTTAATTTCCACAGTAGATTTATTAGTATATGATCTCTAAGCCACATCCCAATTAATTACTTTTATATGCATCTTTCTAGTACCATCACATCCATTATGATATAAATGGTAAGAAAATGGGAAAAGGTATTATTTTAATTGAACTAGACAATAGTTCCACTCCTTCCAGCTGACACAAAACAGAAAGGTATTTCAAGAGCTAAAGCAATCCCATGAACACCAGTATATGGTTCTCTCTCATACAGCTGCAGAACCTGTTTGACAATGTGCTTGATGTTATTTTAAGTCATCCTGTGAGCATATCATTAAAAAGTACTTTTCATGTAATTAATTTGATGCTTCACAGTGAAAGAGAACAACTGAGCACAGAGTGGGTGGTACACACAGAAATGTGAATAATAATCTGTCCCTAAGGGCTCTCCTGCCATGAATATAAGGGCAAAGTTCAAATACCCCTCTAATATGGTGTACAGAAAGCATAGATAACAAGAAAATGCTCGTGCTTTTGTTGCTACACATAGGAGAAAAGAACAAGGCATGACGCACCACGAAATTCTGCCTTAGGAAGAAATCAGGAGCTGGGTGCCTGTAATGGTTACTGCACCACTCTATAGATTCTGTTCTCTGCTTCCTTTTTTATACTCCACAGAGTTGAAAATATGTCTATGAGGCTGGAGGAAGTGAATGAAAGAGAACATTTTATGAAGGCCTCTCTCCAGACAGTGGACCTCCGTCTGTCTCAGCTGGAGGAGCTCTCTGGTCGCATGGTGAACGCTCTGGAGAAGCTGGCGGGCATCGACAAATCCGAGCTGACGTACACGCGCTCGCGGGCCTCGTCCGAGTGTGATGCTGCTTACCTCCTGAGGCAGAGCAGTGTCAACAGCTCTGATGGCTACAGCATGTACAAATACCACATCAGTGGTGATGAGCTGACCTATGATGACAACACCACGCCCATGTCACCAGCCATGCGTAGAAAAGCCCACTCTATCGGTACCAAAGAAGATGGAGCAGACCCAAGGATGCTGGTTCCAGAACAGCAAACTGGACTCCATACCTCGAGTGCTAACGCAGTCACCACAGCAGATCACAGTAAATCCACCTTAGAAATTGCAAAGAATGTTTCCAGAGCCCATTCTGGCTCAGGCGGTTTGGGGAGTGAAAAGCAGGGGGTTTTCAGTAGCGATGGAATGATTCCTCAGAGTGTAAACCAGATGGATGCTGTTACAAACAGTCAGTCAGTAGCAGGACCAGATTTCCAGAACACTCGGTTAAAAGTAGAACGCACCAAGTTAGAAGCAACCATCTCTTATCCCTTGGACAAATCCAAAGCCATGCGCTATTTTCCTCCTGAAACTTTCAGTGCTTGTCAAACCACTATGATGAAGTCAAGGAGCTTTATATTTGCACAAGGGGGAAAGCTGGTCGGAGGAGTTAACAACTGGACCTCGGAGTATAGTACCATTATGGACCAGGTGTGCCCTTCTACAATTGAACAGTGGGCCACGGAGTGGAAATACGAAGTTGAGCAGCAGCTTTCTCAAGAGCGTCCTCCAGAATACCCCGGGCTGATCTCTGAAGCAGAAAGGCAAGCAGAGGAGAAGCAGATGGACACAGATGATGATGGTAATGTTGGTGAAGCAGGTCTGAGTGCCTCTTACACCTCTATGCCTGCCACTGCCAAGGCCGAGAAGGAGAATTTACTGTCAGTAAAGCCAGAAAGGACTTCTGGGTTCCCATCAGTACGCTCCAAGAGTTTGCACAGCCATTCCCGGAAAGCCAAGTCTGTGAAGGACAAATTAAATAGACCAGGACATGCCAGCAGTGTAACTAATTTGGTGGTAGCGTTTGGCAGTGCAACAGAAGAACAGAAAACCAGCCAAGAAAATGCATCCACAGAAACTGAATGTTAAAGTGGCTTATGGCCCCTGTTTTACCAACAGTCAAGAAAGCAGCGTGACTAATTGAACAAATTAGTGATTTTAAAATTAATTTCTAAAGAAGAATTTTGAATATGTGTATTTTTTTTCTTTTAAACTTAATAGATACATGGTCTGTTTTTAAATAAATGCTTGCTTGGTTGGGTAAAAGGGAGATGTTCTCTCAGGAGCAGATAAAATGAAGGCACAGTCCACAGATGCCGACTGTATAGATCTTCTTTGTTCCATTCCAGCTTCCCTCATAAGCTCATTTACTGACAAGCTCTTTATAAAAGCTCTTAGAGGAAGAGCAATATGACAATGTAAGAATTTTATCAATGATTTCTCAAACTGAACAAATTTTTAACCAGCCTTAGTTTTATCCTTACTTATGCAGCTGGTTCCTTTGTGGCCATGGTGTTTTTCAGATCAAAACAAAATTGTTGGAGGAAAGGAAAAGTTATGCAGTACCCTCTTTCACTTCTGATTTCATGCATGCTGCTTAGCTTCTCTTTCAGAATGGCATGACATAGCAGTTTTCATCCACTAGAAGAGGTCAGAGTGGCAAAATACAGTTGTGTTTGGAGAAATCTGACCTGGAAAGCCACGTGTAGACATATTCTTAATCTGTCCTTGAACTTTAGTGGCATAATCTTGCTTTCAGGACCACATCTGTCCCCAGCCCAAAGCATGCTGACAGCCTTAAACTGTTGAAAAACAGTGATCATTGTTTCAAAGTGTTTAGGGAGATTCTAAGAATATCAAGTGCATGGAGATTTTAATAATAGAAATGCAAGATCTGCATTAGTGTTTTGTATAAGTGAAGATTACAACAGAAGTCCATATAGACTTAGAATAAGATTCTGACTTTTCTTAGATGCCTGCAAGGGAAACAAATCAAAACAGAACAGGAAAGGTGTTCTGATGAGGTGAAATCAAAATACAGCCGATCTTTGCTTGAAGCAAATCTACTGTGACAAATTCATCTTCCATTTTGCAATTTCATTGTGACACATGAGGAACAAGGAACAGTTTCTAGGAGTCTGTCTAAACAAAATACAAATCTTTCAGGTGAGAATAGAAATTCTGTTCGTTTTCTTGAGTAAATTTCAAAAACAAATGTCAAGGGAGAAAAATAAAGTCTCTACAGCAAAAGTGTTTTGAGGACTAAGAGTGGAAATCAACATCTGTAGATAGATGTATCCAAAGCACTTGTCTCTGCAGTGGCATTCTAAGTATTAAGTATTGATAATTTTCTTCATATAGCAGGGTGTTACTTGCATCATTCTTCCCTGTTAAATTTTAGGAACTTTGATTTCCCAAATATTCACCACCTCTCTTTGCAGGGGATGCTTACCACTGAGCAGACAATTTTGAAAATGTGATAAAGGCATGTTACTTGTCCACAGAATGCTGGTCAAAGGTTTATGCTTAACTCATTACCCATCAGGATAATAAGGATGATAAATGAGTATTGCTCATTATTTGGATGTAAAGTCCATCAGGACTCATTCATACACTATTTTGAAAACATGTAATTTCTTTTTTCATTCACAATGAACCCCACAGTGCAGGTCTCAATGTCCTCCTTGACAATAATGCATACAGCATTTTGAAATGCAGAGATTGATGGAAAATTCTACAAATTCATTAATGGTATCTGATTTGTATTGTTTGCATTATATTTTCACATTCCATCCATATTTATACCCTGAAGTACTGTTACCAAACTGAATGATCATGGAAAGTGCATAGACGTTTCACAAAGTTCAGTCATCTTGTCTTTTGGACTTTGGCTATCTTGGTTCCTACCAGCAGGTTTACTGGTTTCACTGCTGTTGGAACAGTGTTGACATTTTGCTTTAGATGTGGGCTTCTCTTTTCTTCAACTTTAGGGAACTTGACATTTTGTAAAAACAGAATGACATTTGAAATTGTTTCACTTCCATGTTTACTTCTGTGTTACCATTCTGTGCAACTACATAGCCATTGTGTATATGTGGTTAAAATAGCCTCCAGTTTGCCAATGCCTTTTTATTGTTTGCCTGCACATTCACCAGAAATGGATTCATTAACAAACACAAAGGGATGCAGCTTTTCAGCACTGTGCTAAACAAGCAGTATGCATTGTGGAATGGAATACAGCGTGTTGCATACCTCTTGTTACATTGTCTTTATAAAATGTGTGTTAATCATGGTTTTGACCACTTAATTTTTTTAGCATTTACATTGAAAATTTATCTGATAGAATGTAGATTTCAAATGAAAATATTTTACCTTTGTATTTATATACTTCCTTTGTGTAAAAATATTTATAAAGAAACATGAAAAATATGGCAAATTAATTCAATATACCATTTTTTTTTCTTTATAATGTCAAAGCACTTCACTAATCTGTTTCTTCTTATGCAGTGCATGAGCCAAACATTTTCTAAGCAAAGTTTCTTTCTTAACACTTGCCAGTAATTTTCCATAAAATTTTCTATACAGGGATAATTTTAAGAGGTTTGGATGTTTTCTGTGCTCTCACACAGCATGAACTGAATGACATCCTGTCTGCCATTAACTGTGAAGTAACCACACTGACTTTGGCAGAGTCATCTTAGACATACAGCCAGTTTAATAAGATTTAAATATGGTTTTGTATGTGCATAGAAGCCTAATAATAGATTTGGAGCTCACTAAGCAGAATAATGACCAACACATTTGCATGTCTGCCTCCGTGCTTTCTTGAATACTGCCTGAAAGGATGCAGGCAGTGAATTTGCATTTCTGAAGAGGCATGTTTAATACTGCTTTTCAGGAAGATGTGTCTCCCTTCACTGCTAAGCATGTGGTGACTTCACAGCAATGTCACTGTGAATTCCATTGCCATGATTTATTATGTGCTTGACCTGTACTGAAGCAGGTCAGGCTGAAAGGGTGTGTGCTCTAGGGCTATGTCTATGCAGAGATACTACTCCGAGGTAATTTAAATTTGTTCATCTTATAGTATCTTGCAATACAGACATTTCCCTTTCCCTCAAGGCAAATGTTTTCAACACAGTGACTAATTGTCATATTCACAAAGGCAAGTTCATGACCCTTGCACCTGATTCTATGGATTACCCCTTTTTACATTGCATCATTCAGGGACTAGCTTAACTTTGCCCTCACAAGCCTCTCCTGTTGCAGAGTCACTCTATCCATTTTAGAAGCTGGAGTTTGATACCTGAGAATCAAGAATGTCCATTTTTCTTATTATTTACTAATTCATTAAAGTAGCCATTGAAACCTTCCAACTATGGTTTCTCCATGCAGCTTATGTGGATGCTTTCCAAGATTCTGTGCTTGACTATCATCTTTGGCAAAGTATTTATCTGTTCTTCTAAATAAAAATAAAAAGAACACATCTGCAAGGCCTCATCAGGAAACAGGAACATGAGGAAGGTGCATGACCAAGGATGTTAACAGGATCATTTCTTTATCTCTGCAAGATGAGTAACAGGACCGTGCCCTGTTACAGGTGTTCTGGGCTGACACAAAGCCAGTGTGCTCTGGAGCCCTTCATGTGGAGCAGGTGAGTTTTCCAAATGACAGCAGCCCTTGGACACGGTGCTGGGTTCCACAGATCACTTCTGCCTGAATTAGGGTTGCGCTCAAAAGCTGTCGGGAGCCTTGGATGTAAAGTCAAGAATTTACTGTTAGTGTAACAAGTTTTAACAGTCTAATATATCAATTGTTATTAGTTTAGATCCATCTAATTAGAGGAGAGACAAGAAGAGAGAACAGAATTGAATACTACTACTATGCTACTGATGGAAAACCAGAAAAACTACTATCTACCCCTTATTTTGATGTTAATATTAACACCTGTTCTGATCCTCTGGGTCTAATGGTCAATGGCTACAGTGAGGATAGAGAGGACAAACTGCCAGCTGTCAGCATCCCAGGTCCTTTGTAGGGTGAGCATGATGATCATATTTCTTTGTCCTTATTTTTTTGGTACTCTAGGGGCATTTTTATGTGAGCTACAAAGTTCTATCTTATTTTTCATCCCTGGCCTTTAGATCCTACAAATAAACCTGAATTTCCTCATCATTAGAAAAATTGCTTCCACAGCTAAACAATCGAGGGAAGGCTCGAGGCAGGTTAAGGCAAGTTCAGACAAAGCAGTCCTGACAAGCCTCAGTCCTGAGGTCTTACAAAGTCAGCATAAAGCCTGTGGCCTGGTACTAGCAGTGACAATTAGCCTCTGCTTGCTGAGTTATGAGGCTACATTAGCCCTAGGGATGTTTTCTTCTCACTGCAACCATTGCAGATAAATATTCTACCACATGCAGCAGTCATTTAAGCTGAAAATTAAGCCTAATTGTGGATTTTGATCCCCTTTTGTGATCCAGCATCAGACAATAAGGCAAAAGCGATGTAAGGAGCTGGCTGATGTGGCCATTTAAAGACCATTTCAAATGGTGCCAGGCATGAGGGTTTGGGGTAGTCATAAAACAGCACTCAGCAGTACTTTGCATTGTAGGCTGACAAACCACAAGCCTTGGGAGAAGTGAGACAAAGACTACAGGTCTTCTTAAAATTGCTGCTTAAAACTTAAAAGTTTTATTTTGCTTTTTTCAACTTTTAGCCTTATCTGCAGAGTTAGATATGGCCAAGTGGTGCTTTATGGTTGATGCCCTCTATCTTTACAATAGATGTCTTCATAACAGGGTTTAAATTATTCTTTGCAGGTGTTCAGCTGAAATATTTAAATGCTGGTATCCACCTAGTGCTTGGTATTGGAGTAATGAAAAAGAGGGTGCATAATTTCATGTGCCTGCTCCTCTTTTGTCTTTGCAACACAAAACCCCCAATAAAACCACAGTGCTTGATCCTACATGACTCTAAATGCAAGCATCTCCCTTTGTTTGCCCTGACTGGACTGCTATGCTCAGCAATCTATCACCTGGGCAAACCAACAGCCTTCAAAAAGGGGCATGGAGAAAGATCAGATTCTCATTTAGAAGCACCAGTAATCCAATAGTCACTATCACAATACCTGTTTGAAATAGTCCAAGCCAAGGTAGAAAGAACACTGCCATGAACAGCACCCAGTAACTCCAGGCAAGTAATACCTACACAATGATTAACAAGGAAAGTACCCTTACGTGACATTGCAAAGTTCCATCTCATTAAACCTCCACACAGAAGACAGCCTCCATTCACGCAAAGGACGCTTCTTTCCTGAGATACCTCAAGAAACTAAAACCTCTGCATAGTTTTTATGTCTGTACATAATTGGCCAAGACTGTCAAAGTTGCTGGTTTATGTAAGTAAACACATTTTAAATATTCTTCTCCTAGATCTTCATCAAGGACATTCAGGAACGACTGGGCTTTTTTACCAAGTCCTTAATAAATTAAAGGCATTATGTTTTTATTCTGTAAGAGGTAATACAGAGCTGTAGGGCTGGCTCCCTTACAAGTCCCCAGTCAGAGTCCCACACTTCTGAGTGCAGGCTGAGGCAACTTGGGTGCACAAACTATTGAGTGCACAAGTAGAGAGGTGTCCAGGTAAAGTAATAAACTGTACCACTTCCAGTGAAAAATAGAACTGACTTTCACCAGTGAATCCCTGACTTCACAGACTTGCTGCACATTTGCTATAGCTCTGGGCACATAGCTCAGCTGTGAAATCAGACAACACTTGTGTCTTTTTGTCTCAGAGTCCAAACCAATAATTGAACCAGTCTTCAGAGAGCTATGAAAACATGTAAGTTGCCATAGAAATACAGGCCTGGAAGGGATCATCTGCACCAGGCAAGTTCAGCTATGTCAATAGCATCAGTGGCAGATGGTGGTCTAACCTGTTCTGGAACATGTCTAATGAAAGCCATTCTCTAATCTGCTGAGAGATCAAAAGGGACCATTGTGAAAATCTGTTCTGATTTAACCCCAGCCCTCATGCATTGCACAAGCCAAAGCACTTCCTCAGCCTCAGAGCTGCCTTAGGATGTTGTACCAGAACTTTTAGGAAGGTGCCTAATCTGAGTGTGCGCTGAACACAGCAGGTTATGCACCCCAGCCACAGCTAACAGATAATTATCTGCACTGTCACAAACAGTGGCACCGTGTGTAAAAAGAGCCCTGGGAGACAACCACAGTGTTGGGGGTGAGACCACTGGGAGAGCAGGCCAGGCTGCTTCTCAGAAGGAGTGGCCAAGTCAAAGGGTCCTGGTCAGGCTAGCACACAGGAGATACCACTGAATAACAAGGTAGAGGCAAGGAAAATAACTGTGTTGAGTTAAAAAAAAAATTAAATAATAAGAATAACACCAGACATCTGCAGTCTTTTCAGTTCAGCTGGCTTTGTTGCATAGCTGTCTTCCCACCATTATTTCAAGACTGCTCTCACAGAACAAAGGCATTCTCAAAAATCTCTGGCTTAGCAGAACTGTTTGAAGAAAATGAGCGAGTGAGGCAGAGCTGCGATGGCCAGAGATGGGCAGGCAGTTGAGTTCATTGCCAAAAAGGAGCCAGAGGATTTCCCTGCCTCTCCTGCTTGCCCTTTTGCCTTGTCTGCCCTGCCCTGCCTGCCTACCCTGCTCTACTTGCCTGTCCTGCTCTTCCTGTCTGCATCTCTCTGCAAGTTGTGACAATTAACTTGCCTCTCCAAAGTACTCAATTCTGCCAAATCAGCCTTCTTCTCCTACTGGCACAGAACGCTTTCAGTGGAAGATTGTAACCAGTTCCAGTAACAATCCTCACAAATCCTCTTGTGAGAGCTTTTTTTTTTTTTAATTTTGTTTACTCCCTTTCAGAAAAGCACTGCAATTTCAATGTGTCAGTGCAGTCCTTAATGGAAATTTTTGCTATCCTGTGATCATCCTCTCATGAGTAAGATTGCTTTTGCAGCTACTCCTAAGAAGTCTCTGTGCTGATGCAGAAACACTCTTGTAATTCTGATGTGTTGTAAATAATCATCATTTTTAACATCACTGGCAAATTCATTATGTGCAATTTCAAGTCTGGGCAATTTCTGCCTTTCTCATCCCCTCACTTTCTCTTCCCCTCTTTTTAAGTTAAATTCCTTTTCACCAGTGTTCTGAATATGAACAAAAACTTTAAAGAAGGATAAAGATAAGGGCTAGTCCCGCAGTATTTCTCACTTATCAAACATCCAAAGGGTTTAGGTTATGAAAGGGGATGAGAGGAGCTGTGGTTTGCTCTCACAGCACTGAGCTTTACACCATCAGCAGCATCTGCAGCACAATGCACTCTCTAAAATGGACTGGGGCATGAGATCATGCCAGGCTGAACAATCCCACTTAGACAATGATGTTTGCGGCATAAAACAAAAGTGGTATATGTGAAAATAGGGGATAAAGTGAAGGGCATTGTCTGCCAACAGCAATAAAATGGGACCTTTGTGCAAGGAGGTGCACTTGTTTTGAAAAGTACACTTGGATTGGCTTTATCTTCTCTATCTACAAATCTATGAGCAGGGTGCTCCCTCCTGGGCTGTTGAACAGCATTAAATCTATGCAGGTGAGCTTTCCTCAGTCTAGGCAGGTGCCAGTGAATTGTTCCCCCCTCACTCTTCAATCTAACCTTTCTGCTGCAATCAGTGGGGCATCTCCTCTAAATCGTGGAATCCAGATTGTGCCCTAAAGTCTGTTCTTTCATTGAACACACACCCTCAGACGTCACAAAAAATCCCAGGGTCTATAGTGCAATATAATATACCTCCTATTAATGAGGGAAGATCTTGATCTTGCAGCTGATATTGAGTGCTGCATGTGTCATTTTGTGTCTAAAAATGTGTCCATTTTTCTGGAGTCTTCACCTCTATGCGGTAACAGGCCTTTACTACTGTTACATTGCATGTCAGCTGTTCCATTTTCATGACAGTATGCTGACCAAAATCATGCTTCTTAATATGGTGAGGCTGTAAAATCCCAGCAGTTTGTCATGTCCTAGCCTTCAGCTCTCACCCCTAAACCATGGTCCTTGCTGTGAACTCTGTTTGGCTCATAGCTGGAACCACGCCTGTGGTGCACCAGCAGCCAGGGGCAGCCCTTCTCACCCTACTGAACACATCAGACCTGGCTCCACAATCTGGAGAGACCTGGTGGTTTGACTTTGTTCCCTTGTGACTGGATCATCATCAGGAGAACCCAGACTGTCCACCTTCCTTAGATCTCACAGCTAACAGACCATGTATTCCTGATCTAGGGTTCTCTATTAAACCACATGTTCCACCCAAATTGTTGCTTCATGTAGGAGGTATTTCCACTGTGGAGACCAAGTTCAGAGCAGTCATATAATCACCTGCAGTATGGACCTTTATGGGTGCCATAGGCCACTAAACAAACATGAGCAGTTACTCAGTTTCCTACTTAAAAGAGATAGCAGTGATGGATTTTGGCAGTTTAGGTAGGTGCCTGTGTTATTTCCATGTCCCAGAGAAGCTCAGGTGAGCAGCACATGAGTGCCTGGAAAGCTTAAATAGAGTTTCATGGATGTTGGATCAACGTGCAGCTCCCACAGTCAGCAGGGCTGCAGAGTGGCAGGGTGAGTGCAGCAGCTGCCAGGGGCATCATCCAGCCATCACAGAATCATACACAACATGCTGAGCTGGAAGGGATCCACAAGGATCATGGAGCCCAGCTCCTGGCCCTGCACAGAACCATCCCCAAGAGTCATGCCATGTGCTGAGAGGGTCACAGCAGCTATAACGTGTACACATGGTGTAAAGGGTGACAGGGGGAGAACTCCATAGCATTCAGACTCACAGGATGTCAAGGGGCTGGGATGGAGCACACATCGTCAAGTCCAAAACCCTGCCATGGACAGGGGCACCTTGCACTAGAACAGGTTGCTCAAGGCCTTACAGAACCTGGCAGTGAAGACTGCCAGCGATGGAGCAGCCTGTGCCAGTGTCACACTCCCCTCTCTCCACCACGCTGCAGCTGGACTTTACCGCTGCCTTACGAGACAGCCCCGGGTGGCAGCAACTCCTGCAGGCCCCGGAAAGGGGATTTCAGTTTCCATGGGGCTCTGATCCAAACTGTGGCAATCCTGTGCTTCGGCAGCCTGCTCCGCCTGCCGCAGGCCCCGCGTTCAGCTGTTCCCTGGGGCAGGCCCGGCCCGGGCAGGATGGGCCCGGTGACTCTCCCCCGGCAGTGCGGCCGTGCCGGGGCTGCGCGGTGCCGCGGGCCGGCCACC
>VZSR01003798.1:13712920-13765607 GCA_013398615.1 Brachypodius melanocephalos | reverse complement strand
TTTTTCCCCAGTGTTCATAAAGATTAGCCATTACTGGGCAAATACTGATTTTAGTCTTGTTATTGTGCATGGAAACACAGAGATGATCTTTGAAGACTTACCAGGAAGCCTTTATTTTTTTTGCTGCTTTTTCCCTTACTGAGCATTTAAAAAATTTATCTAAGCTCTTTCTCTTAGCACACTAGAGAAACTAAAATATTAATGTATCATATTTTAATAACCATTTTCTAATAAGACTGGCAAAGCAAGCTCTTTTGGTATTTTGTGTTTATAACACACCACTCTCCAAGCAGTGGTCAGAGTTGTTCTTTGGTAGAAATCTCAGGTTCTCCTATTAAAAATTAATGCAAATTGTTTTTCGTTCCCCAATAATCATAGAATTGAGCTGTCCTTTTGGATCAACCTTGTAAGAGCTCATGAAAGTCAGAAAATAGAGGAAAGAAAATTATTTCATGAGCTCACAAATACTTTTTTTTTCTTAAGTTTGGAAGTGCCTGAGCACACTGAACAGAAGATTCATTTAGAAGTGGATTAGGGACATTTACATCTAAATGCTTGGCGCATACTAATAAACTCATACAATTTTGGTATTCTCTCCACAAGAGAGCAGATAAAGGGGCAAAAGTGCTGGAGAGTTCAGTTACTTATTAATGAAGATTTTATTGGAAATTCTTACTTGGGAATTTCCGAAAGTTAATTATTTGCCAAATATTTTACAAGTGAACTCATTATTGTGCATTCTTAATGGTTAAATGGCTAGTTGAATTAAATTGAGCTTTTCTATTGTGAACTTCTATCTTTCACATAAACAAGCTGGTTTTCTGTTGTCTTACTTGGGTATAATCACTGTCAGCATTGTAAATGGGAAACAGGAGTTCAGTTTCCTAAGTGCATTCAGGTGCTAGTTTTTAATAGGTACAAATTACATGACTGCATAAAGTACTTAATAACCTCTGTTACGCTCATGTCTATTAGACATTAAGCATATCCATAGAGCTCCAATGCTCATTAAAGAAAGTTTATGCTGATAAATCTTGTGGTTCTAGTACAGCGTTGGGAAAGCTCCCTTAGCAGCATGTAAGGTACTTGCAAACTTACTGAGCTTGTAGAATTTGCATTATTAATTTATGGAGTATGATTTCGCCATCCATTGCCTCATCCGTTGCAAGTACCAGGTTTTTATTGTGAAAAAATACTGCTTGTTAGCATTTTAATATGTGTATGTATGTATGTGTGCCATGCTCCATCTCTCTATGTATTGATCTGTGTATGTGTTTGTGTATATAAAATACTGCTCAGTTGTTTTAATTGTGCAGCATTGTTGTGTGCAGTCAGCATTGTTAGAGTTGTTGAAAACTGCCCAGTCTGTATCACCTCCTGCATTAATAAGGTTGTGGTCCGTGATGCTGCTCAAATCAACCCTCTTCCCTGAAAAGTTACAAATTACTACCTTTATAAGATAAAAAAAAAAATAACCTTGATCCTATGAGGCAGGGCACCAAAAGTTACGCAAATATTGTGGTGAAAATGATGTAGAAGATCCTTTATTTTAGGAGGTTAGTGATGAGGGGTCGTGTTCTTGCAGAACCGAATTGCCACAAAGGCCGGTGCAAGGTGGTACAGCTGCAGGCCGGGGGAGAGCACAGCCGGGCTGGCCAGGGCTCCCTCCTGCTGATCCCTGTGATCTGGTTACTCCTGCCTCTCTCCCTGCTCCCACCTGCTCCCAGGCTGGCCAGGGCTCCCTCCTGCTGATCCCTGTGATCTGGTTACTCCTGCCTCTCTCCCTGCTCCCACCTGCTCCCAGGCTGTGCTGTCTGCCTTTTATTTTGACTGTAGTGGGTTATGCATCATGATGGATTAGATACATACCGTGAATTCTCTTAACATCCAAAATATGAAACAGTCAGATTGCGTGTGCTTTTGGGAGATTTAGCAGAATTTTTCTGAAATTTAACGGTTTTTGAGGCTTTGTGTTAGGTGGATGGTGTATTAGCTAGATGGATCCTTCAGTATTTCCTGTTATTTTTGTGATTCATGTATTCAATGTAGAAATGTTTTTATTAAACATGATTGGGCTTTCTATGTAATGGTGGCAACCTGTAATTTCTCTTCTGGTTTCCTGTCAAAGTTTAAACAAACTCCTCTTGTCTCCTGAGATCATTCTTTGCCTCTTGGAGTCACATGGAAGTGTTGACTGCTGTTCCGTGTCTGGAACAGCTTGTGACTGTTTACTGGAGAAAAGCAGCAGCTACATTGTAGAAATGTGCGGGGTAGTATCTCTGAATAGCCCTGTTGTTGTCTGTATAGGAGAAATCACCTACTCAACTACGAACGCAAGAAGGGGTCATTGTGCGAGTCCTGCAGTTATTACTCATCTTGTTTATCTACTTTCCTAAATTTTCTTTTTGGAAGATTTGCTCCTTTTTATATTGCTCATTGTAGATGTCCAAATGAGGGATAAAAGATGGGTCACGTAAAATTCCAAACCTGCATCTCAAAAAAAAAAAAAAAAAATCAATTTCTAGAGGTGTTTGGAATCTGCATCTGTTAAATTTGCAAACTTTCTTGTGCTTTGGCTGAAGTTGGTGTGCACATGTTCTCTGTCCTGCCATACCTTAATCCTTGGTTTCAAAATGGACAGTTCTGTGTTAGGGCTGTAAACCTGAGAGCAGAAGATAAGCTAGGCCAGAAAATCCAGAACGTATTTGTGTTGGATGAAATGAAACTAAATGCAGTTGCACTAAAATAAGATTAGAGTTAACATGTTGCAGTGTAGCCACACAATTATGAGGAATGAAGGAGGGAAGTAAAAAGGACTGGCTTTGGAAAGAGAATGATGTAGGAGGCATATTTTAGATTGTAGTAAATTCAAATTGAAGATGTGTGAATGTATTTAATTTCTTTACTGTTTGGTTACATCAAAATAATGAAGTACTGCAATGGTTTGATAATGGTAATTTGTTTTTAGATGTGTCTCTTATGTGATAGTAGAAAATATTATACTTGGTAACAGATAAGTGAATGTTACAAAAAAAAAGCTATGGAAATTGCATGTCATTTCATGGTGTATTTAGGTCTCCATATTTTTTTATTAGAAAAGCAGTGATACACTGGCAATATATATAGAGAGAGGAATAAAAATTACTTAGAACTCAGTTTGTGAGGAGGTTGTTTTTCTTCATACATGGGAGGTGACTTAGAACTTCACATTGAATACTTGCAGACTTAATACCAACACTGAGGAGAAATTACTTCAATAAATGGCTGGGACTTTTGCAGTTATTTAGGTAAATCGATTATTTGAAGAAATGTTGGGCATTAAGAAGTTTCAGGCCAGACCATGCTAAGTATTGAAACATTTTCATTGCAATGTTTAACAGAAGTAGGGCTTGTCATTCTCGTGTACCCCATTATAGGACATTGTTTTCAACTGTTTTCACTGCTGTGGACTTGCATTAACTTTTAACTATTTGTACTGGAGCTATCAGAATCAGATTTTTTATTTTCATATTCAAAAGCTTATTTAAGCACATTTTAGCACTGTTTGAGGAAAGACTTCAAAGCTCCAGGAGATCTGTTTATAGACATTTTCACAGTTCCTGCCACTTCTGGCACAGAATATTCATATGTATGATAACACAAGCCAATGAAACTTGTCTTCAAACAGTCCCAGAACACAGATCATGATTCTGGCAGCTCAAGGCTACAGACTTAGACCAAGACATTTTTATAGCTGAGCAACTGAGCCAAAGGCAGAGATACTGCTGCTGCTCTTGGTGATTTCCAGGCAGATCTCTGATTATATCAGGGGCAACAGATCCCGTAGGAGCAGTAGGACAGCTGGGTGGAATAGCTCAGGATGAGGAGCATGTGTAGGGGCTGTGCCTCAAGACAGCAAAAGGTGCACTTCTCTCGTGTCTGGAACGCTAAGGGCAGTTCTTTCAAGGTATGGTTCCATGGCTGCAGTGAGAACCACCTGAGAAGAGACCTGCCCTACAGCTGGAGATAAATGTGGAATTCATTCCTGTGCTTATAAGCCTGTGCTTATACTGCTTGGACATACAGCACCTGATTCCTGCCAGTACAGCTGCTCCAAGAGCTGCTGTTTCCATGCAAAGCATGACTGTGAGATGGCATTTCAGGCAACTGGGACTGAACATGCCAAAGCTATTACGAGCAAATTAGGCTTCAGCAATCTTTAGTCCTTCATTTCTTCTAAGCAAAATCTCAGAGCCAATATGAAATTACACTTTTCTTGGAACACGCTTGTACTCCCACGCTATTTATGGTAGACAGCAGCAGCAGGAGGTGGTTGATCTGATGACAGAAGTGAAAGCCCTGTACAGGAATAAAAGGAATTACCAAATTAGAAGGAGGAGTTACTGTTTAGCTTTCAGAAATCTTGCCTGTGGAACTGAAAAGTATCGTTTCATGTAGACATTTACTTTTTCTTTTTAAATGGTCCTTGGTCTCATTTGCCTATATGCTTTTTTATTTTATAGCTTATACCAGACCAATTAGCATAATTTTTTTTTCTTCTTTTGGATCTTCTGTTTTATGAAAGAAACCAGAAAATGTCTCTTTCATTAGACAGTCACAGTAAAAAGTTGGAAATGTGCTTGTGTTCTGTTTTTGAATTCACCTGCAAATGGCTTTATAACTGCAAAATGTGGCTTGATGATTCAGGAAATTCATAAAATTCTCTGAAGTACTTAACAATAGCCAGCTAATTCCAATTTTTAAAATAAATACTAGCTGAAGTACAGGAACATATGCTGGCTTAAAGAACAGTGTTGTTCAAACCAATGAATTTTTAATAGTGGAGAATTGCAGATCTTGATCTCTGGATCTAAGGGAAGTGGTGTGTGGTTTTGTTGGGTTTCTTTTGGTTTTTGTTGTTTGAGGTTTGTTTTGGTTTTAAGTTGAGTGGTTGTTTTTGTTGATTTGGGGTTTTGTTTTATTTTAACTACTGCACGATATTGTCCATTTTGGAATGGTAGCTTTCTCTTTTCCCAGGAGTGGTGTTGGTTAAACTCCATGTTTACCCAGAAGAGGTGGATAACTTGATACTGATAAAGAGTTAGGGGTTCCTTGGTACTACAGACTTAGAATTGTTGTACCTACAGGATTTATATAGGCTTCTCCTTTCCCCTCCCTTTCTTCTGTTTTAGGTGAAATTGTGGTGAACGAAGTAAATTTTGTAAGAAAGTGCATTGCAACAGACACAAGCCAGTATGATCTGTGGGGCAAGTTGGTTTGCACTAACTTCAAGATTTCCTTTATTACGGATGACCTGATGCCACTGCAGGTTGGTTACTGCTCACGTGGGTGCATCATGCATGTGATAAGTGAAATTATTCACACAGTCCATCTCATATCAGATAGAAATGAATGCCTTCTAAGCTGGCTGCAGGATGAGGTTCCACTGTCCTGTTCTGAATGTGTTGCTCTTCCATCCATTCATATCAGAAGAGCAAATTTGTACATCCAGCTCCATTCACTCACCTCCATGTGTGGAGGCTGCCCCAGGAAGTGGTTTTGGAAAAGGCAAAGCAGGAATTATACACAAATGTGTTCCAGCTCAAAGGGGCTGTTCACAAATGTCCCTTGGACAAGTACCACATCAGCAAAACTCTTCATGTGGGGGAGTTTTATTGGTGTTACTGATGGAGGGCAAAGTAACCATGAAGTGAGTTTTCATTGTAGATGAAGCAACAAGAAGAGGAGAGAACTCTTTTGTCAAAGCAGAACTCATGACATTCAAAACCATGAGCAGCTTTTGAGCAGCACAGCACACAACACTGGAAATCCAAGTAGTGAGCTGCTTGTTATTTTCAGTAGAGTTTGCACTTCCATTTGGGGCTTTTAAAGGAGATGTTCCATTAACTAAAGATACGTAAAGCTGTGAAAGGAGATGGATGATTATTCAGTAATAGTTAGGAAGTTTGACCAAAGCTACTTCCAAAAGTTAATTTTTGGCACAAAGTAGTTGTAAAAACTTGTCCCTGAAAGTAGAATTAGTATTTTTTTTTCTTTTTATGCTGACAAAAGTAACAATAATTAGAGATTTCTTATATTCCATATATATATGTATATTTTAAACTTCAAATTGTATTGGGTTTCTAACAGTAATTTTTGATACTAATGCAGTAAATTCAGTGCAAATAGTGAGGTTATTTTGTGTGTTCCACTCAGGCTTCTAAACTGCTGGGTGTGCAGTTCAGCAGCCTCTAATTACCTGGGAATAGGCAAGGGTGGTACCTGTCAGAAAAGCCTAGGCATGCCTGATTTTTATCATAGTTTCTTCAAAGTTGTGCTGTGTATCTGCACTTGCAAACTGCAGAACTGCAATTAATGGCTGTGAGTTCATGTGTTTCAGAAATTCCATTATAAAAACCTCCTCCTTGGTGAACATGATGTCCCACTCACGTGCATTGAGCAGATTGTCACAGGTATGTCAAAAACAGTTAAGTATGATGACAGTCTTTGTTCTTGTTCGGTACAAAACTGTTACCTGCCTGGTAAATTCTGCAGAATTGTTGACCCTTGAGGTTTTATGTCATTAATCTTCCCTGATTTGAAGTATTTGATTTAAAATCAGGATAAAAGCCTCAAATGCTGAATAAATCTTGAGGTGCCATGCAGGAGACTTAGTTGGGTCTTTACAATATAGACCTTGTATTTATAACTACCATACTGAATCAACAGGTGCTGTAGGAGAGATGTTATAGCAGTACAGAATTTTGTTAGCAATGTTTTTACATTGAATCATCTGAATCTCTGCCACTAAAATACACTAGATTGCAAAAAGCACATAGCTCATACAGTTAGACATAGCCAGGTTTTCCGACAAGAGAAATTCTGTAGTTTTCAATCCTCTCTAATTCTTAGCAAGTTAATAGCTGGTGGTCTCCAAAAATCTGCAAATGGCAATCCACATCTTCATCTGAAGAAACAAAAAACTTCTCGTGGAGAACCAGGTTTTGATTAATTGGATTCTTTAGACTAACCTATTTGTTAAGAATGTTCTTCATCTTGTAATTGTAAAATGTCATAAAATTGATTTTTTTCCAAATTTTGTTTATGGCATGGGTTGTTAAACACTTGGTTTTCTGACTGTAGGTAATGTAAAGTTACTGGTTTTAAGTTTTCAATGCTCAAAGTTGGTTGTGATCACTGTGATAAGATTAATGTGTATGTGAGGAAGTAATGAACAGATTTTCTAACTGAATCAAAATGTGCCAATAAATTTTAAAAAAATACTTCTGGTAGCAACATTACTGTATCTGATTGAGCATTGAACAATCTTGCATTTCCTCACAGAACACAGCGAATAACTTTGTCTCTTCTTTGCAGTGAATGACACCAAGAGGAAGCAGAAGGTCCTTGGTCCCAACCAAAAACTTAAATTTAACCCAACTGAATTAATAATTTATTGCAAAGACTTCCGTATTGTCAGATTTCGTTTTGATGAAGCAGGTCCTGAAAGTGCAAAAAAGGTATTATTGTCTTGTTATGAAGTCATTACATGTAGCTGTGCTGATAAGAACATTTTGTATTATTATGTTTTGATAGAGAAGTGAGGAGAAGAACTGCAAATTGTTCACATGTTATAGGAGAATATCTAGACATTTAGAGTCGAATCTATTAGGGGAAAAACTTTAATGCATTTAGTATCATATAAGATAAACCAGTATTTCTTGTCTTATCTGTTGTACTTTTAAAAGTTACTAATATATTAAATACATCTTTTTAAGGACCGGAATCAGAATGTTGTGTTGCAGATGTACAACAGATATTTGCATTTTTATGGAAAATGTTCCAATCTTTGATATATTTTCTGAAAGTCCTAAGCTTAATTTACCCAGAGATTGAGTGATCTGCCTGATGGATATCCTTAATGGTGTTACACAGCAAGTTCTCCAGCAAGCTCTTGGAATCACCCTTTTGCCCAATTTACATGAACCTGGGCTGTTTCTCAACTCTTTGTTAGAGAAATGTACACCTTGTGCCCCTGCTGACAGGAGGAATGGCTCGGGTCTGTACCGTGCTGGGGATTCCCTTCCTTGCCCCGTTGTTGCCGCAGGTCCCTGTGTGCCGGGGCTGCGCTGTGTGCGCTGCACTGAGCGGGGCTCCGCCTCGGGAGCGCATTCCCGGCTGGCCCAGCTCCCCTGACCGCGGCACCGCGCCGTGCCACAGCCGGCCTTCCCTAAGAAATGACCCACTTTGCTCTCAGAGCTTAACAATTCCCCTTCTCAGTGGGATCAGGTTTGAGTTCAGCCCTGTAAGTCCCGAGCACCATCTGCCCAGGAGTAAGCCTGAGTGCAGTTCCTGACCGAGAGCTGCTGAACCGGCTCAGCCCCTTTACCCTCCCAGAGACCACGGGCAGAGCCCGTCATGAGCCACCCTGCTCTGGCCTTGCCCCTGTCCTGGCTGCCCTGCTGCCTGTGCTGCTTGGAACCTTCCACGTTTGGCAGTCTTTCAGCAATCATTCCCTTGAACAGCTTCTCCAAAATCCCCCTGGAGCAGCCGTCTCCTGCAATATCTTTACAGCAACTGTTTCTAATTGGCTGTCACAGCAGAGCAGAGTGATTAGCCTGGAGGAGGAGAGAATAAACTCAGCATCTCATTACCATTCTTTGTGCTGCATTTTCTTATGCAAGAGCAAACAGTGAAACCCTTTTATGAAGGCCTTTACATTAGGCATTTATAATTACATGGTCCTAGGTGGTTTCTTCTGATAGGTCTAGGGAACCAAAGCCTGGGTGATTAAAGAGCTTGTGCTGGTGGCGACCAAAAGTGTGACAAGTGCCATTTCCAAATACCAGAATGTGCTCATTAGTGGAGAGGAAGAAAACTTGTACAGGTATCAGCTGTGTGGTTACTGTTGCAGTTTCCATGCATCAGGTGGGTTACTGCAGCTTTGTGTGGGTGTAGCACAGAAGTACTTTTACTGAAGGGAGGTCAAGTTCAGCTAATCTAATCTAATGTTTCCATAATAACATTTTTCTGTTAGCATTAAAAAGAAGTTTTCCTGAATCAGGATTTTGCTTAAATTATTTTGGGATGCCAGTGAACACATCTAGAGTAGTCTTATGCAGCATATTGAATGAAGTTGTTTTGTTCTTTCTGACATTTAGATGGCATGCTGGCACCACAGTATGGAAAGATTTTTATCTGGTTTCTGTTCCTGCCCTTCAGGTAGTATCTATTAGCAAGGCTGTCCTGATGTTTAAACACAGAAGACAGTGATCAGGTCTCCTTAAAGTTCTGAAGCACCTCTTTAATCTATATTTACATCCAACTGTTTGTACAAGAAAATTTGGTAGCTGTCTACTTTGAAATAATTGTGTGTGTCTAACTTTTGTAGGGAAGACCAAGACTGAAAGTGTAGCTGAGTTCTGATGTGAGGGGAAGCCTGCTCTGGGGCTGAGGGTGCATTGCCATCTGACCAGGAGAATGCTGTAGGAGAGGACTGATCATGGAATTGGGGTTCTGGATGGAGGGGCCTGTGGACATCATCACCTGGTCCACATCTCTCTTCAGACTTGCCAATATTAGATCAGGCTGTAATTAAATGTCATCTTAGTAATACACAGGAGTAGCACTCTATAAATAAAACCCTGGTAGGTCAAAACAAAATATCTACCTACTAAAATATGCATTTCAAAATATGGGAGTATAAATGTCTCTACTTGTGGCCAGATGATCACAAGGGTTCTGTTTAGAGCAATAGTTATATAAAAACAATACCCATGGCAATTAATGTTTCAAAATGAGCTTTAAATATATGGAATAGTTAGAAGGACAGCAGATGCTATCTTTATGCACTTAAGTAATTTGTTTCAAGCACAGATCCTTGCACATACTGGAAATACTCAGCAGCATCCAGTGACATAAATTGGTGCTGGCAAAGAGAGTGTAATCTGTTCCTAAGGAAGTGTTTATTTGCTGAACAGGGCATAAGGGAGAATAACTAATTAAGCTGCCTTGCTAGAACAGAGATTATTCCAAGTCTCTCTTTGAGGATCTCAGAAAGATCCTCTTTCCAAGGATCTCTTTGGATGCTGTGAAAAGAAGGATCCAAGTTTGAAAGCAGGCTTCTGACGTGGACAGTCTGACAGACTTGACTACACACAGACACATGGCTAATGTTGGCAGAACTTGCAGAGGTGTTTATCTTTGCCTTTAAGCAGAAACATTGTGAGAAGACATCCATTTCTTTTCAGGTAAATTATTATGGAGAAGCTTAAAAATCAGTTCTGTTAGAGAAATACCCTCGGTACTTATTGCAGCCAATACATGCTAATAAAATACTGTCTCAGCATTAGTCAGCCAGGTAAATATTTTCTTCCTCATTTTTATTAGTGGATTTTTGGGGAAAAAAGCGTTAAGGAAAAATAGAAGGAATGGAAATCTGCACTCACTCCTGTTTAGCAGTTTAATTTTGTTTTGTCTCTAAAATAAAACGATAGAGTCTCCAAAGGAAGGAAAGCCAGATGGGTGTGGGAGGAAGTGGAGGATGGGGAAGCAAGGGTAAGCAAGTTGGGGAAGTCTTAAGTTAGGCAGTGCAAAAAAAGAAGCATTTCACATTCCTTAAAGGAAAGGAATTATTTTGTTCCAAAAATGACAGCAAACAGTCAAACTGAAAACTCCTGCTATTTTTTAGACGCTGCAGTATTTGACATTAGACTGAGAAAATAAAATGCATGAAAAGGTGAGGCTGTAGATCTTCTGACTGTTAGGTAATGGCCTCACCGGGCACATGGATCTTGGCAGTGCCCCAGAATGGCACATACCCTGTGCCTCCATGAATGTATCTCCATTTTCTCATCCCTTTCTCATCTGCAGCTCCCTCAGTTCCTTTCCTTCAGGAAGCTTTTTTGAATGAGTATGAGAGCCCTTTCAGCATCACATGCTCAATCAAAACAGAAGGAAATTTTTTTATCTCAAATCTTGTTTCCTGTGCAATCAAAAGTAGCCTTTCCTACGTCATAACACTTGGGATGGAGGGGAACATTTTTTTCACTAATTGTTATGAACAATAATATGGAACTCTTAAGAGGTTTGGGCAAACGGTCTTGACCCTTTCTAATGTGTTCCTCCTGCCTCCCCAACTCTATTATCTTGTTCTAATTGTTTGTACAGATCACAAAATTGGTACTGTGTCAAGGCACTGGGAATGCATAAAATACTGTCTTTGGAGGGGATGAAGAAAACTTTTTTTAGAAGTAAACTTACAGAATCACAGAATCAGAATGGTTTGGGTTGGCAGGGTCCTTAAAGCTCATCTCATTCCACTCTCCTGCCATGGGCAGGGACACCTTCCACTACACCAGGTTTTTCAAAGCCCTGTCCTGGGCTTGAACACTTCAGGGATGGCACAGCCATAACTTCCCTGGGCAAAGATAAAATATATTTTTAAAAACGCAGATGAATTTTAATAATTCTCTTAACGCTGAATGCTTATTTTCCCAATAGGTTTTCTAGCCTAGGAAAATGAACAAAACCTCTTTGTAGGACTTGATGTAGTCCTGCTTGTGTGACTTTCTACCACAGGTGCCTGCCTGGGATAGGAAATACAGTAGCAATGGAAAACAGTATTTTTCCAGAGAGTTCATAAACCAGGGAGCCTGGCTTAAGAAAGGAGGGAAAATACAGGGCTGTGCTAACTTAGCACATCTGAAATGTTGCTGTTCACAACTCCTCTGCAAGAGCATTAGCAATACTTTGAAGCTCTTGCCCTTGGTAAAATTCCTGTTGAAGAGGAGGGTGTGCCCTTAAAGTATCATTTCTTTTTCTCAGTTAGAGGTTGAGCAGGAGACACTGACATAGGGAAATGGCTTTTGTACTATGAAATAACTACAGCCATTGTGTTTACTGCTTTTAATAAATGAACTTTCCAACAAGCAGCCTATTCTCTTGTTATTTGTCTGAGCCTAAATATCTTCAGCTTTACACAATTGTAAATTGGCAAGAATACCAAACATTTTTGAGTTTGATATGAGAACGCTTCCTGTAAAACATGTTTGTCTTCCAATTTAGAGCGTTCTACTTATGGCTGTAATCTGCTGAGATCTGTGGAATGTGCTTGTCTTCTGAATCTCTGAGACAATAAAGCTATTATAGGGATTTAGTGAGGAATAAACAGAAAATTAGTATGTCTTTAGTACTTGCTCAGTGTATCTATGAGTGGAATTTTTTCTAAAATGTAAAAGTAGAGACAGTAGCAGGATAAATCTACCACTGTTTAAAATAATAGAAGTAGAGGTCCTGAACCTGTGGGTGGACTGTTACACCCATGCAATACATGGTGTGAGTTAGATCTATTCCCTGGAACACCCAGACCATTTTCCATCTCCTGCTTTATTTAAAAGCACAACTATGGTCTCATATTTTTTGTGGGGAACTAGATCTGGATGGTTACTATCTGCCCCCCACCATTTTATCCCTCTCCAGACAGCACACGCACACTCCATTTTTCAGATGTGGCAATCAAATGACAGAGATTTCAGCTACTGCCTATTTAAAAATAGGTTTTACTGTATTTCTGTTGTGTTATTTGGCAGCAAAATGGAATTTTTTTCCTGCAGTTTGTCCTGAAGCCTTGAGAGTAGATTAGCATAGTAAAAGGCTTTCAACTTTCACTCCATAAATGAAAACGAGGATTCTAGCTCTGCTAGAATCAGTTACTGTAGTGAAAAGCTACATAGCAAAATGGAAGTCAAAATATGCATATACAGAGATTTCCATTTTGTTTCATTGTGAATGATAGCCAAAATAATCTCTTAGAAGTGGCCAAGTATTTTTGAATAGCTGGCTTCTTCTGCTTTGGTTCATACACTGAAATCACAAGATTTAGTAAAATCTTGTATTCCTTCAGTTCTGTGGTGTAAATCTTTCTGTCTATCACAATAAGGATACTTACCTCCTCTAACAGAAAACCATTTCTTGGATGCACAGGATGTTTTTCAAAAATAATATTCAAAACTGCTAAACTCTGAATAAATTTTGTAACTTTGTTTCTAAATATGGAAAGCTGGGAAAAGGTGAAGGGAAGAAAGGAAATAAAAAGGAAAAAAAAAGGGTGGTAAGAAAGTGGGCTTACACTATGTCCCTGGTTAAAAGGTACAATTTAGTAAAATGCAGAAGCAAATACTGAGGAAAGAGGACAAAGTTAAGGACTCCATTCATGTCCTGAGATTTGAAGAGTAACAGCACCAAATATTTTTTTTTCTTTCTGAATTTGATTCTTCTAGACCTTAGGGGTTTTGTCAAATCTTTTGTATTTATTAGTGAATATCTACATTCAAAGAGACAGAGACTAGAAATGCTTGATGAAATTTTAAGTCTAGGATCTAATCCTAAAGCATGTGCTGCACTCTTAATTTGAATAATCCTGGAGAAAGAACCAATGGGTTTTTTTAAAAGGAAGTTGCACGCGAAAAGCCTCCTGGCCCAACTGACAACTTTGTAGCTGAAATAAATATCTGTCAAATGCTGTTAAATACTGATACCAGATTATAGTTCAAGACATGCCTGAACTGTTAATTGTTCAAAATTGTCCTGGTAACATTCCATTATGTTCTTTCTGTGTTTTTCCCCTCTTTCCTAAGCACTGATTGATGGCTACTGTCAGAACAGTGCTAGGTTGGACCTTTTGAACTGACCCTGCATGCTCTTATGTTCTTCTGCTGGATTGATAAGCATTCTTTTCACTAAAGAAAATATCAAAAGACTGATTTTTAGCTTTTTCACAGCTCTGCATATTTGACACTGTTACAATTAAGGGCAATAATTTTTTTGTCTATATAGATACATAAATAACAGTAATAAATGTCTCTTTCCTAGGTGTGCCTTGCAATAGCTCATTATTCTCAGCCAACGGATCTTCAGCTTCTCTTTGCGTTTGAGTATGTTGGGGAAATATATCATAATCCAGGTAAGGATAAAAATACTTGGATTGTGCTTTTTTTCCTGTTTTGTAATACGTATTTTTAGTAAGACTTCTGTCCAGAAGCAGTGGCAAAAAGCATTTAAGGCTTTTCTCCAAGGGTAACAAAATCAGCTTGTTCTGCACCCAACCTCTTACTTAAGTTTGTAAGTCATTCATTGGGATAGACATTAATGACCAAAATCCAAAAAAGTGTCTTTCCTGTCTGAAACAAAGCCAAACTGTGCCAGCATGAATACTCCTCCTTCTCAGTTCACGCTTCCATCCTCCTGTTGTGTGTCTCTGTTGGTACTCTGGGTACCCAGTGAATGTCCCATCAGGCAGGCTTGCTCACCTGCCCTTCTCTTGGGAATAAGTTTCTCTTCTGGTGGTATTGCAGGAGGATTTGTGCAACTTGGGACTCCATACCTTCTTTCCTAGAGGCTTACTAGGCAGTTCTTACCACTCAAAACCTCCACCACCCCTGCTGAGTTGGAGCACACCCTCTCTGCTCAAGGCCAATCTCCAACTGAACCTTGTCAGTTAGGTAAGCCTGCAAAGATGCCTTTGGAACTTGATTTCTAGCGTGATGCTGTGCGGTCACTGCTGAGTGTTCCCCAGCCGAGACACAGCTGAGAGCCATCACTTGTAGGGTGACAAGCCTCCCCACAGAGCCTGCTGCTGCTGCACAGCTGTGCTACTGACACCTGAACTCAGCAGCTGGCACTAGAAACCACTGACCTGCCTGTTACAAAACGTGAACCTTGTGGAAATATGAGATCAGGCCTTCAAATTTGCAAAACAATGCATGGTTTTCATCCAGGTGCCTCTGAATGCCCTGTGCATGCACAAGAATAAGTGTGCCTGTGATTATGTTGCACATATAATTACACATGGAATTTCTTACCTCATAAAGCTTGGGCAATTACTAAGGTCCATGTATTTTCATGTTATAAAGTACTAGGGAGGAAGCCAATTTGCAGATAAAATTGCAATAAAATGTTAGGTTGTCACAAAGTTGCCTTTACTCTGTCCTTAAAATACCATTTGCTATATGGAAAAATACCTAGTGGAAGAATTACATAAGGTGGGTAAAAATGTTCCTCTGGAGCAGCAGACCAGAATGGCAAAGGAGAGTTGTTCTGCCATTCTGCAGTTCCTAAGAGAATTTGAAATTCATTTGGGTTGGGTTGGGGTGTTCTTGTTGTTGTGAACCCTGGTGTTCGTCCCATAGATCTCTGGCTTTGCTCTTGCAATTCCAGTGCTGTTTAATGACTCTCTATCCCTGCTATTCCCAGTAAAGTAAAAGGTGAAATGCTGTCTTTGTGCTTCCTGAGGAACATAAAAGCCTGCATTGCTCTGCTGTATGTGTACATTGGTTTTTTCCCAGGCTATATTTGATATCTATATATCCTGCCATTAAACAGGAAAATTGACTCTTTTTGTAGCTACTGTATTTCTCTGTTTACCATCTTTGAAGAACTACTTCGGTCTGATTTTAGTCCTGTTTTCTTTTGAAAATCCCAAGTAGTCAGAGTGCCAGTGCAAGAATGAAGTTGATAGATACAGAAAGCAGAAACCACCCAGGTTATGGGATGTCAGCAGAGCTGTGATGCTGTTCTGCTTCCTTTGGGCAGGCTCTTGCTACAGCTCAGAGCTTTCATGGGGGAGGTAACAGGGCTGAATTTCAGTTTATTCCACTTCCACCTAAAAATGTACTTTAAGTGTCAAGAAGCAAAATGTAATTTCTTTTTGACACAGCTGATGGTCCCTTTGGCATCTAAAGAATGACCAGCAAAGGAGATCCTTCTGTACAATAACAGCCTCTCTAAGCTCCTGGGCCCTTAGGAGATGATAGGCCATCTTTTTGTGTGGATGTAAATCTATAGAGAAACCCCAATATTTTAACATGGCCTTCCATTTCTTTTATTTGCTGTTAATACAGCAGTCATTTAAAGTTGCTGAAATTATCTAAGTTTTATTTTGCTTTCTTGACACAATAGCTATTAATGGATAGCCTATAAAGGGTTCATGTTTCTAAAATGTTGCAAACTTTGGCATATTGAGAAAAGAAAGCCTGTGGCTGGAGATAACATTTCTTCCTGAGTATTAATATGCCTTGGCTTCTATCAAGCACAGCAGGCCAATTTTATGTTGTTTTTCTAATGAAACTGCAGGGAAAAAATACATTGCCATCTTCATGTATCATCAAGCTGCCATTAAACCATCACTTTCTTGTAGTACAACAGTAGGTAATATAGATAATACTAGTCCTGGTGCTAATGGCTTATTTTTGTAATTAGGAAGGTGAAGAGTTTGATTTTTATTTTTTTTTTAATGGGCATTGATGACTTTCCTTTTCCTAGCAAAGAAGGTGAATGGCATAGACCCAGGAGGTGGTGGCGGTGGCATCGGCAGTGCCAGTGGTCAGCAGACTCCTTTGTTTGAAACTTACTCGGATTGGGATAGAGAAATCAAAAGGACAGGTGCATCTGAGTGGAGAGTGTGCTCAGTCAATGAAGGTTATATGATCTCCACTTGGTAAGTGTCTCTGGGGACACCAGCAGGAGGGAATTGGGCTGTCTTGTCCTGTGTGCTGCACAGCTGTGCATGGCACCTCTTCACTGTGTGACTCCCTGGAGAGGCCACCAGATGAAAGATGCTGCAAGTCTTGTCCCTAAAGGGAATGTCTTGTCCCTAAAGGGAATGTCTTGTCCCTAAAGGGAATGTCATGTTTTGCCATCTGTTGCTTTGGTGCTTCTGGATTTCCATGTGGGACATGCAGTTTCTCACCAGTGTCCTCAGGGCTGTGCTGGTGCTGTGGCTGAGCCCTCACACGGAACAGCAGCAGCCACACCCAGAGGCTGCTCTGGGACAGCCTCACTGAGCTGCTGACACGGCAGTGCAGCAAGGGGGGAGATGGTAAAAAACACAGGGAAAAGTAACCTTTTTTTTAATCATGTTTTTTCCACAAGCCTTCCAGAATATTTTGTGGTTCCATCTTCCTTAGCAGATCAAGACCTGAAGCTGTACTCCTACTCCTTCATTGGGAGGAGAATGCCTGTAAGTGTCCTCTTTGTTTTGGTACTGCTCCTGGTCATTGCACAGTATTCAGCTTGTTAATTGGCTGTGTATGCCAATTAACAGAGTTCTGTGCATAGCATTAATGACAAAATTGGTTCAGAATAGCTCTAACCTGCACGGTTTTGTTGGTTTTGTGTCTTTTCCCCATGTTAGCTATGGTCCTGGAATCACCCTAACGGGAGTGCACTTGTGAGAATGGCCAACATTAAAGATGTATTGCAGCAGAGGAGAATTGATCAAAGGTAAATGAGTTCTTGTGTCACTCCTCAATCCGAGGGTTAGGATAACACCAGTGGTGGCTGTGTGACACAGCAGTGGGTGGCCCTGGAGGTGGCCCTGTGTGACACTGCAGTGTTGTAGTGCAGGAACTTTGGACAGACTGTTCTCTGGATCTGGTTCTGGCACGATTTTTATTCAAGGCCATTCCAGTTTCAAATACTGAATAACTTTTCATATTTTAAGGTATGTTTACTTTTTAGGGGGCTTATCAATCAGATGACAGACATTATTGATAAAAGGATCAGATTTACTGTAATACAGCTTACACTGGTGGAGATTTTCTTACATCCTTCAGCAAGACAGTAAAAAAACCCTCTTTATTTGTGTCATTGGGAAATACAATTCAATAGATTCGGTGTCACAATGCACGTAGTATTTCTGAAAATATTTGTGAAAACTTTTGTGAAATATTTGTCATGTGCTGTCCTTAATGAAAGACTGAAGGCATTTAGTGCCTTGTGTAGATGGTTTACAAGCTTAGTGGTTTTTGTTCTTTGGTTTAATTTGTAGTGTGACTTTTTGTAGTAGTGCAAACACCTGCATTGTGTGTTAGGCTGGAGCTCTGAGTTTTAGTTGAAACCCTGTCAGATTTCCTGACTTTGTAAATTTTATATATGTTAGCTTCATTTACCATAGGTAAGTCTTACTAAAAATGATGGAAAACTAAAAACTGAATAGAGTTACTTAACTGTTAGTCAGCCTCAGATTTCATTTTTCAAATGTGATGTTTTCATTATCCAGCATTTCCAGTTTTTTGTTTTGTAACTAGCAGACACCAAAAATGTTTGAGTCAGTAGCTTTGTGGCAGGAGCAATGTATTTCCTGAATGTGAACCAATAAACTTTTTTTTAGAATGAGGTGCATGTTTTATGTGGGTTTAATTGTTTGCAGTTAGACAGTGGCACATTTCTTGAAAGAATGTTTCTTTTCTTTCCAACAATAAACCTGCTGATTCTTCTCCTGCAGGATTTGTAATGCCATAACTCGAAGCCATCCCCTGAGAAGTGATGTTTACAAATCTGACCTGGACAAGTGTCTCCCCAACATCCAGGAAATCCAGGCTGCACACATCAAACTCAAACAGCTCTGTGTCAATGGTATGCCAGGCTTTCCTTCTTTTATGGGGCTTGTTTTCCTGACGTGCAATGAATTCCAGTTGACCTGGCTGACAGGGACTGTTACTGGAAGCTGTTCTGCAATGCAATCACTGTTCCTATTGCAGAGCCTTTTGATGAAACTGAAGAGAAGTGGCTGTCCTCCCTGGAAAACACTCGCTGGTTAGAGTATGTCAGGTTGGTACCATTAATAAAATGATCTTCAATGGAATGTGCAAAGCTTTCAGCACTGTAAATGAGCAATGCAGCAGTTGAAGGATTCTTTGCTTTAATATATAAGTTAGGTAAATGTAGATGACCCTTTTTTTTTTTTTCTTGTAGAGTGTAAATTTCTGTTAACTGTTAAATCTCTTTCTCTTCCTGTCTAGAGCCTTTCTTAAGCATTCTGCTGAGCTTGTCTATATGATGGAGTGTAAGCACGTTTCTGTAGTTCTACAAGGTAATACAGCACAGAGCATGCTGTAATTATTTGTATTACTATGATAATGAAGAAAAACATATTTAGATAAAATCAACTGTAATCTTTATACAGAAACCCCATGGCTTCTGAATATCTCAGGCGTTTGGGGAACTAGAAGGGAAAATAATTTTGTTATGTATCTGAACTGTAGTATAGTCCTTAGCATAAAAGGAATATTTTGCATTGAGTCTTTGTGGCTTTTGTTCTGATAATGATGATAGAATCAAAACCTTAGGGTGAACCTTGGTACTGTGTTAATTGGGCTAATAGTCCCTGCATAAACAATATCAGTTTAATTCAGAGGTTCTATGGATGAAAGTACTTCACTCAGTGCCCACTCCTTGTATTTGTGCAAACAGATATTTCAGAGGAAAAGACACTGAAAATCTTGCTCAGATATGTAATTCTGTCATTTCTGTAAGATCTGTTCAGCTGGTATATCCCACTCTCCCCATGTAATGGCCTTCCAAAACTTGCTTCAGGTTGGAAAAATGTTGAGAATTTCTAGCAGCATGAACATCCTCCTCCTCAGCACATCTTGGTTCAAGTACTAGGCTATTGGGTGGGTATTCTGTTCTTGATGAATGCACTGCTGTGCTGGATACTGCAGGAACCCTTTCTATAGTATGAGTCTCAGTTTAAGAAAAAAAGAAGTGTGATTTTCTTCTAGTTTGGGTTTTTTTTAATTATGAGAACAATTGAAACAACTAAAAATATATTTTAAAGGACATTCTAAGAAAAACATGGGACCTAGTAGCACGTTTTTGCTCTTTGAAATCTAATTCTGTACATGTGCATTTACCTTATGTATTCTGTACATTCTGTATGTTATTCACAGAGGAAGAGGGACGGGACCTGAGCTGTCTTGCTGCTTCTCTCATTCAAGTCATGCTGGATCCCTATTTTCGAACAATTGTTGGATTTCAAAGTTTAATCCAGAAGGAATGGGTCATGGCAGGATATCAGTTTTTAGATAGGTGTAACCACTTAAAGAGATCTGACAAAGAGGTAAAAGTGAATTGTATTTGCATGTGATCACAGTATCTGCTTGATGTCATCCTGAACATTTATTCCTACAGAAATCTAAAAGTAAAAATACGTTTTAATACTTTCCAATCTCATTATGATAGTATCAGAGGCAGTAAGTCTTTTTCCAGGGTAGAGATATCTTTTCTTTACCCTCTGTAGCTGTGTGAGAATCAGTGAAATACCAGGTGCAATCCAGTGGGTTTTTATGCTGCTTTGGGGTTACACATGAAGGTATCTCGCTGCTACAAACACTAGCACAGCTCACGTTTCAAACTGAAACCAAAGGAGGGGAGCAGTGGGGCTGGAGGGAGTAGTTTTGCTGTGTGTTTTACCAATCCCTGAAAATTTCTTGTTTCCTGTCCCAGTCTCCTTTGTTCCTGATGTTCCTTGACTGTGTTTGGCAGCTGCTGGAACAATACCCAGCAGCCTTTGAGTTCTCTGAGGTGTACCTGATCATCCTGCATGACAGCGCACGCATCTCCTTGTTTGGCACCTTCCTCTTCAACTGCCCTCACCAGCGAGTCAAGGAAAGCACTGTGAGTGTCCTGCTTGTCCAGCAGCAGACTGCAGCCTGCCCCCCTGGAAAGAAAAGCATCCCAGCTGAATGCTTCTGTGTGTCCTTCAAATGGTCACACTCTGTTTGGGGCAAAACCCTCAGGTCCCCAGGTGAATCCAATCATAACGACTTTCATGTGACCTGTGCAGAGACAGTGACTATTCAAGAAGAAAGTCTATTGAATTTCTGTGTTGTTTTTTCCCTAGGAAAATGTAGCTACTCTACATTGTTATTTGTACTCCTCTAGGAGGCAAATCTGTATCCGGAACTCAGAAAGTTGAATGACAGGCAATAAATAGAATTTCACACTTCAGGCAAATTTTGAAATCTCTTGACATAATCGTTTAAATAGTTGAAAAAGCTGGAGATGTGGCGTAAAGTTCCAATAGTAATGCACAATGGAGCATTTACAAAACTGAACACTTAAATTTGTTTTTGAAAACTGGAGTTTATCAAAACTGTGTGTAGAAAACATTTGATGGCTGATAAAAGTGAAACTTACTTATTTCATTAAAAATGTTCCCTTTAAAGTTGTAGGTAGCAACCTTACAAAGAAGTAGGGCATCGAGGGACTACGGGTGAATTCTCAAAATGCCAGTTTGGGGATTAAGAGTAAGCCAACAAACAATTTAATATAATTGAAAAGTAACAGCACAAATGCAGAGCAACAGTTTTCTTCAGCTGCCTTGCAGCTCTGTTGTGCTCCCCTGTTCCTCTTTGCCCAGTAGTTCCATGCTGGTTTTAAGATTCATCAAGCAGCCCATTTTCTTCGATTTTAATCTGCCTGAATGTTCACTTCTTGCAGGAATTTGCTATAAGCAAAAACATTCAGCTGGGTGATGAGAAAGGCCTCAGGTTTCCGTGTGTCTGGGACTGGTCCCTTCAGTTCACGAGCCGGGACCGGCTGCTGTTCCACAACCCGCTGTACATCGGAAAGAGCACGCCCAGCGTGCACAACGGGGCCCTGCGGACCTTCAAGCGCTCCAAGGTACCTGGGGGGGCTCTGAGGGGCTGTGCTGTGCCTCACGCTGTGCTCACGCTCAGGGCTCGTGCTGGGGAGGCTGCAGGTGCCCTTGGAGTAGCAGTAGGAGCCTTCACTGTCTTGGCTTCCCAGCCTAAAGAAATGATCTTCTGTAGAAGTAAAAATGTAAATTGTTGAGCCTTGTGTTTTAGGACATTTTCTGATGTGGCTGAGTCACTGCCAACATTTGCATTATTTCACCTTTGGAAAAGTGATGACAGGCCACTTTTTCCCCCAGGGTTGTCAGTATTTTCAGTAAATTAAATGATTATAAGTCAATCATTTTTTGCTACAAAAAACCATATGCATTTCTTTTTAAAGGCCACAGTTTGCCCTGTGAGCCCTGCAGTAGTGACTCACAAGCTCAGAACTATTTAAAGGTCACAGCATTTCTCTGGATGATGTACCCTGGCAGTTCAGGGAAATTTGCTATTCCAGTGAACGTAGAACTGGAAAATTACCAGTTTTTATTTTCTGCAGAAAAACTACAGCTCCACATTGCGAGGTGTGCCCCCAGCACTAAAAAATGGAATCATCGGTGAGCAGGAGTTCCTTCCAAGAAGAAACTCTCTGATACTAAAACTGAAGCCAGACTTTTTCCAGGCAGCAGAGGGGCAGAGCCACAGTATGGAGCAGTACTTCAGAGACTGGTTTGCAAAGCCCGTTGATTTGCACGGCGTCATTCTGCCCCATCTCTCTGGAACACAAATAAAGCTGTGGAAACTCTGCTACTTCCGCTGGGTTCCTGAGGCCCAGATCACCCACGGCGGCTCCATCACCGCGTTCCACAGAGTTTCTCTGCTGGCGGACGAGGTGGACATGTTGAACCGCAGCCTGCGGCAGTACAAGAGCAACTCCGCCTTGCAAGGCCACTGCTCAGAACTGGATCAAAGCAGGATGTACTTCAGAGCAAATGGTTTAAATGACACCTCAGGCACCCCAGACTTTCTCTCCTCCTCATTCCCATTTTCTCCTGTAGGGAACCTGTGCAGACGGAGCATTTTGGGAACACCCTTAAGCAAATTTTTAAGTGGTGCCAAAATCTGGCTATCCACCGAGACGCTTGCAAATGAAGACTGAGGTGATGTGGAGGTTTAAAGGTTTGGGGAGAACACAGCATATAATTTTGTCTTTTCTAACTTAACACTGCTAAATGCGGCATTGAAAGCTGTAATAATTTTTATATACAAACGTTACGTAAAATTTGCACAAATATTTAAAAGCAAGGCAAGTCATGCTTCAAATCGCACAATTTCGTCTTCAATAGTTCTCATCTGCTGGGGCTTCTGCTCCCCAATTCCTCCTGTTCTTGGGGGTTTGGCTCATTAGAAGTGATAGAGCATTTCATTAGCTAATTGAAAGGCTTGGTGTGGTCATTAGTGATGGTTCTGCTTGAATTACCTTTGTTTTCCCAGAAAGTAACTGAAGTGACCCTTTGATAGAACAGCTTGGAAAGTCAAAGTAGTGCAGTGGAGATGAACTGACAGCTGAAGTCTGGGAATACACTATTTTATCAGACTGCCTCCTCTGGAGTAACACTTATTCGCATAGATACAAACACACTAATGTTTCATCACTGCTCACCCTACATTGTGCTAATGCAGTGTATCCGTGGAAGGGATTGTTCACTTTTCTTTCTCTCCCCAAAATGCGTTCATTAACAGTTAGTCAAATTTGTGCTCTTTGTCACAAGCTTGACTTTATGCTATAGAAATCCACATCAGGACAATGCACTGTTAACCTTAAAACATATACTGTAGATATGGTATTGTAGTAGCTTTAGAAGTGCCTTTAATTGGGAGGAAACAGTAGCAGGATTACTCTAATGCAGCTGACACCCCCCCACCTTTTTAAAACAGATTGTTGTGGCAAGTTCTTGTTCTGTCCCCTGCTTCCCCCTCTCCATTTCTGGAAACAACAGGCATCCAGAAGAAACAGCAGGTGTTCCCTCTTTAAGATTAAGCTTGTGTGTCACAAGATCCTCACCTTTTTATTAACAGCACCTCAACTACTCAGCATTATATCCCTGCACAGATCCCGATCCCTGCCAACCTTCTCCTCATTTTTTTGTAGGATGAAGTAGCTTTCAGCAAACTCATAGCTGGCTGAGCCTTGCTGGGTTCCAGAGAGGAGCACTGGCTCCTTGTTACCAGTTCCACAAGGGGTGCAGGTGCTGCAGACGCTGGTAGGCAGGTGCTGCATGGAGAGCAGTGAGTGGTGCCTTCTTTTTGCAGAGCGCACATCCATAGGGACAGTGCAATGAACAAGCACTGCCTGGGGGAAATTACTCCAACAGCCTCCCCCTGCTTAATGCAGCAGCCTCCTCGTTGTTCTGAAACCTTTTAAAATGATGCCTCTCCCTGGATGCTGTGCCACAAAAGGACTCACAGGGAGAAAGGCAGGAGTGTGAAGAATTCCAGGAGGTTGGAGAAGTAGTGATGTGTCAATTCTCATAGGTTAAGGCTCCTGTCAGCTGCCTTCTCTGAACAGCAAGGCTGTATTTTGTATTAAATTATTTCTGTATAAACACCAATGCTGTTAAACTGACACTGAGACTCTATGCAGGTGTTGCCTCACCAGTTAAGGCACCAAAGGCCTTACACGATGCACTCAGAGATGTTCTCAGTTTTCTCAGTGGGGAAAAATGAAAGCTGCAGGATGGGAATACACAGAGTATTCGAGTTTAAAAAAAAAAAAAAGGGGAGGGGATAGGATTTGGAGATCTGTTTGCTTGTAAATCCAAACTGATCTTCAGCACAGCCTAAATCACAAAGTGGGGTTTGGCTCCCAGGCTGCTCCTGACCTCCAAGGCTGTGCTTGCACTGCTGGGAGAGGGCAGCCAGGCAGGGCCAATGCAGAGGTGAACAGTGTCAGGGGAGGGGCTTCCTTCTTACCTTACCAAACTTCCAAACCCTGTTCCTATGCAAAGAAGCTGTCGTGTGTGTGCTGTGCACAACGTGGGCAGGCACAGGCTGTGGTGACACAATGCCAGCTGCTTCTGGGCAACTGTTTGTGAGGAAAAAACGTGTATTCACCTCAATTGCCTAATTATGCTGCAAGATGAGCTGAGCATGTTAAATGGTCCACAAACCAGTTGTGTTTATTTCCAGGCTTGCTGGAGCAGTCATCTCACTTGTTCACTATTCAAATGTTTGTATTAGTTTGCTTTTGCCATTCTTTCTTTCCCATTAGCTAACTTTTCCTGGCCTGATACTTGACATGAAGACCTCAACCTGTGTGCTTAGTGTCTTTTGGTACCATTTCTTTTTCTTTTGAAATGACAGTTAAAACTCCAGTGTCTTTTTTTTTTTTTTTTTACTTTTTTTTTTCTTTCCTTAAAAGTATAACTTCTTTGGTTTAAAGGTACCAAAAATGTGTAAATAAATTGCTCCACAAAAGCAGGTGGTGGAATTAAAAAAAATCTTTAGGCTAGTACCCTCTGGGGGAAAAATGGGTACTATATTTAAACAGAATTGTCTTTTATAAGGAGATTTCAGACATTTTTACATTTCAGTTCTAAGATGTGTACAGATGCTGCAGAGGATCTTTGTATTTTATATATATAGCATGGGAGAGGGTTAAAAATAATATGCCTTTATAATAAACAAAACCTGTCAAAGTATGTTTGCCAAACAGATTTTAGAAGAAATTTTATACCATTCTAAAAAGGGAGTTAGGTAAGCAGAGGCTGAGAGTGGGCACCTCCTGCAGAGGAAGGGAAGGGACCCACCTTTCCCTAGACTTGAAGCCAAGGTTCTGCTCCCTTGGGTTGCACGGCCTTGCTGAGGGGTCAGAGCAGCTGCTGTGCCTGTGGGTGCTGCTGCTTCCTGGGTCAAACTGCTCCATACTTCCTGATTCACTTTGGAAAGACAGGTACCAAGTGTTGATTTTCAAATATCCTCCACTCTGCACAGTTGCCTTATCAAGTCAGTAGGGACTGTTCTGAACATCTTCAATAACTTTCAAAAGCAGTGTTGGGGTGTGAGTATGTATCTAACTTCTGTGTACAGAATACTGACATGCAAGTGTGTATATATATGTCTGTGTATATATATGTACACATATTTTCAAATTTTCATTTCTGATCACCATTTTAAACAAGATACTGTTAAATGCCATTTTTGTGTTGCAAGAGTAGAAAAGCTACCAAGCAGCTCATCTTTTTGTGTTTGTAGAAAATGTGCATTCCTGCAGCTGTTCCTGGCTGAGTCATGACTTTGTACCACACAGGGGGAGCTCTGTGGCTGCTGCTGCTGAGCCCCAGTGCAGCAGCTGGGCTCAGTGCAGGGCTGAGGCTGCAGTGGTGCCTCAGCCTCCAGGCACTGCCCTGTGCCTCCAGAAATGCCCTGGGAACTGTGTTTGTGTGTGTCTGCCCAGGCCTGTATGTGTGCTTCATGTGCACCTGCCTGCAATACCACTCTGATCAATTAACTGCCTTGTGTTTTAATGAAAATGTAGCAAGCTGGGCAAACCTTTTGGCTTATTCTCAGATGGAAAGATATTAAAACCAAAAAAATTCTAACATATATTTAAGCAAAGGATGAAATCTTAAATTTGCCTCTAACCAAGAGACAGAAATCTGTACCTCAAATTGCTCTAGGCAGTAGGTTTCTAATGCTGTTGCTGTGATGGTTTAGAGTTCACCATTTCGACTGAAACTAAAACCTTTGTGCCTGATAATGATTTACTGAGTAAAGTAGCAGTGGCAGGAAGATTATAAAATCCTGATGCTGAGTTGTGAATGTGAAGTAAATTAGAGTCAATAAAAGTTTGTACCTTTCCACAGTGAACTTCAGGTGGTTTTCTTTCCCTTCCCCTAACAACAAAAAAGATTATGTGTGTGTGTTTTTCCAAGAATAGCATGGACACTGTGCTATAGAAAGATGATTAATAAAAATGATATGCAAATTATCTTATTTCTTGCTATATTCTATTATAGTGTCTGCAGTTTGCATGGTGGTCAGAATTTCTGATAGCAGGGGACTTACTCAGTAAGAGAATGAAGACTCCAGAGAAAAGATGTTGGCTGTGTGTTAAAATTAAGAGAAACCCACGGGATTTTGGTGTCTTAAAAGGGAATTCATCTTTTTAGTTCCAGTTGACTGACATACTTCTGAATGAGCAAACACATCCATTTATGTGGGGCAGGAGTGACTGTACTGAGTGTGCTCATCTTGGCACTGGCCAACTGTCTACCACCAGAAATATTTCCCTTTACACAGGTAACACAGATACAACAGAAGGGACTGTTACATAAATTATCCTTCCATACACAGCAGCACATTGGAACAGCATTAATGCTTTCTGCCCTACTCTGCCATCCTTGAACACCTGTGTCTGTTTATGTACAAGTGCAAAATTCAAATACATAATGGTAAATGGGGACAGGCAGAGCAGCACACTGGACCTGACAATGCTGGCAAGAGGCTGAACTCACACCTTGCAAGGAATATAATGAAAATATAATGAATTTAGGCCCCAAGGGCACCACGGAAATGAGCAGGACCTGATGGCCCAGTTTCTGTATTGTAGAGATGTTCTCAGGGTGTACCAGTCTGAAGGCAGCTCCTCCTCTTCACTGGGCAAACCCCAGATTACCTCCGAGAATAAATTAGGAATTGTGGAGAGAAGGGAAGGGCTCTGCTCTTCTGAACACAAAGTGATACGCAGTAAATCATACCGACAGTTTTCTCAAATTACATTTTAGAAGGTTTTGTGCTAAAAAAGGACTATGATAATGTTTCAAGAAACCAGAATTTTAGAAGAAACTATTTTTAATAAGCAGCAGCAGCCATGGGTGTGTCCTGCCATTCCTTTAAGAACACCCTCGTTCCCCACGTGATCCAACCTCTGTCAGGTGAGGCGTTTGCTCTTGCCTCCCACGTCCTGCACGTGACAAACCTCCACTGCAGCCCCCAGCTTGTGCAGCTCGCTCAGCCACAGCATCTGCTTGGGAGACAGGCGATCGTTGGGGCCCTTCACCTCCACCAGCTACAAGGAAAGGAGATGGTTAGAAGTGTGTCCCTGGAGGAACTGAAGGATCATTAGCTCCCACACAGGAACTATTTTTTTACGGCTGTTATTTCCAATAAAAATAATAGAGATTTTAGCACAATGGAAGTTCTGGTTACCCTATATTGCAAAATTTAACTGTAAGAGAATGAAATTTTATATAGTAAATATCCACCCAAATCCAGACAGAAGCCCTGGTGAATGAAGACCTCTCATACTGAAAAATTGATTGTCTCACCCTTACCTCTTCCAGCTGATACTGAAATTATTCAGGTGTTCTAGAGAACTAATTTCTGCTATTCAGCTCTGTATCATAAACACTTAAGTTGCTCTAACAGATGTACAATAATCTTCTAGTAGTTAGCTATTCCACTACCATGCAAGGCACCATCCATGACTATTAATTTCTGTACCAGATACAGTTATTGTAGACTCAAATAGTCCAGATTTCATCTAAGTGGTGCCAGTAGAACTCCTTGCTAACAACAGTCAATGTGTGGCTGATTGGTAACAGGTGCTTTCCATTACGATTAATCAAAGACCTCACCAACCTTAGCCGCTGTTGATCGCTGCTGCTCCCTACGCCCATTAAAGCTGCAGCAGAGCTGCTGCAGGAGTAGATAATCAATCACCCACTGCTCCCTGGGGGCAGGGCAGCCGAGCTGCAGGTCTGCCTCCACCGCCACAGGAAATGACAATTTGTGTGGGCTGACGAGTGTAAGGTTTTACACGAGAGAAGGCAACTGAGCACTGATTCCCGTGCTCCCCACACACCTTGAAGAGCCGGCTGTGGGAGCGCCACACGAGCAGGTCGGGCAGGCCCCCCCGGCAGTGCCGCAGGTCCTTGGAAAGCCGCCGGAAAACACCGCTCAGAAACGTTCCTCCAAGGCAAGAGACCAGGCTCTGCAGGAGAAAGCTTGGTAATTGGTTTAATTTCCTGCAGAACCATTTCCCAACGCTCACAAGAATACTGGATGGCCCAGCTCAGCTCTGTTTAGTCTCGTGTAACAAGAAATTTAAGTAGATGTTTTTACATCGATTTCCCTGCTGTGTTTCTAGCTACTGTTGCAGGAAAAGTGACGATATGAGAAAATTGCAACACTACCTGTGCAGAGACTTCAACAAAATAATCCCTAATCCCTAATTCCTCCCTCCCACCACTCTCCATCTGCCATGGCTCAGTGCCTCAATACAACCTGTGAGCACTAGGGCCATGTGTCATTGAATGTCAAACCTAATTGCAGTGCCCATACTGGGCAACAGTTACTTACCTGGACTTGCTGGAGGGAAATAAAACGTCCCCAGTTAACCAGGGCTGCAGCTTTTCCCTCCTGAGTGGTCCAGACATCTGCAACCAATTTTGCCAGTGTCTCCGAGGAAGCTGCATGAAGCTGCTGGAGTCTGGCCTCAATGACAGCCCTCCTGTTCTCGTAGAAGCTGTCGGTGTACAAATCCAGGGGAGATGTCTGGATGAAAAGGTAAATATAGCTCTCAGGAACTACCACCACAGCAGCTACTCCCAGAATGACAATGTCCTACTTCATATTTTTCTTAACTACAAAGTCGCTTAAACATTGAGCTGATTTATCTTGAACACGCCCACCATATAAATATTTATTAAATGTGGGGAAATTTGCATACGTTTTAACACCCAGTGCCCGTGCAACAAACACTGGCCACATCTCGGCCTCTGCTCTGTTGTTCTGAACTCTAGACAGGGATTTCCTTTAACAGACGAAGAATTCTGTGCATTCCCAGCGCTCTGAGCAGTAACGTTCCAGGCAGAATCTGGAATCGGGGTCAAGGCTGCTCAGGCACTGCGAGCAGTTTGAGGTGAAAGAACAAAGCCAAGATGAACCTGGGGGGGATCCTCCAGCGCCCACAGGAAGAGCCCCGGGACACTCAGCGTATAAAAAGCCCCTGCAGCAATTCAGCTTTGAGCTGCTGAAACAGGCAGGGCCCGAGAGGCACCAGCTTTTCAAAAGCAAATGCAGAGCGCTTAGGAAACAGCCTTACAAACGGCTGCCACACATAATCCCACAAAACAGCCTGGGAATGACGGAGAGAATCAGATGTGAGCTGTCAGCTCATCACTGGTGATGCCTGAGGATCATCACAGCTTTGCTCTGCATTAATAAGGACAAGAGGAGCTATTTGTATGAATTCCATTGCACAGTTTTGACGAGCCTTTGGAGTTACAGCTGTCCCCTTCCTGTCCTACTTGTGAGCCTGTTCAGCTCAGCCACAAGGACTTCTGCTGATGCTGAAGAAACTAAAGCCACAAGTTCACCTGGAATCACTGACCTTAGGGTGTTACAGGGAGCTGTTGGAGAGGGCTGTGTAATGTTGTTTGCTTGCTTCTTCCTTTGTCAAAAAAGCGGGATGATCCCAAAAAAATAGTGGAGTGGTGAGAGTGTTAACAAACCCGAGTTTAAAAATAAGCCTATTGAAAAGAAACAGACTTTTTTTTTTTTCCCCCAATGGAATGTGTCATCTTCCAACGAGAGGGACTAGGCTGGGCCATGGCAGTTTCTCCACTGGCTATCAAGGACACCTTGCCCAGCTCAGCTACAGGACCCAAGCATTTAATCACACCAATCCCTTCTCTGACTGGGAATCCAATCTGACACAGCTACTGGTTACTGAGGAGGCCCTTGGCAATAAACCAAATATAAGAAATAATGAAGTGAAGGAAACACCAAGATCTCTCTGGTAGGTCTCCCAGAATAAAATGTTAATCTAATCTTAAATAAGATTTTAACATGATTACTGAGTCTACAGCAATGGGAAAATAAATTAACTAAAGAAAGCCTTTCAAAATTACCTGATAGGAATTTCTGAACACGTCAGGTATGTCATCCATGAAAATGATATCCCACATTAGAATCCCATACAGTGTAATAAAGGTTGAGCCTTCCCCATGAATACCTAAAGGGCAGAATTTAATAAAAATGGAAACATTAATTTCCACAGCAATGTCATATGAAGAGGTACAGAGCCCTCACCACCCAAAGCAGAAATATGCCGTGTTCAGGTTCATGGCCATCTGGAGTCAGCTGCATTCCCACTGCAGCTGCAAATGCAGTTCACTCTGCCCCATTCCCCAAGCCTGCTGCTCCAGGCCTCAGGCCTTCAGCTGCAGCACAGTTTCTATCCCTTCCTGGCCCTTACAAAGCTTACTGGGCTAACTCTGACAATTTTTAAATACACAATTTTTTTAACATTAAAATGGATACAATATGGATGATTATATTAATAATACATAATATATTCAAAACATGAGATATATTTATAGTATATAATTAGATCTTGCATAAAATATTCTTCTATATACCTGTCCTATTTTATTGTAAATATATATTATGCATTTTATATGTATACATGTTTTTATATGTAAATATCTATGTGTTCATGACTGCCTTCTACAATGAAGTGCTGTGCACTGGAACAGGCTGCCAGAGACACTGTGGAGTCTCCCTCACTGGAGCTATTCCACAACAATCCTGAACCATGTTCTCCAGAATGACTCTGCTTGAGCAGGGAGGTTGGACCAGATGATCCCACTGTGAGCCCTCTCAGCCTGAACCATTCAGTGCTTCTGTGATCCTGTGAACATTTCCATATATGTGTGAATACAGGGAGACATATATACCTATGACTATATACACGTATATATGCAAACACAAGGAAACACTTTTTCACTATGAAGGTGATGAAGCACTGGCACAGGCTGCCCAGAGAGGCTGTGGACTCACCCTCCTTGGGGATACTCTAAAGCTGGACATGGTTGGGAGAGCTGACTCTTGAGATGAGGGTTGGACAAGGTGACCTCCAGAGCTCCCAGTCAAGCTCAGCCACGTGTGTTTGTCATTATTTTGTTAGTACAGCATATTATCTATAGTAGTGTATGCAATGTTACATGTCACACACACAGATCCCAGATTATGTATGTGATTATATACCATATAATATAGTACATTACACATGCATATGAGAGAGGTCATGTGTGTGTTGGGGCATGTGCATGGAGCTGGCATGGCCATTCTGGATCATCACCAAATCACACATGGCCACTGTGTGCTCAAAACTGTACTGAGCCAAGAAGACCAATACTGAGTGCGTGAGAGTGAGGAACTGACTGGGGATTTCAGCACAATTCTCCCAGGTTCTAAATATTGTTCTCTGCCTATTTACCTTTTTCTGATATGGCCACTTTTGCTGTAACAGTATTATCAATAATATGAACTAATATTAAAATATATATTTTATAGAAAGATACAAATTTTATGTTTAAAAGTAACATGCCTACTCTTTTGTATTTTGCTTTTTTCCTGCAAAACAGACCAATATATTCTTACTAGTTGATGGTTCTTCATAGCCCTTAAATTGTAAAAATACATGAAAAACTACTAATAGAGCCTTTTCAAAAAACCCTGCAGTGTTGTGCTATTGGTACATACTGTTTCAAAAATCATTGGCGGTTTACACTTCCTTAGTGACACTCCCTTAAATGATAATGCTAGCATTTTACCCTAAACTGTTTTCTCCTTAGCTGTTCAATGGTAAGGAATGCAAAGTGAGCAATTTTCTGTGTAGATGAAGAAAAAACACTGGGATTTTTCCTAAGACGTTTCAAAACCACCTTTGGTAAATGGAGGCAGCAAATCATTAAAGGCCAAGGAGCAGGTCAGGTTGAAAATACACATTAGAGCACTTTGGGAAGGAAGTGATGTATTAGAGGTGTTTGGGAAGGAAACAGAAGCAGCCTAAAATCTGGTTTTATGAAATCAGCTAAAACTGGTCTGTTAACTAAACTGGTTAGTAAATAACTTCTTTACTTACTCCCACAGTTATTTTACCACAAAATATCCCCAAACCAACAGTGCTGTTACCCTGATCGAAACCATTCCTCCTGTAATGAGTTAATGCCAGCTCCTCCACTGAGCACATGACTGTGGACACACTGCAGTCTTCACCTCCTTCTCCATCACCAATATCCTCCATGAGAAACACAGACTTTCCCATTCCGGTCTGAGGACACATTTTTCCACTGATTGTAACCTGAACATATTAAAACATTTGGTTACTTTCTAGCATGACATTTAAAAAGCTTAAACTCAAAATCCCCTTTTCAGTTTTCTTAAAATCAGAACTAGATTTGCTTCCAAAAAATAACTGAATAAAATTTAACCTGTCATTCCTGTCAAATCATCCTCTTTAGTTTTTTATAAACTGGCACATTTTTAAGAAAACAAATGTCTAGCAAAAATTCTGGGCAGATGGGAATGTAGCTTTTCTATCTGGAGGACCAGGAGCAAAACCACAGAAAACTGAGGAGACAGACTTTGGGCTGAGACAATGAAGGGCTGCAGGGAGACATGGGGAGGAGGTTGAGACAGGAAGTGAGGCTATGCTCTGATTTTGCCCAGACAGAATTATCTTTACAATGGTATGGAAAAGATAGATTTTCTTAAAATCCATTCTAATATGATGCACATGCTCCACACTGAATAATTGCATAACACATATTTAGAGTGCCTAACTTCCAAAGGTTCCTAAAAGTACAGTGGCATTTTTTCTAGCCATTAATCTAATGCTGACAACATGCTAAGGTTACTATTACTTTTTCTAGCACATAGAATGCTTGGCCTGCAGCCACCAGAGGCAATGTACTGATCTGATCAGACTCTTCAGCCAGAAAGGCTCTGAGGGCATTACTGCTAAACTAGTGGAGTTTATGGCTGATCACACCCATAACAAATATAAAGCAATGCAAATTAGATCAGTGTACAGCTGACTAACTTCAGATAAGAAGCTGACCAATGTAGAAGTACTTGATTACAAGAGGCTTTTGTTTTAGAAACACATTTGTTATTCCTTTCCCTGCACCATGTCAGTCAGAGGCTGACTTGTTACAGCATGTAACAAGTCTCCCAGATCACTTTTCCTTGCCAAAAGTACCAAGATCTCACGAGTTGCTGCTCACATGTGTCACATCGTGCACGGCGAGGACGGGCAGGTCCTGCAGCAGGCCCTGGAGGTGCTTGCAGCTGGGGGAGTCCCTGATGCGCAGGGCGCGCTGGCACAGTGACAGGCGGTGCCCCGTGCGCACGGCTGGGTCTGCCAGCCCCCTCCGGATGCAGCCAATGGCCTGGCAAACAGCAAGGGGACAAACAACAATGTACAGACACCTCTGCGAGCCCCTCTGTTCAAGAGCAAGTGATCCAAGCACAAACATGTCAGTGTAAGAACGACCGCACAGGACAGGGACACCTTGCTGACTGATGTGAAATTCTAACCAATGAGTAACATTTGGCACAAGGAGACTTCTGGATTCAAAGTGACACTAGTATAGTAAAAAATATTCCTCTCAATTTCTACTGATCAGTATAATTAAGGAAGTGGATTCATTTTCTTAGTTGAAACTGGTTGTCGGACCTTAGGATTCCTAACAAAATCTGCATTTTTTAGGAGACTCTACTCCACTGCTCTTTCCATAAGAAATACTTTAAAAAATGTTTTCAGACAATGCCTGCAGTGTTTCCAGCTCTCCAGCAGCAGTTGTGAAGATACCTTCTTAGTGTTTTTCAAGTGCTGGTGTAGATTCAGAGCCAGCCGATCCCACCATCTCCCTCTGCTGTCAGCACAATACACATCCTGGGCCAGGAGGCTCTGCAGCTGCTGCACTGCTTCCTGTAGCAATGGGATTGTACCTTCATTAATCGGGTTACAAAACCAACTTCAAGTTAGCTTGTCACTGTCCCTTCTAATCAATGAAGACTTCAGAAACTTTGTCCCTGGACAATCCAAACCTATGTTTTACTCCACTACCCAATATACTCATTTCAGATCCATATGTGTATCTTAAAACTCTAGAATAGAGATATTTTTATGTAAACTTAAAGGTTAGCAGCCAAAAATACAGTAATTTTATCCTTTCTGTATCCTTTATTGTATATGAAAAATATCTAAAGTATTACTTGTTGCTTTTTTGCAGTGGTGAAGTCTTTTTCAAAATAATCTGATTTACTTTAACATGTAAGTCAGATGTTAATTCCCTAAGGAGGAGGCAGGGATTTCGAGAAGACTTCTCTTTCAGGATTATTCTTATTTAAAAGCAATAGCCAAATCTAGTGAAACACAGGTAACTTTAAACAATGAAACAAGCATATCTCAGCAATAGTTTTATGGTGTATTACATATGGTAAATCTTCAAAGTATAAGCAAAAATCAAAACAATTTAAAACTTTCCAAAGCAGTACAAAAAAATCTGTCTCTTTTCCCTTAAGAGTAACTTGTTACTAGAACCGTAGCAAGCCCTGGCAAACATTACCACTATTTTCCAGCCACATCAGAAATATAAATTGATGTACAGAAATTAAGCACATATTTCTATTCACCTCACCACTTTACCTTGTACTTGTGAAGTCTCTGCAGAATTTCAACTCCTTGAGAAAGGATTCTTGTGTACACCCAGCCAACTGTGAAACGTCGCAGGTAATCAGGTAAAATTCTGTGATAGCTGGAAAATGAGAGCAGTTCAGATCAATTTAATGATGTCAGTTCTAATAAGAATACTTATACCTGAAGCATTTACCAAATTAAATGGCTTATATATCCAAATTGATCTGAAAGGAGTATCCCAGCTGCAAAGTCAAGAACCCAAAGGTTAGGCATTAGTTTGGCTTAGGGAGCAGGTACAAGCTGCACTTGCACAGCATGTTTTTGTTTCAGCACCAGTAGAATTACCAGTTAATCAGTTTTACAATAGGTGCAAAAAAGCAATTCACTACATATTTTGTTACCAACTCGTTCTCATAAGTCAGCAGTTTAACTTCAGAAACAAAGCTAAACAAAACAAAAAGTCTCGAGCAGGAATTTCCTGCCACAAAAGAAGACTAACATCTTTTCAGTAGGCACTTCTGTGTTTCAGGACAAAGTCTTTTGAATGTCTTATTAAAATCAAAATAGATTTTTCCACTGTCTTCAGTGTAAAATGGAACAGGCCTCCAAATGACCCTCTATGAATATTATTTTAAATCAGTTGCCATGGAATTGAATATAATGCTGAACATAAGGCTTTAACTTGTGGTGTATCATTAAGCCAGAAAACAAAATAATTAAAAGAAAATCTGATGAAGAGCACTTCAAACCCAGTACATGTTAGTTCAGTTCTCAGATATTCAGTAACATTTCCTGAGCAACACCCACTTGGAAATCTAAAGACATGAATAACCCAGCATGTTTTCCCATAACATTTGCAATATCCTTTTGTTCACAGTCAATTTTAATTTCTGCTTATTGCCATTTGTTTGAAAGCCATTTAAAAAAAAGCTATGACAAGGGAAAAATAAGGCTCTTGTTCTCCTGCACTGGCACATAGAACAGAACTGCTTTAGTGCTAAATCCATGCCTACCAACTCTTTCCCAAGATTTTATAAAAAAGGTCTTTTTATATTGTGACTTAAAAGCTAAACAATCAGGAAGTTCCAAGTCTTCAAGAACATTAAAGCCTCTTGCTTTATCAGATTTAAATAACATCCCTAGTTGATAAGCCTCTCTCCAAAGGAAAAGTAACCAAGGTAAGATAATGCACTGAACAGTTTCCAGTTCTCTACCTCAAAGAGGGATGATTCTTCACTTGGCTCCAGGTTTCTTTAGCACACAAATACAGATGATTAGCTTCTTCCCAGTTCCCATTTACCATTGCAGTGGCTATATCATTTGACAGATGAACAGCAGTTGCATACCTGCGGTAAAAAACCCACAACTTCATTATGCTTAAAAAGCATCTGTAGTTGAAAGAAATAGATTTTTTTCCTTCCAGTCTCCAAAGACATTGAACCATGCAGCCATCTTTATTCTTACTCTTGTAGGACTAGCAAAGTTTAAACTAGCAGGGCACATTATGTTTACATTTACTTACCACTAGAGAATATAATTTTTGTTTAGCTCAGAATCAGCACAGCAAATGAAGAAACAGCTTTCATCACATGATCATGAAGCAAATAAATAAGCTGGTTTGTTTCAAAATGCAAGCCACTGTGAATTACAAGTGGCTACCTCGATACAAAAATGTACTTAAAATAGTTGCAAAATGAACACTTCTACATATTTACATATGGAGTTCTACATTTGAATTCTTATTTGCCTGCACAAGTGCTGCAGTAAAGCTTTTCTAGAAATGAATTTCTAGAAGATTTCCAAGTTGCCAAAGCTCTCCCTACCTGATGAGATCCTCTCTGTCCTGGAAGACCTGTGTTTTCCTGTTTACTGTGTAAGTGGGGAACACCATATGCCCCATGTTTGCCCTAAGGACTGTGGAGAGCAGGCCTTGCCCAGCACTGCCAGCCTCCTCCTCCTCCAGTGACTCAGGCAGTGAAAACAGCAGCAGGATTCGGGAAAAGACAGCCCGAGCTTCTTTGCAGACCCTGACACATTTTCCAGCCAGGTCCTTCACCCTGGAAGGACAAAAAAAAATTTTTATAACTGACTTGTAAAAACGAAAATATACTGAATGAAGTATGAGAATAACTTTTTTTTCAAGCCAATTAACGCATAAACTTTGTTTTCCTTGAAAGCAGAGACTGTGCAGTTTAGTATTTACCTTTCTCTTTGATTCATTGTGAATTGAAATGTCATGCTAAATGCATTCCACTCTTCAAAAGGCATCTAGATTTCAGTTATTTGAAGCACAACCTCCATTCACCTGCAAAATTTAGCTGTAAACATTTACCTTTTCAAAATCACTCTCCCAATACCAGCCTGACTCTTGCTGAAGATTGAACGCTGCTTTGACAACTTCAGAAAATCATCCACAAGTTGCTGTTTCTGACCATTTGGGTTTGGCAAGTGAAAGATTTTTGCCAGTGTTTTTAGCTCAGGGGCTGAAAGCAAATCCAACCCTTCACACAGGTCTTCCAATTCAGATTCTAAAAGTAAAATCATTCACATATATTCATTGTGTTATACACATACACTCAAGCAACAGCTCACATTACGTACATACAACGCAGTTCTAATCTAATGATTTAGGTTTGATGCCTGAAAGATAGGCTGGAAATAAAATCCCACAGACCAGTGTCTACAGAGCAGGTATTTGTTTATTGCAGGGCTGGAGGTGAGGGGGATTTCAGGTTAGATAGATATAGAAAAAGTCATTATTTAGGTTATACTGATATCAGGTTATATAGATGTATCAGGTTACATTGATATCTTATAATTCAAGCTATATAAGCACCTTGTAACTTTGACCTAAGTTATATAGGCATCAGGTTCTTCAAAAATGTATTAACAATGCTATCTGGTTCACCCCAAAATTCTTCTGCACCTTCTTCTGGATCTTTTCACAGGTCTACTTTGAAGGAATGGAATAACCAGAAAAAGAACACCATTTACAAGTGTAAAAGGTTTTGTTTATCCTACAAAAGAACTTCAGAACTGCAAAGATTAAAAAAAATCTGTTGAGTTATAAAAAAATGCCATTCAGAAAAACTGGTCTTCTCTATCATCTAATTTGTACTATTTGTATTTTCACCCAAAGCCTTTACTTTGCTCCTCTATGCTCTTCCCAAGGAACAGACAAGCATGAAGTGCATTGATCTCTAAGATGACAAAACTTCAGATTTTATTTGTAGTATTTTAAAGGTTTATTAATGCTGGCCTTACCTGTTTGTAGAAACCTGGCTTCAGCCAGTTCTTCAATTATTGGTGACAAATCCACACTTATCTCCTCATACTCTATTTTGTTCACCTTTAACCAGTTCAGCTTGCGTTGAAAAAGTCTCACATACAACTTCTGTCCACCAACTGCAAGTTTTATTTAAAGCAGGGAAGGACAAAAAGAAGAGTAAATTCTAAACACAGTACTAGGCACAATCATCATATTAACCAGAAAAAATGCTTTGGTGCAGGTACTCTCTAAAACACATTTTCAATATCCCTGTCTTCTACAAGCAGACTTGGTAAAACACCAGACTTACCTTTCCAAGTAATTAATAAGTTTATTAGAATCTTCAAGTTTTGTAGGTGGAAAAGTATTACAACATATTTTCAGGTAATGTACATTACTAGAATGCATTTTGACAGGCTTACCCTTCAAGAAATATTTAGTTTTATAAAAAAAGAGAACTTCATTTTTCAACCCTGCATTTTGTGTTGTTAATAGGTCCTTTTGCTTTCTTAAACAGTCATTCAATAACCAAATATTTCATGCTAGAGGACAAAGAAGCCGCAGTCTGACAGAATAACTTCATAATCACAGAATACCTCTCCGTGCAGCATTCTTCAGGTTCTTATTTTTCCAAAGATAAGCCAAATTATACTAATATATCTACTGAAAACAATGAGAAAAAAACTCCTATTCATTTGATTTTTATCAGGGAAGTATTATGTTAAAGTATCTTTTGAAAACTTTAAAAATACTAATGATGCTGAAATTCAACAAAATAGCTTATTAAATTTTAGCTGAAAATAGTCTAGCTATTATTACTACATTCAACAACCTTCTGAATACTTAATTCAACCTCCATTAACCTGTAATTTTTTTACCCCTGTCTGCTGCTGCTTAACTGAAACGCTACCAGACCTAGACATACTTAAGAAATGGAAGATAAACATTAAATGTTTATTTAACAATTCTCCTGTCCTCATAAGACTTTTTCAGCCTTTTCTTTAATAGAATCTTTCCAGGATCAGTTCACTGGGAGGACTACATTCAGACATACAAGCCTGTCATTTTCTCTGTGGGGTTATAATTCCTTTAAAGTCTGTCCCCAGTTTTCATCATTCTGGAGAAAGGAAAAAGCTTAACACGTGAACATTCTTTCTCCAGACCAAACTGGAATTGACCAGACTAGGGTTGCAATGATAATTTCATAATAGGCTTCATAAACCTACACCAAGTTGAAGATAACTCAGTGAAGAATAGTAGACATTTCACCAAAAAATAATTAAATACTGGAAAATACCTATATTCAAGCAACTTCATAGTACTAAGCAGGTGTGTGGGCTTTTTTGTGTTACGATAACCGAAGGACAATGCTTGGCTAGAAACTTCTCATGTGGGACGGATAACTCATCTACCTGAACTTTTCAAGTATCCTGCCTGGCATTTCTTGAAGGCAATGACATCCATTTGTCAGTTGTCCAGGATTTGTCATCTATTGCCTTAGTGCTATTCTCTCACTTCTCATAGCTCAACTGCTGCATCTTTCCTACCCTGCAAAGAGAGATTGTTTCATCCGTGACCCTCACAGCCAGTGCGGACATGGATTTATCAGCACCACTTTGTAGTAATTCTTCCTGTATTCCCAACTCACATGACAGGGGAATTCTGAAATCACAGTACTGAAAGAGAAACAAGAAGTTCTTTTATCTAACAGAACAAGCTCCTGTTACTGATCAGTGTTGTTCACATCCAGGGGACAGTGTGGAAATGGAGAAGGTGTATCCTGAACATCTCTTTTAGTGTCTGTCAAAGTAGCCAACACCTGCATACTGGCCCAACTATGAGTTTATTCCTGGATCTCTGGATGCAAATGATGTGCATCTACTGCTTGCCTCAGAGAGGCAGTAACAAGACTTTCGTGGCTTTCTTTCTTTATATACTCTCCTTTAACTAGCACAAGATAAACAAGGCATTATCAAGCTCCAAGAAGTCACTGCTCTAATATTCCTATGGTCTGGAGTGCACCAATGGGCTCTGCAGATCCCCCTCAGGTTTGGCTGCTTGTTGTCATGGCCAGCTTAGATCCATGAGGATGCAAGCCAGGCTGCTGGGACAGCTGTGTGAGGCTGTGTCCCCCCACTCTCTCAGGAGCTGTACCTAACAACATCAGGAGAGTTTATTTACAAAAAGTCACTGAGGGGTACATCTCCTGAGAAAAAGAAGCTTCTTCCCTTAAAAAATTCATCAAGTTAAATTGTCAATGGATAACTGACTTCTCACATAAAACTATGTAACAATGCTCTCTACAAGAGGGAATGTGGAAATATATATATATTTAAAAAGATACCTGATAATTTGTAGAACTTGGTTATAATGTTCAAATCTTGTTCATTAAATAGTCTGACATCATCTTCATTCTCCAATACTGCTCGCAGCACTACTAAAAAATTCTGGAGGTAGTATGGGTGTCCAGGCGAGCTGGGCACAGAGAGGACCTCATCTATTTTGTCTAGAATGTCCTCAGTGGAATCCTGAGGTTCTGCCTTTTCCACAGTTTCTAATAAAGTATGATTCATGTCATTCTTAAAGTCTTCAAGAACTTCCACAGGAAGTACCTCTGCATCATCCCTACTAAAGCAATTTTCTGTCCCACAGTTCACTTCTGCCTTGGAGGGAGTAACCTCAATGTGAGACTGAGTCTCATCCTCCAAATTCCTGGTCAACTCTGCTGAAGTACAGATGGCTAGAGATGTTTCAAATTTATCAGGACTAAGTATCCCACCTTCAGTCCTGCTTTCTGCTTTGGTGCTCCTTGTACCAGACGGGAACCTTTTGTCATTACCATTATCAGCCACTTGAACCATATCCACAAGGTCTTCTGGATTACATTTGTTTATTTCATTTTGGAATTCAGGTTCCTTCTTTGAAAATTGTTGCTCCCAGTCCTCTCTCCGAGAAGGCTGATTTTCTTTCTGAGAACTCTGCCCAGCATCAATCTCATCACCATCATCATCATCTGGTGCTGCAGCACTTCCACAGGCACTGTGAACAGGTGGAGGTGAAGAGTTGATCTCTTCATACAAAAGCTGTTTTCCTCCCTGCAGGCAGCGTCTTCTGGACAGTTTTGAAGACAAACTTCCCAAGGAGACTGTTCTAACTGTTCGAGCCTGGGATTCATTGCTAGCACTAAAGACTGAACTGTTATTGCTAAAATAAGGACTAGTCTGTTGTGCTGCACTCCCTCCTGCTTTCAACAAATTACTTTTGGAAGGACTTGTTTCGAGATTTATGAGGCTTTTTGAAAAATATGAGCTGGAATTATTGCTCGGATTTGCAGCTGGGGGGCTCTTATTCCTAAAAGAATTCAGTGTAGCATCAATGTCACCAACCTCACCACGGTTTCTCTGACATGTTTCATCAATGTGCTTATTTATTCCGTATCTTGACACCAATTGGCCACACATGGGACAGCTAATTTTGGCAGGGGGGACATTGTTAAAAAAGGAAGTAATAGAGGATGATGCTGAAGGTGTAGATGGTGTTCCTGTAAGTTCCACTTTTTTTGTTGTTTCTTTTTTCTTCTTATTTTTACTGAGTGACAAACTTATTCGGGATCTTTTGATTCCTGAAGACCTAGCTTCTGCCATTACAAAACTTCCCAGTAATTACATGGCACAGACAACTCCATTCAGGCCATATTTCTTTATTCTGTAATACTTAAAAGACTTTTCTTGGCTTTTCCTTTTCCATCTGTAATCCTCTGACATGCCTTGGAAAAAAAAAAATAAACAAGACATTGAATGAGTGGTCTTCTAAGGTACCAGATGTAACCAAGATGAACAGAAGTGAAGTCAAGCAATCCTTAACTTACAATGCTACTGTCCTTTAGCTTGCCTTACCAGGCAGGGAAGCACACTACAGGCAAACTGCACACTGCAGCAGCTTTTAAATGGCTTAATAAATGGAAAATTAATCTCAAGTTTGCATTTGCATCAGCAAATGAACCTGGAATTCATATACAGGCAAGTCCTCTAATTTTCACAGAATAGTCAGAGTTGAAAGGCAGCTCTGGGGATCATCCAGTCCAACCCCCCTGCCCAGGCAGGGTCACCTGGAGCAGGTAACACAGGAACATCCAGGTGGGTCTGGAGTGTCTCCAGAGAGGGAGACTCCATGACCACCCCGGGCAGCTCTCCCAGTGCTCTGCCACCCTCAGTGTGAAGTCCTTCCTCATGCTGAGGTGAAACTAACTGTGTTTTAGTTTATAGCCATTGCTCCTCGTCCTGTCGCTGGGAACATTTTATCTTTACCTTGTTTGCTACTGATAGACTGTTTTCGGTGCCAAGCACCGTATCCAGAGCACTCACCGGGCCGCCCCGCACCCCTCACCCCTCACGGCTGCCGTGCCTGCCCGAGCCCGTGGTCCGGGCCAGGGGCCAGGGGCTGCCAGCGGTCCCAGACCGCTGTTCAGGTGCTCGTGATGGCGGAGCCCATCCCGAGCGGTCCCCGGTGCTGCCATCCTGACGTGCCCGCCCCTCACGGCCCGCCCCGCTGCCGCCACCGCCCCTCCCCGCGCCGGGACCCCCTCGGCTGCCCCTGCCCCCGAGGAAAGGGGCCCAGTCGGAGCCCCCCACACCCTGCCCGGCCCGGCCCGGCCTTCCGCCCTTCCCCACGCACCGGCAGGGAGCCGCTCGTGTTCCCGGGGCCGTGCGGGGCCGGGCCGCGCCGTGAGGGGCGGGCCGGGCCGGGCCCGCCGCCGCCAGGCCTGAGCAATGCAGCGCCGATGGCGGCGCCGCCTCTGCACACTCCCTCACGCACAGCGGGGTCTATCGCAAACTCCATACCCTGTTAAATCCACAGATTTAAAACTAACCTTTACGACAATGCGTGGAAAACAGTTGAGGTCCACAGGAGCAGCAACCGGAGGTTTCTTTTGTTGGTGGTGAGTTTTTTGGGTTTGTTTGTTTGTTTGTTTTGTTTTCGTTCAGCCAAGGAAAGAGGAAATAGTGAAATATTTTCACCCTGAAAACTACTGTTTGTATGGACTCTGAAAACGGTGCTGGCATGGGAGATTATTCCTCTAACTGGTAAAATGAAGCATGGAGATAAGGGACTTGATCCCTGCCTGTCCGTGTGTGCAGGGCTGTGCCAGAGGGACCAGGCTCCGCTCGGTGCTGCCCAGCAGAAAGGGCAGACACTGAGCATGAGGAAGAACTTCATTACTGCGCCAGGCTGCCCAGAGAGCTTGGAGGGTGTGGAGTCTCTCACTGGAGCTAATCCACAACAATCCTGTGCATGTGCTCGGGGATGACCCTGTTTGAGCAGGGAGGTTGGAGCAGATGAGCCCACTGAAGTCCCTTCCAACCCAAACCATTCTTGGACTCAGTCTAAGCTAAAAGATGGCATTTCCTAGCTCTGGGTTACCACAGACTTAAAAATCTTTTGTGTCCTTCCTCTTTGCCAATCACAATTTCACAATATAATTTCTATAATTTAAATGCCCGGATACATCTTAAATTCAATAAATCCTGTTCCTCTCGGCTATACATCCAGAGCTATTACAACAGCAGATACAAAGCTCTGGGCTATAGATTAAAGAGACTGTACAGTCACAGCACACATCAAGCACTTTACACCATTACATATCTGCCCACACCAAGAACCTTTCTTTTTGGAATAAATCACTAGGGTAGAAAATAAGGGTAAAATCTACAGAAAACTGTCTGAACATCACCTCAGAAGTTCACAAAGATCTTTAAAATTAAAGATGAACACAAAATAAAAACTACTCAAATTCAGAAAAAATTCAGAAAAAAATTTTAATATATACAAGATGCAACATATAAAAAATTACAACTTAAGTTTATGAACAGAGATTGCTTTCTCCTTCTTCTGTTTCTTCTTTAATTTGCTGGCATCTTTGATTTGCATTCTCACTTGATCTTGTAGCTGAGAAAAGAAGGCCTGGGATGATTTCAAGGCCTTGTCTTTACCTTCATCCTGTCATTGGACAAAACATTTGTTATAACCAAGAAATGTACAAACAGTACCATTATATTACTTACTAGTTACTCAAGCATAATGGTATTTGACTTTAAAAAGATCTAGTAACTGATTTTCAAAGGATATTGTTCACCACATTTTTATTCCACTTCTGCTATCAAAATAAATAAAGATTACGTTCTCATCCTAAGTAGCAATTAGCATGATAGGTAAGAGCAGGCATCAAGAACAGATCCTTGCACATCATGAACTACAACTGGGTATCTATATTTTGTGTCCTACTTGCCTTCTGAAAAGATAAGTACAAACATCCGGAAGTAATGAAGTTATTTTTCTTATTCGTTTCTAATACTTCAAAAATTCAGAGATTTTTAGAGTTTCATTTAAAAGGCATCATAAGTGGTGCACAAGTTTACTGTTTTATAGCATGCAAAACAATATCAGTCTGATGAGATTATAGGAAAGGCTCCACAATAAGGACAAAGTTAAATAGGAATACTGTATTACAAAACAGTTGAAGTTACCCAAAACTTATACAGCACATAAAAACCTCAATGTGCATTCAAGTAGTCCCACTTGATGAAGTGGAATGGCTTAAATGCAGGAACTAAAGAACATGTCTTAGTATTTGCAGGAACATCACCTTGTGAACTTTGAAATAAATAGAAAAGTAGCACCTCACACAAGGTGAGGTGAGGTGTTCTGCCTGATGAACGTACTTTTATATGGAGTAATTGAATAATTTTTCATAGTTTTCACAGCTTTTCCGTATTTTTCCAACCTTATACTTGTAATTCTTTGGGATAAAGTTTCCTTTACTCTCTAGCAAAAAATTATCTATCCTTGGGATTTGAGTCTTACCTTGAGCAGAGATGCTTTGCCTTCTTTGGTGAGCCTTTTTAATTTTGCTGCTGCAGCTTTTTTGCTAAGCTTTGTGCCTTGTTCTGGTTTCATCTTTTCAAGCAGCTTTTGACGTTTCTCCTTTTCCCTTCGCCTCATACGTTTACGGAGCTTTTTCCTTCTTAGTTCCCGTTTTTTGTCTGTGGGAGTCTTTTCTGCAGCTGTTTTTACATCACCAGCTTTGTTCTTTTCCTAAATAAATCCATAACAGTGCAAAAAACAAGACTCACTTCACAGAACTCAGATCTGTCTCAGCATTTCCATTATTTCAAGTGTCAGCTCAGGATAAGGCAAAGGCCAAAAACTGACAAAAGCTGGGAAATGAGATTTGTACAACTGATCCAGGACATGCTAATTGCACTGCTCCAGTGTCATTTAGCTTTCCCCCTCTCAATACCCATAAAAATGTTGTGACAACAATGACCATCACGTAACAATCAAGATCAAAAACAAAGCATAATATAGCCTACTGAAGCCAAATAAAATTTACTCTTTCCCCAGTTAGCAAAAAACCCAAACAAACAAACAAACAAAATCCAATAAACCAAAAAACCCACCTCAGCCCCCAAAACCTCCCAACAACCACCAATGCTAAAACTGTAGGCAAAAACGTACACAAGGTGAGGAACCACCCACCAGGATGGGAAGGGCAGAATTCCCACTGCTCTGACAGACAGTATGTCCTTCTATAAACCACACGGATCCTTTCCCTTATGCCATTTTAGGTTTACCTTGATCTCCTCTGGTGCTAAGAGAGCAGCATCACTAACAGCAACTGGTGCTACTTCTTCCATACTTATAGCTGGAAGGTTCGAAACGATTTTAACTTCTGGCACCGCCTAGAAATAAGGAGACACATTCAGGACTGAGCACAGCATCTCAGCAACTGACAGACAGCTGAGCATCACAAGTATTTGGGTGTGTTTAGAGGCAATCACAGTGCATTTAATATGAAATAAAAATTAGCTCAGTAAACACCATTGTTTATTTTGCTTTCCATTTCTGGAACATTAATTTTAAAGTATCTGGTAAAAAAAAGGGAATAAAGTCCCCAACTTTACAAAACTTATGCACTTACTGGTTTGGGCGTGAAGTGGAAATTACAAAGTGCATCCAGCTTCTGGAAGAGTGAATCCATCATTTCCTGAATTTCTTTGTGTTCAGGATTTTCTTCCTCTTCAGTCTTTTGCTGCATTAAAAATGCAATGTCAGTAACATTGGCTATTTTACTTTAGCAAGACTGGTAACAACACAACTCACAATTCAGAGCCCTTTCACTGGTGAATACCCAGAGAAAGACTAAATTACTTCCACCCTGAAAGTGTATAAATGAACACACAAGAGTACATGGTGTGAACTTCAGGCCCAAAGGAAGGGCATTGTTAATGTTACCTGGTGAAGTTTCATGTATTCTTGCTCATAGATTTCAGCAAGACTCAGCTTACTCTTCTCATGATCCAAACTGATCCGCTTCTTGTATTCAAAAGCTTCCTCTTTGGGTTTTTCTTTTGGTACTACATCATCCCATGCCTGAGAAAGTTATAAAGTAATGACCAAATGCAACTACAGTCGAGTACCAGCTACATCTTATCTAGAACATTTTTCAATTATTTATCTGGCACATTAACTAGTTTATGCATGTAGCGTCCCAGGACTTATCAAGATTCGCATTTTCATTAAAAAAAACCAACAAAACCTAATAAAAGTTATGGCTCTACTTGTGTCCTTGGTTTTAGTGAATGAAGGCAAAAACTCTAACAAGTTACAAACGCTTCCCCATTTTTAAAATTCAATGAACAGTAAGGCTCAACAGGCTGTGAGATACAAATTTTCTATCAGTGGCTTTGAAGCAAAATGAAGCTAACAACTGAGCTTTGGTCAGTGTTCAGAATGCTCAGAGCACTAGCTGTGGTAACAGCCAACACTTACAGGCTGGCTTTATACTCCAAATAAACTCCTTACAGTTTTATCTGCACACACTCGTGTTTTGAAGTGCAGCAAAACTTGGTATATAAGAGATACAAAAATAGGGCTCCTTAGAAATCTACAGACATATTCACGAAGACAAAAGGATAAAAGTTGCAGAAATTAGGATAATTCTACACCTAACATTGGAAATGCTTCAAATTCGTCCTTGGAATGTGCCCTGTGAATCAAGTCTATGAACAACATAAGGAGGAACAGGTAAGATAATATTAACCTCATCCAATATTCTCTGTTTAATGATATCTTCAAGTTGAAAAGTAGTTTCTTCTGTGATCACAGGTGCTGAAAGGAAAAAGCAAAGAATTTTAAGATAATGTTTCTCCAGCAAGAAATAGTGCTTGTTCTATAAAGAATAAACTACAGAAAAAGAAAGTAAAGCCTTCACAGTAATGTAGCAATTGAAGGTCAAGTAAGTAAATATAAGTAAAATTAAGTCATCTTATGTATGGCTGATAAGTTACTAGGTCTGCTACCAAAGTTATGAACTTTAAGGTAAATTGAAAAGTAACAAAAAAATTACAATTTCCTGTAGTTTGCACTGTGAAAATGCACAACCTCGGAATCACATCAAGAAGTTCAACCTGGTGTCCTGTTACCCTGCTCTTGAGTCACAGGTGTTTTCAGCAAAGCCAAAGGGCAGAACACCCAACATGGTCTGCAACATGCTGTGAGCAGAGCCCTGTCCCTCTCTTACCCATTCGGACTGCATGGTCAAACAGCACTGTTTCCTCCAAAAGGCTGTTCTCAGGGCGCTTCTGCCCAGTCACTTCTCCTTTCAGCTGCCAAGGTTTCTCCTCTAACAATGCTTCTTCCAAGCTTTTTATTTTTTTGCTCATCTGAAAAACACAATTTCCTAGGAAGTTTAAAACAGAGCTCACTCATAAACTCACAGTTAGAAATTAGTATTTATTTCAGGTATGTGAGGGAATTTATGATTGCAGATGTATCTGTGTAGATAAACCATGTGCTTTCCTTAAATTTTAAATACCCTCTTCATATTTGCTGGACTTGGAACAAATGACATAACCAGTTAAAAAAAAAAATTGCCACTGTTTCGAAGTACTAGCCAAATAAAATGTGAATAATACCCAAAGACAACCAAACCAAAATTACCTTTTCCTGTCTCTTCTCAAATGATGACTTTATTTCACTGGGACTGATGCCCTTCTCTGATTGCACTTCAGTTACATCTTCTGTTTCACTGTCATCTGGCAAACTAAAAGTTACTTTTTTAGAAGCTTCTTTACTTCTCATGTGCTCCACCATTTCATCCATATCCTCGAATCTGTAACAATAACATTTAATACAAAATAAAAGTTCAGAAGCCTTTATAATTTTTCACATGAAGACATTTCAGCACTTAGATGTTTACCTGTCACAACTAACTTATTTACAACAGGTCTCAAAGACCTCCCTAAAGGCAGAGGACACTAAAGAAACTTCTGGATAATAAAAATAACTTTGAACAACTCTTAAATGCTTTATTCAAATAAAGATCAAGTGCCAAGATTTTACAAAATTAAATAAGCTGATTTTACATAAGGTAACAACACAAACCATGAACATGCAACAGTTAAATGAGAATGGCAAACTATGACCAGAGTGAGCATTGCATTCTCAGTATTTTCTGCTTTACTTTAGTGTAAAATGGAGAACATTTTACCTGCATTGTACTTACTCAGACATACTTTCTTCATTTTGCTCTTCAATAGCACTGTCTGCTTCCTCTTCCTGATCCTCTACAGCATCATTAGCTACTAAATCATCATCACCATCATCATCAACTGGATCAAAGAAATCTTTGTATGTCATATCTCTAGAACTTTTAATTGGCTAAAAAGGTGAGAGAGAAAGAAAGAAAAAAAAACCCCAAACATCAAACCACCAGCTGTTAAGACCGACAGAAATCAAAGAGTCTTTTAAAGTCTTTAGTGGCTGGGCAACAGCACTACTTGTGTAACAGTAATTCAGGTTAGTGATGCATTCACCTGTGCATCACAGTAAAACTGATTTCTTTTCCTGGTATTTACAGTTCTCTACCACTTACCCACACAGAAATCAAGGAGCTGTAGATTTTGCCAAACACTAGTTGGAATGCACACTAATTCCCTGGGTATATTTCTTACTTACTAGTGAGAATGTCTGGTAATATTAAATAATAAAATACTTATTTTTGAATTAATTACTCATCAGTTTAAGTTTTACCAGAGTTACAAGGCCATGTCCCTGGAAAAAGCCCTTTGCTCTGCAACAGCCACCTTAGTGACCTCTAACTGCCAGATGCTGAGTAACAAACCTTTCTCATTTGCTGGGTCACCTATTCTGCAATTCTTCAAGGTTCCTGATTTCCTGTGGTTACTGTCTCTTCCTTTATTTATATAAATGCCCAAGGCTTTGTAAGGAGAGACTGGAATAGCAGGATACTATGCCCTTCTACACCAGGAAATTTTCTTACCAGATATTTATTGTTAAAGTAAAGCTTCACAAGTAATCATTAGTCACCTAAACAAATGTCACTTGGCAGTTTCTACACAGGGTTAAACGCTTTATGGTCATCCTAACAGATATCAAATTTTGATTTAAGGGAAAAGAGATATCGCAAAATAATTTTACTGATATTCTTACTTTGACTTTAGCTTCTTCAGAGTCGTCATCATCATCATCATCATCATCATCATCTGAGATAATGTCTTCAAAATAATTAATTTCTTCTTCTTCTTCTTCCTTGTCTTCCTTCTCTGCATGTTCTAAAAAAGCTTCCATCTCAGCCAGCTTGAAAAACTTGTCATCCACTACAGATTTTCTTCCCTTTTTTCTCAATGTGGTTTCCTTGGCTGTTTTAGCTTGTTGCTCCAGTGCTTCAATATCAAAGTCAATATCAGAATCCTCATCACTGTATTTCTGCTTTATGCTTTCTCTGAGTTTACTCTGCTTTTCTTTAGCTTTAGTTTTATCTTTATCTTTTGTATAAACATTCATCTGCTCAGTTTGTACTTCCATTATGTTGTCTTCCAACTCCTTGTCACTGCTGATCTCTGCATCAGAGCCCTCCTCTTCCTGGTCAGAGAGAAGGCAAAGATCTTCATCCTTGGCATCCCTTGCAATGGATTTCTTGAAGAAATCGAGAACTGCGTTGTTCTGGAGCTCTAGTTGCTGCCAAATCTGTTCTTCATCAAAATTTTCTATCACCAGCTCTTTTAGAGGGCCCCCACGAACTATGTTACTGCCTTTATTCAAATCGTAGAGAGTCTTTGTCATTGCTCTGAAGTCGGCAGCCAGTCCATCCTGCACACTAAGAGCATAAAAATAAAAGAGCTCAACACTTTCCATTAAGTCAATCACACGGTCACACTGCTGCTCTTCTTGTATCTGCTTTGGTACTCTGGTGCTGCAGAACACCATCTTTCAATAGTTACTGCTGTGGCTTAACTTTCCACACATCTCTTGGAGTACTGCTACTACACATTCATAGAAAAGAGAAAACAAAATTCTTAATCTTTTCAGCTGTATTATACTTGGTGTATGAAGCAGCAGCTGGACAGAAAATCCCAGCTTCCTTCAACTGCATCTTACAAGTACAGCAGTAAACATCTCAATCGTCCAAGAGCCAGACCCCAGGTTTCAAAGAGGTGACTGCCCATCTCCACCGCCTCACTCCTCAACATTTACACCTGGGTAGTGTCCTCCAGGTGCTTCTCTAGGCTACCGATGCCTCCCCCCGCCGCCCCGCGGTACCTGAGGAAGCACTCGGGGCGCGCCGCCGCCGCTCCCGCCACCCTGAGGCAGGTCTGGATGCCCTGGATGCCCGCGATCCCCGGGATACCCGGCACCGCCGCCATCGCCCCGCGCACACGTGGGCACCCGGCACCGCCTCCGCCGCGTGCACAGCGCTCACGCCCGGGCAGCTCCCACGGCCGCCGACAACGTTCCGCGTACAGTGGTTCCGCCCGCGGAGCTCTGCCCCGCCCCGCTTTCCGAGCCAAGGCATTCCCGCCTCCTGAGCAGGGGCATCCCCGCCTCCTGGACCAGCCCTCTGACGGAAGCCTCATTCTCCCAGAACCCCAAGCAGGGTGTGGTAGTCATGCCTGATGGCTGCTGCTTCCCGCCCTGGGAAGGGCGCCGTGTTGCTCTAGTCTGGGATGTGCATCAGCACTGGGAAACCTGCTCTAAATATAGTGAAGCTACAGTCATCTTACTTCACAGTTTTGAGTCTCTGACCTAGATACAAGGGCTATTTTGGAACCACACATTTCCAGCTGATTCTGTGGGCAAAACACCCGATCTTACATGGTGTCTTTCAGGCTAACGAGGTATGCACATAGCCCTTCACCATCAGCACAGCACTGCCCAGTGCTCTTCAACTCCCCTCTTGCATAATGTAGTTCCTTAAAGTTTATTTTGTAAAGTCAAATTAAGCCCTACACCCACAGATCCTTACATTTCCAGCCACCCACACAGCCCTTTGGCAACTTGATTCAAAACCGTGACTAACCTTTTAACTTCAATACTGTTCCTGCCTCTGCTGCTTTCATATTTCCTTCCTACCAACATGCAGCCTTTTCAATGCAGAGAAAAGAATGCCCTGCAATGCCACTTCTGCCCACTTCTGTGTCCCCTTAGTGTCACTTAGCACACTCCAAAAGCCATGGTGTGGAGCAGGGTGCAGCCAGCAGAGCTGTGACTGTGATCTGTAGCTGCCATTCTCTCTGAACATCAGAAACACACCCAACACATAACCTGGGCTGGGAGTTGAAAGTGTCATATATTGGGACTTTCAAATACCTATTTTGACCACTGATTTTCATCTGTGGTCAAAATGGATATTTTTGCTAATCACACGTAATCAGACTTGAAGTGGCAGAAGCTGTTTATCTATTTAGGCTACATCTCAGCACCTCGCAGTGTGCTATGGCTGACACAAGAAGAGTGCAGCATCAGCAGACAGCCTGCTCACTGTCCTGAGTCTCTCTGGCACAATGCTTCATGGCATCCTGGCCTGTATCAGGAATAGTGTGGCCAGCAGGACCAGGGAAGTGATTCTTCCCCTGTATTCTGCACTGGTAAGGACACACCTTGAGTTCTGGGCCCAGTTCTGGGCCCCTCAATTCATTGAGGTGCTGAAGCAAGTCCAGAGAATGGCAACAGAACTGGAAAAGTAACGGGAGCACAAGTGGGTTGCAGACGGAGCTGAGGGGCCTCAGTCTGGAGAGAAGGAGGTTTGGGGTGACCTTATTGCCCTCTAGAACTCCTACTCCAGGAGGGGATAGCCAGGTGAGGGTTGGACTCTTCTCCCAGACAACAGCCACAGGACAAGAGGGCATGGCCTCAAGCTGCACCAGGGGACGTTTAGGTTGGACATCAGAAGAAATTGCTTCACAGAATGGGCGATTAGACACTTGAATGGGCTGCCTAGGGAGGTGGTGGAGTTACTGTTCCTGGAGGTGTTTAAGGGAAGTCTGGATGTGGCGCTTAGAGCTCTGGTTTAGTTGACAAGGTCGTGTTCAGTCTTAGTTTGGACTCAGTGATCTCGGAGGTCTTTTCCAGCCTAACTGATTCTGTGGGATTTGCTCAAAAAACGTCCTCGGCAAATGTCCCTTTCTACCGCAGGCCTCTTTGGCACATTCTGTCCCACATCTGTGC
>VZSR01003798.1:13530399-13712478 GCA_013398615.1 Brachypodius melanocephalos | reverse complement strand
CGGCCCCCGGGGAGGGCACGGCCGCCTCCCCGCTCCAATGGCGCGTTGCGGTGCCGGGCACGGCCCCTGGCCGTGACACGCCGCTGCCGACACGCCGCGCTGGCGGCGGGCCCGCACGGAGGGTGCCGGGGAGGGCGGTGCTGGCCTGCGGCCGATCGGGCGGTGAGATGGCGGCGGTGCTGTGGCGCGGAGCGGCCGGTAACGCGGGGCGGTAACGCTGGGCGGTAACGCGGGGCGGTAACGCGGGGCGGTAACCCGGGGCGGCGGTGAGAAGGGCGGCGAGAAGGGTGGAGGGAACGCGGGCGGCGGCGGCCGAGCCGCACGGGGCGGCCGCGGGTCTCGGTGCCGGCTCCGGCCTGCCGGATGTTCCCGTGAGAGCCTCGCAGGATGAACGAAAGTACCGCTTCTGTAAATAAAAACAAGGTTTCCCGATCCAACTGACGGGCACATTAACAACTGACATTAGCTGGCGTAGGGTAAACTTACAGAGCAAACTCTAAACTTAACAAACATTTGAAGGGTGAGAATTTCAGTTTATGGGATACTTCAGACTTGTTACTTCATAATCTGCTGGGTTAAAGAATGTAACCCTTACTCGGTACCACTGTATGTTTAAACTCTGATGCGCATACTACTAGTAGATCAGTCAACCATCAACAGAATGACTCCCAAATGGATCAATTTAAAAATCTTCTTCAAGTGAAGCTGAGAAGGTTATATACTATAGAATTAGTTTTGTGATGTATATATAAATACAAGTATTTCTTTCCTGGAAACATGGAAGTGATGGGGTTTCAATCTGAAGTTTTCTGAAAAGCTTTCTTTTTCACTGCATAGCCGGGTTTTTTTGATTATTGGGTTAGAATTAGATTAGAATTTTAAGTAATCTATATAGTTACTAATCTAGACGACACAAGAAAAACACAAATGATTTTTGTTTAATCTCAGTCAATTCAATTATGGATTTAAAATTATTACTTTGTATGCATCTGACTAGAGCTAGGATAAATTCACAAGACTTCATAGAATAAATGCTTATATGAGTGGGCATTTAAGTATCTTTGACTTTACAAGAATCTTAGGAATATAATTTACTTTTTCAGTCTATTGTCTTCCCAGGAAACACCACGAGAAACCAAATATTTCTGGGGCAGAACCCAGAATAAGGAGCATTTTCTGTTATTTTTTCTAGTGCTTCACAAACAATCTGTGTCTTTGTGAATTTACTTGAAATAGAAAAAATACAAATGTAATTACAATAACTATGTGGTCATATGCCCTGTGTGAAGTGCAGCAAGAATTATAGATGTCAGATGTAAAAGAATGGGAAAATCCTTGCCTTTCCATTAGTAAAGACTGCTTGAAAAAAAATCTACATTAGTAGTATTTCTGTTGAACCACAGACTGTTACTATTTGGAAGAAAGAATAAAACAGTAAAAGGCTCTGGAAAACATAATAAATTATATAGTAGGGATCCTTCTCTTTCAAAGGATTTTTCTTATTTAGAGAATACTGCCAAGTGGAAAAATATCTCGTGCTTCAGCAAGAATTGAATAATGTCTTAAGAAATTACAGTACAAAACAGAGCTACTTCAAGCTTGGGTGGGCAGGAGAGACTGTATAGCAGATGTTGGGGGGGTTGTTACTTTTTGTAACACATTTATTTACTCTGGTTAACTGTCAAACCCTATACTAGTTAATTATCCATGCCTTTAATCATGCCATCTAGTTCCTGCATGTTTGCACCTCATTCATTTTAGGCATTGCACAGTACCGCTCCCTCACAGGATTACTTGGTTAACCCTGATTCAGCTGCATTGATATGGCAAGTGTTTCTACAAAATAGTTTCTGCACAGACATTTGAAAAACAAGAATTTTTCTTGGTTTGGAAGTTTCTAGGGGACTTTTTTAACATGTAAAAAGTTGAAAAGCAGTTGCTGTCCTATGCCAGTATGATAGCTTAAAGGTAACAAGTGAAAGAATTGTCCAGAACTTCTGGCTGTGATGAAGGAGATGACAGGATGGACTGTGTGAAAGCCTGGCAAGAAATACTCCAGGGCAGCACTGGATAAATTCCTGGAAATATTTAGTATAGGATGTTGATTTAGTATCATCAGCAGATTGTGAATAGACTTATTTTTGTGGTATTAAGTCCTTGCTAATATGCACATTGCATGTTGTAATTGCATGCATGTAATTGTATGTCAAATACATGCAAACATTTCTTCCTCCATCACAGCACCATGCTCAGAAAGGCTTAGGTTTAAGGATTTGTCACTTATCTTTTTGAAGAAAAATTCCTGTGGCATGGTAGTTCTCAATTCCATACAGTGAAGCAAAGCTGATTTAATTAATGACAGCTATTACTGACCTTACAGAGTACCAAGAGCCCAGCCAGGCTCTCTATCCTCAGAGTGCTGCAAAGCAGCCAGAATCTCAGTGCATCACTGGCACAATCTCTTAGCAAAATAGCACATTTGTGACCTTAAAGCAAAGAATGCCTCAAAGACTCCCCAAGATGCCTCTAGCTTGGCCTTGAGGCATTGGGAGCTCTGACGTGGCCTAAAGCAAATTGGCATGGAATTAAAATGTGGCTTTTATGAATATATCCTTTAATCTAATTCTAACTTTGGTTCTAGAAACAACTACTATCACAATTTCTCCCCATCCCCAACCCCTCTAGATTCTAGCACTGTAATTAATGTAATTAATTTGTAAGTACCTTCATTTGTATCTTTCTTTTCCTTTGTGATCTTTTTGTTTGTTTGCTATAATTTTGAGATGTGTAGGCATATCCTTATTTCTTTCTCTATTTTGTAAGAAGCTCTGAAAATTGCGAAAGTCACTTTTAAACACATTGTACAGTTGGCCTTTACAATTGGTCATGTTTTCCTCTTTTCAGCAGGCGTATGTAAGGATTTACACCAAATTTGAGTCTGCTTTGGGTTTTAATTTATTATTTTTTCAATACTTCTGAATATTTTCTTAGTCTGAAAACAGAGTAACTTTCCTTGCTCTCAGTCTACCCTGAGCATTACACAAGGGTGTGCCAATGACTTGGCAGCTCTGCAGGCATTTATAGGGGAAAGAGCAGGCATTGAGACTTTCTCAAAAGCATCCTGTCAGTGCTATTCACTTCTTTTACAGGGCTTCTTAGCAGATTGCAGACTTCAGCTCCCACACTACGAACTCTGTCATCATCAAAGTCCTTTTCACAAAACATTTCAAGCTGTTTGTGGAAACTGGGCCGGCTTAATCATGTGGCAATTGCAGTGCCTGATTTGGAGAAAGCTCAGTCCTTGTATAAAGATGTGTTAGGAGCCCAGGTGAGTGAGACTGTTGCTCTTCCTGAACATGGTGTCTACACTGTTTTTGTGGAGCTGGGAAATACCAAGCTGGAGCTTCTACATCCTTTAGGAGAGAAAAGTCCCATTGCAAGCTTCCTGCAAAAAAACAAGACTGGAGGAATGCATCATATCTGTATTGAGGTACTTTAACATAATATTTCGTGTAATAAGATAGATACATTCAAGTATGCATATTTCAATAGGTGTAACCTGTGTCAAGAACTAACATATAAGGCTGTCATATTTCTTCTCTCTTATACAAAGGAAAATTTAGATAGGTGTTTTGATAGGCGACTTATTTCAAAAAAGGCAAGTATTTTAAGAAGAAATTAAATTATTCCTGACCAGTTACAATTTAATACCTGCAGTGAAAACCATGCTGGACACAGTAGAGTAAGAGAGCAATCCAAGCCTGGTACTCTCCCAACATGGATGTACCCAAAGGCTTTCCACTGTCATTCATCCCTGGGGATGCAGGAATTCATTCCAGCTGAGCCCAGACTCGGTTCCTCTTCAGGCCATCTCTGCAGGACAGGAGCAGCAGCTGCTGTGGCTTTTCTGCTCAGGGAAAGAATCTGGAGGGGGCCATGGCACATGTCACGTGTGGCCTTTCTGGTTTAGATAATTTGACAGTCATTAATTTTTGTTTTGCAGACTGGTAGTTGTGTGTAGGAAAAACTGTAGTGAGTTCTTCTGCAAATGGATAGGAATTAGGTGATGTCTGAATTAAACCTAGGAATTTCCTTCTTCCCTACAAAGGCATCGTGAGAGTTTATTCACCAAATTATGTCCAGACACCTCAGTCATGAAAAATGCAATGATATTATTTTATTTCTAGGTCTTTATTGATTATTGACTAGTGAATTTTCTAAACTGAGTGTTAATATTATTATGTCAAAAAATGAATGCATTGAAGTTTTAGGAAAATTCAAATTTCATTGGATGACATGACATCAGAACTTCAGATCACAGCATACAGTATAGGCAAGTTTTCATTAATTACATATTTCTGTAGGAAACTGTACTGAAATACGGTATTAATGGCTATTATTATAGCTAAGTTCAATAGGAAGACCACATCTGGATATATTTTTGATTATTCCAAGCTTTTTTCCTTAGGAAATTTTATGAACCTTAACCTACTCAGAAGGAGAATACATAAATCTGAAAGGGACTTTTACCTTCTGCCCACTGCCCTCCTTTTTCACCAGCATTTAATGAGTCAGTGCTCTGTCATCACTTATAAAGGGAGGTATTTTTCTTTAGTTATTGAGTCTGAAAGCAGTATAATCTTCTAGTAAAATTAATGCAGAATTTAGATTAATTTAGTAAGAACAAAAAAAACCCCCAAAACAGTAGGCTTTGTGCATGAGTGGTTTTGGTTTATTAATTTTGTAAATACAGCACAATCTGTTTAAATGGTATTTTATAGAATCTTCAAATAACAAATGCAAACTTCTGTGTTATTTTTAATTTTAAGACTAGATGTTTTAAAACAGTTTATAACTTAGTTTATTTTCAGAATTATATTAGAACTTAGAAATAACATTTCAGTAAGGAATTATGTTATTGCTCCTAAATGTAAAATCTGCATAATACAGTACAATATGTTAATTTGTGTGAACTGGATCTTTTTGATAAGGTTGATGACATAAAAGCGGCTATGACAGAGCTGAAGAAAAAAAAGATACGAATATTGAGTGAAGAGCCAAAAATAGGTGCACATGGCAAACCTGTGATTTTTCTTCACCCTAAAGATTGCCATGGAGTCCTTGTGGAACTTGAGCAAGCTTGAGCTGCAATATTAATAAATAAAACAATAGAAGAGTTGTGAAGTTGCTGGACTGATGGTGGGAATATTGATGTGGTATTCAGTGTTCACAAGTTCATTCCAGTTCCCATGGATGAAGTACAGCTTTTGAGTCCTGAAATACTGCTACAGATTCAGGGTCTTTCTTTGTTGTCATCGCTGATCTGATTTTCAAAATTAATATGTTGGCATTTCTTGAATTCTCTATGATTCTAATCACAAATGCATGAGCTAAGTTACGTATGTACCATAGTAATCTATCTTTTGTTGCCTGTTTGCAGCATGATTTTACCTCTGTAGACACAGAAACTGTACAGTTTCTAGGTCAACTGCATTATTTTGCTCTACATTTCAGAGCAGAGACCCACTTCCCAGTGACAACAATATAGCTCAGACATTTCCTTCAGAAATAAAGGAGAACGAACACTGTGTTTTCTCTTTTCACCATTCACCATCTGTGCTTCACACTGATTGATTTGTTCATGCAATAAAAAATCCACGTATTATTGTATGGGTGTCTGCAATCAGTAAATAAGGGTTTTTTTGGCATAACAATTACTGCCAAGGAAGTTACCATGCATAAATCATCATTTAGTTGTTTTATGAACTTTGTGGATATGCAGGCAATGCAAGAAGAGAACCTGAAAATTATTTGCCAGACACATATTTCAAACTGTAAAGCACTTGTGACATTTTATTTTTTTCATTTTTAGGGGTTTTAATTTTTTTTCCCAAGCTTTCTCCGTAGAAGGACGTCTTGAAGAGATATGAACAAGCAGCAATTAACGTTTTCACTTGCTTTACAAATACCGTTTTCCTGTGCAGAAGCACTTACAAAGTCAGTGGCAAACACACACCATGTAAGTCTTGCTTCTGTACATGGTTGTTAACATTAAAGACCACACCAGCATGCTGATGTCACAGGCTGCAGGCACAGTTTTGTTAACTTATTTATGGGTAGACTTAACTTTATTGGTGTATGTTACCCAAGCAGTGTTTTCCTGATACTTTTTTATAGGTTTGTTTTGACATTTCAGCTGTAGAAATAGAAGACTTATTATTTCTTCAGTTTTCTCAAGCCTTAAAAAGTCATACTTTCCTAGCTTAAGTAAATCTGAATTTTAAATTTTCCTACATATTTTCATATGCAGAAAGGACCTACAGCCTGATGTGAAGATCATCTTAGTCTAGGCAACTTTTTATTTAATGGAATTATATGCAATGTGTGTCATGTTTGCAGCAACAAAGTACAAATATAATGTTGACCTGAGATTTAACCATGTTTTTAAAGACTTTGACACTTCATGAATTTTATTTCTGAAATAATCTCTACAAAGCCATGATTTTTTTAAAGAAGATAGTTTTGTACTCAAAATAAATACTCCTTCTGTCATATTTTAAGAAAGACACAGCCTTCCACAGGATTTCTACACTTCATCAAATCACTGTTTAGGGGGTAGTTTGTGATCTAAATTCTCAACTGTTTAAATTTAGAAATCCTAAGGCTTATGATGGAAATGCAGAATGATTTAATATTCCTGAAATATGATTTGGCCATTCTAGGAGACATTCTATGAGCAAAGCTGCTTTTATCTGTTCTTTCTCTGAAAGATAAGAAGATACCTTTTCTGCAAAACCAGCATAGGAATGCCAATACTAAAAGCCTCACTGGTTAAGATAATTGAACAGAAGTCTTTAAACCAAATACCTTAGTTTGGTGCAACTGAAACAGTCCTCCCGTGGTTCATTCTCCATTTCTTTGTCCTGTCTGAAGGAGACGGACTTTTGTGTATGACATCTATTAATACACTCAGAGTAGTAGCTTGAGGTAGTGCTAGAGAACAGAGATTTTTAAGTAAACAACACTTGATCCACCTGCTGACTGTGCTCCCTATCTTATTGGCAGAAAGAGGCTTGTAATACTTTTTAGCTGGTAACCAGCAATGTTCCTGACAGACTGACTGGGTTGCCCAGCTGTAAGTCAGCTGATGTATTTTGTTCCTTACATCTTAAGTCATGCTCCTATCTCACTCACAGTTTATACCTTTCTTCTGACTACTCCTAAGGTGGAAGTCAAGAAAACACAAACACACACACACACACACACACGAAACCCCAGCCCTGCAAAAGGGAGTTTAGGTCTGCAAATTAGTACCCAAAACTGGATCATGTTCTTACAAGCTCTTACAGTTTGATGGGATCAGACCCCCCCGTATTTGTCTGGGTGTGCACTACAGGACAGGAGAATTTCCCCTTCTGGAGCAATAGACTTAGAGAGTAGCCAAGGGAGCTAGACAGCTACAGGAGCTGAGAGCTACAACTGAGAGAAGTTTTCTGTTCATAAGCTTAACTCCCTTAGACTTTAGTGGGAACAGAATCAGCCCCTATAAACTGTGTAGTCCTTCACCTTAAGGCAGTCAGCCTTCACAAGTCGTCATTCTGACTTACCAAGGGGTTGGAACAGGGCTTACATACGTCATGGGCCTTACTCTTTGTCACTGCCATGATTGTAAGAGGAGAGTATCAAGAAAAACAGTGGAAGTTCAGGGATGGAAACTGGGGAACAAGAGAACTGTGATTTGCTCCTTTCAGTGGAGGGACATTTAACAATACACCCCTGTTGCACCATTATACAACTTCTGGGAAGAACAACAGTGGTTCAAATAACTGAAGCCTGATTATCTTGGAAGGGAATTGGCTTTGGCAATTTCTTCTTTTTTGTTTTATTTGTCTGTTTGGTGGCTTTTTTAAACCAGCAAAACCTTCTTCTCTATAATGTCAAGCTTCTCAGAAGATGGAGTGTTAATATCTTGCCAGTAAATTTTCTCAGGCTTGTGCCATTTGTCAAGTGAGAGTTCCCTGTTCCAATCTCTCCATGTGCCTTTTTTCCACTCTGAGCTGAAGTGTGTTCCCATGTTATTCTGCCTACGGCAGACAAGACACATTTTTCTGGACTCCATCAACATTACTCAGGCAGCTAAAGAACTCATAATTAAATGATGCAAAATGTCTTTTTTTTACTTCCTCTCTGCAACCCTCGAATCACTCCTAGGTGGGAGGAGGTGAACATGCATACTTTTTAAAAGCTAACCTTACAGTTTTCAATTCTGCAAAAACTCCATTCCTGTCATGCTTATTCTGCAATTAATGCACCCAAATTTCAGTTTGAATTCTGTTGCTTTCATTTTTACCATACCAAGCTGAAGTCTCGTAGAAAGACCATGAAATGTGGAGATGTTTACATTATCTGATTGAGGTACTTACAGTAGGAGCTTTGAGTGATATCCTTGGCACTTCGTTTGATTCTGTCCTTACAAGGAATTCTTCCTGTAGTGAGGTGACATGGGTTTGTTGGACATAAGAACCCTTAATTAAGAGAAAAACTCAGAATTAATTGTTTCAATACTTAGTTTTTCTATGAAGCGGTTGCCGTGTTGGCCAATTTATGAGGTTGTCAAACAGAATAAGATCATCAAGTTCAACTAATTAATATGAAAATAGAAACAATGTATAAATTAACAACAACGTATAAATTAATCAAACTAGGGCTGACATTTTACAATGGAAGACTTCAACCACTTAGGAATGCAAAATTTGTCAACTTTGATGAGCATTTTCAAAGCACTTTGAACAAATTATAAAATAAATATTTATCTTATTGTGGAGGCATGTTTGTATCCTGTATAATCCTTACATATCTAGAAAACTATGTCAATTGTCAATTTTAATGTTCATTTATACTGTCTTTTATATTGTTAAAAAGCACTGCTAACTGCAAAGCTGATAGCATAGATTCACAAATGAGGAAGAGTTCTCTGATATATTTTAAAGTAATGGTACATTTTGAAGCATCTAATGACTTTTCTAGATCTAATCTAAAGTGGCCTTTCAACTCTTACTGCTAACACAAAAATAGCCAACATGTACTAAAGTCTATAAAGTAGATCTTTAATGAAGATTTTTACTTAATTTAAACATTGCAATTTTTTTAGTAATAAGGAGGTCCAAAACATGATTTTAAGATCTGAAGTAATTTGTAACTACAGATACCCTGAAAACATATGTGATGATGCACAATTTGCATTAAATAAGGGGAATATCCACCTCTGCACCTATGGCTGGCTTTTATGGAAATGATTATTTCCAGAAATTGAGCAGTAAGAGAGGTAGATTCATGGACTGGTATCATGCACCCTATTTTTACTTTCCATTTTGGTACGTAATTTTCTATAATAACCATCTGTCTGAGTCACTGTCTCCAAAATGATGTGGAAGGAGAATGTTTGTTAGAAACCCAAATTTTAAAAAGTTTAAAAATTATATCCCACTCCCTTTGGGACCTCTGAAGTCTTTGAAAGTCAGTTGTGGTGCAATACTTGCAGCTGCAGTAACTTCAAAAAGAAAACACCTGCCCTGTTGGGCTGGAAATACTTCTTTTGGTATGTTGATAAAGTGAGACTTAGTTGTGTGTATGAGGCTGTTTCATCAAGTTAACAAGTTTGACAATTAATAATATGAATTAAAATGTCATTTGCCAAATGTTTAAACAACCTGTCTACAGATTATATCTGCAGATACAGTTCTGTGTACAACATACATGCATTGCAGTTTGGGTAATGTTTTGAGTTTTTAGTATCTTCAAAAGAAAACCAAAATCAATCAAGTAATTGGGATGTAGAAGGGGACGGATGGGAAAAGTCATCAGAAAACCTATCATAGAAAATAGCCTCTTAGTAGCAAATGGAGAGTCTTAACAAAAATCTTAACGACTAAACTAAAAACTAAAAGAAACCTTGCCAAAATGGTGTTTCCATGAAGGGCCTTTGCATGTACATGGAATGTGCCTTGATGCTAACACCTGGGGTATAGCTACCCCAGGGCAAATAAACACACACCACGCTGAACACACAGCTATGACAGTAAACACTGATACCTAGCTGATTGCAGTGCAGTATAATTACATTAGGACAGCTTTGCACTTTTGCTATAGAGAGAAAGATTAGCTACTCTCTCAAATTTGCATAATTATGAGCAAAGCCTGTTATAATTGCCTTAAGATATGCATTTCTTTATATACAAAGTCATTATCACCTAGCTGCCCTAGAAAGATCTAGGGGTTTCTAATAAAAGGCCTGAAGAACCAACTGTGTTTATTATTCACCATAAGAAATGTTCTTCGAGAAACCCTCTTCAATGAGCTTTTAAATAGTACACATTGAATCCCATATTCTAAACATTAGGGGTGGATCTATTATTTGCACAAGGGCTCAAAAATCATGATTTGTTCTCATAAATCTGGCTGTATGATGGAACATGACTGAGTCCAGTGCTGTCCCCTGCTGTAATGTTCAAACTTTTGGTGTTTGGGTTTTTGTTGCACTGGAGCACCTCAAGCAGCAGAGAAAGGTGAGGTCATTACCCAGCAGGATTACATGGCATTCGGGAATGGCAGAGAGATGCTGTGGAGACTCACAGAAAACACCCTCAGCTCCGGCCCAGCGCCAGAGCAGATCCCTGGGGATACAGAGTGGCCTTGCCGAGTGTCACAGCGGGACGCGGGTGCCCAGCAAACATCGCTGTGGGCAGCTGCTGCTCCAGGGCTCGGGAGGGGAGCTGGGGCCGGGGCCTGCTCTCCTCAGTGCCCGCGCCTGGACACCATCGCTGGATCACAGAGCTGCTGGGGCTGGGAGGCACGGTCACCTGCAGCAGTGGCACGGGAACGCGGCCAGGTGGGTTCGGAATGTCTTCAGACAGGGAGACGCCACGGGCAGCTCTTCCAGTGCTCTGCCACCCTCAATGAGAAGAAGTTGTCCCTCATGCTGTGGTGAAACTTGTGTTTCAGTTTATGGCCATTGCTCTTCGTCCTGCCGCTGGACACCACCGACGAGCGTGGCACACGCGGAGCTGGCAGGGTGCCCGGCGTCTCGCTGTGGAGGTGGATGGCGCACAGGTCAGTGCGTTCCGCCGAGCCCCCCGGGCTGTGCGGGGCCCGGGGCCGCCCCCCGCTCCGCCCGGGCCGTGAGGCGGCGCGGGCGCTATGCGCCATGCAGGTTCCCGGGCGCTGGCGCAGGCAGGTTCCCGGGCGGGCCCGCCGCGGTGTGCGGCGCTCAGCAGCCACACAAAAGAGCGGCTGCGGCTGTGGCTGCCCCGCTGCCCGGGACCGGCCCCGCCGCTGCACCGCGGTAAGGACCGGGGGCGCAGGGCGGGGATCTGACCGACCGACCGACCGGGGTCGTCGCGGGCACCGGCAGCTCCGTCAGGGGTGGGGCGGCAGCATCCCGCGGGTCCCCTCAGGGGAGCGGGGAGCCCCCCGGGCGCGCCCCCGCCCCGCGCCAGCACGGACGGTGCTCCCTTCGAATCGGGGCTGGGGGCTGCTCTCCCCGCGAGCGGCTGCCCCCGTCTCATCCCATTCTCATCTTCATCTTCATCCTCCTCCCCATCCCCATCCTCATCCTCATCCTCATCCTCATCCCCATCCCCTGGCAACCGAGCTGCCCGCAAGCGGACGGGGAGCCGGGCTGAAGGGGAGCCCCTGCGGCATGGCGGAGCGGCCGGCGCTGTCGCGATCGGCGGCGCGGGGCTCCGGCTCCGGGGGCTGTCGCACACCCGCTCGGCCCCTCTGTGCCCGGGGAGGCGCCGCCACCGCCCCCCGCCAGGCGAGGGAGAACCAGCGGCGATCCCCCGGGCCGGGCTGCGGCTCCGCTCTGCTCCTCCGAGGCTGGGCTGCGGCTCCGCTCGGCTCCCCCGGGACGGTGCGAGCTCCGAGCCCGGCCCGGCCGCCTCAGCCCCGCCGCTCCGGGACGGTGGCTCCGGATAACGCGGGGACCGGCCGTGCAGCATCCGCATCGTGTCAGCGTTTTGTGGGAGGGCGGGAGACTTAAGTCCGTTTGTCTTAATAAGAGTGAAAAGAAATGCGAGAGGAGCCCTCCTGTAATGCAGCACCGCTCGGAGTTTGTATTTGGTTCTGATTTCATGCCTCCACTGTAGCAAAGGGATCAGAGCCTCTGATCTGCTCTTTTCCCGTTCCCTTCACCGTGAGATCTGGAGTAAAAAGGGTGCTCAATTAAGAATACCTGATTTTTATTGGGTTAAAAAGCATGAGATATTATAGAATGGTCTGTTTGTCTCTTATTGAACAGTTTTTTGTATATGTGTGTGTGTCGTGCCTTGTATTGTCGTAACAAAAGAGATGGGGGTGGGGGAAAGGAAGGGAATACTGCATTTAGAGCTGCATCTTGGAAAGTCAAAGACTGCCTTATTTTGCCTCAACTAGCAGTCTGTGCTTTCAGATTTACGTACTTAGCATCCTCAGTGTCGTTTTGGTGGTTGTTGGTGAGGATGCTAGTGAGGACATACAAGAAAACAAATTTAAATAAAGACAGGAGATCATACAACGTGCATAGTACAGACATAATGTGCATTGCAGTGATGTTTAAGAAAAGTCTGAAATTTCTGTGACCAGTTTGAAAAAATGCAAGTAGTGTTTTCAGTTGCATTACCTGACCAAGGCCACCCTATAATCTCCCAGGAGGGGCTGGGAAATCTGTTTGCAGAAAAGGTATTTATGCCTATTATGCCTGTTACCCAAGAATCCCTCATTACTTGATGAGTAGAACAGAAAAAGAGAAACAACTGCTGTCATAGTTTTTTGTGGTTTTGTCTAAGCCACAGTGTTTCCAATACAACATAGTTTTAAAGGGGAGGAATTCTAGTTTAAGTCCTTATTGCCGCTTAAGATAAAATACAGTATGTGCAGGTTATGTGTTTGAGAAGCTAAAGACTGACATTTATTTTAAAGCATAAGATGGCAATTTATCATTATATTGTCACGGTTCTTGTCCATATGGGACAGACAAGAGGAAAGAGCTTTTCTTTCATATGTTGTTCTGCAAGAGCAGAACTGCTAAAGTCGAAGCCACTGTTCTTAGTCCACTTGGGGCTCATAGGATTCATGCTGCAGAACTGTCCTTATAAACCCTGATTGTCAGAGTGTCTAAATTCTCTGGTAGTTTAGCCCTTGTCTGCAGTTGGAAATATCTGAAGCTATTTTTAAAAATGCATCAGCAGCTACATTATTGCTCCCTCTTGATCCTCTGATAGTAAAGGAAAAGTGTTCTTGCAAAGGCCATAGATGCTCAGCTCTTTTGGTCAAAGTATTACAGTTCTAAGGAGAAATCTCAAAAAGCGTGTTTTGTGCAGTTACTTGATTAATTCCAGTTCAGGCTGGGGACTGGACATGAATTTAAACAAGCTAGGTCTTTAAAAAGTGACCTTTGCTCAAGGCTGTGAACACAAGAAATCACTTCAAGAAGCATGATTTTACCATCTCTCCAGCTGTTCTGATAAGAATATTTGTTAAGAAATAATTTGTGAAAATACCATGGTTTAAACATCTTCCAGTTAATATTTCTGTGCTGAGGGTGGAGAAATTAGAGAAAGTGACCTGTTCCAAGCTACCAGCCCACAGAGAGACATATGGAGGATTCTGTTTTTTTCAGAACAAATCTTGGTTGTATCCTTTGAACACAGAGTTTAGGTGCTTCTGCAGACTTTTTGCATCTGTTTTCCTTGTAATCTGTGTTTAAATAAACAAGGCAATTATTTCATGCTTTAAGCACTGCAATGGCAGAGGCCGAGGAGCAGCCCTGCCAAAAAGGCCCAGAGGTCCTGGTGAACAGCAAACTGGACATGAACCAGCCACATCCCCCGGCAACAGAGACAGCCAGGAGCATCCTGGTCTGTGTGAACAACAGTGCAGCACCAAGGGAAAGTATTATTCCCTTCTGCTCGGCTCCCAGTAGGTCACATTTATAACTCTATGTGCAGTTTTGGTCTCCCCAGTTCAAGATCCAGGGTTCTGCAAGGCCACTGAAGTGGTTGGGGCTGGAGGCCGAGCTCTGAGCAGAGCGTGGGGGAGTGGGCCTTGCTCAGCCTGCAAGAAAGGGAGGCTATGGGGGAACCTAACAGAAGCCTTCCAGTCCTTATAAAGAATTCCCAAGGGAACTGGAGCCAGAGTCAACAGTGGCATGTGCCAAAGAATGAGAGACAAAATGCATATGTTGAAACAAAGGTTCAGACTGGATACAAGCAAAATACTTTGGCCGACAAGGACAATCATACATGGAGACAGGTAGCCAAGAGGGGTTGTTTGGTCTCTGTTAAAGGTTTTAAAGACCAGACTGGATAATTCCCTCAGCAAACCGATCAGGGCTTACTGATGACCTTGGTTTGAGCAGAATGTTGGACAAGAGATCTCTGGCATTCTTAACAACCTGAAGCGTTTTCATCCTTTTTGTGCCTACCTGTACATGACAGGAAAAGCAGACGTTTCCAGAAGTCAGGTGTTTTAAGAAAGATTTAGAGTTTCTATTCTAGGACTAATCCATGCATTTCAGCAAAAATGGAATACAGTATCAGTATGATACATTAACCTCTATTACCTGTGAAACTGTTCATTACATTTATACAAACTAATACTTTACTATAAACCTCCCAAGGAAGAGATACTTGCTTGAAATAAACAAAAAGAAGTGTGTACTACCTGCAAGCAAGAGCTTTTACTAGGAGTTATCTTTTGGCGCTACTGTGAGGCAATTAAAGCCTTGCAACATTTGTGCAAGAGATGTAATAGTAGTTGTTACATCTACAGAAAATAAAGCACCAATGCAGTCACATGAGCTTCACAAGTTAAGAAGAAGAACTGAAAGCAGAGTCAGAATGCACTGGTTTTTAGACAATCAAAAAACTTGCAGTCACTGAGTCAAATGCTCATTATAAGTACTTGCAAATGCTTTTAGTCTACTGGTAAGAGTATTACATGTATGATTTTTTTTCCCTGAGGACTCATGAGAGCTGCATGAAAAGGAGCTCAAGACAGCACCATGTGATTGGTGAAGTGTATATTGCTTCAGGCTTTTGCTGTCTGCAGGAGCTGAACATGCACCACTTAAGCTTTGTCATGGCATCCATGAGAAGAGGACTTCCATTCAAATTCTCAGTTTTGTCTGAATTTAGGTCTTATCTTGGCTAACAGTACTGTATTTTGGAAGGAAGGCCTTGCACAACTGGTAAAAAACATATGGCTTGAACAATTTGTTTTTGATGCTGGTAGATAAATGCACTGTCACTTGAGTATATGACATGCCTTTCCTTTTTTGTTGCAGTACTTACTGTGTTCATTCACATGCTGCAGCAGAGGAAGGTGATTTGAACTTCAAGAGGAGTAAGTTAGAGCTGAGCAAAGACTGGTATGGAGAACTCTGGGATTAATAGGTGCTTCCACCTAAGATAAAGAGGAAGAATTAGAAGCCCTGTAGGTAGGGATGACAAGGAAAAAGTGTCATTGTTCTCACATAATAAGGTTATGTGAAATACTGCTGGAGATGCATGCTCTGAAGTATACTCATGCATGAAGGGACCATTTTCTTTCGAAACAGAAGAAAATGAAGAGGAAAGGAAAGTTGGCAAAAAGGTATACAAAATATGTCAATTATAACCAATGTGAGATTTGCAGTCTAGATAAGGATTTTCAAATAGTAAGTACTTCTGCAATGCAGACACTCACTGATACCAACCCAGGCTTCCAGTGGGAGCTGCATCAGGAGTATCTTGGGATAATTGTCTGGTTTGAATTACTACGATGAAGCTTCCTCCAAAAAATAGCCCTCCTAGTTACAGGCTTGATAATGAAGATTCAGCCATATAGAAATTTGTTATTGATTTATTACTTAAAAGGTAGATTGAATATTTCCGTTATATTAATTGAATGGAGTTTTTGATGTTTGTTTTGTGCATTGACATTAGGAATATTTGTGAGCCTATCACCAATTTGCATTATTTCCAGATTGCTGTCATTCCCTTTACTTTCTCAGAGACCGTCTTCACAGATGCACTTTTCAGCTACAACCTTTGCATAAGTTCCTCTTCCCAAGTCAGTTCTACAGTAACCCCGATCATTTTTTCAGGAGTGAAATCCTTTCTATTTCTGAAATATTCTCCAAGAGAGACCTGACCTTGCAAGTTTTTCTTGTGTATGTATTCTACCTCTGTGTTAAGGGCTCACAGGATCTGATCCTTGAAGATTTAGTGTAAGATTTATTTTATTTATTAATTTAAAGACGATTAAATGTAAGACAGAAGGATTTAGAAGTCTTTCACCTGAGTACAGAGGTTAGATTTAGCTAAGAATTCATAATGTGGTCATAGGAGGCACATTTACTTCTTTCTATCTTAAATGTACAAAACCAGCAGCAAACGGCTCCCATCCCAAATAATAGTTCTGTAACACTGGCCATGAGTGTTCTGGTGAGGGTGCAGGCCTAGATTTGATCACTGGAGCCCAAAATGCCAAGGGATGTTGTGTAACACGGGAATGTGTGGTGGGAAGCACCACGTTCCCCAAGTTCTGTAGGGACAGCACTGATCTAAGCAGGACTGTAAGAACCTCCCAGAAGTAGTAGCTGTGTTTGGCACTCACTATTCAGGTTCAGTGAAGTACCTGATCTTTATGTGAAGAATAATAAAGAAAATAATATTCCCACAATGCCATCCACATCTTTACTGCCTTCATCCACTACCCAGAAACAAAGGTGCTTGGGTGGACTCTCTGTCACCCAGTGTGCCCTTCAAGATCGGAGGATCAGAAGTGTTAGTTAACTTTGCCTTTTCCTGCTCCAGCAGCATGGTAAAATACGCCTGAGTTAGTGGATGAACTGAAGAGAATGAGAGTTGCACAGGCCAGATTCTGTTCTAGAATGACATAGGATTTTAATTTTTTTTATCCCTGTTGCCAAGAGTGAAACAGTATCACTAAATTGATGTTGCTTTCAAGAATCAATCATACGAGCTACCACAAAAAATTATTTCAGTGCAAGGGCAAGTGCACCCTTTTGGTTTAGTCAAATCTTAAAATAGGTCTCAAAATTCATACTCTGAAAGCTGAGAGATGCCTTTTCAACACATCGGGGGGAGTGTATGGAGATGGAATTGCTTGTTTCTCATGCAGAAGGAAGATTGCTTCAGAGCTGCTGCTCTCCTCAAATCCATACCAAATCTCTCTCCTGGGAATGAAATCTTGCATTAAACACTGTCACTAAACATATCCTTTTTTTTTTTTTTTTTTTTTCTTCTAATCTGCAGCTTTTGTGTCTGGTAAGGATGGCCATTCTGACTGGTACCTGGTTTCACAGAGTTGCTGTGCTATCTTGAGTTTCAAAGACCACTGCAGCTACTAATAGATGAATAATCATGAAGGCAGTTACACAAAGAACAGAAATATTCCTGCTCTTATAAAATGATCCAGTATAGGAAAGAAGCAGAATTGCATGGTTCCAAATTCTTACTATGCAGCATAGCACGTTGTTGCCATGCTACCAGATTGCTTGCCTTGATATTTAAATTTGCCCTTAGATTTGTATTTTTAAAAAATGAACTGTTAACAGTACGTTAAAATATAAAATAACCTGACAAGACATAAGCCTCATCACCAATTTGTTCATGGTCTTTTGGTCTCTACATGTTTTAATTTTCTTTCCGAAAATAAACACCACCATCACAACAAATCTAAGATATGCATGAACCAATGAAATATGGAAAGGTTCTGTTTGGAAGTGCAATAAAGGTTTATGTCAAAGGAGGAATATTGATTATAGTTTCCATGCTTGAAAAAATGTGCATCTTGCCTGCCTTACTAAGTGCCTCTGGCCATCTTTTGTCCTCTCCAATTTAACACGACAAAAGAAAATCAGAGTATGATGATATTTTCTTGTTATTGATGTATTGTGGAGGAAAAAGGAACATAATTTCTATATATGTGTGTGTGCAGATATATATAAAATGTCCTTTAGGCACAAAATCTTATGCCTAAAGACAAGGGACTGGAAGACAACTCTTGATTAGAGATAAGGCAGCTTTAAAAAGAAACTTATCCCTGTGATATTCTTAGCCAGTCAATCAGTGTGGCTTTAATTATGTAGAAGTATTTGACATGTTATGGCCCAGGAGATAAGAGCTGTTGCATACTAGATGAGTGAAAGGGAAGGAATTCTCTTGGTGACTAGAAATGCCATGCTCATTTTATATGAGAGACATAAAATGAGCACAGGAAGGGAACGCTTCCTAGTAAATAGTGTTGTATTGCTGATTCCAGGATTATGAAGGCTGTTGGTAGCAGAATTTTTCATTTCTGGTTAATGACTACCTGCTTTATTGATGGGAGAGTTGCCATGAAAATATCTGTGTATTATCAGGAATGTGCCTTTAAGTCAGTTGTGTTGGTGGGATTTTTTTTGTTTGCTTGGTTTTTGGTTTTTGGTTTGGTTGATTGGCTTTTTTTTTTTTTAATAATTAAGGGGTTATCATTATATTTTCAGCAATAGGTGGAAGTCTCACTTTTCACCAAGTAAAAGGTATCTGTTGTGATACTGGTTGTTTTCAGTGCTTGGAAAGAGACTGCCTTAAAATTTTTCCACATCTATTCCACACCTGTCTGCAGTGATAATAAATTATCTGTCCAGCATGTGTTTAGTTTGGTATTTGTCCTCCATTTATTATTCAATTTGTGTGCGTTATAACTGACCCACCAACTAACAGATAATGATTTGGGGGAGAAATGGAAGGGAATTATATATTACAGCACTACTATACCTTTGCAACAGTATTATTTTCCTTCCTGTGCATATATCTATATTTGTTTTAAAAGTTTTTAGTCACAATTCCATAAAATACCTGTTTTATTCTTGAGCCAGCATTGGTTTAGCTTAGATTTGTTAAGGTTTTTTAGTGTTGGGACTCCTATGATATTTCATGGTTTAGTTTAGGCTCCAGCTGTTGGTGTGTGAGAATCACAGCTTTGAGCTTATACTCAGACAGGCTCCAGGAATGAAGAAACTGTGAGTGTGTACTTTAAATATTTGTGGACTATATAATACCTTTAATTCTGGAGTTTTTGTGATTTGCAATGCTACAGCAATTGTAGTAGAAACAAGTTCCTTAATATTAACCAGCATCTGTTTGAATGAACTAATCTCAAGTTACCAGTTTTCTTTCTGGTATTTAACATGGTTATGGCTACTCACGATAAATACAAACAAGCCAAATGTCATCCAGAGTTTCTGAACCAGCTGTTTTATCAGTGAACAGTCCATGGTGTTACATACTTTCCTCTGTTCAATGATATTCCTGTTTAAAGTAGTAACTAAGCAATGTAGTAACCTGCTATAGTACTGGTAAATCCCACTGGAAGGCTGGTGGCAGTCCTTGCCCCTCCAGCCTCAGAGGCTCAGCAGGATGGTTCCTGTGCTCAAGCTGTGTACCAGGCTCCTTGTCACAGATCGTCCTGAGGGATCCTCACTCCTTGTAAGGACAAGAAATGGGGGAAACTCAAACAGAAATTCCTAAATAGTAAAGTTTGAAGTTTACCGTGCATGTGGAACTTAACCAAACATCATAGTAGCATCCTGAATGAAATGCAGGTGATTGGGAAAAAAAGATGAAAGTATAGTAGTGGAGTCTAGGCCTAGTCCTTGTGTCTGGGACTCCTTGGTGAAAGGCATTTAGAAGACAGCAGTGGACTGTTTTTGCTCAAAAGACTGACCTGTCTAAATAGACTTCACAGTTTGGTATCTTCTGTTTAAATTCATCTGAAAGAGGAAAAGAATAATGTCAAAAAGTGGCACCAGGCCAATATAGCCTCATATTATAGTAGCAAAAGATTGTGAAACATTGGATTTAATCGATAACACGCAGACCAAACATTTACTGAAAACCTGAATTATAACTTAAATGTACTTGACTGGAAAATCTTAATTTGGTTCTGCTATTTAGTTGAATTTTGCTGCTAACCTTCTTGCTGGGTTAAACCATAGAGATAAAAATAATTACCTTCGTAGATTAACATATTAAGTATTTTCCCTCTGTAAATATGAATAGCATGTGGATAAAAAGTTCTCTGCTCTGGAGACTATAAAGGGATGGCTTTGCAGTTATTACATGATTTTCATTGTTGTTTTCTTTACCAGTACTGTGTCACTGGGAGTGGGAGTAGGGGTGTGCTTGATTTTTAAACAAACTCCCCAAAGACTGCTTTATTAATTTTTCAGCTGTAGACTTATAGATTTTTAAGCTCTTTGTGGCAGGAATGTCTGCAGAATACTTAACATGATAAAATCTCGGTTATGGACACATAATTTAGGATTTATTTGCCCCCAGTTGAAAGTTGTTGCTATAGCAAACACAAGATGAAGAATTAAAAAGAAAGGAATATATAATGGGACAGTTCAGGGTTTGCATCTGGTAAAGGGGCTGATATCAGGAGGCACAGCAGTTGGTTATACCCTTACAATGCTAGGCTATATAGGATGGTACCAAGTTGGATCCTGCAGGGAAGCCTTCTAAGAGCCAGTCACTCCATTGGGAGAGCCCAGGAGAGGTGCACACATTGTTAAGTAGTTGTTGTTTTACAGTGTGGGCAATTTCTATTTTTGAGGGACTGTGACATATCTTTAAGTGGCTGGAAGTTGACCTTTGATTTGAACTGGGTGCAGCTCAAGCATCTTTCAGGACTTCAGTGTTGCTCTGAGCTGCAGCTTTCCCTGGAGTGCTCCTGTCCCCAGAAATGTCCCACAGCCCCAGCAGGACTATGGCTGCCTGTTGCTGCAGCACAGGAACTTCTGGTTGCCACCAGGACACTGCCATGGGGCGGTTGTTCAGTGAATTCAGTTGTTATTGATAATAATTAAGCTTAGAAAGGTGAAACAGAGTTGACCTAATGATAGAAAAATAGAAATTGTTCCAGTGTTAGAAAAATTAGTCTGCATTTGACTTTCCCAATGAGCACAACGGTTCTATAATTAGTAATTTCTAAGGACCATATTCTGCCAGCCATAATACTTTGTCATGTATCTATGTATTTATGCAACTGTAGGCATTACTTACGTTAAACCAGATATTAAAATTTATATACCTATTGCCTTGAGCATCAGTTGAAGGCAAACCAGTCTATTTATGAACAATGAAATTACTGAATAAATCAGCAAGACTTGTACTGCCATTTACATTCTTGCCTCAGTAACTACTTACTGCATGTTTAGTGATGAGAGATGCAGGGTTCTGAATTAGAAAATTCATGGATAACTGCAAAATAGACTGACCCACAGTGTACCAATGTGATGCCTCAGTGATTTTTCAACTGTTTCATCTTTAAAAGAAAAATGCTAACTCTTGAAAGTCTTAGCCAAGTGCATAGGTACATTTACTGAGAAGCTAAGAAATGCATGCTTATTTAAATACATTATGCAAAACTTTCTCTTACAGCAAATGAAATAAAATGCTGGGAAAGTTCTTGTTTTCACACTTGGTTTTTATATATCTATTTCTAAAGATATGAGAATGTTAGGGAATATTATTTCGTTAATATTCCCCATGTCCTTTGTTAGGCAATGTGTCAGGTATGGAGCATGAGGCTTCTTGTGTGTGGGTGTCTTCCATACTGCTGCCCAGCTATAACCTTGGGGTACAGCAACCTTGCACTGCAGGATTAGTGCCTTTTCTCCAGCACATCTGCTCCACAGAGTTTTTTTTCTGTGTAATGCCATTATTTCACATGCTGCTGTTAAGCCAGCTGCAGTCAAAACCTAATCTCTTGTTTAGGCCAACTGTAGATCTAATTAACCCTGCTGACACTGCATCTTGTTCAATCACAGAGTACACTTCCTCCAAGAGAATGGCTGAAGCTGTATTAACACTTTGTAGAATATTGTCTAACCGTGAGTTTTCAGTGTTCTCCCTGTTCCCTGCTGCGCTGTTGCCTGCTTGGCCTGTCAGTCACTGATAAGGAAAGTCTTTGTACCTGTGTGTGAAGAAAAGGAATAAAAAAATCAGTCCCAAGTGCATGCTAAACTCTGCACATAGTTGGGATTTTGACAGGCCACTAGAACTCTCAACGTTCCCATCTCTGGCAGAGCACAGGATGGCAGAGAAGACAAAGAAGAGATAGCCAGCTATCATCTCCTGTGCTTTCATGAAGTTAATGAGCATGGAGGAGTGACATGCACACAGTTCAAGATTATTTAAGAGGCTAAAAAGATATAAATAGAGTGGTATGAGCTGCCAAAGGCTCATGCCAATCTCTTCTGTCATTTCTGCTGGAATGTTTCTGTTTGCTCTTGTTTTCATAATGACCATATTTCAGCTTTATCAGACACCTGTAGAGAGTAGGATCTACTGTCTCATTTAAAACAGGAAGTTGCTCTTCCCTGTAATGACTTGGCAAAAGTGAGGTGAACATTCAGTTATCACCGTGAAGGTCCAAAGGAAAATGAATGGTTCCTAAGAACTTCAGCAGGCTGATATGTAAGGGAAACCACACTCAGAAGTGATTAATTTATGAGGTATCATCTCCCAGCATCAGGCTTAAATCCTACAGATTCTGTTGCAGTTACAGAAATCACCTAAATCAAGATGCTTTTTTTCCAAAGATGATCAGAGACTTTAAGAAATATTCAGTCCCTTGATTTTGTCACCAGACCTACTCAGGACAGGGAATAAACTTAAGGGGAGAACAAAGGGATTGCTTGGTTCCCCTGCTTTGTCTGATGGAGCTCAGTTCTTCAGTTTTCAACAACTTCTCCAACTAGACAAGATCCACACGCCTCTTTTCTCCTTTACAAGCCATTAGGATCTAATGGGATAAGACTTGTGCATCAGAGCCTAGACAGCTAATGATGCCTCACTTCCTACCTATAAGTGGAGCAATTTAAACAACACAGTTAATACCTACAGCACAGAGAAGTCTGTTAAATCAAGAATTTCACTTGAATTTTGCCTGCAGATTTCTTGAAGAGGTCTTTTCCACCTTTAATGAAAAACTTTTTCAAACTAGAGAGTAGACAGTTGAGATAGCCAAAGTCACATTTTTTCAAAGAGTCTTTAACTGCAGGCTAATTGCATATTCTATTTCATCCAAGATGAATGTTGTTTGTACTCTATGTAGCATCAGAAAAGAAATGGAACTTTGAAATCTTCTATTTAGGCAATGAAGATATTGAGGGGAAAAAGAAGGAAAAAAAAATCAGCTCAGTTCTCCAAAATAAAAGAGCACTGTCTTTGGTATTGCAATTTCACAGATAGAAATCTGCATAGACTAGGCTGTTTATCTGCTCAAAGCTCTTTACATAACTGGCACTTTGTCATCTTCTGTCTATAAATTATAGGCAGTCATTGCTGGAGTGTCTGAGTAACCAAGCATAGGGTTTGCTGCTTTGCATATAAATGGCACTACAGTCCTGGATCTATGTGAACATAAATATGGACATGAAGGCATTCTTGCTCTTCACCTCCGTACCAGAAACCCCCCACCCTTAATGCCATACATCTGTGGATGCTGCTATAAATATGGAGCACATAACCTCTTTGGTTCCTTTAAAATGGAATGATGGAAATTGATTTGGGAGAAAGATGTGACTGCATAAATCACATCAAACCAAATACAGATTGTTACATGAAATGGGCAAATTATGTAGCAAATTTTATGTCAAGTGTTTTTCACTGACTTGGTGAAGAGAAGACTTTCTTCAAATGTTATTCTTTGCATTGATAATACAATAGTAGAGACCATTTGCATCTCAGAAAACTCAGTCTGGATCAACCCAATTTACATCTTTCCTAGCGTGACATTACAGTAACATCTGGAAATAGATCCTTAAATAGTACAGGAAATGGGCTTTATCTAAATATTCACCTTAGTAATTAACTCTTCCTGATAGAGTTATAAAATCCTAGTCTTTCAATAGACAGAGCAACTGGAAGATTTAAACATCTGTGTAAGTGCTTGGTACTTTTTTGGGAAGCAAAAGATCTGTCTGTACAACCAAAAAACCAAGCTGCAGAGAACCAGACTTCAAAGGAACTACAAAATTCTAAATGTAAAACTGAGGATAAACAATGATATCATTACTTAAATTATACTGGTTACTGTGGATGATCCATCCATAGCTGATTGCTTCTTTTTAATGGCATTAAATAATTTGCATTGCAAATTGTGGGATGGTAGGCTATTTTTTTTCAACCAAATCAGGTCAATTCCACTCAGGTCCTCTTTAACCAACAATCCAATTGTGAAGAGCATTTGGGCTACCCTGGTTTTTATCTTTTGTTTGCTTAAATTATTTTCCGTTGAGCATAAAGGACAGATATTTTTGTAAGTTCACTGTTGGGTTTCACAGATGTAGGTTTAAGGAGATTATTTATGCTTTAGGATTTAACATCTACCAACATGCTGTTCATTTGCCTGATATCACGGAAGGCTAGTTCTTTCATTTGCAATTTATAAATCCTCATCTTCAGACTTTGGTTTTCAGATAGCTGGATGTTTGAAATATCCAGCAGTTATTAGTTTAATGCATTTTATCTCAGATGAACTAACAGTGTTTATTCAACCAACATGATATATGGTAGGTCCAGGGTTTTGTTTTGTTTTGAAATTTAAATAGAATAGGTAATGCTAACCTGGTAGGTTGTTGAGGAGTCACCTTGAGAGTCCTCCCTTAGTTTTATGCATGTTTGATGAAGAATGCCATCCTTTATTGATAAATTTTGTGATTAACTTCATAAAAGAACAACAGCAGAAGCTCAAAAGCCCATATTTAATGTTTTTTCCTTCTAAAAACCTTGCATCTGGAATAAAGAAGTCAAACTTGTGCTCTGTGTGCCTTGTAAGACCCTAGGTCTTTGCAAAGGTGGTAAACAAAGATGAGTCTCATGTCAGGTTTGTCTCATGATGCCTCAGACAAATGCCTGTGAATGTGTCTGCTGCAGCTCATATAGAGTCTTACACTCCATGCAGACCAACTATTCATATTCCTGCAGGAATAGTTGCATACACTATATTTGATAAATAAATGCTTTATTCCCTGTAGAAGTCTAGATCTTGAGATTGTACCAGTTTCCAATCCCATCATATCAGGGACAGAACTGCCAGGTCCAGGGAGAACGGGAGCTCTCGGACATTTGCTGTGCAATAAATGATAACCTGCTCATAAAGCAGGATGCTTGAAACATTAAAATGTGAGAACAGAAGGTGGCATCAAAATGAGAGCCTTGCTCAAAATGACTGAGTTAGCTAAATCTCTATGCTGCTTTCCAATATGTTGCCTATTCTTTTATAATTAAAGCTTGAAATTATTTTTTATATGGTGCAGTGATTGACTTCAGAATGAGGAATTAAAAAACCCCTATGAGAGAAAGCTTCATAATAATTAATATTATTATGCTAAAAATTTGAAAATAACCGTGTTTCTTTCTCAGGGGTTTTCATCCTGTTTTTGGCAAGCATTTTCCTATGCTGTGTTTCTGGTGCTATGAGATTGCTGATAGGCTCGCAACTGAAGCAGTTTGTGTTCAAATGACCAAATGCCTTGATCTGATAATTCTGAGCTGGGATGCTGTGAGCTTTCAAAATACAGTCTGGCATTTTACAGGAGGCTGCAGGCCACACTATAGTCTTATCAAGAGCTCATCCTGTATTCAGTTTTATTTGGACTGTGAAAAACCAACAGAGGACGAATTTCCCTATTGAAGTTTTATTATGTTTTCAGAGCTACTAAATAAAAAATGTATATCCTGTTATTTTGTAATACAATGCATCTTAAGCATGTTTTGGTACTACCAAGTACCACCAGATTATTAGTATTTTATGGAACTGTCTTCCATCATTTAAAAATTAATACTTTGTCTTCTCTGATATTCAAAGGCTAGAAAAATTGCAGATAAACCAGAAAGAAAACTATGGAAGAGACAAACAGTTGTGTATCAATTCTGCACCTGTGCAAAGGTCATTTTCATGCACTAGAAAGCAGAAAAGCCCTGCAAGATGAAGCCTGCAGCATGTAAGGAATGTTGAAACAGGAAAGGCCAGAGGCAGAACCTCTGGATCCATCTGCTGTCCTCATGCGTGTAATGGGAAGCTTGAGCAGATAATGCAGAGCAACTGGGGAAAAAAATCACTTCACTTCCAGAACTGGCAAATTTCCCCATTACACAACACATGTACAGTGCTATACCCTGACAACATAATCTGACCTTGAAAAAGTCAAAGTGTGCTTCACAAACCTCCAGAAAGTATTCTTTACATGGAAAGGTTCTTGATGTTTTGCGTTTGTAAGAATTCATTATTCCATGCAATGTCTGTGTTTAATTTTTTATATCTCAGTGGTGTTTATTACAATTGCTGATACAGATTTCTACTGTTTTCATATAGTTGCAGCTGATCCTGACTAGATTTATTCTTGTTTTGTTTCATACTAAAGCTTTCAACGAGATCTCTTCATGAGGCATCTTGTACTACACACAGAAGTACCCCAGGGCATTGTATAAATTAATATTCCATCCATGAATGTAGCTAGTAGTTAATTTATCATTTGGCAGTGAGAAACAAGAGACTGGATTACTGATTAATTGTAATGAAGCTGAACAGGATGCTCACGTGTATGCCGAAACAGACTGTTATTGTACTAGTGACAGCCTTTGCAATAGGCAACCTTTTTTAGTAGTGTTAAGTCTAGCAGTTTAAGAAATAAATAAGAACAGTGGTAAATAGTACCAGTATTTTTAGTTTAGCTAATTAAAATTTTATGACTGGCATAGAGGATTTGGGTTTATGGCTTCTTCAGATTTGGCATGGGAAATAAGAGAATTCTCAGGAGTTGACTTCTGCTATAACCTGTCGTATCTTATTATGCTGTTTCCAACTCTGTCTGATTTAAAACAGAACAGACTTATAATTTATTCTTCACTAAAAAAGGAGAAAAGAGGGCCCAGTAACTGCAGCCAGGAAGTGCATCTGAAATAATACCATGATACTGTGAGGGGCTGTTAGGAGCAATTGCATCCAATGATCATCCTAAGAATAATTTGTCTTTTCTGCTAGGAAGAAACTTCAGAAAAATACCATAAGGAAATATTCATAGATTTCAATAATTACCTGATATGTAGTTATTAAATGCGGTCTAGATAAACATAAGAATGTGCCCTCTTAAGCACACAGACAAAAAATGAATGAGAGAATCTCTTCTATTGGAAAGCATGTGTGTGTGTTCCACAGAAAGAGATGCTCTTTAGCCTTTTCAGCTAGGCTTCAAACATCGCTGCCCCAGGAATATCTCCAGTTACATTTGTGAAAACATGGATGCTCTTCATTAAAACTCTTTTTAGGTGTTAAGATTTTATTTTAAACTAATCATAATTTAAAAATAAAAATAGAAGACTTTCCTTCCTAATGAATTCTTGTGCTGTGTCCCAGGGCCATATATAGCTAATGTAAATGTGTCATCCTTAATTGATGTCTGCAGCAAAGATATACAGTTGTGTGAAGGACAGCTGGCTTAGGATTGTCTCTTAGTTTTGATCATGCATGGACATGGCCAGTAGTTAATTCTGTAAAAATTCTGTAAACCTCTGTCAGACATTGTGGATCTAATAAGGATGATGGCAGAAAAAACTGTCAGTCTTTTAATCCAGTTCCACTGCCACCATCTTTAGCCAAGACTATTCTTAAGTTTTCTATCTCTGAGAAATGTGATGAAGAATAGTGATAAAAACGGTATATCAAATGATTTATGAATTCAGTGATTTAGGAGTACTAAACAATAACCCTGTCCAGGTGATCAGTGCTTGTGAAAGGAGGCAGCTCTGGGCATGCCCCATGTAGTCTCAGAAGGGATAAAATGCCACAGTTGATTCACAAAGCACTGTGCAAATTTGGCTTGTGTTTTGTCATTGTTCCACCCGTTAGGATTTACTGTGTGGATCAGTGGATTCAGACAAGGTAAATCTGCAGCATTTAGTATTGTTACTGAGAAGCACCTTTGCATTTAAATGGAAAGAGTCCTTTAATGCTTCTCAGAGAGGCAAGAGGAGACTGGACTCTCCTGCATGATTTTGCATCTCCCTTTAAATAAACAGATCATGTATCTTTGGAACAGGAACATTTTCCATGAAGGATTGACCATATGTGTCTTCCTGCTCTTCTGACTAGCTTTAATTTACTGTAGTTTCATAGAAGACTCTATTAATTACAGATTTCCTTAATGTAGACTTTGATTTTATAATAGGGATAGGCGTTAGATACCTGCAGTGTGTGCTCCTACTTCGGAACAATTTTTTTCATTTGATTTGCACATTGGTACTTTGTACTGCTGGTTTTTTGTGTCCTATAATTTTCTAGTCAGTCATTCTCCTATATTAGCTTCCTAATTCCACAAAAAAAGCATTCATTCCTTAATTGATCTGTTGCAAATAGATTTTAAAGACATAGCCACCTGTGTTTCTTGTTCCTGATACACTGCTTTATAGATATGCTCAATTTCTGCCTGTCTTTACTCAATTGCTCTAAGCCTCCTTCCTTAACTTCACCCAGACCTCGGCACTCCTGACAGGTGTAAAATACAGCAGTCATGTTGAGAAGAGTCTTTACTGGGTTATTCACCTAATTCCTCTGCATCATGTCATCATTTTAGTGCTAAAGAATTTTGAGGAAAAGGCTTAAATTCACCTAAGCTTAAAAGAAAGGTGAAAATGTACAGAAAAACAAATCTCAGATCAGGTTTGTCCTGAACAAACAAAATATGCTGCCTTGGGGCTGCAGGAGTGCAGTTGTAGTCTATCAGTCTGGCTGAAATTGGAAATAGCATTCTCATTTGTCATGCACTATAATCAAATTGGATGCAGATTTGCAGACCTGGACAACAATGATTGGATGTCACTGGCTATTTTTACACTACATAGAGTGTAAACAGCAGTGGTTTGGGGTAAAATGTAGTGGATTTTTGCCAGTGTTTCCTTTATTATCTGTAACTAGTGTCATGCAGTGATTTTCTATGCTGAGCAGCTGCTGGTTTATTTTCTTCTAACTGCTTACCATACCTGTGTTTCTGGATGCAAAGAAAATCTGTCTCAAGATGGCAACTAACAATTCAAGAATAGAAAATATTGGTTTAGATAGTTTGAGACCTACCTAGGTGCTAATCATCAGCCCTTTGAGCAATTTTAGAGCCTTCAGGTTTCACTACTCATGTAATAAAGGTGACACTATTGATACAATTAAGGGCTTTTTTTGTTACTGAAGCACTAGCATTCATTTTTAATAAGGTGCTCTAGTCCTTTTGTGCAGAGCTGTGGACTGTTTGTTCCCCAGGCTCCTGCTTCACAGTTTGTGGTGATGTATTTGGGCTGCAGCTGGAGCCAAATAGGAAAATGAAAATAAATAAGTATAGATGGCTTGTCGCTATGGTTTGAAGCTGAACTGATGAAACTGAATTATCTTTGTCTAGCTTTTTAAAATTTGCAGTGACCACAGTACTGTGTATCAGAGGCAAATCAGAATGCTTTGGAAGGGATTTTGAGAGACATCTCATCATAATTGTAATAGGCTAAAAAGAACTGATGGTATATGAGAATTATAGGGATTTGAGATTCTCCAGTTTAATATCTGTTCTTCCACCTAATGTACACAGACATCATTTACTTACTAATGTTTTCATGATATATAGGAAGGTTTATTTCTTAGATCCCTCTGTGTCCATACCCATCCCTTTCTCTTGAACTACACTTTGAATCCATACCCCCAGCATCACTGATGATATAATTGACTTCTGGAAAATATTAAGAGAACTAATTAATTTATCTTAAAATTTAATCCAAGATCAATTATATGTCGACTTCAAGTATCCTTTTCTGTATAGCTTTGTGTGTGTTTTCAGCAATTCTGTTCTAATGATAAAGGAATAGATGGATGAATTGCCCCAGGAAAAATGAATCAGGAGATCTCTGGTACAGACAAGGCTTTGTCCACTAGCCTGGTGCACTAACTCTAGGGAGGTGGAATCCATGATTTTGAAAGAAAAATACTAAGGTGAAAGTAGAATAAAGCTGGCAGTAATTGTTACTAGCTAGCTGAATGTGATGCCTAAAGGGTTAGAAGAATACTGTATGTTCCAGCTATGTCACTTTTTACTTCAAAGCATTTTGATTCTAAAATTAGAAATGTTCAAGTAAGAAAAGAGTTAATGGCAAAGTACATCCTCCCTCAAATGTTTTTATGCTACTGGTATTTTAAAAAGTCTTCCTAGCTAATATAATAGTTACGTTATTATAAAAGCATGATATTCTCGACAGCCTCCAGAGATTGTCATAATGTTTTTTTTGTAGTGGGAAAATAGCAGCTCTGTTGAGGAAATGCAACTCACTGCTAGATGTGTTCTCCAGCAGTGTAACAAATATTCAAGTGTACTAATCAGAGAAAGTAAGGGATTGATCAGGATTTATGTACAGATAAAAATTTACATTAATTTACCATTTAAAATGGACTAAGTCAAACCACACGTTGATTTTCCTAACAATAGGCAAAATACCTATTAGATGTTAGAAAAAAGATTATTATCACCAGCATATAATCTTGTAGACAGTGTTTACTAGGGTGTACAAAGTCTAATATAGTAAAGTCCATTTTTGTCTCTTTTGTTCCTCTTTTGTCGCTTTTGTTCCTTACTTGGCAACACAGTGTTTTATGGCTGAGTCCCTGCTGAAATGTATCTCAAAATAATTGCAGTGAATTTTTTTTTAAAAGCAAAATAACTAGGAACTGTAATTCATAAGGTCTTAAAACTATACTTTGTTTTTGTGCTCCATCTTTCAACTTCAGTGGAGTAACTTATCAGAATGAAATGCCTGCTCTTTCTGTAGAATAACTAAGCAATGAGTTGTCTCTTCCTGAAGCCCTCTGCTCCCCAAATTAATCATGATAATAAACACATAATTTATTATCCATAATCAACTTGAGCTATATTTGCACATGTATGAGTTCCAGGTTACTCAAGACAGCTGTATAACCTCTGAAGGTGTTGGATGTTTTTTAAAGAACAAGTACCACATCCTCATTATTGTTATTATCCAGTAGGCACAGGTTTTTGAGTCTTTTTGAGGAGTGTGTCCTTTGTGCATTGTCTCAGCATGGCAGCATCTGTTTGCCCACTAATAATCTCCTGTTTGTAGGGGCATTAGTCCTCTGTTTTTGTGGTTCCTTTGTAACTTCATGCCTCAACATGAGGACAGACAGTTCTGCCAAAACAGAGTATGGCACAGGCCCTTCTTATTCCAAAAAAGAAGTTACTTCCTTCTTGACCTTTAAAATACATACTTGCTAAAGCTTTCCTTGACTGAAATGTGTGGGGCTGTTCCTCAGATCAGACTTGCCAGGAAGCCTGAAGTATTTCTGTAAATGCCTGCGTTGGAATGCTGCTTATTTATTCAGAGTGCATACATGGGTTTGTGGGTTAGCCTGGGAAGATTGCTGCAGTGTGGTGCAGTGGTACAGCAGCTCACTGCCACCTCTTGGCATTAATCCCAAGGGTTGGCTCTTATCACAGCCAAGTTTTGCAGTACTTTTAAGCCCTACTGTGTGAAAGGCTAGAGAAAATTAACTGATCTCTAACTGTAGATTTCAAGGACATTACAATAAAATAATGTAGTAATATAAAAATGTACAGTGAAGTATAAATGGCAGCTTGTATAATTCCTATTGTACAAGAAATGCATCTCAATAAGCAGACAGAATGTGTTTGGAATACTATGGAACCAAGTTATCACAACAAGATCAATTAGAGGTTATTGAACTCAGAAGCCTATTTAAATTACTTTAGTACTATCTTGAGTACAGCTTCTAGGAAATGTGCTTTATTAGCTGTAACTTTCTTTCACAGACTTCTAATAACTGAACAGATAATTTACTGTGTTATAAAAAACTGCATATCTTAAAGCAAAATAATTAAATAGAATATTAACTGTTGAAAAAATTCCATTTTTAACACAGCACTAGAAATTCTTCCATGTCTAACCCGAGCCACTTCTTCTTAAATTTTTAGAAGACTTTAATTTCTTATTTTCTTATGCTTAAAAACTCTCTATTTGCATGACTGTGGCAGCAATTGTAGAAGAACAGGAGGGAGACCAATATTTCAAAACTTGCAGATTGAAATAACAGGCTTACTGAAATATAAAGAACTTTCCTTTCCTTGCTTGCTGCTGCAATAATTTCAGCTATTTTTGTTATGGAAAGTTCGGAGTTAACATCAAGTTGCTTGTAGTTGTGTGGTAAGAGAGAGAAGTATTTTGCTGTACATGTAGATGTCCTACATAACACCTTTGTAGACCAGTTTTGCTATTTTTTGAGGAGTTCTATCTCTTTGCAAGACTAGCAAGGGAAGAAAAAGAAAGAAAGAAAAAGTGTGGTTTTTTTCCCTGCAGAAATGAAGGGTTCAACAGAACTACAAAACAAGCTAGAAAAGTTTTCTGGTCCTTAGTGAGAATTTCCATCTCAGCCACGTTGGCTTGGGGCAGGTCACCTCAGACATGTTCAAACACACCTGCAGGTCCTGAAAAATGCCTGTGACTACACCCTGTCACTGCTCAGTCCCTTCTATCCAGGCAAGGCAGCACCCAAACACTGAGAGAGCTTCAGCTCAGCGTCCCTCAGGGCTGGGAGGAATCCCAGCAGGAAGTTCTGGAAGCTCTCTGTGCCTCTGTGCACTGCTCTATCTCCAGCACCAAAGCAGCTCAGTGGGTGCAGGGGGCCTGGCAAAGCTGGGATTCTGAGAACTCATTGGGATTCTGAGAACCCATTGGGATGCTGCGAACCCATTGGGATGCTGCGAACCCATTGGGATTCTGAGAATCCACTGGGATTCTGAGAACCCGTTGGGATGCTGAGAACCCGTTGGGATTCTGAGAACCCGTTGGGATGCTGAGAATCCACTGGGATTCTGAGAACCCCTTGGGATTCTGGGAACCCCTTGGGATTCTGAGAACCCCTTGGGATTCTGAGAATCCACTGGGATTCTGAGAACCCGTTGGGATGCTGAGAACCCGTTGGGATTCTGAGAACCCACTTGGATTCTGAGAACCCATTGGGATGCTGAGAACCCACCTGTGTCACAGTGGAGAGCTCTGCACTGGGAGGTTATTAAACAATGGCATGGCAGTAGTTGCATGATTATTCACAAAGCGCATAGAATATTAAGGATGTCACTTATTGTAGGTGAAATTTCTTCATGATCTCATTCAGCTTGTGCAGAAACATTGTCTGTGTTCCCCAGAACTGCAGTGCTTCCACCACCCTTCAGCTGAGATATTTTAAGAGTCTGGACTAAATCCTAAAAAAGAGGGGAAAAAATACCCAAATTGTGACATAATTCCTGATATAAGGTACTAAGCTGCTAACCAAAAAGGGAGCTATGCATGGAAAACTCAGATTAAAAACAGCATTGCCAATAAAAGTACCTAATTTAATCTGCCAAAACACTTTATCACATCAGTTTATTTTTTGTATCATGGGGCTTTGAGCAGCCTGTTCTAGTGGAAGGTGTCCTTGTCAATGGCAGTGGGGTTGGAACAAGATGATCTTTAAGGTCTCTTCCAACCCAGGTCTGTTCCTCTCTTCTTTGAGCTATGAGACCAAAATGCAGTCTTCAGATGACACTGCTTTAGAACTGCTTTTTGATTTGAGACTTTTCATTCTGGTGGTCAAAGATCAAAACTATTGCTCTGTTCTCAAGGGTCTTTCACACTGCCAGCATGATTTTCTTCTTGAAATTGTGCTCTCTGCTCTCAGTTTTTCATGACTGTATTGTTTTCTGTGGTCCTGTATACTTTTTCAAGATGCCTTCCCAGGGAGTCTTTCTTTTCCTGTAGAAGTCTGTACAACAGTGTCCATTATTCTACCTTATTTCCCTCCATATCCTTTGTTTCAGTAATCTCATATTTAGTTGAGGGATTATTTTTACTTGCACCTCTATCCCAGACATTGCCTTTGTTCAGGATTTTAGATGTTCTCTCAGTGTTCCCAAAACAGAAATATCTGACCGATACACCTCTAAACCAGAAGTCTTTATACCCTATTTATACCCTGTTACTTCCTTTCACAGCCGCTGTACAAAAGAACACTTTTTTGCCTGTCCTTCAGGCCTGCAATTAGCATGTACCTTTTCATATGCCTTCTTGAGTGTAACATACTTATCTGTATTATATCCAAGAAAGTAATCTTCTTTTACAATTCTAATTAAGTTGTGTCTAATTTCTGTAATGGCCTCTCTGACCTTAGTGAATGCAATTTTTCTCTTCTTTCTAGCCACTTAGGCTACCACTACAAAGATAATATTCTTTTATCTCTGGTGTGACCACATCATCAAAGCACTACATCCTTTTCCATTAACACTGGTAGTAGTAATAATAATAATAATAATAATAATAATAATTTTAAGAATCTGATTTTTAAAGTGAAAATTTATAAGTTCTTTGTCTCCTACTTTATTTATTATCCAACAGCCAACTTGAAATACAAGACTTTGATCATCCATTTATTATTGTATCAAGTAAGCAGGTTAGGCCTCTTCCCCTGCTGGCTCTTGCATGTAGGAGAAGGTGAAAGAAAACTGTTGGAAAGGTTTATCTATATCCTTCATATAGATTAAGAAAATTTTATTTTCCTCTACTACCTACCCACTCCCTAAAATAAAAAGGCATAAATAAACTGGTGCCCATTGTGATTGACCTTGTATCAGTGTCTCTATGTTCTCCTTTGCAGCAGAGGCTGTTGGCTTTTACTTTGGAGCTGAACCAGTTTTCTTGGCTGTGGAAAACCTGACTGTTCTGTGTTTGAGTCTCCACTGCAGCTATTCTGTCTTGTACTGTGTAAGATGAATAGTAAACCATAGTAGACTCAGCTAATTTCCTCTGACTTGGCAAACTACCAGCACAGGGAGGAGGAATGCATAGATTCCCTATCCTTCTCATGAGAGAGAAGAGGAAGTATGATATAGCTTTCCAAATCTACTTCAGGTCATTCTTCTCAGTTCTCATTATACTGATAATTTCTTTTGTCCAATGCAATATTGTCATTAAAACTAAATTTCTATCTTTCTCCAATAAGAATTAGTAAAAATATTTATGGAGTATAGGAAATGATCCCACTTTCTCTAGAAGCAGAACAAATTAATTACTTTTAGATAATACCATAGTCAGGCTATGAAACAGAAAATACATTAAAACCAGAATCTACTCAAATTTTCGGCTTCTGTATGCACATCACGTCCATTGCCTTAAACTATTTAAATTACTTTGGAGGTATGACTGTAAGGTCTCTAAGGAGATGAATGAAACTTCAGGAGTTAGTTAAGGCTTTTATTAGGAACATGGAAATGAAGTAAGCTGGGTATAGAGAGTACCTGTGTTTCCTGGTGCAGGATACTCTGCTTGTTTGAAGTTTTAACACCACTGGAGAACAAGTGAGATAACCTGGAACTATTCCAAACTCCCAAGCAGTTTTACTGCCTTCTTTCCTCCTTTTCATTTTCCCCCCTCTAAGAGTTCAAATTTTCTCCCCACGTATTACTCCAAAATTATTTATTACATTTCAATCTACCTTGCTTATAGGCCTAAGGGATTTCTTGCCATTGTTCACGAAAGATAAGTTTCTGCTTCTGTAGGGCTTCGGTATAAGGGCTATTCACCAGTGACACAGCTATGTCAAAAGTGAGCAATTTAATATCAAATTAAAAGAATTTTGTATTTTCTGTACTTGAACAGATGGTACCCTTACTCATTTTGTGAGCATGAATTACTACCAAGCTTAAAATCATTTATTCACTCTTGGAGCTGCAGCCAATACCTTACTGTCTAGCTACAAGAGTTTTCGCATCCATCAGCTCAACCAGTGATCCAGCTCTTGGAACATTATGTCCCTTTTGTGATACTCCTGGGAGGACTTAAGGCCTCAGAACCAATGGATGAGCACACATTTCTTTCATTTGTGAAATAATACTTTGGAGAATTATCTTAGAAAAACTCCAGACATGATTCAAGACATTAAAATGGAGCTATGTTGCAGAAAAACAGTGTAATAGAAATTACTTAAGGCCGCTTCCTATGTGTATTGTAATTTTAAATTATGTTCTCGTAGTTTATGGTTGAAGTTCCTGTAAAGCTCTGGAAACATTTGAAGGAAATTACTGTGTACTTGGGATTTTCCTGTTCTTGGGTGCATTTTGTCCTCAGCTGTTTGGACAAATTTCAACTGAGGTGTGAAAACAAAATTGAAGAATGAGAAAATGCTGTTGAAGGATGCCAGTAAAATGATATTAAAGCCCTTAAAATCTTACAGGTGGGGATTTGATAAGCATACAGTAAGAGAGGGGCCCTGAGGCAAATTCATAGACAAGAGAGCCGTGAACAGTCAGCAGCTGCTAATTCTACAAACCCTGTGGAAGAAGCAGGATGCTGATATTGCCTTGCACTCCATCTCTTGCCTATACTAGTTTATCCCAATACACCCATTTTCTTTAGGATAAGGCAATGGGCCAAAGGACATGCAAGTCATAGAGCACAATTCTGAAATACATCAATTTATCACTGTTCAGATACTGTAGATTCTTAGAGGCCTGCCATTCAGAAGGTGTCATGTTTTCTGAAGTAGATTGCACTGCCCCAGACAAAGGAACAGTAGTTTAAGCACTGTACTGACTATTTTTTAGACACTAAATAACTGAACTTGCCTGCTTGGTTTTCATTTATTGGTTGTATTCACCTTAAAATTGCTGCGGATTTTTTTGGTTATTTTGGTTTGGTCTTTTTAAAGAGAGAAATAAGTATTTCACCTTAAAGGACTTATTACGAACATTCCACTTTTGTTGAAATTAAAAGGCGTGGAAAACCATATCATACATATCTATAACTCTTCAGAATGGTTTGGGTCCTGCTTAGACAGAGGGATCTGAGAACATTTTCTTGTCTCATTTTCTGCCTGCCTGCAGTGCATCTTCCCAAAGCACGTATCCTGTTGTCTTTATCTGAAACATGACCATGGAATGGAAGCAGTTAGACATGCTGTTATGTTAATAGCTTGATGGAGAAGGGGAGGGGTGTTCTTAATAAATGCTGCTTTATGAAATATGCTGAGATTAAAATTTGCCAACACTAATTGGCTTGCTTTGTGAACTCATTCTTTTCTCTAATTAAGTAATGGTATCCCAGCTGCAGTGGCTGCTTGGGGATACCAAAGTGATGGGAATTACACTCTTTGCAGTGAAATGTTGTAATACTGACAAAAAATTGTTTGCATAGTATAATACTGCAGCCTAGAACTAAAGCTAAAGCAGCATGAATATTTTGATCTGCAGCTATGAGATTCATTCAAATTTCATTGTGCAGAATTTTTTACTGAAGTAACACTTTGAATAAGTGTCTTTACCTCTGAGTGATCCTACTGAAGGACCTGAACTGAAGTTGTTTATAACTGTGGGATAATGTATAATACAAATATAGTTCTGGCTTCCCACTGCTCCTTTTTCCTCCCACCTCTGTGAAAAGAGTTCAATTTGTGGTACTTCCACCTTGGTTCTCTGCTACAGTTTTCCACTTAGCAGTAGCATAAAAATTAATGGGCCTATCAAAGACATAGTAAAAACTTTATCAAGATCCATCTTCCTGTGCTATTGCACATGCATTTGTATAAAATTGCTTGCTCTTTTTTTGAAAAGCTCTACTTCTGTATATTTGAAGATTATTAACTGGAACAAGACTTGGTCAAGAGTGTAAAGGAAGTCTGAAGTGGAGAGGAAAACTGAGTCCCTTTCAGTTTGGTGTCTAAGATAGAGCCCTTAATTACTAAAATGTTCTTACTCTTTAAAGTAACACAGAAGAGGCATAGCCTCTCATCATGTGCAGTGCTAATGGACCATATCCCCTCTTCTCACTCTTATGGATAATGTGCTCATTTTCCCATTTCCCCATTACTGTCACTTCATCTCCCAGAGTCAACAGTAGATTGAATTTTGACATTCCAACCTCCAGTAAAAGTCACACTGTCTACCTGTTGTTGCCTTATTGAAGAATTGGCTTTGAATGAAAATTTTAGGCTGGACTATGAGGTTTGATAAAGAGTTTTGAAAGATGTTACAGTTTCTAATTAGTTGGGGTTTTGCCCCCTAACAGAGAAATCTCTTTAGAGTTCATTCTGCAGTGATGGAACTATGAGGGAAATGCTATGTAGATTCTAGTACAAAAAAGGGTTGTTGCTCATAACAATCAAATAGCTGCTTTTGAGGATTTTATTCCAATGCTTCTGATGGCACAGAGTCTTTCCAAATGCAACCACTTTTTTTTTGTTTGTTTTTAATTAGGATGGTTTATTTACTCTTTTTTAAATTATATATCTACCTATGGTATTTCAGTTTTGAATATATCATATAGTTTTGTGAGGTTTAGTTTATTTTTTTAAATATATCTTAAAGTATAACATTCATATGATGTCTATAGAAGTGTTTTGCCTAGTTGATTTTTCTGGGAAAGGTTATTTTAGAATGTAGTTAGCAGTGATGGCTTCTATTAATGCAAGCAGTGAACTAATCTGCACTTCACAAAGCAGAATCTTTTATCAGGCACAACACAGGCAAGCAAAGAGATAAGAGGAGCAGCAGGTCTCCAGGCAGTGGAAAGAAGGTACAGATGGCAAAGACTGAAGGAAGCTTTTTAAAGGTAGAAATGGCAGTTGTCACATCTAACATCATATGTGCATTTAAAGTGAACCCCATCTTCTCTAAATCTCAGACATGCCTGCTGTTTATATTCCATGTAATGGAAACCCACAAAAAATAAAATTACAGATTTTTTTGAAAGATATGGGGGTCAGCCTGAAGAATGGTGTTAATGATCCTGTGGTGAAGCTGTGCTGATTTGTGACTTTCACACCTTCACTTTGCTTTTAGAAGTTTGTCCCAATCTGTGACTGTCCACATTTCTTCCCTAAAAGGCTGTTTTGAAAATCAAGGATGAACCAAACATAGTAGCCATGTCTCTTTCCTCAAGCCACCTCTCCTTCCCCTGTTGGGTGCAGGGGCAGCAGAACAGGAGGCACTGCAGCTTGGCTGTCCCTGGTTCCCACTGCTCAAGGGAGCCCTGAGCTTGGCAATTCAGTGGCTTTCCAGCTGCCAGCCACCAACTGGCTCAGGTTTCAAAGCCATATTTACTACCTACTGATTTCTTACTTGCAAAATATTTATTTGTATATCCTAACAGTACTTTAAACTCTTAAAAGTTATTTCCAGATACAGAAAGGAGTTAGTTACAACCTCATATTCTGATACTGCTCTCATTTTATTTCAGAATATTGTCTAAAAATACTCTAAATAATACAACATGTGCTTATTTTATATAACCCCTTGTTGGTTCTTAATGAATAAGTAAATATATTTCAGATCTTGCAAATAGTGGCTTAGACAATACACGTGCTGTACTTCAGAGATGCAGCTCAGCAGTACATAAAACAGCCCTTGGGTTTTACTGATCATTTAAAGAAGGAAAACAAAGGAACATGCATTGTTTCCAAGCCTTTGACTTGCTGAAAGTGAGAGACTAAGGAGAATACAACTAGGCCTTCTTTTAGTGAAGAACAGGATTGTAAGGGAGGGAGAAGAAAATTAAATCAGAGTTCTCCCATTTAAAAGTGTTGTGAGTCTTAGACAGAATTCCCCATCAAATTTCTTTTTTTTTTCACCCCCTTTCTGCAGTTACAATACAAAATACTCTCCAGCATATGCACAGGAACCATTCCAAGGAGAACAAAAAATGCCAATCTGAAATAGCCAACCCAATCAAAGTTTTACAGACTAAGGAAACACTGGCAACATAATTTATTTTAATGGACATATTAAGCTTTCACCATCTGTTCTGCCCCTAATTATGAATGCCAAAAGAACATATTTCACAGTTAAATCAGTAAGATGTTATTCATGCACTTATATGTTACTTCTACACTAACACTTCTGCAGTGTTCTCGTGCTGCCTACACAATTCAGAGCAAGCTGCTCACATCTGAAATTGAATTTCTCGCTTAAAGGTATTTTTCAATAACTGTTTCGGTGGGAGAGTACTTAGTGTAAAACATATTTTTAAAGAATAATTGGGAGAATGAAAGCCTTTTGTTTTGGTAATGACTTGCTAAAAACCAAGACTGCGGACAAGTATGTTTTTCTCTGCTTTCTTGCATTTTATTCCCCTTGTCTGTCTTGATGTGTGTGCAGTGCCTGCTGCAGCTGCTGTTCCAAGCAGTTTATCCTCACTGGAGAAGGTAAAAGGGAGCAGCTATTTTTGAGAAAGAAAGATTGAGTAATTTATAATTGCTCACACGTTCAAGTCAAAGTTCACCTAAAACAACAAAAAATGCTACAAGTGACACTTAGCAGTGTTTATGTGGGAGAAGCAAAGGATGTCTTGAGTGTACAGTATAACAAAAACCCTGAATTCTTCTCCCTGCATGAGACATCTCTGTTCCTTCCTTGGTCAGCTGCAAGGCTGTGCCAGCTGGAGCTGTGTCCAACACACAAGATGAGTGTTAGCATTAACTGCCATGGTACCACCTGACATTTAGTGGTGCAGTCTGTACCATCCTTTATCCTGCCCTTAAGGAAAATAAAGTAGATAAATACTCTCTTTTAAACTTCATTCTCCGTGTCTTATTTTGGTGTAGCGATTTAGCCCTTAAGAATTGCTTGGCCTTGGAAGTGGTAAGCGTGGTAGTTGTGTGATGGAGAAGAATCTTAGTGCGAAAGAGGGCAATCATCAGAGTGTTAGACTTGTGTCCAAGGAGCACAGCTATCATCCAAATAATCTGCAAAGTACAGCATATCTTTAGCACAGAAAATTATTTTAATACAGAAAGATAGAAAGATATTTTAGTGCAGAAAACAGTAAAATGGAATGGAAAAAATGTAATTGATATTATATGGTTTGCTGAGGTTGAACAAGAAAAAACAAACTCAGCAGAGCACTGGAGTCTTACAAAGAAGGATCTGAATTTTCTGCTGGAATACAGTTTATGTTCCTGTAAAAGGTGGAAGGGATCACCATTTTCACTTGGGTTTTTTTGCAACAAGTCAGCTGGATACAGACTTTTTTAATACAACCATGTAGAGATTAACTCTGTACTAGCAACCACTAACTAGCTTTTTGTAAAGTATAAAAATTATAGGAGAAACTAATCAAGATATGTAGATTATGAAGTGCTGCCTAGAGACAGGGAGAATCAAAGGGATTGTCAGCCTTCTAGAGAGTTTTCTAAATGAAAGGAGGTAGGAGATGCCAGGAAGTAGATTCTTTTTTATGGAATCAGAAAGGGAACAGAAGTCCTTTGTCATTCTAACCTGGGGGAGAATTATTCCTTTATCTGCACAGGCATAAAAATAAAATGCCCCAATATCCTGTAGAAACATTAGCTTGACAGAAAATGTCAGGAAATGTCCTTAAAAATAATTCTGATTTAAAATAAATGCAACCTATTTGTCTCTGAAAATGGTTAGAGTTCTGCTACAATCTGACATGACATCCTAACATGCTGAAGTTTAGAAGAACTTTCGTTCTAGAATTCCATTTTGCAGACTCAGTTTTGTTTTTTGTTTTTTTTTTAATTGTGGTCTTTGAGCGGGTTGAATGTAATTTTTTTATCTTTTTGTTGAATCCTGAGCTATTCAGAAGTTGAAACTTCGTGTCCTGTAGCTGTTGACAATGAACATATGCTCGCTATCTAAAAAGAAAGGATAATGCATGCATTCATTTTTCACTTTCATTTATGCTTATGCATGGATATATGTATATGGGGACTTTGTGGACATACAGGAAACTAAAAGGGTTCCTATGTATGTGAGGACATCTGACAGTAAAAAGTGTGATGGCAAAGGAATACAGTGTCAATTGAAGTCATTTTCTTACAGCACCATTTAAAATATCCTGGTTTCAAAAGAAAAAAAGTTTCATTTTTTCCTTAGAGTCACTAGGTATTAATTACATTAAATTCTATCCATCTCTTATTTTAAAATGGGGAAAAGAGATTGGTAGATGAAAAGTTGAGTAAGAAATTTAAAGGTTAAATTTTGTGCATGGACTGAAGTTGTTAAATAGAGATAATGTTTGTTAATTTATGCGAGTACATGTGGAAATATGTCCTTGAGCCATTGATACAAAATTATAGGAATGCTGAGAAAAGGAATTGTATTCACTTTTCTAAAGTATCCTGCAATTTACACTGCCAATTAGGAAACTGTGTGAGACCTGTAATATAAAAGCTTGGAGATTATACATATTTAATATATCCAGTACAACTATAAAGCAAAATCCTTTCTAATATGAGACAATACTTGGAGCATCTTTAATTTCCAGCTTTTAATTTACCTCAGTGATCTGGAGCTCCTTAATACTCTTGGAGTCCCTGTGCAGTATCCTTTCTTGTACAGACTCCTTTAATTACAGCAGCCAGCAGCAGTAAAGCAGTGCTGGTGTTCTGTGTTAGCAGGTCAGCCTGGCAGGCTCCTGGTACTGAACTCAGGATTGTTCACACATAACCTGGTCCACCTCATGTGCCTGTGTCCCTGCCTCAGCTCCTAACGTTGAAATTGTGATGCAGATTGTTATTCTGAGAAGAAGGCCTTTTGTGCTTTCATTATCTTGGGCTAACCAACAAGGAGAGGTTTTTCCTTGGTATGTTTTTATGATGCTTGTCTGAAGTCAATGATAGCACATTCTCTTGTGCCTCCTAAAGACATGGCAGAGGTTTTCAGGCAGCAGGTGATGTGGGGATGCTCTGTTTGCTGTTCCTCAGGTTGTTCAGGACAGCTTGTTACTGACAGCAAATCTGCAGGCATTCAAAGCCTGCATTACTTGGGTTTGTCTGAGACACAGACAGCATTGATTACTGTAGCGTGTTGTCAGCTTTGCTGTATCAGCAGGAAAAATTCTTTTGATGTGGAGAAATAGAAATAGAAGGCATTCAGTGTGTGCTTAGCTCCATTTGTGACTGCAGCATTAAAGTGATACCATGCCAGCCTACAAATGGCAGAAAATATTTTTCCCTTTTCTCCTCTGAAGAATATTTTCTCAGTAGGTCTATACAATATTTATGGATTAGTGCATTAGATAGAATTTTAAAAACCAACTTCAGGGTCTTTTTAAATACAGAGATTCTCTTTTAACAAGTTCTTGATTGCCAGCATTTCTCTGATTTGTGTTAACCAGCCTCACAGATGCAACTTCACGAGCTAGATGAGAACAAGTCCTTTCTCCTGCCTCCTACAGTGGGAACATGCATCTCCAATTCTTCTTGCACATGTTCTTTTCAAGAAGCTCTTGCAAATAATTAAAATTTTAAAAAAGAATAAAACTGCTACTCTCAGAAATAATTGTGGCTGCTAGGCAACGTGCAAGACCAAGGTTCATGAGTACAGGTGGTTAAAACTGGTCAGGAAGAATGGCAGAATCTTCTATTAGAACACATATGGATCAATAAAGTGCCTCCTTCCTACTTGTCAGTGTTGTCTCTTGGTTGGCATTGCAGAATTAAGACTCAATTAAGCCACTTAATAATTGCAAATACTTCCAAAGCTTTTAAAGATCTTACTCATGATCTTAAAATAAAAAAAGACTGTGCTTTGGATATGGATAAATTAATTTTCACCAGCGCTTTCAGTGATTATTCAAGGAGGGTCACAGTAGTAGTCTGTGCTTATGGATTTATATATCCAAAACCATGGAAATTTGTTTCTGTGGCAAAAATTTTGAACTGGAAATTTGGTTGAATCATAACTATATATTTCCAATTTTATATGTATTTCTAATTTCTTTTTAGTCCACTTTTTTAGATGCATGTGTGAATTTCATTCAGCAATATCTGCTCTGAGAGTATTTCCATATATTGTGTTTAGCTACTGAAATTTTATTCTTTCCTCAGCAGATGTTTGGGGTAGTGTTTGACTGAGCAGGACTGACATTCCGAACAAGGTTACTACTGAAAGTAGATTTTGAAAATTTTGGATACATGCTTGAAAAATATTTTAAAAAACAATAAAAGGAAAAAGCTTGATAGCTAATTTTAAAAAAAAATTATAATAACCTGAAAGCTACCAAGTTGATTGTTACTTTCCTCTGTCAGCCTCATAGTTTTGAGCTCTCAGCTGCCTCCCCACCACCTCCAGTGATACTCTCCTCCTAGCAACTCCAGCAAAGGCCAAGCAGAAACTGCATATGCTTTGGAAATAATGAAATTGGATAGACCCACGCCTGCAAAGATAAACCAAACACACTGGAGAAATAATTTTTGTCAGTCCTTTTTGGTTACAATATTCTTACAGAGTGGCATTTCCAATAGGCACAGATTTATGGGGTTTTATTTAACTGAAATCCTTCTAAATAACATGATAAAAATAAAGACAGCTCTTTGGTAAAAGGTGAATTGTAACATCTCTTTCAGACATCCCTATCTCTCAGCAGCAGACAGCATCCCCTGAACACATTTGCTGCTTTGCCACCTAATATACATGAATTAGTAAACCCATTTTTTAAGTGAGTCAGGAAGAAGTTTTATCCATTGGTACAACATTCTATAAATTTATAGATGCGTTGTAGATTAATGGTTTTGATCCCTAAGTTAAGTATCCAGGCACAAAATTGTCAGGATATGCAACAGCTATGATTTACTTTGAGCCAGAAAATCTCATTATCTTTGTGTTACCAAATGTTAAATCACTGCCTTGAGGCCTATTTTGAATAGTGTAATCATGTGAAAAGGAAAAAAAAAACGATGGTCCTTAGTTTGGAGAATTACATTTGGAGACAGAGACATAACTTTAAACAACTTGAAATCATAAAAAACAGAAGTAGAGAAAAGGAAAGCATGATAGAATAAGATGTGAAAATCTAAAATCTGAAAGTAAAAAACCTGTAGTCCATAACTTAGATTATCAGCAGGTACTCTTATGCAAGAAAAGTGTGATACAATATTCATAATGCAAACAATCACCATTCAACGCAATTCAGAGTTCAATTATTTTGCAGTAAGACCCACTCACATGGCATGACAGTGAATTTGATACTGAGAGGAATGGAATGAAGGATGGAAGAAGATTCAAATATGCTAGTAAAAAAACCAAATAAAACAAACCAGTAGAGATGTGTCACTCATTTTTTATCTTTACAACGTGAAATCAAAATACTCCCCTTTTCAGTTACTATTTCAGAGTAGAAATTGTGACTATAAGAAAGGATTTGCACAGAGCTTGATTAGATTCAGGTGTCATCTACTGATGGAATGGAATTGCAGAGCTTTTGGAAGGCTCCTGGTGCAGTACCTGGAGACTGAAATACTCAGACATCCACAACAGATTTAGTACAAGGACTTGAAATAAGCCTTTATCTTCTGGACAGCATCTTCATACACAGAGATAATTGTTCTAAGGTGCAAGACAACGGTATGGTCATTGCATGGCAATCTAACAGTCTCTAGGTTTTCTTCAGAAACTTTCTTCAAAGGTTTCTAATCACTCCTACATACCAATGAAATTACTGCAGATATGAAATTAGGTCTCTGTATGCTGGCAAATGGTACTTCTGGGAAACTCTTGAAAAGTAAGTTTGTTTTTTTAAAAAAATTAAATCTGCTTATTTTTCTGGTTATGTAGTCAATCCTGGTTAGGAAGGAAAAGATGGTTTAGCTGTAACTGTGGTAGTTGATGCAGCACTTCTCCCTGAGAAGCATTTAATTTGTCCTTGGTAAAAGTTTCTTGGAGAAAAGGCATGTTAATGAAATACCTCTTGTGAAAAAGGACACAGATCCCAAATCAGTATTGAGATCTCTCCTGTGTTGTGCATTACTGAGCAATAACAAAGAGTTGCTGTAGCTGAGGTTAACTTCTGTGGAGCCTTAATATTTGGTAACCAAATCCCAAAGTTCTCTGCAATTGCAGTGCAACACTGCATTCAGTGTTTTTTCCTAAGGTACTAATGTAGAGAGCACGCTACTCTAACCTGTTTTAAAAAAATAAATTGCATTTCAGACAGATTGCTTTCAGCAGCTTAGCTCTGTAAACACCTATTCCATAGCTCTTTAGAGACGTCAGACTTTTTTGGAACACTTCTTTGCCCAGAAGTGCCTCAGGTTAAGAATTTTGTCTTTGATTACTAATTTTCGTACCAATAATTTGACCTCCTGATAGATGAGGTGTTTTTGTGCAGTGAGTTTGTCTGGTATGCCTTAATGACAAAAGTGAAAGTTTTTGTATTTGCCTTTTTAAAATTTTAACAAATATTTTGAGTGATAATTAACTATCCTCTGTGGGCAAAATTCTCTTTAGTCTAAATTGCCTGTCTCTGCAGATAAGAAAATAGACTGTCTGTAGCGTTGATTAAAAGGGGGGGGGGCTGACCTAAATGTTTAGAAAACTGGTACACGTTAATTTTATATCAATTAAAATGCAAATTTATACAAAAATTATTTCAAATAGTCCTAGTACTAATTCTTGAATTTTTGTGAATAAAAATAGAAAGTTAGAATTAATACCTGCCTCCACATGTATCAGCTTACCTGGAAGGGTAGGAACTATCTTAGAGCTGTTCACTGGCAGAATTTGAGTTAGGTGAAATGCTGTGCTGGCTTAGAGGAAAAACAGTCATCAGACCCAGTATCCCATCTCTCAGCATGGCCAAAAGCTGATGTTGTGGAAAGATAAGAACAGAGTAACAGCTAATGAGACTTCACTAGAACTGTCTACCTATTTCTATGAGGTCAGGAGTCTTTTTGAATGTGAGTGTTTTGCCTAGGACTTCCTCTTTTCTCTGAGGAAAGAGGCAGTGCTATCAAATTCTGCACTTTTAAAAGACTTCAAGTGAGCCTCAGAAGTAAATGAGACTTCTTGTAAGAAGAAAGATGCAAGTTTATTCTGTTCTACTCAAGACACGTTTCGAAGCCAGCTGTTGCTCACGAAGTACGCTCTGCCTCCCTTAGGGTCAAGTCTGGTCTGCATTTTTATATATTATTTACTAACCTAAGATGAAGAAGATGTTTGTGGCTAAAGTGCTGATTTGGGAACCAGCAAATAAAGAAGCAATTCAAATAGTTCAGGTACTTTAGTCTGGGTCCTCAGGGAGCAGTAAATATATATTTATGAAATCAGGCACTCCATATTACAGGGATATGGGTTTTCCACACCGGTGAGCTGCTCCCATGCTCAAAGCTAAATGATTCTGCACCTCCTTTGCTGCCCAGCATCTGAAACAGCCTTTCAGGTCAGCTGTGCCCTACAGATACGAGGCTTAGTTCTGCCAGATCCAGCAGTGTTCCTGTGCATGCTGCTTCTTGGGCAGGCTTCAAAGCAGTGAGTGTGGGATTTGATTTAATATTGGCTTTCAGGTGGCCCTGCTGGACCTGTAGTGACTTAGTGAAAATCAATTCAAGTACAGATGCCAAAGCATCATTTGTTTTCCCTTTTTGCAGCATGTCCTACTCCCCATAGCCATAGGGAACAGCAGACAACAGGAAGGACCAATAATCCATTTGTCAATACCCATTTAAGCTGCAGATTTGGTTCAGAGCACATCCTTCACTGCTCACATGGCATCGAGCACAGCATTCTCCTGTCTGGTCACCGTGTGTCTCTAACACCAAATAAGAGTTTAAGGCATTGTGGTCAGTGCTTTGTTTTCAGTGACTATTTATGTGTAAACCTGCTAAGCTGTAACTGTGTCATTCAGAGCACAGTTAAATAACTTTGCATTCAAAATTCTTATTTAGAAGGAAAGGTCTCATTTCCATAAGGTGTATATGTACAAATCAAAGCTGGTGGGTGTAAGGTTTTGAGCCATCCTGAGGATCTGCTACAGTGATTGACAGAGTCTTTATCTTCTACCCAGTTTTTATAAACTGGAGAGGATTTTACTGATGTGTAATTTGTGCCTTAGAAACTGAGAGGAAAAATCTTTCTAATCTTGCTTTTCAAATGAGGTGATCATCTACTAAGGAGCAGTGTGCCTGAAACACAACCAGCTGCAAGCTACAGGTATTTTTTCAAAGGTGCAAAATGCAAAATCCCACAATACAATTCACATTAAAATCTCTGATTATCTTCATTATCTATTACTCTTGTTAAATCTTCATTTTGTAAAAGGTCTCATAAATTAACCCTGCAGTTTGCTAATTCTGCTGAACAAAGGTAGACTATTTTATCTTGAAAAGGTCTAACATAATAGTCTTTACCTTTGTTTTATTATTTCAAAAGATTTTTTTTATTTATTTACTAGATCTACTAAGTATTTGTATGAGTTTAAAAACTACAATGTTCTATTAAGGAGAAAAATGCAACCTAATCCTCTTACACTAATTAAATGGGAAGAGTGTTAATGAGGAACGTGTCAGTTGTCAATGCCTGAAAAATCTAATTAGTTTGACTCATTAAAATGATGCTGTCACTCCTTTTCCTGTAACATTTTAAAGAAAAATTCATTTCTCCCCTATGGCTATGTTATGTGAGTCCATGAAACCATTCCCATGACTTCAAGGTCAATAGTGCTAAAGTGAAACCTTTCTGAGGAGTTATTACACTCAGGATCAAGAAGCTGTAAAATTTGTGTGTAAATGGTTGGGTGTGAACCTGTAACCCAGCACTTAAACCCTGAGTTATGGGCCAGTTAAGCATCTCCATTTTCTGCTACAAATGAGGCCTTTCCAGTGACCTCTCTCCAGAGCTCTTCTAAATTGGCAGTCTCAGTATTCCACCCACCCTCCTCCAGCCCTCTTACCATTCACTGAATGGATGCTCTTGGAGTAGGGTTGAAAATTTATGTTTTAAATGATGCAGTTTGAAACGTTTTGTTGAATCTCCAGGCTTTATTTAAGGTGACCTGTGCTTCATTATTCCCTTCTGCATTATTATTCAAATGGTACACATAATTTACCTCTACCTAACCTGAAATTAGTATTTATTGAAGGAAAGCATCCTTTTTTTTTTTCCTCACAAGGCTGGAGAAGCACATACATGAAATAATTTCAGAATTATTAATTGATTGCCTGTGGTAAGCATTTCCAAATTTTTTTGTGTTAAAATTTTGAACACATGCATAAAGACAAAAAAAAATCAAAGGATCTTTTCTTGGTAAATGGTAAACTGAAGTATAAAATAAGTAACTTTTGAAACATTAACTGGTTGTACACCATGTATTTTTAACTAAGTATCAAGTTTAATAATTTCTTCTCGTTTTGAGTGGAAAAATGACAAAATTTTAAAATAATGGCATTCTTAAATGTCCCCTTTTCCCAGTGCCATTATGTTTTACTTTGATAGGACATCACCTCTTTGCATGAAGGGATACTCCAAAATACAGACTTTGCTGAAGACATTTATTTCGATGAAGAAATTTGATGGCAGTAAAAGCAAAACAGTTAAAAACATGTTAAAGGCATAATTCTATAGTATTAAAATAAAAAAGCAGCCTCTCTGTAAATTAAATTGAGCCAGGATGAGAGTTGGCAGTATTTCTGTGAAACCATAACAAAGAATAAAGGGAGTGAATGGAGTATTGGTGAGAGTAATGTTTTGGGGAGTTCAGGTGCACCAGGTCTGTGTGGTTTCCTTGTGTATGTGGAAATGCATCTGCAACAAATGAGAGATAGAAAGATGATAAAAAGGGTTGCCAGAAATTCTTCTGGGATATTTGCATCCACCCTGGAGAGCTAATTCTTAAACAGCCGTAGCTTTCTGAAAACTGCCAAGAAAAAATGATTTTAAAGACACAAATAACAGAAATGCATGTAGTTGTTGTATTTCAGGTGGAACTGGATGTGACCAAAATGCAGCAATTTTATTATGTCTATTTAATGGTGATGTTGAATTAAATAACTCTGCCTTATATTGTTAATGGATAAATTTATCCCATTATTTAAATTCTCAAAGTACTTAAATGATGATGTTTAAATGGCAAGTTAACATTTTTTTAAGTACTGTCCCAGCCCACATTATTGCCTTGACATTCCTCAAATATTCTTTGATAAGCTAACTCATCTTTCGGAATTATTTTAGTATTAGAATAGCCCCATAACTTTTCTAGAGAGATTCCTAGTTTTTTTTCTAGTAGGATAAGGAACTGCAGGAGATGATGTTATAAATTTACTACTTATATCTATGTAGTTATTAATATCATACTTATATAAAGTCTATAAGAGATCTACTTCCCTGTGTATTTGTTGTGTAACATGCATGACCTGCTAGAGAAGCCTTACTTCCATCTGCAGTAAGTGGGAGTGTGTGTGTCTGACACACAGTACCAAAAATTAAAGGTTTTGGATTCGTGATGAGCTAAAATTATTCTTGCGTGTGTGTAACCCTATTTAGCCAACACCCCTCGGGTGTTTTTATAGCTGTGTGATAGCACCAGAGTGCAAAGCTTGCTCAAACAGCTTAAATTTAACCAATTTCCTTTCCCTTCAAACTGCATGTCAGGTTCAATAAAACCTGTTTTCGTTGTAGCCAGCAGGAATCTCATGTCCAGCCTTGGACTGCCGAGGCTCACTGCAGTCAGTGTGGCTGCACCACAGCAACAAGGACCCTTCTGCTGAAGGGAAATGGCCAAATTTACAGCTTAGACTTGAATTCTTGGGGAAGAGAATCTCAAGGAACCAAGAGATGCTGTATTTCTTCTTATTGTGAAGATCTTTTTATTGCGGTTTAATTTTTTTCCTCTAATAGCATTGAAATTTGGAATTTACACATCTTGTCAAAAGTACCAATCCCTCACCTTGGATGAAGTCCCCAAATCCTGCCTCACCTTTCACCTATACCCCCAAGTCATCCATCACTGTCTAGATTTGTTGGCTAAAAAGACCCTTCTAGGAATTTGCCATGGCAGACTATTATTTTTTCCATATTCTACACAAGGTAGATTTTGTCTGACCCTTATGGAACATTTCTGATTGCACAATACACTTTACAGTCCAATTTCAAACCACTGAATTATTGTAGACAAAAAGGAATAATTCCATATATTGACATTTTAGGTGGAATCAATTTTACTCCTAAAGTAGTATTTAAATTGACATTAGGGGCCAAATGCATAAGATTTTTTTTTTAGTTTTCCAGTGAATAATCTTTTCCAAAGTATACCAGTAAATAGAGATAAAAAGGAAATTTATTTCAGTTGGCTGGTTTTTATGAACATTTTGACCAAAGCAATGCTGTGTTAGACTTGCAGAACTTGCAGTAGATGATGGTTTTGCATGTCAGTCATGCAAGGGCAGGTTGTGGTGATACAGATTGTGCTGTAACTGTGACCTCAGGAGGTTTCTCACAGCTGCCTCCAGCTCCAGTGGCTGTTCCACTGTTGAATTCCAGCCACATGGCTCCCCATGGATACACCAGCACTGCCTCATGTTCTGCTTGGGGGGATCTGTTACCATTTAGTGCAAGTCAGTATAGAAACCAACCTTGTTATTGAGATAGAAGTGTTACCCAGGAAATTGCAAGATGATAAGAAGCATACAAATTAGCAAGAGATAAAAAGATCAACAGACTTCAGGGTATCCTCCATAGTCAGCAGAAACTCAGTCTGCAAAGCATTGGAAAACTCCATATAATCCATTCTAAGACAGACTGAAAATTCTACCAGAGCTCTGGATGGATTGCAGCTTGTCTCAGAGTGGCTGGATGTGTTTTAATTGAATGGCATATATTATTTATGCATGATAATGTTATATATAAATATAACAGACTTTTCCCTTACTCCTGTATCTCCTTCCCTTATTCCTATACATCCTATACTTTTCCCTTATTCCTAGTAAATTAGGAGATACAATAATCATAAGAAGATACTAAAATTCATATTTATTATGGAATAAAATTCAAATTTGATGGCTCTGCTCAGCTATCACTGGAACTTTGTGTGCTTGAGGGGTACTTTTTCATTATTTGAAACTGATCTCTTGGAGCACAGCAGTCACAAGAATAAACCATAAAATCTCATTGCCTTAATTTTAGAGTCTCATTCTGTTGAATACAAATATTCTGCTTCTGTGCTTCCCCGTGTTTAAGGGGCCTTAATAAGGTTCTGATTTTGGTGGCTTTTTCTCTATAGCAGGCTTAACACTGCAAAACTGACTTTTTTTAGTTAGTTTGTCCTAACTCTCACAACTCTATGGATGCAGCTCTTTGAAATGGGGAATTAAACCCTAAAGAATGATTAAGCCACATCAACAATAAATTATAATTAAAAATATGATCGTATTTATTGCTGCTGCAGGAGATAGCTAATCTTTTTAACTATAAAAGCTACACTCAGCTGGAGTATATGCTCAAGAATACCATCTCTGCAGTGCCATTGAGTTTTGCATTGTGTTTAGCATTTCTTTGTCTGTTCTACTTTTAATTTCTATTGGTGGGTACCAATAGAGCATTTTTAGAATGGCTTTTACAAGGTAATTATTGAATTTTAAACATTTATTAAGCCAAACGGAATAAATACTATGTACCACGAAAAGAAATGCAAGGACACAATTCAGAATGTAAAGTATTTTAAACATAGGAAAAATAGTTAAATCATCTGAAAAACCCCTCGATATCGCCTGGTGAATAGCACAAAAAATATGATTTTCAAACCCATAGAAAAGTAATTTTAAAGATTTCATGCTGAGGTGAGGTAATCAAACATCTCCAATGTACTTGTTCACGTTGGTGTGGTTTAACAGATTCCATTTCACATCGTCCCTTGTTTGTTGCTGGTTTCAGGGTGAGGAAAGGTGCATTAGGTGTGGCTGGTCAATAGATGCTGTTCATGTCCCCAGCGAATTCCCAGTTGATATTCTACTGAGAATGCAAGCTGCACACTGACAATGTTTTATTATAGCTCAGTGGTAACTCAGGACAGACAGCTCCATTTTAAGAGCATTGCCTGTGGATACGGGGATGTGCATTTGCAGTATCTAATTCACTGCAGCCATTGTGGCTTCAGGCAGAATTTCTGCAAAACTGAAAATGAAACCATCCTGACATACAGAAATGAGCATTTGTTATCTCACAACTTTAATTTCTCAGTCTGCTGTCAGCTATTAAACTAAAAAAATAAGCATAATGATGATTAATAATGGACATAATATTTTCTTTGTTTGCCTATTCAGTGCTTTTTTTGTGACTACCTCAGACTCAAAGGAGACACATTAGAGGAAGCAGAGAATGATGAGAGAATTTTTTTTTTTGGTCTTAGCTACACAGGAAGACCCTAGTGGCTACTCTTGAGATAACTGGCAGTCATATATTTTAATGGCATCTGTTTTTAGATGCTGCTTGTTTTCACCTCCTCCACACATTTCCCTCACTTCTTTAAGAATCATTCTTGCTCTTCTTCCCATGCAAATCTCCAGCTCTTTTTTAAGTCTCTATTTCAATTATGTTAAGCACATTGAAATAATATTTAGATGATTAATTGAAGCTCTGAAACACTGCACAGCACCAAATCTAGAGTTGTCTTTAGATATTTTTCCTCCTGGCCTATCCCAACTGTGCTTTCAAAAAACAGAGACAGGTGGTATAAAATAATGTGTAGTCATAAAATGGTGACACAGATGTACACTGTGTAAGGATGGGGAGTTTAGGTTAAAAGGAAGGTCTTGAATCTGGACTTTGCCATGTTGTTGCTACAATTAACAGATCTAAATAACTTCTGTTGATATTTTTCATTTGTAACTTCTGGCTTTATTTTTTGCCCTTACTGATAACAAGGGACTGTGTACCACCAGACACAGGGTCAGAGTTAGATGAACCCTTGCTGCTCTCAGGCTCTGCAGGTGAGCTACAGAACTCACAGCACCTCCTGTGTGAGCCAGAGGCACTGGGGGGAACACAAACCATCTCTTTCTTCCCCCCACAATCACAGAGGGTGGGTTTCTGGTTTGGCTATTCAGAGTGTGTAAAGTGCTGTGTTTTCTTTTGGACTCGAGGCAGCCCCAGCCTGACACCAACCCAGCAGAGAGATGGAAACTGGGTCTTGACAGAAGAGACTAAGAAAAGAAAGAAATATTGAAAGACATCTAACTACAGTGTCGATCTTATAAAGTTTTTTGACAAATTGTCATCATTTTCTAAAGGCGCTTATGGAAAAGAGAAAGTCAGATTAAAACAGGCAAATTTTGAATGGAATTTCACAGGACAAAAGAAAACGCATTTCTGAATCCCAAGAGGTTTCTGCCTGATGCATACAAGAGTATTTTAAAATGTATTTCCTTACTTGTATTTTGTTGATGGCACTTGGAGTGTCACAACATGACCCTAATTTAATAATATTGTGGTGGTCCTTTCCATCCCCCGGAATGTCAGTGTTACCCAGGCTCACTCTGTGCAAGGGGGACCAGCACGACCCTTCCTCCTGTGCTGTGTCCCCTCCTCCCTTCCCATGTCACACACTCAGCCTGCTGTCACTGACACTGCTGGATTAGGGCTCCAGTGAGGGTCAGGATCCCAGTTCCACCTGCTCTTAGAGGAGCTGGCAGCCACTCTGCACTCTGCTTCTGGAGCTCTGCAGAATCAATTCTCATGGTCTGGAGAGTCAGCACCGCTGAAAAATGAAGTTAATGCACTTTGGCCTTGGGGAATCAAATGGCTACAGACTCTGACACAGTCATAGCAGGCTTGTGCTCTGTTATCAGCTTATTAAAAATTCCAGTTCCCAGTCTAGGATCAGTCATAATTCCTCTTAGCAGATGAGAGCCTATTAAGTCTTCTGTAATGAAAGCCTACTGAGAAATACTATTAGTTTAATATTAAAAATTGTTTTGAATGAATTGAAGTTAGATTCTTTTCCACTTTAACTTATCTCTTTATTGAAGTAGAGACTGGTATAATTAGCATAAAGCCCTGCAATCAAGAATTTTCTGATGCAGTTCTGTTGAAAAATACTGTTATCTCAGTTACAGATGTACTGAGTAAGTGGATGAATGTAGCAGATCTAAACATATGTCCATGTTGAGAGGGTTGGGTGTTGTTTTTTTTTCTTTTTTGCAGCATTTCTACAAAATGTGAATGTGAATGTATAGGGCTAACATATGGAATAGCTTCAGTCAGCAGTGCATCCATGGCACAGCGCAGCAGAGAGAAGCAGGGCTGTGGGCTGAATGTGCTATGGGCTTGCCTGGCAGTAAATCGTGTGGCAGTGCTTGTACCTTACATCTGAGGATGACTTATAAAGAGTAGAGCCAGTTTAACAGCAGCGAGATTGCAGAGGCTATCTGTGGAAAATAGGAGGTATTGAACAATGCCAGGGAAGCAAAACTTGAGTGTCAGTTTTGTCAAAACTGACAAAGGGTGCAGATATCTGAAATGTGGGAGAAAGACTGAGGAGCAGATGGAGAAACAAGCCTGGGGAGAAGGCACAGGAAAGAGGCCTTGCAAAATAAAGTGAATATATCAAATTCAGGCCAGTAAAATTCTTAGGTTCGCCTGTAAGTTGGAACAGCAGGGCTCAAAAATCATTTGGCTGTAGAGAAGCATACAACGCTGTATTTGCTGCCAAAAGGACCTAACAGTGCTCCCCTGCCCCCTCAGATCACTGTGCATGTTAAATGTAAAGAACTTGTTTTGCTCCCACTAAAATGTTACTCAGTTTGTGAATCAACTATAGATGCAATGCAGTTCTTTAACAACAGACAGCAGTATGATACTGGATATTTCACCATGTTTATAACTGTGTACCATTTCCCATTTTTGATTCTAATTTAATTGGTCTCTTTTACTGAGAAGACAGTAAAAAGATCTTTCTACACAGGTGAAAAGATGTAGAAGTGTTAAGGTTGATAAATCTCCTCACTACAGCTGTCTGGGATTAGGTGCAGCAAACTCAGGAGAAAGCTAATGAGTATAATGAGCACAGATTAGAATGAATTCCAGCTGTAACTCAGTAGTCCTGTTTCTGGGAGCAGAAGAAATTGGTTCCTGTATGCATATTCCTTTTTACTCTCACATGGAACTGCAGCATGTGTTTCCTGGAGATTGATTTTCCTTTCAACATTGAGCTGAGCCAGGGAAAATTAAGAAAAATAAAGTAAAACTATTATTGAAAGAAAAGCATTTTTACTGAGAACCCTGTGTAAGTGGTCCCTTATTCACTGATCCTGACATTGCTGATGGAGATTGAGTGATGCACTGTACAGCTGAAGTCAGGGTTTGATTGTCTCAGCAAGATAAAATTACTGAATCCTAAGGAAGGTAAATACACTGATCTGTGTTCCCAGCAACACTCCATCCCAACTGCAGCCAAAAGTGGGAAAATGTGCTTGGGAGTGATGCAGAAGTTTGACCTAACTCTGCTATCAAGGAGTGAGGTGAGATATAAGAAGTAGGAGGGAGTCTTACACCAAGCAGAGGAAATGATCTGTAAGCTCAACTGGAGCCTTTATTGGCAAAGTGCCTCTGGATTCAGCAAATCATTACTCCTCTCTTCCCTTTAACATTAAGTAATATTAGATAGAAATCCAGGATTTTCTCAAGATACCTATGATGTTAAAGGTTACAGTAACTGATGTGAATTAGCTGAAGTACTAATCCATGCAGTCAGGGACTCAGAAGGCTTTGTGCAGTAGTCTGAATAGCAGAACACAGTAAAAATTTGGTAAAAGTTAAAATTCTAGTTTTGTATTTCTAAAACCTGGAAGATTAACATCTCTGTAGGGGAGAAATCAGAAGAATTCAGACCTGTGGCCCCCAGGAACATTGCTGTGTGATTTGAAACAGCTTAAATATTTAGGTTATGCTAAATCTAACCAGTGACTAAAGCATTTTGCTAGGAAGCTTGAGAGATATTTTGATACAGGGGAAGAAAACTAGGCTGCCCTGGCTGTTCTAATGTTTGAGTTAAAATACAGCTGTGTGTTTTCTTGACAGCAATGTATGTACAGCTCCATAAAGAGCAGTTCTCAGACTGGTGTTTGAAAACTCAGCTCAGTAATTCTGATATGTTGGTACAGTTGGAGAAGTTACATTTTGTACTTGAAGATGCTGTAATCAGTGCACATTCAGTTTGCAGTTCATGGGCTGAAAATAATAAATTCTGTCTTTTTATTTCAGTACTTTGCTACTTTAAGAGTAGTGCCTGAGAAGATTGCAAAGGAAGCCAAATAGAATTGTAATTGTGCAGAGATTGCTTTGTAACTTCAGTTTCCTTAGCATTAAGATCAGTATTGCCTCTCACCAAAAAATCTGGCTTATTTTGCTTCAGTTCCAGCATATAGGGGTAAAGCCCTGTCCTCAATCATTGCTCAGGCTGAATTAACTGAAAACCCATTTCCCACGTCCCAGCACATCAATGCTAGACATGCTTGAGAGGAGTTATTTTCTCTATTTCTCACCACCTATGCCCTACAAAACTTCCAGTCTGCCACTATTTTTTTTTTTTTTTTAAGTTCTTCCCAGCACAGTGCAGGTGCAGCACATTAAGAGGCCCCTGGTGGGGCAGGGGTGCAGTGCCCAGCTGAGAACCCTTACCCTGGCAGTTCCCCACTGCTGATGGAGCTCCTCTCATCAGCCACCCTCCCTCCCCAGGCTCGTCTCCTGCCCTTTGGCTCTCCGAGCACATTCAGGTGGTTTCCTGCAATGTGTTCTAGAATATCTCGATTGCACTGGGTTTTCCTGCAGGTAAGTAATATCTTTGAGCATTCACTACTGGAATTTATAAAAGGTTATCACTGCAGAGCTATCACTTATGGCAGTTTTAGGGCCTGGATACTAAATGAAGAGTCTTAGATGTGGGTGGAAAAACTCCATTTCAGTGGCTAAAAAAAGGGTTCTCATCTCCATATGCTTTAGAAAGATCTGAGTCACAGGTTTCAAACTGTGCTTGTTACAGGCTCTGTGCTTCCGTATCTTCAGCTACACTGTAGTGACTTATGTGCAGGGTTAACTGCACTGTAAATATTTAGGTATTGTTTAATATGGATAATATTTCCACTAGAAAATTGAGGCCATTGCAGATGAGAACTTTTCTCTCAATAAGAGGCACTTAATTTGTTCTGTTCTTGAAAAAAAAAAAATTGGTTAAACCAGATGGTATCTCTGTAGTTTTCTTGCAGTGCCATTCAAAATTATTATAGCACTCTGCCTTAACTTGTTTTAGACATGCTTGTGTAGTGTACTCACACTTGAAATAGTCATACAAGTAATTTTTCTTGCTCGTGGGCAGTTTTTTGCAGCCTGTGCAGAGCATTGCAATGTTGTGACTTGGATTACTATTTTAATCTAACAAAAGAAATTTTGTTTATACTGTAGTCACAGTATAGAAACATCCTTAGTTTGCAGTAAGAGCTGACTAAATCAGAGGTAATCCCAGTGCATGGATGACTTGGTGTTCTGAGTTTCTTATAACTGTAAAAGTAAAGTAAAAAATCATAATTTACTAAAGGGATAGTGGGCATACAGATTGCATTGAGAAAACCTTGCAAATCTGCTCATTCTTCCAATTGTGAGGAGGGGCAAGTAATCACTCAAAGTTTTGCCTTCTCTGATCTTCTCCTTTAAAACTTCTCTACAATACACTAGTTACTTTAAAGCTTTATTCCGTCAAGACTAATTCTGCAAGGTAACAATAACTAAAAAGGGCTCCCTATGCTGGGTTCCTTTCATACCTCCTCCTGTGACAAGCATCATCTCTGTTTGTACCTCAGAATCTAGAACCCATGTTTCAGGGTTAGATTTGCCACGTGATATCTTTGCCATAATCCATAGATACATCAGATCCCTGGATTTGTCATAAACTAAGGATTGGGAGTTTTCTTGTGGTATCAGAAGTTCTAAAGAGATATCAATAAGGTTCTAGGTTACAGTGACAGGATTTTTTTTTTTAAGTTCTTAAGGCCTAAGAAATTATTCCCTATGTAGTTTCTCTAATCCTCTAGCTCCATGGCAGTGTTATTGCTCAAGCCTTGGGAAACTGGTTAAATCAAAATGTTCTTGCAGTTGTGTGGTGCAGTTGAAGAGCCTGAGCTCTCTTCACACCAATGAAGTAACTGCACAGGTCAAGATTATCATAAGGATACAACAATGAAATACAGAGAAACACAAATATTAAAAGTATATTATTTCTCCCTTCCAAATGCAACAGATCACACTTGCCAAGCCTGTCTAGAATTAGCTATTTTCTTTAAAACTATTTTTATAAAGTTCATATAACCCCTGCTTATTTAGAATCCAGTATTTAGGAAAAAAAAAAGGTAATTTAAAGTAGCACAAGTGTTTAGCAGGAAGAATTAGTGAGCTTTTACTGTAAGTATATCTTTTACCTGAAATATAGATTAGACTTTGAAAAACAGAGATATCTGTTGCAGAGAGATCTGGATAGATTGGAGCATTGGGCCATGATTAACAAGTCTAAATGCCAGGTTCTGCTCTGGGGTGCTGGTTGACAGCAGTTCAGGTCTCAGCAGTGTGCTCTGGCAGCCCAGAGAGCAAAGCACATCCTGGGCTCTGTCAAATGCTGTGACCAGCTGCTCAGAAGAGAGGATTATCCTTCTGCATTCACCACTGATGCATCCTCACCTGGGTGCTGTGTGCACTTCTGCACCCCATAATTTAAGAAAGATGTGAAGGTCCTTGTAGCTGTGCACAGAAAGGCAGCAGAGCTGGTGAAAGGCCTAGAAGGAGGTGTCCTTTGAGGGGTGGCAAAGAGCTTTGGGCTTGTCTGGTTTGTAGAAAGGAGGCTGAGGTGACCCCATTGCCCTCTACAGCATCCTCCTGAGGGGAAGTGCGCAGGGAAGTGCTGAACTTCCTCCCAGACGAGGTATCCAGTGATAAAATGCTTTGGAATGGTTCAAAGCTATATCACAATGGGTTCAGACTGGACATTAGGAAGCATTTCTTTACTGAGAGCATGGTCAGATGCTGGAACAGGCAGTCAATGCCCAAGCCTGTCAGTGTTTTAAGAGGCATTTGGACCAGACCCTTAAAGCATGCTTTAACTTGTCAGCACTGGATGATTGTTGTAGGTTTCTTCCAGCTGAAATAATCTATTCTAAAAGCAATATTTGGTTCAACAATGGGAGATACTTCATGGCATCCATCTAGAAAGGGCTAATAAACCAGCAAGTGCTTTTTAAAAAAATAACACTTTTAATACCAATGCATTATCTTTTAGTGCACTATGTGACTGCCAAGTTAATACAATTATTTTGCTTTAGTTTTGGTGGGAGCAGGTCACATTCTAAATGTTTGCTTTCAGTACACGTTAAAGAAATGCCTGAGCTGAAAATTGAAAAGAGGTCCCATTTACTGCATAGCGATCAAAGCATGACCCCTCACTGGCAAGAAAGAGAAATTGAAAACTAATTTCAAGGTTCAGGATTAATTCTCTGTCAAATTGACAGAAGAGAGCCTACACTAGAATACATTTAGCATAAATGTAGAACCTTCTCTTTATCTGTTCCTTTCAGAGTGCAACTTATTACTTTGATTTCATGGTTCCACAGCATAAGCATTTTAAAAGTTAGCTGTCTGGATTTGGTCAAATGTCTACAAACACAGGCTTTTTACCAAATGAATCTATCAATTTGTTTTCTATTAACACCACTGTTCTCTGCTGATGGCCTTTTCCTGAATGTGTGTTTTTCCATCTTCCCTGCAGTAATTGCTGGAAATGATTGTCATGTAAGGAGCTGGCTATGGCAAACAGGAAACATCAAAGCACTACAGCCAGCATGCTGGATCACAGAGCCAGAGCTTGCCCAACTTCATCTCACAACAGGGAGCCTGAAAATGAAGAAAGTGACCTTCCCATTGAAGATTATGCAGCAAAGGAGGCAGAACTAGCAGCTGTCAGACCAGATAGTCCTACCCCCGTGGAACATGAGTGCAATGACCACAGTGGGGATGGTGACTCCAGCTCTGACTATGTAAACAACACTTCTGAGGAGGAGGACTACGATGAAGGCTTGCCTGAAGAAGAGGAGGGGATCACATACTACATCAGATACTGTCCAGAGGATGACAGTTACCTGGAAGGAATGGACTGCAATGGGGAGGAGTATGCCCCCCATGAGGAACACCATGTTGAAACAGATGAATGCCAGGAAGCTGTGGAAGAATGGGCTGAAGGTAAAATTCAACACCAAGATGAAAATGAGGTGATGGACAGGCAAGAGTGGCAGGAAGGTCAAGATAATGGCATCCAGATTTTGGAGGATGAAGCATCATCTTTGGAGATCCAAGACCAAGAAGAAAACATACAGTACTGTCAAAGTGAAGGCGACTATCCGGACTATTACCCAGCAGAGGCTAATGGAAATTCACAGGGGATATCCCCATACCATTCTAGGAAAGAGGATGCAGAGCTGGAAGAGCAGGAAGAGGACATTGACCAGATTGTAGCAGAAATCAAAATGAGTATGAGCATGAGCAGTATTAACAGTACAACAGAAATGAGTCCAGAGCACACTGGGACTGAAAACATGGCACATGACTACAAAGAGACTTGTTCAAAGGGAGAAGCCGTTCACAGTGCTAACAGGCATGAGGGGAGGCCAAAATCCCTGAATATCCCATCTGCCTCTAAGCACAGTGGAGATGTGCATCGAGGTTTTAAAGCAAAGTCAAGATCCCCAGAGGACAGACAGAAGTGGCCACAGGAGCAGGTATGAGGTGCTTTTTTTAACCAGACTGTCAGAGGCATTATACAAGTGTTACATTAGTTATTTCAAACAAAACTAGCAATATTTTAACATGTATTAATATGTAAATATATTAGCAATATTTTAAATTTTACTGTAACATCATTCACATAATCACATTGTGTGTTTAGAAAGAGGTGCTAAATATAATCAGCATATGAAATAGTTGAAATTTGTTTTCCATTAATGGCTCCTGTACAATTGCCTTAGTGGTTGAAAACTTTCTGGTTTTGATAGAATGTATGTTGAATCTAGATACTGTGTATTTTTTAAAAAACCTTCAAGGAGTGCCTGCATATTGCTGTGGTTTTTTTACTAGCTGTGGACATATCTTGACCTTGACACGGAGGAAGAAAGAAGAGCTTTACTCTTACAAAAAATGCTGTTAAGCAGTTTTATCACAAGAATGATGTCGAAATTAATTTAAAGTGCACATGGTCTTTTCTTGTTCTAATGCTGAGTGCCAGAAAAAGAGTCTAAGAACAAAACTCAAGCTTTTCTGAAGGAAGAGAGGCGTGGCATTTTTACCTGGTTTCAGATTGAATGTGGTTACCTCTTAGAGAGACATAACTCATTCCCTAATTTAAAGCCTTGACTTTGCATCTGTAAAATTGTATGCAGTTGAATATTAGTTATCTTCTGCAATGAACAGATCTACCAAAAAGAGTTAAAATATAACATGTGCTTGGATAACAAACTAGTAAGGATAAATGAATTATTTTGCCTTATCTTTAATTAAAATGGTTTATTAAACTTTGCATGCATAGGTTTCCTCTTTCAGCTTTATCAACTCTGTAAATAGGATTTTCTATAATTAAGTGCCCCATAGTTAAACAATTTAGTTTAGGTGATTCCATTAAAATACATTAATTCCTCTGAAAAACAGTAAAAGGAAATCAAATGTTTAAGTATATGCTGATGAAACAGGTCGACCTTCATTATAATTGTGAACAAAAAAAAGTCTTAGGGGGATATTTTCAGGCTTCCCATATCTGCAGCAGTTTTTTAATATTCATTACTACATTCTATTTCCAGCAATATAATTAGAACCAAATTGTGCAACTTACTATATTCAGTGCCCTACTGCCAGCATAAAAGTCCCTTAGTGAATAAGCTTGCTGATGTTGAATGGTTTGAACAGCTACTAGGTGTTGGCTGGGAGCACATTGAGGTAGCATGTTTTAGACTTAGTGATGGTCTTTCTCCCAGCAGCTACTACTGGAAATGTTGTTCTTTGCAAGTTCTCAAAATATTTGCAGAACAAAAGATGAGAATTTCCTGAATGAGAAAGAATTCCTCAATGCCTGACCAAGCATTGTTGTGTTTTCCCCCCCACTGAATGATTGCCCATTCAAAACAATATTTGAAATAGACTTTCATTTTGACAACTTTTTGTTGTTTTGAAGTTTATTTATCAGAAGCTGAGCTGAATTGCATTGAACCTTTGTCATTCTCAACAGGCTCCTAAGAGCTGAGGGTTGTGTCACACCTGGATATTGATACAATTGCTCCATGTGAAGAAAACCAAAAGCACCTAAATATTTCTGAACTGCATGTCTTGGGCTTTCATTGTTATTTTCTGTCAGCCCTAGACCAATGCCTTCATCTTATTTAATAACGAGGGAAGCGCTGCTGTGATAGGTAACCCCAGGCTGGATGAAGCCTGAGCTTAGACCATCACTTTTAATAGCAACCACAAACTCCTGTCTTAATGGATAGAGAGCACTGGACAGTACACAGTGTTTCATTCCTTCAAACATGGAGACAGGAAATTAGAGATACAGCAGTATGGGTATCTACTCCAGATCAGGCTAAACAAACTGGGAGACAAGGCATGCATTTCATTTATAAGAAAGGTGACAAGGCACAGCTGCTGTGGGCACTTTACTGAAGAGAAGAGCACAAAGCTCCAAGGCAAAAAGCTGTGAAGTGGTATTTGTTACAGAGATACAGAGGCTCACAACTGGAGACAGGAGGTAGTTCGCCCTCTACACACCCCAAGCATTCAGGGATGTAAAAGAAAGAGTAAAAAACAAGTTCCCTAACCTTTAGCAAACATTACTTGAATGTGTTTCTCATGGCAAGGTTGGCCTTACCTTGCTGTGTTCTTCTCACCTGCTGCAGGTAATTAATTCGTTCTTAGCTTTACCCACAAATCAGACTCATGGTGAGGCCATTAGAGTAAGAGTTCAATACCCACTTCCGCCCAACTTAGTATTTTTCTTAATAGCTCCTTAAAAGTCCTTAGCACAAGGTGTGGTTGGATGTTTAGCATTAATACTGGACCTCAGAGAATTTAGATAAAGTGCAGAGGACTTTGTTTTTCTTTTGGGGCATCCAATTCTTTTAATATTTACTATGAAACATCAAAGGGATGGATGGAATTAGAGTACTGCCTAAATGAACCCGTGTCTCATTTGTGAAATGAAGACAGCCATAATTTTAACTACCACTAATATTTAAACCAACTACAATAATTCAATCTCTACCATAGTGAAAGGGAAAAAACGCAAGGCTGTTGTACATTTGCATGCTAAACTTACCGTTTGCAGAGAAACTGCTTAGAAGAGCCTTGATTTTGTCACTTTGCTAAAAGATCTGTTATTATAAGTGTGTATTATACTGTGTGCATCTCACAGTACAAAATATTATGCTGAAAGGGATGACAGAGGCACACATATTGCATATAGAGCACTTTTTTGCCTCAGTTATCTTTAAATAAATGTAGATTTGAATGCTTCTAGGTTAAATCAAGATATTCTACGTGTATGCCAGTTTTTGTAAACAATGGGCAAGTAGGAAGGTGCATTTGTTATTTTTTGCACATAGTATGCTATCCTTGGCTTTTTCATGTTTCTGCTCTTCTCCTTTCCTGCCCCACATAGGTAGAATTACTGCTTATTATAACATTTACCTTCCTTTAAAGTACACAGCTATTAATTCTTAGCTCATGATAGGTGCTAACATTGTTTGCAAAACATTGGCTAAATAACAAGTAAACAAATGTGATTTAAAAGGTACCTGTTGCTAGGTTTGCCCCAGAAAACAGTCACTTTTTAAGAAAGATCCAACAATTTACACAGAAATAAAAAACAAGTAAGCATCTTGTTTAACTTTCAGTGTTGGCCAGTCTACTATCTTAAATACATATGGCTTGAAAACTTCAGGGATATATGAGCTTGGCTTGACTAGCCTTTATTTGTAAATACTTCTAGGGAAGCACTGAAGAGGATGAATAGCACTAGACAGGTCTGAGGGAAACCTAGACTATATTTAGAATATATATTTGCTCTAACTCACTGCTTAGCCTTATTCCTTGCAGGTTTTCCATGCTTATGTTATTTAAGAAAGGCATCACATCTATGAAGTTAAACTGACTATTTGGGGTATTTTATAACAACTCAAATTTAACAATTCCTCAAGCTAGGAGTTTTCTGCACACCCATTTGACATCTTGGTTATCTCTCAGCTAATTGTTAAAGTATCACATGAAGAAATTTTCTTTTTTTGTTTCTCATTTCATTTCATATGTTTTACCTTTAGCAAAGAAATTGAGTATGGTCAGACATGTTTCTGATTTAATTCTCCTGAATTACCACAGTTTTTAATGTAACAAACATGAATTAAGTGACAGATGCATCTTTGGATGGAAGAAGAATGACTGGATGAAGTGAATGATTCCTTCAACTGACAGTAGCATACAGTACAACCAGAAATTCTAAATCTATGTGGTATTCCTGTGAAAAAGTAGTTGCTTTTTGGAATGCTGTTAGATTTGCTTCAATACAATTATTACTATAATAGTAGTAGTTAGCTACAGTACTGTTGGTTTGGCATACTAACAATATTCAACACAGAAATGGCTTTATCAGGTGAAAAATGAGAGTAATCTCGTGTTGCAAATCTGTGCTTGCACTGCACAAAACACGAGCAATGGCTTGGTCTAAACCAAAGCTGAAACCACAAGAAAGCTTCTTTCCAGTTCACTGCAACACTCACTTCTCAATCATTCTTTCATAACACTGGCATACCTTTGAGAACCATACCAAATATACAAACTGCCCTAGTAGGGATACCACGAGCTCCTGCAGTGTCACTCTGCTTTCATAACTTTCATATAGGCTGTGTCCTTATACTTCTTCAACATGGACATCCAGAGACACACAAAACATCCCTACAAAAATTTGTGAAAGAAAATTTAAAGAAGCCATTCTCTTTCCCCCTCTCCAACAGCTTTGCACACATCAATGCTGCTACTGTGCTTCTCTTGCCTGTGCTGGTAGAGCTCAGTATTGACACAAATATTTATTTCCTTCTCTCAGCATGGGGAGAGTGCTCTGCTGCTGCAGAGTCCAAAGCCAGGAGCCTTTTGTCTGTAAAAGATTTCACCTTTAGAACAGTGTGAAGAAACTAAGATGATAGACAGTTTAGAAAATGTGTATCCTAGGGATGTCTTGCTGGAAGTCTGAGTATTATGGGATGCATTTGAGACCAGTTTGTAGAAAATACAAATGAATGTAAAGGAAGAACATTAAAGAAGGTTTCTGCATTCTCCTGTGGGGCAGAACTAATAAACAGCTGTTACCAAGTGATAGTGCCCAGACTTACCAGGTACTTACTGAAAAGTGCTAAACAGTCCAAAGGATCTCAAACAAAACCAGTTTCTCTGTGCTAATTGGCCAAGCCACAGACTTTAAGCCTCAGCTCCTGACAGCAGTCGACAGCAAAATCAATATCTGTTGCCTAAAGACAGATTAGTGACAAAATCTTCTCAGGAAGTTTAAATCAGAAGGCAGCATGTGTTCCTAATTACATCTCCCTAAGAATTCAGCAGAGCTGTTTCTCTCAAACTCATCATGGCTGGGTCTCAATTTTAAATATATGCAAGGACAAAAGAAAAAAAATGGTTCTTTGAGATGGTAAAAATCAATTGGCAATTATTTTAAAGTCTATTGAAATCCGGTAGAGTGTTGAAATCATTTTGTGGAATGCTTAGATCTCTCAACTTACTCTGACTCTTGTTTTCCTAAACTTGATTTGCTTACTTGGAATTACTTGTCAGAATTTTTTTCTCTTCACTCCTGACGTGTACTAGCACTATCACTAAATTAACACATAAATAATGGAATCTTTGCGAGAGAAGAGTGTGAAGTCTGACCTTTTTTCCTGTGATCACGACCAGAAAACCTTCATCTCGTCAAGAGCTGCCTCATTCAGAGTCTGTCTTGGTGAGAGTATCCTGCTGGGCCAAACTGCTCCTCCTGACAGTGTTACCAGTGCTCAGGATAACTAGTGCATGCTCAGGGAGGTGCATTAGGCCATTCCATTGCACCTCAGCAGCCTTCAGGAGGGAGGCTACATTGTGCAATTCCATAGGAATAGGACTGCTATAACACACTTGATACTAGGCTACCACCTCTTCTTTTAAAGGATGTTTTTGATGTACCTTGATGTGAGGACGCATCACCCAGTGATAAACTGTCAGCAGAAAACAACAGATCACAGAAAATAGAAATTTTATCCTAAGTGGCAAACATAAGATGCATCTGCTTTGCTTTTGTTCTAGAGAGAGACAACAAAGCTGGCTGAAAGGTCAGTCAGGTCTATGGGTTTACTTGTTCAACAAGTAACAACAGTTCTGTCAATTTACCACAAAACATCTCTTCTTCAAGAAAATTTGTATTTTTCTCCTTAGAGCCTACCACAAGGAGCCTTTTTTCAGCTGGAACCCACCACGAAACATCTCTTTTCCAAAAGCCATCTTCAAGATGAGTCTCAGAATATATAAGCCAGTACACCAGTCTCTGAACACATTATTTGCTAATGTCAAACAGCATTGCTGCTAAAGAGATGGGCAGGTGTGGAACATAAGGCTCATTATTTACATGTTTAAACATACTAACAAAGCCCTTCTCCCTGTACTTCCTTCTGCAGGCAGTTGGGCACAGAAAGTCTGAGAGAGGCACAGCTCCCCTTCCCTGGGCTGCTGCTAAAGGCTGTGCTGCCTCCAAAGCTGGGAAGAGCTCAGTAATGTGATGTTACAGTCAGTTCTGTTTGCAGGAAGTGCTCATAGTGGCACCCTTCCCTCTCCATCACAACCTTTTTTTAAATAGCAAAGTGTTCATAGATCAGCCAGAGGCAGAACATATTGTTTGGACAGATGTGCCTAAAAGGAAGGGATGAGTTCTTTATACCTGAGATTCTGCCTAATTACTCTGGGGCTGCCAAACACATAGGCAAAACTCTGGGGCGAAAATGATGGCTCTCATTTTCAGACACCAAACATTGGTTGTGTTCCTTGTGAAGGTGGTGTGATTGATCCCAAGTTCTTGTGAATTCTGCTTTGGCTTCTCTTTGGAACCAGGAAGTACACAATAATGACATAGAGAGTACATATGAGTCTGGGAACAAGTAAGCTTTGTTCATGTTCTTGAAATCCTGAAAACAGGAGTTCCAGTAAATCACACCTGTGGATAAATCAAAACTGAGGAGCTATAGAAATGTTTAGCCAGACTTTTTTTTTAGGACTGTGTGGAATTACATATGCAACAATTACCACAGAGCATGATTGATATTCCGATCCCCAGGGCTGACTGAATCCACTGAGCTGCCAGAAAGGAGGCAGAGACCTGTTTCAATGTTACAGCACCCAGGTGATGCTTACAAAAGCAGATAATTCTTTCTTTACATGCAGGTGCATTTTCAGTTCAGTGAAGCATGTGGTAATCAGAACTGACAGAGCTTTAAAAATACTGACATTCTGTTGTACATATTAGAGTTAATGTATTTGCTGTCAGTGTTTACAGTTTAATGTATCTTCATTGTGGCCATGTCATAATCCCTGCTTAAAGGATACTTGATCTAAATCCTGCTACTTTAGGGAATAATGTATGATTATTATGCTTGTTTCATTAAAGTCCCCTAGATATTTGCTTACCTCATTAACATATTTCACTGCACATCAATACAGATTGCTCCCTATTAGTTTAGCCATGCAATATAATTAGATTTGTCTTGTCTCAGAGAGAATAGTGTTTATAGGTAGGGATATGATGAGTTTCCCAAGTCTGGGTATATCTCAGTATATCTCAGACAGTCATTTCTTTCTTAAAGTCCTGCTTACTACTTGGGTGGATCTTTGCCTTGTGTATGTTGTCTTACCTGAAAATTGTCATTACTGAGCTTTAATGTGCCTGCTTCATTAGCATATTTTGTTCTACTGACTGCATATTAGTCATAGGGAATAATCTGTCCAGAGGTGAACATACAGACTTGCTTTGCCTACATCTACATACTGTGTTTGAAGGTCAGAAGCCAAGGAGTTACATTCTCATTAAACATCCAGGCTGACCCTTTCAAATAATCCTTAGTAGTTTCCATATGCACAACTGTCAATACAAGTTTTTATTTCTGAAGCTTTACAATGGCAGTGGCATTTTGGCCCTCATTTTTATATGTTTTAGGGAAACTAAGAAAAAAGGGAAAATTAAATAAACTAAACCATAACAATTTGTTCCAGAAATCACCTTGGTTTTCCAGAGTTGTAACACTGAAAATCTGAGCCATGAAAACTTCAGCTTCCCAGTACTTACCAGACATGGGCACTCTCCATGTTGGGTGCTGGTGTTGTGTGACTTGGGTCAGGTCTGGAAAAGAAATTCTGTCCCTGAGACTACTGGAACAGGAAAAAAAGGAGTGTTCTGTGGTTTAAAATAGTTAGTTCAGTGTTTTCTTTGTGTATGAGTTTATATTTTCCCTTTCACATTTCTTCTGAAGCCTGAGATTTTACTGCCAGCATCCTGGAGATTCGCTTGGCCCACGAGGGAGGAGAGGCCATGAAGGATCTCCTACAAACACATGATCCTACATTCAGTGCTGGAATTCTGTTTTTCAGATCAGAAATGGCCATTAGGGCTGTCTTGATTTTGTACAATAATGAGAATAAACACATTTAAAAATTCTGACTTTGCTTTCTGATTTATTTGGACATGATAGCATTTGACTTAATTTCGTATGAAAAACTTGCATTGATATAACATAATTTAAATTTAAATCAGTACTGTAACTGCTATTTAATGATAATTGAAATATCCTATTATTTACATCAAAGTAGGTATTTTATTATAATTAAACAGTTTAACATTTTTATGTGAAACTGATATTTGCTAAATTACAGTAGGAAATTCCAGCTGCCATATCACATTATAATATTTTGGTACCAGTAATGAATATTGATTATACATAAATAACTTCAAATAAGTAATGGAGAACATGATAAAGAGAGTTAGCGTTTTGTGATTTTTATTTAATTTAATCTGGTCAAAATTTTCTGATCATCTTTGCATCATTGACTTCCACTGAAATGCCTACTTTGTTTTGAAGCTTTCCAGAAAACCAAAGGGTCTGAAATCTTTTCTTTTTTCCTTGCAGATGTGCAATGGTTTAGAGCAGCCCAGGAAGCAGCAGCGTTCAGACCTCAATGGCCCCGTTGACAATAACAATCCCCCCGAGGTAGGTACCTGGGGCTGCCAGTTGTGCTGCTGCCTTCCTGCAGCCAGGCTTCCAGCAGGGAAGGCAGCACTGTCAGCCTTCTCCCTCTCACACACACAAACCTTTCTTTTCCTGAGCTGACAATAAACACCGTATCTGCCTACTCTGAAGAGGCTTTGAACTATACCCATGAATTTTTGCTGCCTCATTCGTTTTATGTAACTGTCTATGGTGTGTATTCAAGCCTAAAATTTTCTGATGACACGCAGAGCAGGGAGAACACTCCAGAAGTTCTCTTTTTGGATTATTGGAGTGCAAAAGTGGCATCCAAAAGAAATCGTGTTCTGCTTCCATTCCTCCCCCACCCCCTCCCAAAGTCAGTCGTGGCTTAGTCAGCTGTGAAGAGACACAGTGATAGACAGACCTGCTCTTGTCACTGAAGACTGGAGCAAAGAAGACATCTGAGAATGCAGAATGAGTTATGCTTGGGGCTAGACACAATGAAATGAAATTGAGACTTAAAAGCAGAAGCTTCTTATCTCAAAACCATAACATATTTAGCCTGTAGCCTGTGATATTAATGAAGAGACACATTTCTAAAGCCTTTTCCCATAATGGAGAAATCAGCCTCTTTCCTGGAAATTTGAATGACTGAGGAGGCTGGCAAAAGACAAGGAATGGAAGGACTGAATTTGTTCATTGAGATTAGGCAGAGTAGCCTAGGAAGAGCACTGTTATGGCTCCTGCCAAGATTAAGTGTAATTCTGTGTACTGAGCAGCCAGGGACAGTTCTTTTCACTCACTGACCCAGAATCTTGCTTTGTAAAACATTGTTACGTGTTCTTTATTGGAAATTTGGGATATCACTAATAGGCAATGTGATCTAGTAGGCAACTGATTGTATTGGGAATTGCTGGTTTGTATTGTTCATTTGAAATCTGACTTCCTAGGCCATTTTCATGGTCTTCCCCATGCCTCCCTTATCTTTTTTGTCTGGTGGGACCTTAAAATACTTTGAGACTCCCAAGTCCAGAGGACTGTGTAACATTTAGGTTGGATTAATGACTGTGATAAATGACTGTGTTCAGTGTGTTAAACAGTGCCTGTGTGACAGTGGTCAGCTGTTTAAATATAATAACAATCCATTTCATTGTGTGAAAGTTATTTTGTTACAGCTATTCCGTTTTTATTTCTCAACAGACAAAGAAAGTGTCTTCCTTTCCAAGTTTTGTTGATGGTAAGTTTGACATCATCCATAGTTAAAGTAGGATAAAGTGGATGCAAATACTTTAATATATATAAAATATCACAGTTCTAAAAACCAGTCAGACCCAAGAGAACACAGCTCAGAAGTTTAAGTATGGCAATATTTAACATTTTCACCCTCCTTATGGCAATGGGAGCCTAGTGGTGATAAAAAGGAGGAGGAGGTAGAGCTCCCAGGAGGATTCAGGTGAAAACAAAGAATGGCTACAAATCTTAAAGGGATAAAGAGGGTGTAACAGTGAGCCTGGCAGGAGGTTTATGAACGTCTAAGAGCACTGTGTTCTTCAGAGCCCATTATTGCACTCTGGGAACCTCAGTTGTCAACACAAATGGAAAAGTTCTCCTGAACTGACCAAACAATGGTAGTCCAGTCCTCTGTTCAGGAGAGCAAAGCTTTCACACGTTTCTTCAATCTCTTCTGCAGTGCTATTACAAATATTCTGTTAGAAGAAAAACAAGTCAATTTTTTAATGCAAGCAGGTGGACAGAAATAAAACAGGATTGTGCTGAAAAATATTATCATTCTCTGATGCACAGACAGCTGAAGAACTTTTTATAGGGAAAATGCACACAGCTCTTCCTGCAAAGAAGATGACTACACTGTAAAGTGAGAAAAGACAGTAGGACACTTTCAAGAAGCTGATACCTTAGATCTGCCATGAATACACACAATAGAAGCCTTAAAAGAATGTGAAAAACTTCATTTCTAATGCCATTCTCAACTCAGGGAAAACTTAATGCCATTTAGAATAATATTAGGATGTCCAACACATTTTTCTTTCATTCCCTGATCTCACCGTCTTGACAAGCATTTTCTGTTTCAGTAATTTACTTAAAGAACTAGAACAAATGGAAAGTTCAAAGATTGTCCCTTCAGGTTGTCATCTGAGGGATATTACATGGAACACTTGGCACGCACTGGCGAACAGGCCCTAAATAGAGGTACCTTTCAATGCATTCCCCGAGGATGGCAGAGACAGGAAAGCAAGCTGATGCTTTGTAATAAGCATCTGCTGATTGTATAGTGGACAAGCATAAAGCAAGTCCAGCATGCAAAGAACTTTAAAGCAGGCGAGACAATTCCCCCTCACAGCGCTGCAGATACAACTGCACATTTTAATTTTACTGGGATAAAAAGGTTATGTCTTTTTCTTTACATACCAGCCAGCTCACTACTCTGCTGGAAAGAGGTCAGGATACCCTTTACATAATATAATACCTTTTTTTAGTTCAATCATTTTGCTTGCTCTGATTTTTTCTGTAGTGGCACAGTATGTGAGGATAAGCTGTCTATTAGGCTTTTTCTATTGCAGGTATTGTATGGCATTGTCTAATACAAATAAATACATGGCTCACTAGGAGCTTATGATAGCTTACATGACTGCTCTCTGAACTCAGAGAAAAACACAGTTTTTATTATTAATTTGTATGTAGAGTCCCAAAAAGCACAAGACCCTTCTGCACGTAAGAAAATATTCTTCCAGCTAACACTCCTATTATTCCCTAAGCTTTGACAGCAGTACCACCACCATATTCTGGTTGTATTCCTATTCAGTTTTAAAGCACTTACAGCATGACTCCTTTACTACAGTAGCTATATCTGTGTTTCTATTGATATATAATACATAAAAAATATCTTTTAATCTGTCATATCTAAATGTCCTTTACTGTTAGAATTGTTTCAGTAGTAGTACCACTACATGCTCATAGGAGTAATTAGTTCTGTGTTCAATGGTTCTGGCTTTTCTGCACTCTGTCCTATCACCATACATCTTATTGCCTTACACAGTAACAAGCAGGATGAAGTAAAGTTAGTCAGAAAATGGGAGTTGTAGATGGACATTCTGGAAGGTGACTTCTGCCCTGTGTCCATTTCCTCCTTATGAAAAATCTGCTGCAGTGCCACACGGCCCAAGGTCTCAGTGACTGCATGGAGTCTGATAGTTCAGCAGGACACTGAACTGTGCTCCGAGTGCAGTCTCTAAATACTGTCTGAATCCTTGGCTTACATGATGATAATTTCATGTAAAATGCATTCCTAACAGATTAATGAATTCAGTTACGCTAAATTATTGATTTTGTTGTTGTTGTTGAGTTTTCTTTTTTTCTTATTTTATGAATAGAAACATTAACTAAAAATGTTTGGACCTAGTCTACTTAGCCTAGAAATATCTTCATACTTGTTACATTAGTAGATCAGCAGAAAGCCAAGTAATCCCTATTGCCTTGACAAGTGCAGAAATTTGCAGTTAGATTTTTCAGAAATAGTTATCTAATGTTTAAGCATCAATATTCAACACAAAATTCCAATCTTTGCTCACATCAAAGTAACCTTCACGTTTGAAACCTGTTCCTTCTTCCCTTCCTCATCAGTAAGCCTTTACACATGCTTGCAGTCAAGGGCATGCTTAAGTGCTCTGATGAGCTGGGACCTCAGCCAAGTCTGCATTTTTGCATTATTTAAAGCAGAGATAAGGGAAGAAAACACCCAGGTGACCCAATCTGACCCTGGCAATTTTCAGCACCATTCCACCCTTCCACCAGATGTCTTGTTTTACCTGACAGTTGCTTACATTGCCTTCATGATGGGAAATGTATGTTGGAAATGTTTTCTGCCCAACATGTATCTTTTTTTTTTTTTTGTCTTTTTCTCTGTATTATCTACTCCAGTAAGCATTTTCAGCATGCTGTTGATTTATACATGATGTAGCTGACTTTGTTACTAGCACAATGATTCTGCAAAACATCATTTTTTAAAGCTATGAAGAGACAATGCAATGACATCCAACCAAAAAAGCCCCAGTCCTTAAAGAATCCAAATAAATAACATTAGGATTATAAAACTGCTTAACACCCTAGATTATTTCCATGCTTAAGAATTTTTTCATACAGATTAGTTAAAAACCCCATTGCTGTCACAAACAGCAAAGACATGAGAAGAAGTGGTTGTTTCCTTTGTAGCATCCATAGGTTGCACAGACTCCAAAGATTCCCTGGGCATTTTGCTCGAGGTAGTAATGATTGTATGAGAATTTGCACAAAGAATTGCAGTTTTATTTGTCTTCAGACACGAACATTTCGAGAAAATTAATCTAAATTACCTACTAAGGGAGTTTACTTAAACTGATTTAAACATGTGGGTAAGCCTATGTCAGAGTTAAAGCAATCTTGATTCAATTTAGCCTCATTTACTTAGCCTGAAGTGAATGAAAGAAAACAAAATTAAAGCTCCTTTAATTTTGAGTGAGCCTGTTGATGCAGGTATCTAATGAAGTTTTGCTTCCTTAACATTAAATTCACGTTGTTAATTAATTTCCTTCTCTGCTGCCCTTGAAACAAGATGTCAGTATCATGCAACATTAGTATTTTGTTGCATGCTGGAAGAAGTACAGGTGTATGAGATGAAGTTTTAGACCTGAAAAGACAGCATCAGAAGAGGCACCATACGAAATACATCATCCATCTGCTGAAAAACATAATGGTACAGAGATGCAAGCAAAGAGAAGTAGTGACACAGAGAGTTCTTGTGGAATTTTAATTTTCTTTGATTTCTTTTAGGGAATTAAGGCTGCAAGAACAAGGATTGGGGTTTTTTGAGATATTGAAAGACTTGGCCTTTATGAAGAGTGTCAGTGACTTCTACATTACTGGCTTCTCAAGGATTTCTTTGAGGGTTTTCATACTTCCAGTAGAGATTGTCAAGATATTTTTTATGGTTTCCCAATACTTCAAAAATTTTAAAATCCACAGAATTTTATTCTGAGTTATAATGAAGGTTTAAACCATTGCTGGATTTGTGCAGATGTGAGTTAAATCAAATGTGTTCTGTTGTATATAATTATCCTTTTGAAGATTAAATCTGTGGTGTTTGATTGCAAACCAAGTAACTCCAATTTGTGTGAGCATTGTTAGTTAATCTCAGGTCTCTGAAGAGTTCAAGACTGGTATAATATTATCTATGTGTTTATATACCTTGAATACTGAATTACAAAGACTGGGTTTTTCAGGGGGCTGAGATTACTGGCAGGTGGATTTGAGATCTGCAGGGATGAATAAGTGTCAGCAACACTGCCTAAAGAGGCAAGTTACTCCTTTTAATCATGTTTATGTTCTGTTGGAAGACTTCTGCTAAATTAGAATGGGAATAGGAAGGATAGGAAGGCTCAGTAAAAGATGTATGGGTAAACCACTATTTCAGTACATTTAATCAGTGTAGCATGTCATATATTTCTTTTCTTTTCCATATAATAATCTTCCACATTGACTTGATTATAAATAAATTGAACACTGAACAATAAACCTTTTTTTAAAATTAAAATTCCCCTTCAGTGTAATTTTTCTCCTCACATGAGATTTTTATACTTTAAAAAAAGTGCATTAGAAGGTCATGAAGTGGATCTAGCTCAAAGCACATTTGTTTTATAAAACTGTTGAGGAGTAAAGAACGTTCACTATCAATAGATTTCAGCCAAGCTCTGGAATGACTGTTCTTTACTGTCAATCTGATCAATGTAAAGTTTAACAGCTGACTAAAGAGGATGGTGAGCATAGTCCCAGTATCAGAAAAGTTGTTCAAGCCTCAATATCCTTCATTCAATTTCTCATTTCCCCACTCCTCAGAAAGGCTGTAACTGTAAATGTCTCCTATCAGTTCCAGGACCTTGTGAACCTGAGGACCTCATCGATGGGATCATCTTTGCAGCCAATTACCTGGGCTCCACCCAGCTGCTGTCCGAGCGCAACCCTTCCAAAAACATCCGCATGATGCAGGCCCAGGAGGCCGTGAGTCGTGTCAAGGTAGGGCATCGTTATGGGCTGTAGAACTCTCTGACCCTGTCACAGCTGATCCCTGGCTGCTGCAGGATCTGCAGCCTCACACCTCTCCTGAGGTGCAGTTAGGTGAGTATAGATCAGTATTGTAAATAGCGTTACTCTACAGTGCTTGCTGTAAAAATACGTGCGGCAAAATATAAATTATTCTGGAGTCTCTTCAAAATTCTTTGGAAGCTGTTTAACAAATTCAGGTATGTGAGACAAATTGCAGATTGCAATTAGAAAATACTCCAGTGGCAAAGCACTGGGATATTGCTTTGACTGTGATTTTACTCTTCTGTTATTACTTCTTTAACTTACTACAAATTGAGAAGATGTCTCAATATTATTACTTATATTATGACTTTTTAAGGACAAGAATATTAATTGCTATCGTGCTTGGATTTGGTGTTATTTGCAGTGAACAATTTCTTTGTAAATATTGTATAATAGACTGCTTCATACAGCTATGTAAAGAAAATAGTTTTATGGTTAAGAATCTAAGTAGGAGATTTTTATTTTAGAACTTATTTTACCTCTGCTGTAAATACCTCATCTGAATAAACACACAGTTAGAGGCAGATTTAAATGCTAGGAGAAAAAGTATGTGCATAGTCAGTGAAACATTTAATTGCTAAAATTTGCATGGTTTTGAAGGAAACAAGTTTGGAAAGGCCACTTTCATGAGATTGTCATGACTGATGATTGATTTAGCACTTAGAAAGAAATGGAATACAAGAAAAGTCCAGTTCTTTAAACTTTCCAAACCATTATTTTTCTATTTAGCATATTATGATATCTCAAGCTACAGTAAAGTAATTGTTAATTGCAGTTAATTCCCTAAAAACTGCTTTATGTATTAATACCAACCCAAATCTGGCAGGGGTACTTGAGTACTCCAGACAGTCATGGCAGGGAGCTTGAGCTGTGTTTGATCAACAGTTACATGTAGATGTGTGCTGAACATGGAGACAAACCCTTGGGTTTAAGATGCGTGTGCTGCCATTTTTGACTGCTGTCAATTTGGCAGGATAAGTGTTGGGAGCAGCTGATAACAGACAACACTTTGGTACCAATTCTTTTGTAATCGATTGAAAATGATCATGTCATGAAATCCAATTATGCTTGAGAACTGCGTAAGGTATAAACAAATCTTTCTCTCTTGCACATCCTTCCCCCACTGCTCCCAGTTTTTTAATTTTCAGCAGTCTGGATTCACAGTCAAAGTTTCCCTGACCTCCCACACTGTCTTTTCTCTTTCCCTGTGTGTACATCTGTCTGCATTCTTTTTTTTTTATGCTACTCCTCAGAGGATGCAAAAGGCGGCTAAAATCAAGAAAAAAGCGGTGTGTAAACTGTTTTTCTTGAATGCTAATGTTTACTTACATTTTTGTTGTCCTTGTTTTCCATGGAGTGTCATGTCTTTCATTACAGATCCTCATAAAGTTGTCATTTTGGTTTCTTCTTTGGTCTGCAGTAGAATAGTGAATGGAATAAAATGAACTCATTTTCTTCATTGTTCATTTGCTGGAGTGCCTGTCTGCTGCCCTTCTCCTGTTGAATACCTGTGATTTGTTTACTCCAGCTGTACAACCATTGTGATCTGGGAGATGTTTTTGAATGAAATGCTTATTTTGATTTTACTAACCAAAGCAGTAAGACATACTTCCTGTGCCTGTGACTTACTATATATTTATTAAATTATTGTTGATATTTAAAACCAAAATAAATTCACCACATAGTAGCCGGAACAATTCATACAGGAGACATTGCATTCAGTTAAAAACAATACTTCAAATAACTAAATCCAGCTGACAAAAATATCACCATAAGGATGGAAGCAATACAAGTAGCCTCTGCCAAAGTATGTGCTTGCTTTGTATTTTGCTGGAAGATAATTTGAATAAAATTAATCTAAATGAATTATAGGCATAGCTAAGCCTTTATAACTCCAAAAAAGATTAGCAAATACATCATTCTCATCATGAGTCAGTGTCTGACCTGGAGACTGGTGGCTGCCTTTAGCCCAGGCTGAGACAATCTGTGTCCATTTTATTCTGAGGCTGCTGCCACGAGTGCTGCTCCATACCAGCTGCAATGGTGCCCTGTGGCCAAGCAGCTTGGAGAAATCCATATGTTCCTGCTGGACCAGAGAATTAGGGAAGCTCTTAGACAATGCCTCAGTGAAAGGCAGCAGCTGCTTTGCCACCTCTTCTCCTGTTTTCTCAAGTGGACAGAGCCAGGACTCGCACTGGAGCACAGCATCACACTGTAATCCCTCTAGCTCTGTGACCGTGCCCCCTGATGGGGGCTGGGAGTGTTTCCCTAGTGAGCAGTGCTCAGAAGAAGCTGTGGTCTAAAAGTCCCCTCATGGCCTTCTGTGAAATGAGAGAAACATTAGGTCAGTGCTCAGTTCTTTATTTTCTAGGAAAAAAAGTAAAAATCTAAAAAAAAAGTCCTAACCCCCACCACAGTACTGAGCATCAGTTTGCAATTCTTTTGGTAAGCCTGCTGAAGGTGGCAAGGGCTAAAGTCACCTTCTCAGTTCTCCTACTTTATCAACTCTGGTGCCTCAAGTACTGAAGTGCATCAGTGAGAAAGTGAAGAACAAACAGCCATACTTTTTCTCCTGTTTTGGCTATAAACAGAGAATTTTGATACTTGAGTTGTCAATCCCACAGACTCAAAAAATTCCCTCTTATCCAGAAGATCAGAGTAGGCTTCACTCTGTCTATGCAATAAATGTATTCTTTGCATGTCTTTAGAAACACCTTTGAATAGCCAGCTCTGTAATGTTTTAAAGTTGCCTCACATCACATTATGCTTGAAGCAGTCAGTGAGTTTGTCATTTTGAAAATTAAAAATCCCCTTGTAACAAAGCATCTGTCTTTTAGACCTCAGAGGGAGATTCCCAGGCCTTGACTGAAGTGGATCTGTTCATCTCCACACAGAGAATCAAAGTTCTAAATGCTGACACACAGGTAAGTTGGATTTAAACTCTAATGTTGAGTTAGACTGTGCTCTTACAGAATTAATGGAACACTTCATTGAACCTGGATAAATTCAGGTATTCAGAGTATTCAGAAAGAGCTCCTATTGTTCTAACACTTGCCAATATAGTAAGACAGACACCTGTTTTGCTTATTTGATAAATTAGAAGATATGTTGCTATAATTGAGCTGTAATTCAATTCAATGAAAAAAAAAGATTCAAAAGCCTTTCAGAATGCATGTACAGCACTCCTCTGGAACAGCTTCAGAACCCAGATTTACAGTCCAACAGGGAAGTCATTTGCTGCTTTGCCTAAGCCATTCATATCCTGCCATTTTTAACATTTAATCTCAATTTTTTTCCATAAATCACACTGAGCCACCATTCTCTTGCCTAAGGTAAATTATTAATCATTCATGTAAAAGCAGCATCTGGACACCACAGCAATGATCAGCCTCATCTTATAGGAATGCTTGTTTATTCAACAAGAGGTGATCTTCATAAAAAGGAGTTTTTGAGGAATTTGCAACTAAATACAAATAATTTATATATGAATCCCAATATTTAGTAATCTCACAAGATCTCTTATCTTTGATCATACTTACAGGAAGTCTTCAAATTTTCATTCGTACGAGAGATATTGAAAAGAGTGATTTTAGCAATGTTTTGTCAGAAGTAAACCATGGGGGTTTTTGTTTGTTTGTTTGTTTGTTTAGGGGATATATTTGTCCATGGCACAGAAGCAGCACACGTCATCTCTTTACTTAGATAAAGCTTTAATATCATATAATATTTTCTAGATTATATGATCTAGATATGTATCTAGAGATGGAAGCAGGCTTATAAAACCTTCAGAGTGTAGTTATGTCTGATATATTGTCATCTGTGTGGCAATGTAAAGAGAAAAAGGCAGAGTGAGACTCACAAGCAAGTTTCTCTAATGTAGTACTGTTCAGTATTTTCATAAACAACTTGGAAAATAGAAAGAGAAAATGGTTATTGAACTTGTATCTTGGTGTATCAGATCAGAGTTCAGAAATATGGCTCAATGGAGAAATGAGTTGAAACTCTAGGAGACACTTGAACAAAGATAAACGTAGCACTCTACATTCAGGGTTTTGGTTTTAATTATAATTGGTTTTTTAACTACGAAGCACCTTCTTCTTCTGAAATTTCAGAGAACATTACTATTCCTTAATGTAAGGGTAACTATAGTATCTCCAGGAAATGGATTACTTTTCTTTTAATATAAGCAGATGTCCTTATCACGCCACTAGAACTCCCATGAGATGAGCCAGATGAGTGGAATAGCCCATCCAACATGGGCAGCAATATTTACAACCTGCCACCCATAAATCATCCTGAAACTGCATTTTATCCACCATAAGCAATACCACAATTGGTTGTGGCTCAGCCTTTTCTTGACCTCATGGTAAACATGCATCATCCAGAGGTTTTATTATCAAAGCTGATAACTACTTTTTGCATTAGCAGAAAATCACATGCTCATGATTATCAGTGTAAAGATGACTACAGACAGTTATTGATAAAAGAACAGCTCCAGTTTATAGTTGGAATGGATGGCAGTTATCAGGTAGGGTGTCTGTTGAGGAAGGATTAATCTTAGTGGAAGCTGCTCTTCTTACTTCTTTAAATAGTTCACCATTTCAGCTGAACACCAATCTTTTTAAAAATAAAAAGAAGGTCCTTTGTATTAGCCCATAAACACTGTCAAAAAACCTGGCATCTTACTCTTCTGATGCCCTGAGATTTGTAGTGATGTAAATGCAATGCTCCATCATGAGTGGTGTCTAACATCTGAGCTGTTCAAACAGATGAAAATAGTAATAGTGGAAATTATTCTAATTCCAAGCTCTCTAGTATTTACCCTGGGGGTTTGGTTGTGTTTTTGTTGGTTTGGTTTTGTTTGTTTTGGTTTTTTTGGTTTTTTTGTTTTGTTTTGTTTTCCCAGTGTGTCTTTCAGAGAGCTGTAACAGAATTATTCCCATGACTTTTTAGCATTTTTGGCTTGGTAACGCTTTCCAGTGCTAGTGAAGTTCCTGGCTGGTGTAATTCCCATGGGTCTATTTCAGCTGGGGTGGCAGCTGGCAGAGACAATCTGTACTTTCATGGCTTTATCAATTCCACAAACCCTATTTCTGCAGTATGCCATGTGTTTTAATCTATCTGTAGTGTTGTATTGCTCACGTGAGGTAACAGCTGAGTGAAAATGTAAAACTCCCATTCAGAAAATGACATGCAGCAGGGTTCAAAATGCTGAGCAGCACCAGTCAGGTGCATTCCCAGGCTGGAAGAGAGCCAGCAGTGGTGTTTCTGTTGCCCTGAACAGCACTTGGAGATGGCACCCCTGCCACTTTCTGCTTGCTTATGCATTTGTTGTTGAATACATTCAGCCCAAGTCGAGCACCTGTTCAGGATTGAAGTAGGAGCAGCCTTGTTTGGCCACGTGCCTTGTTGATAGGAGAGGAATTCTTCACTGTGCCACAGCTTTGTGGGGTTGCACTCAGTGCCCCAAACCAGCAGAAGCCACAGCAGCTTCTCCCAGGTTCTTGCTTAGTCAGTGAAGAGAAGCTGGGGGTGAAGCAACTGGGAAAATGAAGCAAGAAAAATAAAGATGTAGAGCTCACAAGTGTGTATGTGCAGATCTCTGGTGCATGATGGGCTCCATAAAATTGCCTGACTCATTAGGCTGTCTAATTCACACTCCCACAGGACTACAGCACTTTAAAGCTTGGAGGAAGGCTTAGGTTTTTTCCTTCAGCTGTTCTTTGGGCTTCAAGAGAAACAACAAACAAGATTCTAAAAGGATTCCGTGGAAAAGAAGGGAGAATCTGAGAAAGGGCAATCTAGACAGGAAAAGAAAACAATGGTTTCAGAAAAGCCTGAGAGAGGCTGAATTTCTAAGGACAAATATAAGGACAACAAGGACAATGGATGGGACTAGAAAAGGAATAGGAACAGAGAGGCAAATGGGCAGAGATGGAGGGATTTATGGGAAAGTAATAAAGGAGAAGGGTGAAAAAGAGATATTGGCAATGGAAAATTGAGTACAATGGAATATGGAGAGAGAAAGGAAAAAGTGAAGACAGAAGTAAGTCAAAAGTAACCTCATGTTTACAGTCACTAGATAGTATCTGCCTTATTCTTAACAGGAAAAATGTGGGAGGGATGGGAGAAATTATTGCTTTCACCCCTATAAGGGGAAAATAAAAAAACCTCGAACACTTTGAGTAACCTCTGTGTGATGATATGGGCAGAAAGCCTTTCTTGGCAGGTGAGATGAAATGCCTTCATTTTCCCAATGCATTCACTTTTGTGCACACTGCATGTATGATTACACCCTCACACAATACTTGGTGCACACTGCTGAAAAGCAATTATCTCTGCAGAGCTCCCAACATCCTGCTGAGATGTCCATTATAAACCATTTCTCCATTCTGACAGAAGTGCTGTGAATCCTCCTGAGCCCCTGCAGCCCTTAGAGACACTCCCCAAACCACCTTTTAACCATCATTACTTTTCATAGGTTAGGGATAAGCATTATTTCAAGCCTGAGAAGAATCATTACAATAATTTTATGGGTAGTGATTATCTTCAGCAAGACAAGTGGTTCTAAGAAACAATGGTAATTTATATTTTGTCTGTCAAGTTATATTGTACTGAAATTCTTAAAACAATTACTTTTGTTGATTTGAAGAACAATCCTTCTTCCTTAGGCCTTAGAAAATTATTCAACTAATGCTAAACTAGTGCCAAGCTGTTTACATAAAGAACACTGCTGCTTATATAAATTATTAAAATTGTGAAGTATCTTGTACCACATTTTGTTGTTCCAATTAAGATGGAGTTTGGTGGATGCTTTTAGCTGTTCAGGGTGAGGGACAGGGAGGGTCAGGATACATCCTCAACTAGTTCAATCAGTACAACTATTCTGCTTCTGGTTTCTAGTTTGAACAGTAGATGAGCCTGGAAAAACTCTCCAAACTGACCAGTGGCCCCAGCCAGAAGCAGTTTTCAGATGTGCCCTTTCTATTTCTTTAAGAACAGTTCATCCTAACAACAGCAAAATATATAAAGAAATAGCATCATTTTCAAACAACATGAAAATAAGTGTAAAACAGCAGCATAGCTCTTCATTCTTGCTTTATGGTAGCAACCATGGTGAATTTGCTCGGTCAACACTTCCATTGAAGCCAATGTCTTGAACAGCCACTCTGGTTCCCTTGGGAATTGGAGCCCGTCGACTGTGGAGGGAATATCCAGTCTGGACCCATAGGAGTGCTCCTGTAGCTCTTGTGTTTCTCAAGCAGCAGGCTGTCAAGGAGAGGGCAGGTGCAGTATTTGGAGAGCAGCAGGCATGGAGAAGTGTCCTGTTTGTCCTTGCTTTGTGCAGGAAACGATGATGGACCACGCGCTGCGCACCATCTCCTACATCGCCGACATCGGGAACATCGTGGTGCTGATGGCGCGGCGCCGCATGCCCAGATCCGCCTCCCAGGACTGCATCGAAACCACGCCTGGAGCCCAGGAGGGCAAGAAGCAGTACAAAATGATCTGCCACGTCTTTGAGTCAGAGGATGTGAGTAAACGGAATCGATTCATTTAAACAACATAGGTCATGTGGAGATCGCTGAAGTCAATGGCAGTTCATGGGCAAAATTAACCTGTGGGATATCAAGTTGATCATTCATCCTGGATTATATCCTTTAGTCCAGTGGGTTGGCATAAAATGACACATATGTGCCTCCAGGCACTTGGAATGAGGTGGAACCATTCTGGACTTCTTTTTAACTGAAGCCAAATTGCTTCTACTGCCTTGGCAGGGCTGCACAAGACTGCCCATTACCCACTCCTGGCTCCCTGTGGCTACTGACCTGTGGCTGTATGTACTCTCAAACATGCCACTTGATCCTTTGGGGTTTAGGAAGACATCTACTGTTTATTTTTCAGGGTTTTTTTTCATCCCTAGCAAAGATTACAGACTAGAATTTTATACAGAATCCTGGAGTTCTGCCCATCCCTGCTGTACATCCTGTTTCACTGTTGTGAAAAGGGCTGATGTATCATCCCATACCTCTTCCTCTTGTAACAAAAGATAACCTTTACTGCTTTACTGCTGTTGTATACCCAGGTTTGGGATTGTAGTGAATTAGGTACTTGTGTCTGAAGTGGCAGAGCAAGGGACTTCAACCTAAAACATTTATGGAAAAATATGCCAAGCCAGTAAAACAGTAAAACCAAAATTTGTTGTCTGTTTCTAACTTGACAGTAAGAGGCAGTACTCCATATTTCTCATCACTGTTATTATAAGAACAGTTTTAGATATAATTCCTAGGTATATATTTAGATATAATACCAATTAAAAAATAATAATGGAGTTCTTTGGGTCAGACAGTAATAACTCAGAGGTTGCATATATTTTGAGCTAAGCAATCCATTTTCATTATTTTAAAGCAATTAAGACTGTGGAGGAGAAATGGCATTGTCTAAAGGTTAGAGTGCTGGACTGGGGTTGTTCTGAGACCCAGTTAGCTCACCTCTGTCACAGCTTTGCTTGGGTGACCTTTTCAAGCAACTTAATTACATTATCTCTAAGTTGTGCATAATGCTGAAGACTTTATCATAACCATTCACAAGACCCCAGAGATAGAGATGAAATTAAGATGTGAGAACTGGCTGTTACTGGCAGCAATGGAATAGAGCATGACATCTGGAGATAATGGTTTTGGGAATGTGGAATGAAGGCAAAAGCAGAGCATGAACTACAGAGAAAGCAGTGGCAGTGGAGAACAGAAGGATTCAGTAAGGACTGGTGATGAACTTGAATAATGGAATGATGTGAAAATGTCCTGAGTGACTTCTGTGCTACCATACTGCCCAGGGCAGTGGTCATAGCACCAAGCCTGACCCAGCTCAAGAAGCATTTGGACAATGCTGTCAGGTGCACTGGGTGGAATTCTGGGGATGTTCTGTGCAGAGCCAGGAGTTGGACTTGATGATCCTGATGGATCCCTTCCAACTCAGCATATTCTGTGATTCTGTACAAACCTCCTGGTGTAGAGCGAAGGCTTGAAAATATTCTTTAAGATATGAAGAAACAGTTTGTGACTCGCTAGGCTACTTATGTCCTTGATTTTCTAAAGTCATTCTCCAGTCAAGCAGATTGGTGCTTTTGTGTACAGCAGCACAAATGAAGTAAGGAAACAACCTTTTAGCATCAAAGAAAACACTTGATCGGTAGATTGTAAGGAGATACAGACTTATAATGTCCAGAAAACCCTATGCATTCAAAATGCATTTAAAATGTACTGACTGTCTAAGAAGTTGTGTTGCAGTTCCAGAATACAGGTTTGATTAGTAATATTTTGGGGGAGTGTAAGGTGCAATTAACATTTCATATCATCAGGAGTTACTCATATGCCCCAATGACCCCACAAACGATGACCCAAAAATTTATAAAACTCAACCTGGCATTCTCTTGTGAGCTGCAGTAAACTCAGAGTAGGGAAAAATATAATTCAAATGTAGAAAAAGTGGACTACACATTCCTTTTACTGATCTCTGTTTCTCTGTGTTCCCTTGCCATCTAGTGGAATGTGCAGATAAGTGCTCCAAAATTTAAGAAAGACAGGGGGTTTTGAGCGGGTGTTCTCAAAATCAGCAAGCTTTAATCGTGGCTCTGGCTGCATACCTGAAATGATTCCTGACATTGGAGGTCGAGGTGTTAATGGGAATAGCTGTCCTAGATGTGCAGTGGGTAAGCAGGGGGTTCACTGGTTTGCTGGGAATGTGGGACAGGCATCGTGGCAGCAATAGGGGAGCAGATGGCTGTGTTGAAGCAGTGTTTTCAGTCCTGGAAAAGCAGGGTGGAGAAGCAGCAGGTGACACCACAACCAGAATCATCAGTGCACACACGGCTGTGCAGGCATGTGCAAGCAGAGCACAGCTCCTCTCCTGGCCCCTGCACACAGACTGTGTTCAGAGCCTTGTGGCACCCTTCCATCAGCTCTGCTCCATGCTGGGCCAAAGCCAGGCCTCTCCAGTGTTTATTGGAACGGGTACATGAGCAGCATATGGCTGCTTGCTACTGAAACCTACTGAGGGGAGAGCAGCAGGGGATTTGAATGGAGTTTGCAATTTGATTCTGGGTGCAATGGGTTCTTTCTGTCCAACAGACCTTAAAGTGACTTTATATCCATGCTAATGCAGAAACTTTTTTAATGCAGGATCCTTATTTTGATCTCTCTCCTGGTTTCTTGTGGTTTCATTGGCAGACTGTTAATCTGTTCATTCTCTGAGCTGTTTTCTTCTGCATTTTAGGCACAGCTCATAGCTCAGTCAATTGGTCAGGCTTTCAGTGTGGCCTACCAAGAGTTTTTAAGAGCCAATGGAATTAACCCAGAGGATCTCAGTCAGAAAGAATACAGTGACATCATCAATACCCAAGAGATGTACAATGATGATCTCATACACTTCTCCAATTCAGAAAACTGCAAAGAGGTAAACGAGTTTTGGGTTTTTATTTTGGATTGATCCTTTTTTTCAGAGTAACGTAGTTCTCAGAAATATCTTTGGGCATTTATAAGGATGATATTACAATTTCAAGATGTGTCCTTCATTAGTCCTGTGTACCAAAACCAGCTTTATGGGTTATTAGGATTTCTTGTTTTCATGTTTAGGGTCTTTCTGTTTCCATTGATCAGAACAGTAATAAAGTACATTTACATCTGAGCTAGATAAGCTCTGTGCAGTACACAGTGCAAGGTGATTTTACCTAAGTACTGACATTGGAAGAGCTGACAGAGTTGTGGCTTTCTGCAATAGATAACCTCAGCAGAAGTCAGCTGGCCATCAGCATTCCCTGTCCTTCCACATTTGAGAGAAAATAGTTCCCTGTATTTGCTTCAAGATCAGGCTTTCTACTTAAACTCTTGCTCCACTTCACAGGTGTTGGCTGTGCTGTGGTTACTGACAGTTCAGGTGAAGGCATCATTTACATCAGGGATCTTACATGAACATGCTAGGCATGAGTGTATTCAATAATTAACAATATTTATAATAATAATTTTAATAATAATTAAGAGATCCTTGTCTGAAAAGAAGGACAGCCAAGCCCTGAGATCAAGAGACAACCTGTGCAGTACTGGCAGGAGTGGAGCTGAACAAAGCCTGGGTTCAGGCACTGCCTGAGACACAAAATGTTAGAGCCTTCCCCTGTGGCTGCCAGGTTCCATGGACAGAAACTTCCTCAGCATTCATTCCCTTGGCAGCCAGTTCCATCACTTCCCACAGAGGTATCCATGTGTTAGTGCTTTCCTAATTAAACCTCCATGACCTTCAACAAACAAGTGGAGGATGCCCCTGAAAACCAGCAGCTGTGTGTTCCACAGTTAACACTGAAGTCATGCTACTACCTAATGGCAAAAACCAGAATTTGGTTTGTGATTTGTAGATGTTATTTGGGAACAAGTGAGATACTCATGCTCAAAGTCAGATGAATCAAAGCAAAAAAAAAAAGAAAATGTTTTTCCTTTTTAATTGCAGCTCCAGCTAGAAAAACAGAAGGGAGAAATTCTTGGGGTAGTGATTGTGGAATCTGGATGGGGATCCATTCTACCCACCGTTATCCTGGCCAACATGATGAATGGAGGCCCTGCAGCACGTTCAGGAAAACTGAGCATTGGAGATCAAATTATGTCCATTAATGGCACCAGTTTAGTTGGTCTACCTCTTGCAACATGCCAAGGGATCATAAAGGTACCCCAAACTTACAACTCTATGCTGTAGATTGTGAGCCAACAGAGGTGTAATCTTCTGACAAGTGATCCTGTAGATTTTCAGCAGATACAATTTTTCACATCACTGCAAAAAAACCCAGTCATCTGTCATTAACAAAAAAGCAGAATTAGAGATTCAGGAATGATATTGCACAGAAATTTAGGGCTGGAGAACACAACTGCAGTTTTATTACTGGGCTATAACACATGAGGCCAGGTCTGTAAAACTGGCTAAACTGAGTTACTCAGCTGTCTTCAAAGTTTCAAGCTTCCTCACAGCCTCCAGAATAAAATATGAGGATTAAAATCTCCTATGCATTTTTGGGCCCCATGCAGATAAAATGGATGGAGGCTGGTACAGACAGATCAAGTGAGCAAATGAAGAATCTGCAGACACAATGGAATCTCAGAATGCATTATCTTTAGTCATGGAGACTAAATCTGATGTCTGTGCAGATATACCAAGAGCAGCAGAAGCAGATTAATTAGCCAGATGCTGGAAAAGGACAAGCAGTAGTCAGTTTTGGTTTTTATTGAAAGATTTGTTTCAATTTCTATAGTAATTAAAGGCAAAGTATTAATGTTTTGTTGAGCCAGATATTTTGGGAAATAAACAAGAGAAATGTATCTCTAAGTTAACAACCAATTTCTGTTAACTCTCACTGTTCTTTCTCAGATCAGCTGCTTAACGCTGTCGCAATTAGGAAAGCACAGATGAGGGCACAGCAAGATTCATTTCAAAAATATTGACTTTGGGAATATCTTACAGGGCCTCAAGAATCAGACACAAGTCAAGCTGAACATTGTCAGCTGTCCTCCTGTTACTACTGTCCTCATAAAACGGCCAGACTTAAAATACCAGCTGGGCTTCAGTGTACAGAATGGAATTGTAAGTTTCTGTGTTCTTTGATTTGGGGTTTCTGTGTTCTGTTTTGGGGCTTTCCCCTTTACTCTTTGTTTTTTCTTTTTCAAAAAACATATAGAAGTACTGAAAGAATCTTGCATGACCTCACTTTTTCTACTGTTTATTAAACCTTATAGTCTCTGAGTAATATAATGCAAATGGATGACACTGGGGAAATTCTTGAGGGATTCTCCTGCATAATACAGCAACAAGGTTTATACTCCAGATTATTTGGTGCAATAGCCTGACTGTGTAAAAGTGTCATTAGTGCCAAAGTTGCAAGGAAAATTATGCTGAAAAAGGTTTTTAAAATTATAGCACTTTAATCTTAGATCTGATTCTGTTTCTCCTTCTAAAATTTCATTACTCACTCACTAAGACTTTTAATTTTTCTTCTGCTGAGCATAGTTTATGTGGATCACATGGTAGTAGGCGAGTGAATATAATTGTGACCTCCTCATATTAAAACTAAACTCTTATAAAAACTAAACCTCTCATTACAGAGTAATTGTATAGGTTGTGGCCCAGGTACCCCTTCCCTATGTGCTGCAGCTTCACTGAAATAACAGCAGCAAAGAGGAGAACAAATGTGGCAGGGAACACTTACCCCAGGCAGCTCAGGGTCCTCCTCTTGCAGTTCTTCCTTCCCGAGGCGTTCTGTGACACCTTTCCAAAGCAAACTCCCCACACACCTATCTCAGGTAGTCACTGGCCTTTCTGGGGGCTGACACTAGCATTAGAGACTGGCTGTAGTGCAGGACCATCACCATTTCCTCTTGCTCCAGTCTAGGAAAAAAAATAATCCGGCTGCTCACACAGAAAAGCACATCCCAAAGGCTGTGGGCTCTGTCCCCTGCTCTGTGAAATGCATTGATTGAAGTTGCCAGATCTCTGTTTGCCACCCTTTAGAAAAGGTGGAAGAGTAGCAGGTGACTGCAGGATGTGCTTCAGGGGCCTTCAGCAGACAGATGGCTCAGGAGTGGATTTGCAGCTCTCCTGCTCATCTCTCGGTTACTCCACCCAAGTTTAAAGTGTTCCTACCTAAGATTCCCTAAGAAAGGACACTGCTGCATGCCCTGCTCCAGCTGGATGCACTCTAAAGTGATTCCTACCCCAGGACCTGGTTTCACCTGATCTCACTGAGGGTGCCCTGTTCGAGGCATCGATCATTTTCCTAATTGCTCACCTTGGTAAATCTTGCATGTTCCACGGGTGCTATGATCAAAAGAAGGGAATACATTGAAGGACCTGTAAGATCACTGTGATTATCAAGTTTTCAGGAGTCCATTCACAGCTTTGCTGGGGCTGGGATCAGGGCTGCGGAAAAAATCAGGCCGAGGTGGATTAGGAACATCCCATGCCCTCACATGGACAGGGACATGTCCATGTGTGACAATCCCTTCATCTTGCCCTGTTAATCATCTCCTACATGATTGAAGCCTCAGTTTAGTAAATTCTACAAGCTCTGCTTGTTTTCTGTCACAGTATGCTCCCTCCATCTACTGGCCATTTGTCACCATGCTGGTGGATCATCATTCCTTCCAGTTAAATGAACAACATTCACATGACATCAAATACAAAGTTCACCAAATTCAGCAAAAAGTCCTTTTCATATAAGGAAAAAAAAAAAAGAGCCTTGCAGTGCATTTCATTTATGAAAATTCTGTTTGAATATGAAAGCCAGTGAACAAAAAGGTGAGATTAACATCTTTTTTTAGGCTGCTATGGAGACAAACCTCAGGGCCTGTAAAATCCTTTCCCCTGAAAATCTTCAACATTTGAAATTATGACTGCAAAATATATCTCTCTGGTAGTTTGACACTGTACTCTTTAAAAGTAGTTTTGTAATTGCCAATAATTGTTACAAATTATGATAGGATCCAGAAGTAATACTGTTATTCTATGTTGGCTCAGCATTAGCACAGCAAAGAAATGAATGGCTTGTCAGAAGAGATATAATTATAATCTCTTTCTGGTAGGCCTTTACCTCATTACCTCCCATAGAGCTGGGACTTTTTTCTGTGCATCCTCTGGTAGCAGCTTTGCAGTGGTTCCTTTTCAGCCTGCCTGTCTCATCAGTGCAGGATGCAGAGCCATTACAGTGGCAGCAGCCCATAAACACAGAGCAGCTTCTGGCCACACAGAACACCTCTGAGCTGGGTTTGCCTGCACAGGGGGTTGGGCAGATGCAGACACTGCACTGCTGCAGCTGAAATAAAGGATGTTGTGCATACAAATGTAACAGATACGAATGTTGTGTGATGGGGGGGTGAGCATCAGCCACCTTCTGAAAGTCCTTATGCTTCAGTTCTTTTAAAATGATGTTATTTAAATACAAGTGGTCTTATGTATCACATTATTCTTTTCTAGATTTGATCCTTGTGTATCACAGTATTTTTTTCTAGATTATGAAAAAGTCTGTGTATTACCAGTTATATTTTCACTGCTGATAAAACACCACTTCTCAGTCTAGATCTTACTTTCTCTGAGAATTCTATCTGCCCTGTCCCTAGCCTAGCACAAGCTATCTAAAAATGAAGTAAAACTTTACAGAGCGTTTTATTTTTTCTTCCCTGCCTTTGTTTACTGTGATTTAAACTGGCAAAAAATTTACAGAGTTTCAACAGCATAACATAAAAGTGAGATGAGGAGAAAGCTGGTTTTAATAGGTTATGATTAAGGCGTTTACACAGAATAAAGTTTGTCTGGCACACTTTTATCCTTAATGCTTTGTTACTCTGTGGACAGTTGGAATAAAATTGATTGTGAAGCTACTGAAGTTTCACATCCGATGTGCTTGTCTAAGGCATTGCCAACCCGTCAGAGCTGAGTGGATTGAACCAGTGTGCTTTACACCTTTTTCTTTTTCCCTTTCAGTTTGCTGAGTCAATAGAATATAGACTCTTGCTTACAAGAAGCAGCTCTGGCTTGCTTAATTTAATAATATTGTAGCTGTTGCCATGTTCAACAAATACAACAGGTTAAAGAGTCCTGGCTGAATAAAATTGTATTTACTCAGAGATACTGCTCAGTTTAAACTCACCATCTTCAGCTGTCACAGCTCCACTGGCTGGAGACATCTTAAGGCTGATTTGACTCAGCCCTTGCAAATACAGGAGTCACTAAATGTGTGCTGTAAACGCAGAATTTTTTTTTCCTGTGTGTTCTGGGTCTGGGAGCCTGGGCAGAGCCACTCAGCCTCTGTGTCTGCTTCTCCTTCTACCTCATTAAAAAACTCAATGCTCACAAAAGGAAGCTGCCTGCCTTCCCTGGAGAGGGATTCCTGAATGAAGAGTACACTTTCTATGTCTGGGGCTGTTAGAATAAAGAATCTCAATGATGTTATTAAAAGTGCTAAAAGTGCTTTGAGAGCCACACAGTGAAAAGGGCTCTGGATAGAGATGCAAGCCATTATCTTTTCCTTTATACCAGTGGGGTGAGGGATCACATTTCCATTTGCTCCAAAAGCTTTTATTTCAGCTGTACTGTCTGTCTATTTTCCTTTACACCACGAAAAATATATTTACAAGGTTTCTTTTGGAGCATGCTGCTTTTTGTCCTTTCTGATTACTGCACCCCAACAGCAAGGAGCAAACTAATTCTAATAGTGAGTTGAATTGAGAAGCTTTCTGTAAAAGAGATCTGTGTAGTACAGCTTATCTTGTGAGCTGTGTGATGAGACAGTAGACTACCTGCAAAACAATATATTGTATGTGACTGAAATTCAAGACACAATTCTGTGAAGTAATAGTGCTTCTTTCCATTGAAGCCCATCAGAAATACTTCAAGGACCACAGGAGGTAACACAGCCACTGGGGACAGCATGGTGGAAGAAAAATCTCACTGCAGGAGGAATGTGTTGGGGTTTTTTTTTCCTTTTTTTTTTTTTTTTCTGAAGGGTGAGAAAGGCCTTTTATAAACAAATAATAACAATATATTCTTACTCCCCATATCAAACAGTCTGAACTTCACGTGAGAAGGAAGTTCTTTTTTAATAGCATTGTTATTTGTGGAGAGGAGTTTAAAGGACGCTGCTAGTGCCATACAAAAAGATTCCAGTCAACCACAGACAATGTTTTACCCTCAACATGTTCCAGACTGGCCATCTCCCCACATACTGTGCTTCTGAATTAGGTAGCAAACTTATTGGGGCACAAACCACATCTTACCATACTTGTATTTAGCTCTGAGCTAATGACCAGATCACAGCAAATAATGATTCTTGGTGTATCATTCTAACTCTGACAGTACCTGCAGAAACAGGCATTAGATGATCCTCCAGCACTCATTTCTTTTCCTCCAAGAACTGGTTTTTCTCAGTGAACAAAAGGTAAGTCCCAACACTGCTGAAGTCTGCTTAGTTCCAGAGATTTGAGCTGCACATTATTTGCCTTGTGTGATTCATGGGCTTAGTCTTTTGAAATAATTGACCACGAATTTCTGTCTAATGCACAGCAGTCTGGTCTGCCAGGGAGGATCCCCTTGCAGCACAGATACTGTTGCTAAGGAGGAAACACTCTCAACCCACACTGGGTTGAGATTTCTCTTTCTGCCTGGACTCTACGCATGTTGCGACCTCAGGATACTGCAGGTACCAAAGTCTGCTGGGACTGTCTCTGCTGAATGTAGTTCTTCTTGTAGAATTGTTACCCTATTGTAGGAGTGATAACATTCAAAACTTCTGCCTAGTTCTTTACTGGAACCTCAGCTGCCTTGTTAGGACCTCGTTAAAGGTCAAGTGGCCTAACCTGCCTTCTTCATCCTGAGCTCCCTGGGCCAGCAGCACTGAACGAGGTGGAGGGAAGCTGTGACCCAGAGAGCAGAGCCCTCTCCTGTTCTGCAGGGGCACTGGAAGTTGTGTCCCAACAGTGGATAAAACTCTCTTCCCCTGACTCCACTTTTGCATGGCTAACAATTGTATCACTGTGAAAGGCATTTTTATGTTCCCAGTCGGAGACTGAAAATGAAAATTGCAATAGGCAGAAAAAAAAACTCCCTCTAACAAACAACTACAGCAACATTTAAGAACTCATTGATTAATCCTTTGGACAAGCATCTTCTGGAATCCTCAGTGTCACCACTCATTATTATGCATTAAATCCAGTAAGTGCTGCATGGTATTTCTGAATTTCACTGACCATTGCTTTCTCTTGGCAGATTTGCAGCTTGATGCGAGGAGGAATAGCAGAGAGGGGAGGGGTGAGAGTGGGGCATCGGATCATCGAGATCAACGGGCAGAGCGTCGTGGCTACTGCTCATGAGAAGATAGTACAAGCACTGTCTAATTCAGTGGGAGAGGTAAGGAAACAAAGCTTTATCAAGGAATTGAAATAGTTGGGAAAAAAAGTATATTTCAGTTGAAAAGAATGTCAACAGCATTAAAACCACCAGTACAGTAAACTGAGTTTGGCAGTAAAACAAAACAACAATTTTTTTTTAACAAGTAATGATGCACATTCACTGCATTTTCCCATTCATTTTTAAGAGTTCCTGGCATATTTCTGTACCTTCAACCTACTGTCTGAATTAAATTAAGTGATTAAAGGAAGAAATCACTCAGATGTGTTGGCTGTGAAAATGTCTCTTGGCTTATCACCACAGCATCTGCCATAGAAATAAATTACTATATCTGAGATGCAAATTGATATACATTTTAATAATTTAATTTTCAACTTACCTTGGGAATAAGTTAAGACACCTCTCTCCAGCACTTCTAGTGAGATCAGTAATGAATAAACAAGATTGCCCAGTTTTTCCAAATGCCTCCTGAATTTAATGGTAGTCTAATACAGAACCCTGGCCAGATCTCCCACTAGTTCCTCTGACAAAAATGGAAGACAGCTGGTTTCCTTCTGGAAAATGACACTTGACAAATTCTAACAGAGTATGTGCACTTTGTCAGGAGCAAAGCTGTAGATCCCAACAGCCCCTCCATGCCGTTATGGGCCCTCTTTGCTGTGTAACTCCTCACCTAACACAGGAATACAGCATCAAACTTTTCTTTACAGCATGAAGAGAAGATACCAAGGCAGCTGGTGAGGGTCTGTATTACCAGCCAGTAAAGCTTCCCTTCCTTCCTCTTGTGTTGTGCAATAGGTACTTAGAGCTGCAAGGACAGTTCTGCTGGAGCTCTGGTTAGCTGAGCCTTGGACTCTGTTATTTTGTGAAATCTCTCTGGCACTGCAGACTGCAGTCCCAGTACTCCTTCAGGAAGGAATTTAAGTACATCAGCCGTGAAAGAAACTGTTCCACCAAACTCTTGATTGGCTTTTAAACACCAGGTGGCAAAGCCCAAGATTTGTATTCAGAGGATCACACTGTAATTAGGTGAAAATATGAAATGACATTCCCACAGAGAAGGAGGACAGAATACAAATCTAAGTTCCATTAATACCAGAACAGCAGAATGAATTTTCAGAGCGGTTTGTGCTACTACTTATTTAATGTCTGTAAATTTTACTGTAATTGGAATAGGGTGTATCAACAGAAAGCGTTTAAGTGGCTTTTAAAATTATATGGTGTCACATCATGTAATTGTCTTTAATAAATAATGAAAAAAACAAAAACAAAACCAAACAAAAAAACCCCAAACCACACACACACAAAAAGCAAAGACAGCCAATCAACAGCTTAAAACTCTGAACTAGAAACTCCAGTAACAAATCTACAGAAGCCAGGACAAAAAATGCACTTCGACCGTAGGGAGGGACAGATGGGGCCTTCTGGATTATTTCAAACTAGTTCCAGCTCTGTTAATGTCTGTGTAATCGATTGACAGATTCACATGAAGACCATGCCAGCTGCCATGTTCAGGCTTCTAACAGGTCAAGAGACCCCCCTGTACATCTAACATCTTCCATCCAAGCTGAAGCTGTCAGAGCTGAAGAGAATTTTCTATTTTGTATGAATGAAAGGCTTGGAAGCTGACCTGAGGACTCCAGAACAAGGAACAGACAGGTGTCTCTGCCTTTTCTCTCCTTCCTTTCTATTTCTTTGACAAAAAAGTGTTGAGAAGGATAGTCAAGGACAATAATCACTAACAAAAATCTTTGTAAACATTTAAGTATTTTGAACATCTTCTAAACTCTTTTCTCATAGAACTTAAAACATATTTATTTGTAACCTTTATGTGGAGTGATGTATGTCTGTCTTGTTTGATAACACAGTGAATGTGAATATTTGATGAATGAGACTGCAGGAAATGGCAAAGAGAAGCAATTAGAGAAAGTTCTGGCTGCCTCAAGTTAAAAAAAAAATCCCAGTCCCATAAAGTGGTCCAATACTGATGACTTTGCATAATTTTAAAACTGGTGCTGACTCGATGGTATTTCAGTGGAAAGGAATGTGTGCAGTTCAAACTTTTAGATTCTACTGTAAAGAAAACCACTGTAGTACTTGGTATTGTTATGACAAGTGTAACCTGTTTGGCAAGGTGTGAACATAAACATGTAACAAGTGTTTCATATGCTAAATAAAGAATAATTGCCACAAGATTAAAATCAAAATATTTATTTAGATACATATTTATTTTTAATGCTTGTGATTTTTATGATTTAACAGAGTTATTTCATGGATAACTTATTGCACAGGTTGTGTAATGTATGTGTTGGGCTGGTTTTTTTTAAAGTTTTGCATATTACCTTTTTGTTCATATTAGCTCAAAATGGGAAAGCCATGCTTACCTGTTTCTGTCTTTTATAAAGCATTCTTATTCCTAAGGCAATGTGTTCTGAATGTAAATTGTTTTGACAAATAACCTAGCACCATCAGCAGTATTAGAATGTGTGTAGATAAAAAACCTAGTAGTAAAGTTGTATTCCTTATGAGATAAATGTTAATTGGTGTAATTTTGTCTAATTTTTTTTTCTTTTGGCCAAGGCCTTGAAGAAAATACACTGTGACTTAAGAAGCCTTACCATGCAGTAACTAAAGAGCTTTAGACGACTGTACTTCAAGGAGTAGTGTGTTGCATGCAACTGACCTTAGGAAAGAATTAACCTATCACTAATAAATCTGAAATAAGAAAGGAAGCTTGCTTATTTTGTTTGTTGCGTAACTTTACATAGTAAAAAATTCCAAGTAGAAGATCATTTAATTCTTCATCTAAGTGCAGTTGCAAAGGTCACAGATTATTTTTTAAAAAGGAAATATTCTCTTGAATTAGAATTTGTGTATCATTATGATCTTGAGAGTAGAAGCTTTCAATTAGCATACCTTGTTGCCACTGGATGTCACTGTAACTTCACACCAATACAGAAGCATGCTATAATTAAAATACATTAAAATGGATGAATCTGTAAAACTTAAACTACCCATCTTCAGCTACATTCCTTTGTGACCTTTTCACAGGATGTCTGCCCAGCTCAGAGTGACACAAATGAAACCAGTGTATGATTAAACCTCAAATGGAAACTAAGGCTACTGACAAGCACTGCTGCAAAAAAACTAAAACCATCAACCTGTGGTAGGTTCTTTATGAGAACCTTCTGTTTAAGGCCTTTCCAATTTCCTCTGAAAGAGCCAGGATGAAGCTTGCACTGGAAGATGTTGCTGGCAGACCTGTGTTTATGCTGGTAATGAAATCAGTGTCAATATTTACTTTTTGATATTTTTAAAAAGATCAATGTTAAATAAATCATAAACACAGCAGAACCACAATAACATGTTTTAGTAATAAAATTGTCAAAACTATGAATTGGAGTAACAATTCTTTTTGAAAATGTTCAAGGCTCTGCTAGATAAAAATTCCTCTACCTCCCCATCAGTTGGTGTTGGTAAAAAGTTTGTGAAAGATGCTATTTGAAGATGCAGAATTTCAGTCTTCTTCCCTAATGCATCTTTTGGTCACACTGTGCAGAGGATAAAACATCAGTTCTTGGTCGCTCACACTAGTGCAGGACTGAACACATGAACATTCAGAACAAAGCAGGAATAAACCACACTGCAGCCAGTACTGGAGTTTTACTACAGCACTGGGAGGGGGGAGTGGTTTTGATTGGACAAATCAGTTAGTCTGGAATGAAAGACGCTGGAAGAATGGATTAGAAGCAGCACTGTATGTGTGTATAAATCACCTTTATGTTTGTATCCAAATCAGTTGTTGAAAAGGCAAAGTCCAGAAATACTTTTTTATTAAAACACTGACAATAGTTAAAACACTTTTGAGGTACATTAAATAAATACAACTTTTAAGTTGTACAGCCAGTCTCTGGTGGGTTTGCAGTGGTTTTCAAGAAATGGTGGGCAGCATCAGTAGCATTTCTGTAAGTACAGTGAAATAAATGCGTTTCTGGTTGGGAAAACACCTGTTATGACTTAACTAATAAACTGATTAAAAGTTTGCAAAAATCAAGGCTGAAATTTACATTCAGAAAAACAGCCGTTCTCATCCTGCTGTGGGGAAAAAAGTGGAATTCCAAAGGAAGACACTTTTTCCTTTTAAAGTCATCCACTAGGTGCATTTGTCCCAGTCTTGGTGTTCTTCCACGAGCGTGTCTGCTGGCCTGACATACCTGTGTGTCTCAGAGGATGGTCTCCAGGCACAGCCTGACACAGCTGTGTGTGTCTCAGAGGATGGTCTCCAGGCACAGCCTGACACAGCTGTGTGTGTCTCAGAGGATGGTCTCCCGGCAGAGCCCGATCAGGCTGTGCGGCCGCTCGCGCTCCAGGGCGCGGCGCAGCCGGGGTGCCAGGGCTGCACGGGAGCTCAGAGCGCCGCAGCTCTGCAGGTGCAGATCCTCCTGCAGCCGCTTCCTGCAGCCGCGCACGCTCTGCCGGGAGCCCGTCATCACCTGCGGGGGAAGGCAGGAGGGAGAAGGAAGAAATGGGGAAAACAGGGTAAGGAAAGTTCTGACGGCAAAAAGGAGGTGCAGCCCTGCAGAACCCCTCCTGCTTCTGTCCCTGCACCTGCTCAGGGCACCTGGAAAGACAGCGAGGCTTTCTGTCTGTTGCTGCCCAACAAATACAAATTATTTCTTACTAATGCCATGTTACTATAAAAGAGCTTCTGTAGGAATTGTCTGAAGAACTTAAAACTGTAAAAACATTTAAAGAAGGTATTTGTCTATGGAAACTGGACACATCCTTAGAACATCAGTGGCCTACCTGGTCTATGATATTGGCACTGAAGATGGCTTCTTCCATGTGTCTCTCATCCGATTTAATGACTGAGCGTATGCTGTTCACTACGTGACGCACTTCTGGAGGGAGATTACAGTTTGAATGTTCCAAAAATTTTGCCACTAAAATTTTTGTGTCTTTATAGGCCTTAAGGTCCACTAAGGAGTGTGGCCGCTCTTTTGAGACTGTGTGAAAAGCCTTTGGCTTTAGGTGCAGATCAGTTCTCCTTGTATCCCTCTGTTTTCCAGTTGGTAGGAAACTGCTCAAAGAATGCTGGCAAGCAGAGGCAGCCATATGAGAACCAGAGACAGGAACTAAAAAAAGGGGGGGAAGAATATCTTTAAAGTAATAGTTTGAAAAAAGAAAAGAAGAAAAAAAAAAAAAAGGCAAAACAAATGTTGTCACAAAGTTTTTACTTTTTAATAAAATGTCTGTTTGGTTTGAAGAGTAGCAAAAACATGCAGTCAAGGAAACACTGCAGAATGGGTAATTTTTACCAGGGTCAGGAGTAAGACCTTCCCATGGCCAAGGAGAACTGCCTTGAGAATGAGTGGGTGGGTAATTAAAAAACTCCACAAACCAGACATTTTTGTTACCTCCAGCTTTAAGGACTTCAGTTGTCATTAATGTTAAGGAAACCCACCGGCTACCCTGTGCTATGCACAACTCGTAAAGTTTTAGGCCCAGCCCCTCACCCCAACTTTAAGACTAAAGTTCTGTTTATTTCTAGGCCTTGGAAATTATATGCAAGAGAGATAAGTGAGAAACACGGAGAAAGCAAAAATGCTGATTTAAACCAGAGCACCTAATTCACAGCATTTCTCTGCCATCAAGGCAGGTTCCATGTTGTTCACCATACACGTATGCTGTTAACTGACTTTCCTGCCCCACATTTTTTAAAGCTCATTTCTCTCTCAGAAACTTCTCATTTTTTAAAAAAGAAAATAAGGAAAACCATCTACTGCTTTAGAAAACCAATTCTCACCTGTTTCTCCTGTAGCTGGAGATAATCCTGCATCTTGGCACTGCCTGCACGCAGGAGTCCAGGCACAATTATCACCTTTAACCAAAGGCAGACAGAAAGAGCAGAGTCAACCCCTGCTGTCCTCTGCCCAAAGCAAGGAAAAAACACACTGGAACCTTTTATTATCTCCTTTACAAAATGAAACTACTCAAAAGAAATACTGCTTTCAAAACGTCCATTCATAAAGAGAAGCTACTACACCCAAAAATGCTCTATGAGTTGTTACACAGATACAAATAGGCCTGAAATATTTAGGATTACAGAGGAAACAGTAAAATATGAGCTCTGTCTCCTAAGTGCTGAAACTATGGAAAGCTCCCTATAGAGGAAGACCTCAGACCTTTTCTGTATTTCTTGGGTGAACAGAGTTTATATTGGAAAATGGGAAAAATGAGAAAGATGAATCCCTCTCATTTCTACAAACCCAGCATTTTATTCAATTTCTCCTCCTTTTAAACATATATTCTCATTGTTTTCAGTGGAAATGTAATATACCACTGTTAAAATTAATGGATAAATGAGCAGGGTGGTGCCTGAAGAGCCAATCAGTAACAAGTGGTTATGAAGCATCTATAGACAGATTTGGATGCCATCTAATGACAGTTCCTGGGATTCCAGCACGAGGATCAATGATGATGAGATCACACTGTACAGTAACTACCACTGTAGTCTTTTCCACTTGTGACAAGATGGAATAAACCCTCACATTTGTTTATCTGTTCCCGATTGAAAATGAACAATTGGTTTTGAACTTCTAGGTAGCTTAGGAGAGGTTTTCCTCCGTATCTCCAGGGACAGTTTATAATGAAAAGCTGGCATAATCCTCTTTGGTAGAGTGAGTAATTAAATGAAAGAAACAAATGTAAGATGCTACAAACATAGAAAATCTGTAGGAAATTAAGAGCGACAGCTTCTATTCTGTCTTTAATTTGCTCTATTATGCTTAAGTACTGCAGCACATGAATCATAGCATGGTTATTAAGAGGAGACACTTCAGAGGTTCTGTCTTCCCATCCATAACTAAATTGTTTAACTGTTGTACTTGCAACAAGTCAAAACTACACCACTGGACATGACCCTGAATTATCTGGAACACAAACACTACAATAATGATTCAGGCACTTAACTGATACAGCCACATGGTCTATCATAGCTGACTATAAATGAAGTTCATTGTAATAAACATCTGTGCTAGGAGTTGATTTAGTCCACCTTTGCCATGATAAACTTTACAGGGAAAAGGTAGACAAAATGTGCAAACTATTAACTTTTAAATAATTGTTTGAGGAGGGAACTATGTCTGACAGTGGTATGTGAACCCCTATTTTTATGCTGTTCAGGAAGTACACAGTGAGTAGAAAGGCACCTATTAAACTAAACCCTCATTTATAATTTCTCCAGTAGGAATGACAGGTATTTCAAAACAAGTAAGTTTCAGCATAAAAGGTTTAATGGGAGAATTATTTGACTAAACCATATAGACCCTATCAGGTCAAGATGTGCTTGAAGCAAATGAATTGTGTTTTATTGGCCTAAAAGACTGGTAATTCATTAGAACTCACTGCTGTTGTGTCACTGTCCTGTTGCACATATGCACCATCCCCATGTCAAATAATTTATGTTCCAAACTATGGGCAGTGCAATCACAGTAACATTCAAAACCCATTTCACAAAAATCTACACAGTAAATGTCAAGGCTGTGGTTCTAAACCTCTTCACATCGGCTTGTACAGGGAGATGAGGCAGAAGATAAATCAGTGATTTTTTCTTAATAGTAAAAAGCAGCGTCTTAAGAAAAACCCAAGCCCCAGCTACAATCTAACCACTGTATTTTCCCTTTTGTGAACATGGCTAAAGCTCCTCCAGCCTCAGTTCTCCAAAATCCACAGTTATTAGTATTAACAGTGTGTAGCTACAGCTATCTTTCATAAAGTCAAGTCCACTTGACCAGTACTTTTACTCCAGAACAATTTTGAAAAGTAGCTGTACGTTACTGAAGAAAGCCCAAAGCACTTTTTCTTGTGTGTTGGTTGAGGGAGCTCAGTTGGTTCCTTTTATCTTTGCCTATTATTCAATTCCATGGCTATATTTGAAAATTCTGCAGTGAGTATCAACAGTCAGTCATGAAAAATCCAGATCAAATGCCTTTTTAAACTTACAAAGACTCTAAAGAGATTCAGCTGTTTGTCACAGCTTAGGAAAAATACGCTTCAGGGCTGCTACAAACAGCCAGAATGTGTTACTAGAATTGGGCTCCTTCTAACCTACATGTGATTTCCAAATCATGTTCAATAAAAAGTAGAGGAAGGGGATGCAATGTAAACCTTCACGGAGTAAAATTTTGCAAAGTAATTTGCCAAACGTATGAATCAAGAAATGCATTTAGCTTAACTAGGGACTCAGCTCAATGCCTCCCTTAAGGATTTCATTAGGAAGTGTCTCCTGTAGGCAGCAAAAAATGGCAAAGCAGCACCCAGCCCCTCCGAGTCACTGCTCTTGCTCCCCCTCCCCTGCGTGTCAGTATCTCTAGAACTTTCTCTGCCTCTTTACTCCAGTCTTTGCTAAGCCCAGTTCCATCTCAGCAATGTCCAACTCGTGTCCCTCCACGCCAGTTTTGCAGGAGAGATGATGAATGTATTTAGGACAGGTTAAAAAAGAAGGCAGAGCATCTGTTCCAGCAGGTGTGCAGAGCCAGCAGGAACACCTGGGCACGGCTGCCCACGGCAAAGGCTGCTCATGAGCAGATGGAGCACAGCTCTGGAAACTTGCACAGCCTCATCCAGAAGAGAAAGGGTTGTTCTTCTTGACTTTCACACAGCAGCAGGGATTCAGAAATTCCTACTTACTGTCTGCATGGCAGCTTCATAGCACGTCTGTCCTAGCAGAGTAAATATCACAAAGAAGACTTCTAGATTAAAGATTCACTTTTCCTGGCCCAAATGCAGAGGTTACACTTCCAAAGGCAAAAGACATTCAATTATTGAGCTAAGTATGAAGTCTCTGAAATTTATAAAGATGCAAGAAGTGTAATAGAACCAAAACATCATCCTGAATGAAAGCAGTTATTTCAATATTTTGTCTCCTTTTGCTCAGAGCTAGTCACATGATTCTTCCTCTAGATCCCTTTGAACACATCTTGTAGTAGCACAACCCAGGACATCTTAAAAAGTTTTAATCTTTACTTTTGAGCCACTTCTCCAGGTTACCCTTCTGAATCTCCCTGAACAGCTCAGATCCCTTTCAAATGGTTTACACAGTTCTTGCTAATTATTCTAATAATTAATAATTCTTGCTATTATCTACTAAATCAACCCTTTCTTTTTCACTAACAAGCAGACTTCTGTGAAGATACACTGTTCAGCTAACATCTCTTCTTCTCTTCACTACTTTAAGGAGGCTTACAGCAGAAGACACTTATTCATGTCAGCCAAGAGCTTTCCTTTTCCTTTATCATCTTGTCATGTGCCTCATGTTCACTTCTTCGTCCTTCAAAACTTTTCACCACACACCCCAAGCTGCCACTAGTCACAGTGACTACCTCTGACATGCCCCATTACTGCCAGTGTCAGTGTCACCTTGAGGAAACACATCCTGCTGCACAAGAAGCCTGACAGCTCCAGTAATAGCTTCCTAAACAAACCCCAGCTGCCATTGCACTTCTTAGTTTAGCCTCTCAGTAGAGCAGTAACAGAGAGGTGGAAACAGCTACTCAACACATGGTTTTCTGAGCAGTGCAGAAAGAATGGTGAAATTTAGAAAAGCCAAAATTAACTTCACTCTGTCAATTTTTTCACTTCCATTCTTTAAAAATTTCAAATTTAGAAAATACGCACGGAGCTGACGCCTTCACACCTAAGACAACCCCCTTTGGAACGCTGCATATGATTCCCAGGAGCACCAATCGCTGCACAAATCAGTAACAGTGATTTGCTGCCCTGTGGTCCCACACACCCCCTACCTTCAGCGGCAGAGGAACAGGACACGGGGGCACTGCTGGAGCGGACGATGTTCGAGGCTGGGCGCTTGGTGCCGTGCCGGGCAGCAGCCTCGTGGACACCTGCACACGGTGAAGTATTTGCAGGCCCAAAACAGGGAGAGGTCTGCAAAGGGGCAGGAGGATGGCCAAAGTCCACACAGCAGGCTTTCTTTTGCTTCAAAGGCGGCGTGGCGCTGCTCTCTTGAGCAGAGCTCTGCAGTTCTCTTTCTGAGGGGCTGTAATTCCCTGAGGAACAGTCCAAGGACCTGCTGTGGGCACAGCTCTTTTCCTGTCCGTGAGACCTGTCTGTAGAGGCTGGGCTATGGGAACTGTCACCCTCCTCAGGAAAGCCCTCTGAGCGAGTTCTGTGAAACCTGCAGTGCGTGTGGCAATCCAGGACACTGCAGCTCTGCTCTGCAGCCCCCTTGGGGGTGATGCAGTAGGGAGAGAGATCTGCAGAGTGGAGAGATCCTTGAACTTCTAGCGAACAAAGATCTTCAGAGGAGTAGCTACGGTCTGGGATATCAACAGCCTCAGAGACCATCAGAGAGGTGCTCTCAACAGAAACTGCAAAACAAGAGATTCAGAGAAAAATAAAAACTTCTTGCCCACGCGCCCAATCTTCTCCTCCTCCCATGTTCTGTAGAGTGATTTAAATTTAGCAATCTGCAAGTACTTTTATCAGTAAGAACTCAAAAGCTCTCAGAATAAGAATGCCAAAACAAAAACCACTGAAGTAATTTACTTCTTTCAGGTGTCCTTCAGCAAAGACATTTTTGTGCTGTTCTTGATACTTTGACTTTTCAATTTTAAATGAACAGGCTCTGTACTGCTACTCATTTACTGGCACCCCCAACATCTGTGCTTCAGGCAGCAAGCTTCCTATTCAGGCTCCTGGAAGCCATGGAGGAAACTACTCTTTGGAGAAGGAGTGTGGGGATCAGGAAGGCACCCATGGTTGCTGACAAGGAGACACAAGCTGCAAGGAATGTGCAGGACTCTTCAAAGAGCAACGACAGCCACCAGATCCACCTCAAAGGGCTTAATGAGCTTGCTTTGTCTAGGAAAACTCTCCTCTGCATTTCCAGCCCCAGCCTCTGACTGTGAAAAGATCCTTCTTGCAATGAATAACCTGAAAGCAAACCCATCTTTCTGCATTAGGAAGGGCACAAGAGAAGGGAAAGTCTGCTCCAAACTCCATCTTAAGGGGACAAAGGCAAAGCCACGATCACCTTGTGTGCTGAAGTCCGGGGTCGCGTTCCTCTCCCCCAGGCTCGATTCAGACACTTGCTGAGCAGCACCAGTGACCTAAAGGAACATTTGGAACGAAAAACCTCATTAACCTGCAACTTACACACAAAGTGTAGTGCTCAGGCTCTGAAGGACACACCTGACAATGCTGAGTCACTTCCATATGAGCTGCTATTCAGATTGAAAGCTATTTAAAGTATTTTACATCTTTGGGCCAGGAGCAAATGCAGGGCAAAGGCACATGCTTAATGCAATTTTACATTTTTCCAGAATCTACAAGGTAAATTCATCTTGAATTCACAGGCACTTGGGGCTGCAGGCTCACACTCTGAACTTAATGTCTGCAATCCTCAACACCAATGGGTTTAGTAAAATCAATCTCTCTTTCTACAGTCTGCATTTCTCATATTGTGCTTGGTGTTTTGTTCCCATCCTATCATCCTAAAATAGGAGAGAGAAAACCAGAAACCACAAAAACAAGCACAAAAGCAGTATTTTCCTTTAGTTACTTGTGAGGATGCGTTTTGAAGCCCTGTAACATCGTTGCCACCCAGGTGCTCTCCAGCCTTTACCACTCACCTTTTTTCTGAAGGAGTGGATCTAAGGGGGTAACTTCCCTTCACTTTTGAGGATCATGTGAACAAAATACAGAATCATTGCTGCTGGACAGACTGGATCCATAAATACCTGAAATTTAGCAAATTTTCTTTCTACTGGTTTGAACAGACTTTGGATTGGACCTTGTTGCAAATACTGAAAGATCTATGCTTTGGGAATGTGATTGTCAAAAAATACAAAAGAGGTTGAAAGGAATGAGATGGATACTATCTTGAGCATTGACACCATCTCATCTATTTCTGTCTGTAAGGCCACAATTAACTGGTAGAGCTTATTATGGTTGGTGACAGTCTAGAAAGCATCAGTCACTTCTGTAAAAACGTTTTTGTCAAGTGCTTAATCTGTGTCTGGCCACCTAAAAACTGGATGTGACACAATTAGGGACTGACTCTATTAGGGAAAGAGCTTCCATTTCACATGCCAGTGTAGATTAAAGCACACATATTTGTGCATAACTTACTGTTGGTTTGTTTTTTCTCTTTCTACCTTTCTGTCTATCTTTCTTTCTATCTATCTATCACTATGATCAAGTGACCAGGAAACTTCTTTTGATACAGATTTAGTTTTTAAAAGTTATTTTAAGGGTGAGCAAATACAACTCCAAACGAAGAACAGTACCAGAAATACTTTAACTCAGCAAGAGATGGATAGAGGGCTGGGAAGCAAAAGTGAAACCGCTCGTATTTTTAAACAATTTCCTTGGAAATTTCTTAATGGATTTTTCTTGATTGTGGTAAAAAAGTAAAATCACATCTGTGGTAAGAAGTAAAATGTGGTGTCACTCCAAGTCACAGATTGTTCCTGGGGTCTAACTGTGGAACTTCTGGGAACTAACTAGAAAAGTAAGAAATATTCACAAATGCTCTTTGTTGTTGTAGAAAATTCAGACTGACTACCTTTTGGAAGAAACTGTACAATGTTTTAAGGGTGTTTGTTTATTTTTAAAAATCTAGGCATTCTAGGGGCTTTCATAAATTCTTAATCTAGGTGCTCTCATAATCACTGACTTAATTTCTTAATCACTGACTGGAAAATATCTGCTGAAAATTTGTGCTGAAACATTTATTGACACTCTACATTGTCTCTGAATAATTGCTGAGTGTATTTTATATGCATTTGGAATTGATTAACCTTCTTGCTTGGGGGAAAGAGAACCAGGGTTTTAATTGTAGGAGGTAACACTGACGATTTTGAAGCCAGGTCAGAGTTTTGGTTCACACAGGGACAGCACATGGTTTCATGCAGGTTCCTGCACAGCCAAGGGTAACAAAACCTTATTGAATTCCACATCCTCAGACAGTCACTAGGCCATCAACAGAAAAAAAAAGGAAGAAAAACTTGTGCTTTTAACAGGTCTGCACAGCCTATAGTTGAGAAAACCTTATAAAACACTATCATTGATTTAGTTCACCCAGAACCCTGATCTGTTTGTTCTCATCTTTTCTATATCCCAGTCAATACTTTGCATGGAAAACAGTGTGAAAACCACTTTTTGTTACAGTCACAAAATGGGAATTCCTAATCAGTAAAGATGACAACAGCAATTTTTACATGGACGCAACTACTTAAATTAGCACTGACATTTGTTGCCCATAAAATGCATGAAATATTGAGTCTAATTTGGTACAATTTAATAAAATTCTAAGGACCTCAATCCATTTAAAAACAAATAAAACCTATTGCTTGGTGCACAGTAAAAGGTTTTACAATTATGAAATTATTACATAATGGTTCCCAGAAGCACTTTTGTAGCTAAATCCCTGCCATGATTTCCATTGCCAAGCCTGCCTTTGAGGGATTTATAAATCTCATTATTTCAGTTCCTGCTGTACTGTGCTCTGTGGCAGCATTTGCAGCATGTGAGAACTCAGGTCTCCATTTCGTTCTTCTTGTAGACCCAAAACTGTTTTAGACTTTGGCTCCATTCTCCTTATAAAGAAAATGGTCTGGAAAACGTTTCTGAAGAATATAAGTATTTTCTAATGGTTGTTCTTTAAAGTTTATCTAGAATTGTTTTGCACCATGAAAATTTCAAGGTATAACGAATACCACATAAAGAATCTCCTTTGGTTTTCCTCACCTGACCTGCAGGCATCTCTCCAATCACTGCCTCATAAGGAGGAGGCAGCTCACTTGGATACAGCATTCCTGGGCTATTAATGGTTACTTCATACAGAGCACCAAATGGGGAATGAGGGAAGTCCAAATGGAGACTTCTACATAAAAACATAAACAAGCAAACAATTAAGAAATGGCATTGGTTGGATCTATTACCTACACCACAGTGATACAAAGACTTGGCTGAATTCAAAGCCAATACACTACAAAGAATTACATTCAAGAAATTCATTAGACATTCATCCAAAATGAAGCCCTGGTTTACAGGGTAGCTTTAACAACTGTTTTTATGGATGCCAGCCATTTTTACCAGCCTGTTTTGCCATCATTAATGTCCTTCACAACTCCAAATTAATACACATTAATTGCAATTATTTCCTTAAAAAATTAAATCTCATACTCAACTTCAAATGAATAATGTTAATAACTGTGGAAGGATCACTTACAAAGGAATCTTTGCTCAAAGCTCAGACATTGTTATCCTTGTCTTAGCTAAGTTCAATCATTTCTCTATTGCAGCAGTGCTTTAACACAAATATTTCCAGATGTAGCCTAACAAGTTTGCAAAAAAACTTGTAATCTGTCTGGAAAAGAAGAGCCTAATGTAAGCAAAGGACATGATTTGTTTTTGTACTCTTTGAAAGAGCTCCTTGGTCCACAGCTCAGAGCCAAGGGCTGACTGCAGCAAGAGGGAAGGAGAATCACCTGTGTGCCTCGCCCAGGGGTGTGCAGGTGTACTCCGGGGGGTAGTAGGGAGGGGGGGGGATTGGGGGGATGAACTCATCAAAATCCAGGGTCTGGTGCAGGACAGCTCCATGTGGAGTCATGCAGTCAGGATTGGCAGAATGCGGCCTCTGGGGCAGAAACTGAAAATGAACAGGTAAAGTTCCTTCAGATGGCAGAAACATCGTCACCAATATCAACAATTTTCATAAAAGGTCAATATTTGTGACCCTGACCAATACCAAACTCATTAATACCCAAGCTGAAATGAAAAAGGCGCTTCTGGGAGCATAAGAATATTCGTGATCGGTGAGGAGGGTGAGTCAGATTGCCAAAATACAGCACAAGGTTTAACTAAAGACAGAGGCTGTGGGCCTCCAAGTCAGTCACTCTTAGGATGCAGGACACAGACATTTACAATTTAATGGCTTTTCAAAAAACATTTCTACATTGTATATTGTTTTACTGTAGCCCCACATAATCAGTTCAAAATATTAATATTTTAGTAACTGATGAAAAACAGATATAACTACTAAAATAAGTATTTGCATGATTTTGTTTCTAATCTGAACTGCCTTGCACTTACAGTGAAAAAAAAACCCCAATGCCAACCCCCAAAACAAGCCCAAATAAAACTAACTAGAAATAGGCTACTACATAGACATTATGTTTTGAATAAAACAACTGGAAATGTCCCACCCATTTTTCACTTCCAATGAAGGGGCCATTTATAACTATTCTTTATTATTCTTGTAAAATGAAATATCCTTAATAGCTGTTTGTGGTTTGGTGATATAGACACTGCACACTTAAATGTGGTATAAAGGTTATAAGTACTGGTATGAAAGAAAAACATTTATTCCATATACACATCTCAAAACCCAAAAGAAAATAACTACATTGCACGATAAAAAGTAATAATACTGAGAACCACATCAACATTTGTGACAGGAACTTCATCAGTTTCCAGCACAGCAGGGATTTAAGGAAGCCATTCCAATAGCGCCGATATCAGGAACACTCACAAATGCTCTGGGAAAGGCCTGAACTAATTCAAGATCAAATATGGACCATCCTGAAGATCCCACAACCCACACCTGGCTCTGTTTGGTCCCCATGGATCAAGGAGGATTAAAACACAATCCAAAACCACAGAATCTTTTCTTCTCCAGGCAAACTTCTGCTGTTATATCGCTTTTCTTGGATCAGCAGATGACTTGATCTTTAGCTCCTGCCTTCTAAAACAAGCCAGCTAAGAAACTTTGCTGAAGGCACTTCTCTTTTTCAGACTGGAACAAGACAACTTATGTTTTTGTACTGTTGGCTCATTACATCACTGCTTGTTTAAATCCATGATAAAGATTTGGGAAGCAGTGAAATAAAAGGGAAGATGCTCAGGAGACCCAGCAAACAGAAAGTAAACTACCTTCATTTTAATCTCAGTTATATATTTCCCACTTTTTGAAATTTAACTTGGTGTAGTTCTGCTGAATTTACATTACCACATAAATTATACTGGTCCTTTGTGTTTTAAAGCTTGAGTTACATCTTAGTTCTATTAAACTCACCCTATGTGTGTTGTTTCAACGGTCAGAGCTGTAATAACACAGCACAGCAGAGGGTCAGGAGGACCAATATCAACTGTTTGTGAAAATGAAGTATTAGCTGCTCACTGATCAGCTCTCCAGAGATATTTCCACACGTAATTATTAATAAAGAACCTCCTCTGCAGAATGTGTTATTTCCTTACATCCTACAGCCAGCCAAGGACTTTCAGCTCTTGTGCTCTACTCATGGTACAGCACAGAAACAAAGCCAAGGCAGCAGTTTGAATTACTCCTGGTTATGTGAAATGTCTGCTGCTCTTTCATCCTGCATGTGAGGTGGGATGCTGTTATCCCAGGTACTATCACACATTCCTCTATGTGGCTTACAGAAAAAGCCCCAAACTTTATTGCAGTCATTTGGTCTAAACTCATCTGATTTTTCAACAGCCATTTCCCAAAGTGTAACATTACATTAATATCAACCATTAAACTCCAAACTTCTGCCCTAAGCAATCATCGGGCTGCTACCATCTCAAATACATGGAAGAATCTTTTAGGAAAAAAGGAAGCAAGACAAACTTCATCACAATTACCTAAAACCTGTAAACACTGATCATCATGAAAACAAATATCTGAATACTCTGGGTCACATTTTATACGCTGTTTGACTCCACCAAACTCAGGACTGCCCTCATTTTCCTAAAAGAGTTGATAATTTGGGTCGCTTTTACAGTTTGGAAACAAACCAGTTTTAATTTACAACTTCCTTGACCTGCTCCCAGACTGTTTCCCTACTGCCACGGACCCCAAGTTTTGGTTTGCAGCAGAGAACTTGTAGCTCCATTCCCTCAGCCCTGGAACTCCCTGGAGCTGGATCCATTCAGCCTCATCTTGGGAGTGACCCTGTGACCACTGTCAGCACAGGGCAATTAAACACTGGGCACTTTCACAGCAGCTGAGCCATCAGCACACACATCGTGGGTCAGGACAGAAAGGAGAGGTTTTACACAGGGCAGAAGGGGCTGTGGTTCCAGGAGGAAAAGACCTAACGCTTGGATGCAGCTCAGCTGAACAGCAGAATGATCTGCATCCCTCTCCAGATCCAGCAGAACAAACCATGGCAACAAACCGTGACCAACACTGGACAACGAGCAGCAGAATGGACATGGAAATACACACGTTTGGGGTGTTTATAAACAACAGTTTACCTGTGTGATATCATCCTGCTGGAAGGCACAGAAATTAAAGTGAAAAAGGCTGTAAGAGGGAAACTAGCAGGAAATGAAACAATAGCAAATATAAGGGATTACCACAAAGAACAGACATCCTTGAGAAAACAATTGAAAGCTGGTAAGTGGGAATTAAGTCATATTTCATTCCATACTATGTTATCTACTGATCTCTGTTAGCCTGCAAAAGCTTATTCTTTCTACAGGAAAATGTATTTTAAAAATCTTCAGGAGTTAGCCTCAAATAGTGAAGTCTGGCAGGGTTTCAGCAAAAGCTTAATACAAATTTGATTGCTTCAAAAAGGCAGTAATAAAATGCAAAGAGCTGAGAAAGCTAAAGAAACACTGACAAATACTTCCACACAGAAACACACATTTCTGGTATTAGAAGAAAGCTGTTATCAAATAATCAGTCTCAAGTGGGCAAGTGGGACAGGCAACAACAAGAACTGCCAAGCAGAAAATGAGGGTGGACTGTTCAGTCACCAGGAAAAACAGGATTAAGCTGCACTCAATATCACGTCAGAAACTACAGCTCACACTATGGAACAGCTCACACAGTGGGTCTCCCAGCCAGCCTCGGGATTAAACTAGTGGCCACTGCAGAAGCAATGGACAGAAAATGCTTGCAGACAAAGATAAACAGCATACAGCATCTCTGGTAAACGCTAAATACCCAACTGCATTAAAAGCTTAGCAAAAATCCATAGCTATCAACAGATACTTCAAACATATTTACTAGAAAGAAAGAGAAAGCCCAGGGTTGTGGAAAGCCAAAAGACTCAACCACTTCTGTTACCCTCCTGAAGCTGTAGGATGCTGGGAATTTCAGAAACCTGACAGGCAAGGGAATACAGGTCTGGACTTCATGCTCTACTTTCAGGAAACAGCTGACCTGATGTTTGAAGCTTGGCAGTCAAACTATGACACTCACACAGGTGTTTTCTCATCCTTGGCCTTACTTTAGTGGGTGAAATGTGTCTGATACCAAATGGGCATTGCACAGAGCAGTGCATGTGCTGGAGGGATGTGCAACACAGAGCACACAGTGACCACAGACCTCGGTGTGTTTTCATTGGGCACATCTGACTTGGACAGAGTTGAACAGCCCGATTTAAACAGCCCTCACAGTGAGGACTACTTAATATTTTATTTTATCTGCAGTTATGGGGGAAGAGCAAGTCTTGTTGCAGCAGGGTAAACAAGAAAGCTGTAAAACACTGTAAACCCACTGCTTGGACCTGCATTTAACAGAGAAGCTTGCCATGGCAGCAGCAGCAAGTTGTTAGGAAGCAGAGAATTAGAAGCACAAATGCTGGAAGCAGCCCACTTCCAGAAGAGATAAAAGCTTTTGAAAATGCAGTTATGCTCAAGGGTCCATTGCCATAGTGCTGAGAATTCCACACAGCCAACAATGGGGCTGGACACCAGTGCCCTTCTCTGCCAGCTCACAGGCTGCAGCCAGACACGTCAGCTCTCCCTGCCTGGTGGGAAATAACACATCTTCTCTCAATGTTTACCTTCTCCAGGTGAAATAAACCCCATTACATAGATATGTGTAAAATTGTGAAACTCATTCCCTTTTTGTCAGACCGAATTTCCAGCTCTTCACTGAAAGGCTGTCTGTAAGTTGGTCACTGCAATGATCAGAAGGTATTATCATGCTCTGAATATTTTGAGTGCTCTGAGGTAAAAGCTGATGGAGGAGACCCAGTCAAGGAACTGAAGAAACAGCAGGTAAGACCAGTCGATATAATTCTCTATTGAAACAGCTCCTCATGTGACACCATGTGGGCCATCCTTCTTCCCAAGGTATGTGAGACCAACAGCTCTGCACCAGGATTCCCAGCTGGGGAACCTCCCCACTAAACATCAGCAAAGGCATCCCCTGCTCTGCACATCTGCAGCTGCTCAGCACCACTGACCCCAGTGCTGGGAGTCACTGCCCAGCAATTACAGCTCATCTAAGCCACCAGTGCCTGTGTCAGTATGTGCCTGGTGCTCCAAGGGAAACTTATCTGGAGTTTTTCCTAAATCTGCATGTAATTACATCTGCCTTCCATATCACATTTATTAAATGCACCGTATAACTTGGAAATCAGTCCTTTGGAGACTCCAGAGTTTATTATTTTCGTTTCAGTCATTTATAAAAATCTGCTGATTTTTGAGAATGGGAAATAAAAATTTCTAATTGCATGTAATTAAATACTGGCATGTTATCCTGAGTAAAAGCTCTGTGCAATACACTCAGGTCTATAATTCTGTCTTCAATTAGCTGTCCTCCTGGACAGGCTGCTGTTTTCCTTTTCTGAAACACTGGAATCAGTATCTGCTGAAGGGAAATGTAGTAATTGTCTCCAAGAACAGAAGCACCATGGGTGACTCTTCTAATTTGTCCCTGATGTTAAAGGGAAATTATGAGACAGAAGATATTTTGATAAGGAAAACACATTCAGATTTTTCTGCTCAGTTGTTTCCAGCTGCTGTTCCTACAACCATCACAAGCCATTAGCTCTGTAGCCTTGTGGGCATTGCTCTGTGATATCTTTTTAAAAGTACTGACCATATTTTAGTCTTAAATATTAAATATTCTTATTCTACCAATAAAATGTTTGAAGAAAAATGGTACATCTGTTAAAAATGTCAAAAGATTTCCTGACCTAAGGTTTGCATTTATGGTGGCTGTGAGGGGAGTATTTATGGAACCATATTTACATTTAGGGTCTTTCTGTGGATGTACGTCATTCCCAATGAATATTTCTGGGCTGAGTAGAAATATTAACTACAGCCTATTAAGATAATGACATGCTGAATTATCATTAGGACCGATGAAAACAGTAATTAAGCGTTACAACTTGCATGTGTCATCATTACCTTGTATTCTTTACAAAATAACAGACGGTTTTAGGTATCACACAACATGAACAGTTGCTAACAGTGATGGTGATAAAATCAGAACACACTCAATGATAGCAGTGCCAGCACTTCTGAGATAAGAACTGTGTAAACATATCTGGAGTGGAAGGAGGACTGGAACAGGTGTAATTCATGCTTTAGCTGGGCCACAGTGGGTGGAATATCTTGTATTCCTTACTTTAATCCAGGCAGCTACCTTCTGAAGAAAACAGGGTGCATTCTTGCAGTAGCCATTCATCAGACAAGATGCAAACTGAAACTGCCACAGGCAAGAAAGGGAATATCATGGAAGTGACAGTTTGGTTATTAAGAGAGGTTTCTTCACATCACAGAGCCTTGATATGATCTGATTTGATTCACATTTATCTCCTGAAGGGGTGTGTACACAGAAAGAACAATTTTGGGAAGCCCTGCCATGGAGTGCAGCCTTAAACTCTCTAGTGAAACACAACAAATGCCTTTTCAGTCTTTAGCTATGGTATCACTTTCTCTTGCAGCTTTAGTACAACTGATAGCATTTCTTTACCAGAGCAAATGGATATCCTTAACACAGTGAGAAAGGTTAAAGCGAAATGAAAATTTTGGGTCAACTCAAACAAGGAACAATCTAGAAAAAATATAAAATAAAATATAAAGCAATAAAAACACTTTGAAGTATTTTGCCTTTTTTTTTTTCCCTTAGCACTTGAAATAAGGTATTTGTTAGGCAGGACTGTTTTTAAACCAAAAAAACCCTCTTCAAATTCACTGGAAAATTTAAACTGTGCTTACTACTGGACAGCTTGTGTTTGTGTTTTCAGGATGTTTTTCCTAAAGGTTGGGATGTCAGGAGACAGCAGTTTCCAGTAAAATACGTCAGTTTGCCTGTATGAATCAAGACACTTGCTGTACGCAAAATTCACCAACAAAGCCCAAAATCACACAATCATGGCTGCAGATTTTCTTGAGACTGTTTCACCTGCTTTATGTTGCTAAGCAATAAATTTGAATTCTTTGAATTTGCAAAAATTACCATTCCAATGGATTAATTCCTGAGACAGGAACACTGACACAGCACAGGAATCACAGAACTGATGGCTCTAAGGATAACCTAATGACACCCAAGGAGGGTATTCCCAATTGCCTCTCCTTGCTACAGGAGAGCCTCCAGAGCTCTTGAGTACTGTAGAACAGAGTAAAACTATCAGCACAATAATTAAAACCTTTTCAGCTATCAGGAGTGGTGTCTCTTGCTGCTGCTGTCAAACTTCCAACATGGTATACAACCCAGCTAAGAGAAGATGCATGCATCAGTGAAAAGCAGAAGGAAAAACCACAAATCTGCATTAACAAGCAAGAGAAAAGGAAGTTAATCAGATTTCTGGGTGTAGCAGAGTAAAGGAAAACTGCAGGTCATGGGACAATAGGCTGAAAGTAAAAGAAATCCTCAGGTGAGAGTTCAGCTGGTCTAAGTCAGCGTAGCCCCAGGGAAGTTACGCTCACTTAGGCCGGGCAGGAATCTGGCTCAGCAACCTGAAAAAAGAAAGGGAAAAACTGATAAACAAGAAAAGACTGGGATTGAGCAGAAATATATATATATATATATATATATATACACACACATATATATATATATTTCCCTTCTTCCAGGGAGAGGGAAGAAATTTCTTGTCGATGGAGCTGAAAGGGTGGGAGAACGGACAACTAAGCAGGAAGACAGAAGGCTGGAAACACAAAGCATAGGAAGCAAAAAGAAATTAACATAACAGCAGCACTGCCAGGTGGGAAAGAAAGAATCTTAAAGACATCAAGAATGAGGTGGCAGAGAGAAAAATTATGTGCTTTTAAGGAATTTGACTTCCTATTGAGGTTACTGCTTCTTGCATATGCCCATCAGAAGCACTTTAATATTGTTCTTGGTTCATTGTTATCTATTCATTCTAATTCCTCTGACACTGCTAAACACCATTAAGTGTAGATCAAGACTCTTGGAATATACATTTCTGGATCACTGCTACCTTTTTTCCACTAGACAGACAGATTTTTCAAGGTGTGACAATCTCTTCATCTCCCCATCATCACTGCAAGGTGAAAAAGCTCTTTGTCAATGGGCATTCTTGTAGCAAATATGGACAGGGAGAGTGTGTGAAAAGAAAGAATACCCAAAATATAATAAAAACCCTTTAACATTTAAAATGTGTCATCAGCTGAAATTATTATTTCTGTTAATTCTTTTGCATCCATACTAGTGTTATTAAACAAGCCTGCACAATATACATACACAGAGCCTTGTACCAAAAATGCACTTATGTACTATTTGTAGCAATTACCTAAACATATGAGCCTAACCCATTACCACGAGAAGCAAACACCAGATCTCAGACTGAAGATACTCTTTAACTGGGTTTGAAACCCAGTGACTGGAACACTTGTCTAGAAAGGACAGCCTTATCTCTGTAATTCATTCACTTAAATCAATATCCACGGCACCCAGTGTATTTCTAATTATTTTTTTTTAAAACAACCATGCCTGTATGTCAGGCTAGACAACATTTCTGTGTTGTTTAAAGGGTTTGCAGCTAACTAGCCTGCATCCATGTAAACTTTTCCAATCCAAGATGTACAAATGGCTTGTATTACATTTATGTGTTTGCCCTAGCTTATTAAACAGGACATTTCCTAGATTAGTCAGCAATAGAGCCAGGTTACAAGCAGTGTAGCTGGCCTGAAAAATACAAAGGTTTTTAAATTTTTAGGTATTTTTACATTGAAACCTTGTGAATCTCAACACTCATTTGAAATAGGAAAGGTCCCTTTGTCCAACAAAAACAAGACAGAATCCTGTGATGCAGCTGACTATGCAGAAGACTAATGATCCTTTTCCATCTTGTTTTGAATACAAATGCTACTCTGAGGCTGAACACATGTGTTTTCCTTATGAAAACACAGTTATTGGCACAGGGCTGTGAAAAGTTCCAGTTTTGAGCTTATAATTCTCATACTCCATAGTTCTCATACCAATCTAGTATTGAAAACTGGGCTCTTAAAGCTAAGTAATTGCTCTGGGGAGTGTGGAAACTGGAGATAATATACAAGTGATGACAGCAAATGTAAGGTGCATCTGTAACTGAACCTCGTTAATAACCTCGTTAACAAAAATAACAACTCCCAATTGCAAAATCCCGATCATAACACTCTACTATAATACATAAACATTAAAACACAGCAGCTCCCCATGCTGCATGCATCTATATGCTATATTTATATAGATGTACGCAGATTAAAAAACCACACCCATGTAAACACACGTTCTAACACCACACAGAGACACACAAACAGGCTTAAGTTTATAAGCAAGGAGTAGGTGCAAATGAATATCCACAGAGAAGGACGCCGTTATGCTGGACAAGCCCTGTGTTGTCACTGGAACTACTCACCATTTGCAGGAGATCAGAAGAAACCATCTGCATGCAACACATTGCTGTTGCCAAAGCACAGACAATGGTGGAGATGATATTGAGAGCGCACACACTGAACAACAGGTCCTGCGAAGAGACAGCAGCAGAATATCATCTCTCACCTCAGGGACACAAAGCACAGGAAATGCTTGAGCAATTTGATAACAAACACTGTCAACTGCTATCCATTCATATGGTCTCAAATAACTGGGGAGAACTCATTTAGCTTGTAATCTTTTTCAGGTAGCAATCCACAAAGGCAGCAATTACAGAAACAAACATCTTCCCTTTCCCACTCCTCACAACACATCTGCTATTGGATATTTCCTCAGAAATACTGATATTCAAATTTCCTACTTCCCCAAAGACAAATTACTCTTTCACAGTCGACTCCAAGCTGCAGCTATCACAAGAAAGGTACTATGAAAGACACTTCTGATTAAAAACAAAATGCAGAAATATTATTGCTTTGAATATTTGAAATCTACAACTTAGGGTTGTGTGTTCAAAAAATTCTAGTATGAAACAGAGACTTATCCTGTGTCAGAAACTCAATGCTTCTGAAATATTTTTATGCATGAGAGAAAAGCAGATTGATTACACACCCAGACATTTCACCTTCTACTGATGAATTGAGTGCCTGTGGTCATATTGGTGGCTTAGTTTTTTTAAAGAAAAAGAAGTTTAAAATAGAACATAGAGTACTGGTTTAACAAGGAAAATAAAAGAAGCATTTGAATTAAAATGGAACATCTTTGTCTCAATGGTGTCACTACAAATAAAGCATCCATCTCTTTTCCAATCACTGGATTTGTATTTACTTTCTCCACAGCCAGTGAAAAGAAAAGAATTTCGTGTGCTGGCAACACTTCAAAACAACTACAACCCTTGTATAGCAATTGTGTGGCTGCTGGGGCTCTTGTGTGGCTCAGTTCTCTCAACAGCCAGTGAAAGCATTTGAAAAAAAGCAGCAGAGAGAACAGATGAAAAACTAAATCAAAACTGCTACAATGCCACGAGTAAAAAACACTCACTGTGTAAAGAACATTCCATAGCATCTAGGTTTAAAGGAGTATTTCATTCACTGCCAGTGCATGAAATAACTTCTACGCTATAAATCGCTTTGTTTTCCCCAACAGTTCTGGAACAAATGACAGAAAGGTGCAGATTCACTCCTGCCACTGTAATTGCCTGCTCCACAAATGACCTTCATTTGAAGATGGAAGTGCCAGCCATGGGGACCAGGCAGACAATAAATGGGCCAACAAGTTTTAGTCATTTAATATCTTACACTGGGCCGGGTTTGCTCTTGCTGATCTGGTCAGTAGTTTTCTGTCTTCTTGGCCAGCCTCTCAGCCAGGGGAATAATGAACCATCAGCATCAGCAGCAGAATACCAGAAGGGCCAATCCCTAACTCACTTACAGAAGGGGAAACAGGGGACTCACTCGAAGTCATACAGACCCACCTAGAGCATTCAAACGGAGGTAAATAGGCAAAGTGACCCCTGGAGAGTCAATTAGTTAACAGGGGCAGAAAAAGGAGACTGAGATACTTCATGTTCTGCTTTCCATATGCAAACCTGGGTAAAGAACACTGAGGAAGAGAAGATCTAGGGTAGAAAATGGGACATTTTCCTAGCAGGAGGAAACTTCATTCATTGCCTACTACAGCCAATCTGAGTGCACAGCTTCATACCACTTATGCTAAATAACAAAATCAAAGTTCTAAATGAGGATGCAAAGTGTCTCCAAAACCCTCATACAACTTTACATGTGTCAGGACAGACTTAATTGTGCCCCTAGGTCTCATGACAGATGTTTCTTTGATCTGTTCCTAAAGATCCCACAGCTTCATCCCACTATTCCAGTGTTTATTTTTACCATCAGTGTCCTGGTGATGTCCACCCCACAGATGAAGCCCATGGCTTCTTTTCTTCCACAGCTCTTGAGAACAGGCTGTCACACAGCACACTTTTATACCTTTGAACTCTATTTTCACTCTTGAAGCCTTTCCCACCTTTACTGCATGACATATTAACACAATTTTCTCCAATTCTCAATGGAAATCAACTTTGTAGGCTTCTGATCATTTTCATTAATTTAATTTGTTTCACCTCACCTGGGTCCACATTTTTCCTTAAATGCAGACTCTTAAACAAGGCACAGCTGAAGGCCTTGCAAACACAGTGTGAGGATTATTTCTTGTGCTTTGCAGGGTGCACTCATCCTTACCCACCCCGAGACTTTCCCTGGCAGGCTGGGACAGCTGGGCTGTGTTTGTTATTCAGCATTATGGTTTTGATGTAGGGCAGGGATTACTGCCCACAGGACCAGCAGCCTCTTTCCACATCCCTCTTTCCTTTCCAGGCTAAGCACACAGCAATCCCTCCTCCTGCTACAATCCCTTTGAAGGTGAAGGTACAACTAGGAAATCCCAAATGCAGGGATGCAGAGTTTTTATGTATTTCATAAAGATCAATAAGGAACAGCCATCTAGCAGCCAGAAAATGTAAAAAGGCAGCAAAGTTAAACAAAGAGATAGAAAGTATTTTAAGTTTAAAATTTTAACAGAGACAGTAACAACTGAGCAATGATTGTGGAATTCTCATCACTACTAGACATTTCTTAAAGCAAGACTGGTTCTTTATTTGTTTTGGCTTTTTTATCCTAAAGTCTGTTTCAACTCAAACAGGAATCAAGCCACAACCCACCCTTCTCTGCTCCCCACTCCCCCCACCCTCCCCAAACATTAATCAGCCTGAGGCAATTTATCATTTTCAGGAAATTCACTCCCTGTGCCCTGGAGAAAAAATAATTAGGTAATACATGACAGTCATTTATTCACCCATAGATAAAAAGTGAGCAGGAACTAAAGCCCTCCATGGGCAAGCACGCTGCCAGAAGGACAGGGTAGGTGCTTCAGATGGCAGCTGGAACAAACAATGACAATTAAGATGTCCTTTAGGAAATGTCTGTGAAAAAGCAGTAACCACAACAGGGCCAGTCGCAACTCCCCACAGCCCCAGCAATATTTATAGGTGTCTAAAGGAGCAGGAGATCTGTATTAAATACAAAATCAGGGAGCTTTAGTAACAGATCTTTAGATGACACCTAGCAGAACACTAATCAGAACACACAACACATGAATCTCCAGTGGCATGGAATACAATTCTCTGCTCCTCAGAAATGGCTGAACCAATCTTCTCTTAGCTGCTGTCTTTGTCTTTTTAAGACAAAAGTCTGATTCTTCAGCATGTTTATATGATAATTAATATGAAAACTAGGTAGAATTATTCTTCTACTGGTTCCATATACAATTTTCTTCCTGCACCTGAGCTCACTAACTGCAGAGGACACAAATCCCCTTCAGAGTGGGATCGGCTGTCAGAATTGCCTGGAGCCACGCCTGGTCCAGATGTGCACCCACAGCAGTCAGACAGCACTGTGAGCTGCTGCTCTGTGGCCACTCATTTTCCCAAGTAAGTCCCTCACTAAATCTTAAAAGTGGAACTAAAATTTAATACTGACAGTGCAAAAAGCAAGATTTCATGGTTACAGTAGTCCATTTATATTACAACTTGAACAATTACCAAATTAATGGTGTCAGCACCTGCATTACTGTTCATCATGCTTTCCCTCCATAGTAACAGACACCTTTGACTTATGCTGTGGTCCCAAAGGATATCTGTGCATTCCCCCAGGGTACCTGTGCATCCTCTCTTCACATTATCATTTTCCATATGACTAACTTAAGGACAAAACATCTATTTTTTTCTTTTTCCTAATTCAAGCTGTTTTCACTATTGTTCTTTTGACACTGTTTCTGTGCTACTGCATCTCAGTTCTTCCTTTACTAGCACAATTAAAATAATACATAAATGTATAAAAATGCATGTTTCATAAGTGCATAGCCCAAAACCCTACAGAACACATTAAAACAGAAGATGTATTACAAAAGCTGAGTATTATTTAAAATCTGAATGTTTAATTGCAATATTTTTAATATTCTGAATTTTAAAAATGTAATTTTGAAGATATAATTGAGAATATCATATTAAAAACTCATACTGCAACATGCTCAAAAAAGCAATTTGTCCTAAAAACTGATTTTCTTTGTTTTCCATCAAACTGCTGGGTGATAAAGCGGTCAGATGGTATCAAACTGGAATAAGTAAAAAATTGGTGATTGTCACATCGATAACTCAACTGTAGAAACAATCATTTAACAAAGCAATTTAGAACAGCTGTTAGCACGTGCAATTACCTGGCAGAAACAGAGAGGTGAGATAGAATCTAAAATGAAAAATGACAATGGCACAAATCCCATCACCTAGTGATGGGCACACTGGCAGAGCTGGGTCCTCTATAACCAATGAACATTCACTGCATGTGTGCTTCCCTCCTGAAATTCTGTCCTTCAGAACATCATTTGTACCTCCTATCACAGCAGATACAAAGCAAAACTGGAATAGGATCACTTTACTCCCATGGTGGGCCATACCCACAGAGCCCCTTCAGCCTAGAAACCAATTCATAAATGAATTTGTCTCTAATATCAGTTATCATTCAAAACCATCAAGTAAACCAGACTTGAACAGGAATTTTCCAAACTCAACTCAAATGCAGACTTCGGTTAATATTTAGTCACTCTCTTGCCTCTTCCTACCATAGCAATAAACTGTACTGTAAATTAAGTTACACACATGAGCATCAAAGCAGAGAATCTGTCACTCAGTATAGACCATACCATACAGATGAAGCACTATTACCTCAAAATATTCTCTCTGCCAGGTATTATACAGAAAATTAATCAGCTGTGCTGTTCACACAGAATTGAAAAACTGTATTTAAACCTGTTTTGCTCTAGAAGGAAACAAAGTACATTCATTTCATTTTATGAGTTCCAGTCTGCTCAACAGTATTGAACTGACAGCTCTCTTTACAACACACTCACATCTTGCTGGCTGAATAGCTTGCTTTCCTGTGGAAATAAAAGATTTGTAGTCTTTGAGGTCCTTAAGTTCTTGGCACTTTTGAGATCTTAGTCAATATACGATGAAAGAAGCAAAATTAGCTCGCTGATGTGTAAAAAGAACACTCTGTAAGCAGCAGCCCTGAACACAGAGATCTCAGCATCCCCAGTGATCAATGGCAAAAGCAGCTCCACGGCCACAACACTGTGGAGATGATTTCTTTTCTCCCTGATTGACTTCAATTATAGTGCTTCATTTCTTAAACTACTGTATCCTGAAAAGAGATAATGAGCAGCAAAGCTTTTTCACCCATGAAATTAGTGCCAATGTGCCTCTTTTATTCAAGGACAACAATCCTTTTAACTCAAAATATAACTATGGTTGTTCTCACTGGATACATCCGGAAAAACACTGGGAAAAATATCTGCTCTAATACAATAAAGGCTCAAAAATTAATGCTGAGCCAAAGAGGTCTCAAACACACATTGCATTGTAAATGGAGAGGTGGTTAGCCCTTCATAAAATACATTTAAGGTTTGAAAGTACAGTATAATTCACTGTTTTACTATATTTTTAAGAAGCAGTGCAAAGCTGCAGCTCAGGTGTCTGCATTAAATTCAGGGGATATGACAGTTAGAGACTCCTGAAAAGGTTCCATACCACAACTGAACAAGGATGGAATAAACAGATTCCAGTCATTCAAAGAGGCACCTTTTCAGCCATGAGAGAAGTTTACAACCATATCCACTCATTGTCCAAGCTAGGAAGAGAAAAACCTATGAGAAGGAAAAGTAACCCAGCTATTCAGACTACAAAGCCCATCCTGACCTGCTCTATTTTTATGGTCTTGGTGTGGTAAATGCACTCTGAATGGAGGGAATATTTTCAGCTGCCTGTAAAGGAATGTGAAACAAGTCCAGCATTTAAAAATTTGATCTGGAATTACTTATTCTGTGCTGAGTTTTATCCAATTTTAAGTAGCTTATTAAGCCTTTCGGGTAAGTCATTCAATAAAATTAGTAATATTGCATTTGGTCTTACAGTAAACCTGAAGAAAGACTGTTCTCATAACTCAAAAGAACATGTTAGGAGCCACCATCCTCTGCTTTGCAAGTGGAAGCATCTTCTACTCAATGAAACAAAAATTTAAACATGAGTAGACTTGTTCATCGGGAAACTCAGTAACAATAAATATGGATTCAAAGGAGAGGAAAGAAAGTATCCACACAAAAGACTGCAAGAGCCGAGCTACACAAATCTCTAATAGAGATGCCTAACTAATGAATGGAATCAGAAACCTGGAAGAGCCATTTACTATTTACATTGTACTCGAACTTTAGCAGCTCCAAACCAAGTATTTATGCTGAAGACAGAGGAGGGAATCAGCTTCTCTCCTTGCCTGATAGTCACAAAAGCATTCTACAGAGGCACCTGAAGTAAAAGAGGAAGCAATTATGTAAATAGCAAATCTATAAATTCTCATCCGTGTCTGCAGGCATTCTGGACTGAGTAAGCTGTTAAAAGTAATTAAAAATACTCAGTTGGATCATTACTAAACCAAAACAGCATAACATTCTCCTCTTGCTTGTCAGTAGCAGACAGCAATAATATGTTACAAAACAATTCAAACTTCTAAATACCTAACTTCATCCTCTCAAAATGTTGCACGTGCATTTTAAGTAAGTTCAGAATATTCTGAGTTTAGAAAGATGACAGAATTTTCACAGATTAAGGATGTCTGGAAAATTTAGCCTTTGTACTTTAATTAACATTACAAGAAAAAGTCAGTTCCTTAAAATTTCATCCATAAACTCAACACACTTTTGTGGAAAAACAGATTAAGCTGATGTTATTGAAACTTCATCCTAAATCCATCCCATCTGTGGCCATCATCTCATTTTTGGACACCTGACTCCTAATAAACCTTTTAAACTCTTTTAACTAATTTTGTAAATAGATAGGATTTGCTTTTGCCCTCATTTGGCTTTAATTAAGCCAAGTAACTTCCTAATAGAGGATAAAGCTGTTCTAGAAGTGTGGTTATTGTAAAAAAAGTCAAGATACTGGGACATTAACATCCTTTAGAAGCACAGATTACTGACCCTGAGTATCCAGACAAAAGCCAGGAACCTTATTTTCAGAGGCAGTTTAGGAGCTGCTAATGCAGTAAACTAAAAACCCCACATCTTCTAGTGAAATACAGAAACCAGGAGGTCTCTCCATTGTAAAACAGGGTAGGTGGATCACACTTGGGCGCCTGCAGATCTTAATGGCAGTTCATCATATCATGCAAGTGTGCTGTTTTTACTGATGTGTGCAGACAAGACTGCAAGTATGATATCTTATAATTCTAACCCTACCAACTCGCCACCCTTGAGGGGGCTGAGACCCCGTTACAACAGTGACATGGCACAGCTTTTTTGTCCTTTTTACTGTAACACATAATTTTGTGCTGAAATCCCACTATTCAGAAATCAGCACTTATAGATCAGCATTTGCCATCAATACTCACATCTACAGATGTGCACATGTGTGACCACACATACTGCAGTGCTGGTCCTTTTGTCCCCATTAAAATGTTTGAGTAGTTTATCCAGGGCTTGAAATGAAGGAGGAGGACTGACAAGAAGCACATAGAGATGGTTCATTGCAGAAACAAGAACAACAGCTTTAGAGACTTTTCAAAGCAATTATAAACCCCCACCTGATATCATGCAGGGCACAGGTAACACACACAGGACCAGGGGTCACTGCTGGTTTTCCCTGTCCTGTTGGACTGCCTGGGAACAGGATCAGACAGCTGACAGGTGCTGGACTGTTCTGTTCACAGTGGGGCTCCACAGCTGCTACCACCAAAACCCCCCAGATTTGGAATCATGAGCTTTTTACCCCACTTGCAATGAAGAGGAGCATGAAACTTACATAATATTACACACGAGGCTGTAAAATCTTAACTCTGGTTCTCTACATTTTCTCTCCCTCTGGCTCTTCAAACAATGAATACAACTGAGCTTTTGGTACTAAAACATCTGTTTCTTTAAAATCACATTGTAGTTGTTAATTGTAATTAAAGAGGATGAGTCTTATCACAGTCAGCTGGTATCTAATGAGCTGTAACTTTTTTTCTTATGAGCTTAGTAGAATGCTATCCTTAAATTTACAGCCAGCAATCAGAGCTAAGTCAAATAAAAAGCAAACATAGAATTCAAGCTGTAAAAGGTGTAAAAACTTTCTGAAATAGTTATTTTCCTAATGACCCTTTCTTAGATGAAAAGTTCTGAACATAATTAAAATTGCACTCAGACTATCCTCATGGGAACTCCTGCGTTTAAATCCATTCTCTTGTAGTGTGAGTTGATATGTCAATTCCTTTTATAAATGATTGAGTTATATCTAAGAAGAAATTGTATTTTGTGCTTGTATTCTGATTGCTGTATTGGTTAGAATCCTTGCCTTGATTTTCAGCATATGTCACTTCTACTCAGTTCATATACTGATGGTGTCCTCCAAAGATAAACAGTTGTTTTCCCTCTCATTAAAGTTTACCTTACTGACATACTTACAGGAAGCAAACATCTGCTCCCTCAATCTTTATTTTTATGGGATTAGCAAGTCAGCTTTTCCTGAACAACAGGTTCATGTCTCTGGATCTGTCATACTTTGAGGAATGTCCCTCTCAGAAGTTACCTTCCTGCAATACATTTCACTGAAGATTGTTCTGTTTTGACCAGCAATGCCAAGTTATGCTTCTTTTCCACTTAGTAGACTCCTGCTACCCAGTACGTTTTTGCTCTGGTACCTTTAGCATCGTTAAAACCTGAGGCAGAGTTCTTGCCTAATTTTGGGGCCACAAAAATATTTTAACTTCTACCTCATCCTTATTACTTGGTGGTAGTTTTTTTTGCTTTTTCTTAACAAAGCTGAAAAACATTTAGGTATTTACTACATACCTTGTACAGGATTTCTACCCATTCCTAATTTTAAAATATATCTTCAAATATCATGAAAACTATTACAGCTTTCTCAGGACCCACCCTATAATCTACCTCCCGTAGATCCTTCTCACAATTAATTTCTCTGCTTTACTCCATTATTTTCTATTAGTTTTATTAAAATACATACTTTGAAATTGAGAGCCACAGATGCAGAGTTCTGCTGATCATGAAACTAAACCTAGAACGAATCAATATTTGCCTCTTAGCCTATGGTTCCTTTTTCTGAGGAGTTCTTTCATTGATTCCTTATTATTTTTCAAAACAACATAGCATCAATGCCTTCCCATTTGGTGATAATGAAGTCCAGCAATGATGGGAGTAATTACACTGAGCTCTAACTCATGTAATATTCTTAGCATTTGCTCTGAACTTTTTCATCTGGGTAGTTGTGACACAAAATGCTACAAGATTTAAACTTCTTACAATGTTGCAGGGCAGTTTACAAGCAGGTTTCCATCACTGCCCAGAAAGAACACTCGCTCTTCTCTCCCCTGCCTCCACGCTAGCAGCACATCACAAAATGCCTCCTCACTCTGCAGTAATTTGTGTTTCTTTGCAGTTTACCACATCGATAAACACCACCTCAGGACAGCAATGTGAAAGATACCTGTGCTTGCACCTTCCAGCATCTGTCACAGCCAGCTTTAACTCCTGCTTTCTCAATAATCTTCAACAAAACAGTCACCCACACAAACGCTGATTTTGTGATGAAGGTGTTTTTTTGCACGTAAGAGTGGAGGAAGGCAAAGAACAGCAGATGCTGCTCCTTTCCTTGCACACTTTGCCTTGCTAAGTTAAAACTGCAATAAACAGTGAATTCCTTCCTAACACACCTTTAGGGTCAGCCTCACTGCATTGCACTCCTGCAGAGGGTTCAGTTTCAGTGTTTCTCCCAGGTTACTGCAGCCTGATGTTTGGTGCTGCATCTCACAGCACACACAGACACCATCACTGTCGAATTTAATCTGTGGAGGAAAGAAAAGGTCAGAAAGAGTATAGATCAACAGAAACACACTTCCCAAAAATGATATTTACACTTATAGTAATGACTACTAAATGCAAAATGAAAATCTCTGTGCAGAGCCCTTGGAGCAGAATGTTTTCTGCTGGTTAATATAAGCTATAAAAACAGGTGAAATACAGAAAGAGGATTCATTGTCAAAGACTGTTACCTTTTATGCCTCTTTTTGGAAAAAATTTGCTTTCTAGGGGCAGGTGAAACCAGAGTAACTCAACTGAATAAACATAAAATCATATCCAATGTAGGAAAACCAAAAACAACAGAAAAAGGTCAGAAAATACGTGAAGGAGTCACAATCACAAATCAATCTTTTATTCCCCAAAGTAAAGATGGAAGCACAGTGGCTGGGTGGTGGGATCTGAATTACCCTGTTATTTACTCTTTTGCATTAAACCCCCCCAAATTTCCAGACACAAATCCACAAAAAAAGTCCTAATGCAAATACACATTGGCTATTTTTAATTCAAATTCAAATTCTCCCTAGGATGCTGCCAATTTCCTGAACAAAAACAGGTACCAGCATTCCTTGTGGAATTACCTTGCACAGCCTTATACATAGAACCATTTCAACAGAATATCTACTTACTTCTTAGACCTCAAAGAATGTTTAAATTGTTCATATGATCTTAAAAGTTATATGTTTAAATGTATTTTTTGTAGTGCTACCCCTATCAGGCATATGTAGCTCTCTCTCCTTACACGCTGGTGACCAGGACAGCAGATGGAAGAGCAAAAATAAGAGTCGATTAAAAGAACATAATAAACTTCTGCAGATGAGGTACAGATGACTGAATGCTGGCTTACTGTGATGAAAGCATGCTCAGGGCAGGAGCTGTCTCAGGGGACTTCAGCTCCTGAGACTTCAGGTTGCCCTCTAGCCAGCACAATTTGTAAAAGGCTTCAGAAAAAATGGCTATGTAAATGACACCATTTCCCATATTCTCCAAGGCAACACTGGAAATAATTGTCTGTGGCAACTCACAGACTGGTCATACCCTATGCCACAGACACTGCAAAGAAATAAAGGAAAAACATAGTCTGCTCACCTCTGTGATAGTCGTGGGATATATTTTCTCATTAGCATACAATTTAACTACAAAGCAGCTTGAACAATTTCAGACTAGTTCTTTTCTAATTCCTCTAATCTTTTAATACTTTCTTTTAAAAAAGTGAAAGATCTGAGCAAAATCCAGCTAAATGGTTTGTGATCAGCTGACCTCAGCTCTTCAAGCTGATGTCAAATCAAAGCACTGGATGTCACTGGGGAAGTCTTGCTCCCAAAACTCTCTGGAAATGGTTCAGGGACTGAGAAATGCTGCCGAGGAAGTTTGGAACTCACACTTTGTTAGTTTAGAGCTGTGCCAAGGCCAGGGGCCAGAAGGCTACACCTGGAAAATCAATATAAGCTTCAGCTGCTAAAAAGTTTTTGCAATGAGGAAAATAGACTTCAGACAAAGCTTTCTACTGCAAGATCATCTATTCTGATTCTTGCTGACCCTGTTTAATAAAGGACAGGCACTGACTCATGCCATGTATCTGGCATTTCTAATGTGAAATCCAGATCCCAGGGCTACCTGCATCACTTGTAATGAACAGGTGCCACAAAGACAAGGCTCAAAAGGCTGGGTCAAGATTCCCCATTTATGAGAGACTCTTAATTAATTCTGAAAGTTGTTCCAAAACTTTGTACTGGCCAGTAGCTCTTCTTTTAATTTAATTCTTCAAATTAGTTAAAAGCTAATTGTTTACATGACAGTTCTTGCAAAATACAGGGCCATCTTAAGAATCACAGCATATTCAAAACCACCCAAGATTCACTACCAGGTTGGAAGCATATTATTTTTGGAGAATTTTTATCAATTTGCCTTGCTGTGCACCTTTTCCTCCCACATTCGTGAAGTGACCTGTTTGCTGAGTTGTGCTTCTGCAGAGGGGAGCACAACAAAAGGCTGAAGGTGTCACTGCATTTGTGTTCTCAGCACCAGAGCGGCTGAAAGCACCCCTGAGCCCCTGCTCCAGAACACCCTGCCCTGCCATGGTCTCACACTTGTGCAGACAGGATCAAGAGTTCATGCAGCTATTCTGTGCTAAACAGTGCCAAAATTAACTGCTTTTTCATTTGGGAAGGAAGGAGGAGAAGCGGTTTATTGTTAGCCCAAATCACATCTCAAACGCCATTCACTGTGTGACTTCATAAACAGAGACAGCAGCACTGACAGTGAATCTGCCTTGGTACAGGGAGAAGGGGTTGGGATCACTCCTTCCAGCTGCTGGGCTGGTGTTTGCCAACCTCAGACACAATCACATCAGCAGTGCCTCCAGTTTTGGAAGCAAAACTGTCTGGTTTTTGTCTGTGTTTCAATCTCTTTTTGGTTGGCAGAGCTCAAGAATAAAGCATCATTCACTTCATCCCCTGCACATACCCCCACCATCCCGTGCAGATTTGTGTCCCACTTCGTGATTCTTACTCATGCTAGTCAGTACTCACAGCAGAGTTTGTGTGCTTTCATATTCATGGCAGTTGCACAGCACACCCTCATCAAACCGTATTTAAGATTTCAAACCTCAGCCAGAGCTGCCTATATGCATAAATTGTCTTGTAAGTTCATTTTATTTAGTCAAACAGCAGTACTGTTACTTCAAAATTCATAAAACCCATTTAAACCTGACTTCTATATAGCAGAGAATCAAAAAAAAGGAAACAGCCTTCTGGATTTATTACAAATGCATGCACACCCTCTCACAGGCCTTATGTTACTCTTTTCATCTGTATCAATTCATCAAATTCTGTCAATGCTGCTGAAAAGGAGCTTGTTTGGCAGCTAAGTGCACACACATTCTCCCCTAATAGGGCAAATTAGGATTTAGGTAACACTGCTACTTTGCATTCTACCATCTCCTTCATACAAATGTAAGACTTCTAGTAAAAATAATAATAGATTTTACTTCTACTTCTAAATTAACCTTCAGAGGTTTTGTTTGTTTTTTTTTTAATAGGGAACATAAAAAAGGGAAGGAAAAATCTCCAAATGAAGAATGAGAGTTTCAAAGTTGATAATGAGGCAGTGCAGTCCAAGAAAGCTCCACTGGTGAACTTAGGGGAAGGGACTTCAGTCAATCCTAGGACCTTATGGAGAGGGAAAGGCAGGAAGATCCAGTCAGGATAAAGTGGCATTGTAGGGAAGTATTGAGATTAAAAACTGACAGATGAATAAGAACAAAACAGAGTACATTCTTTTTCCTGGGATCTTAAAAATTGTTTTTCTATATGCACAGACCTGAGTTCAGCTCCAGTGCAAAATGGAATACAAATAAACCTCAGTTCTGGACCTGGGCTCTGCCATTCAGCTCTTTGTCAACCTGCACCTGCTTCACTTTTCCTTGCTTTGTCTATTCCACCTAAAGATGATTCAGGGGAAAGAAGAGTCTTCCTTTCAGTGTTACTGGCCAACTTCAGCTGTACAACCATGAAAAAAAATTATAAGTAATCTTTCAATAGAGAGATTGACACTATCACTATTTTTCTGAATAATAATCACCTGTAAATTCGATAAAAACTACAGCATTTATTTTTAAATGAGTAAGTGACTTACAAGACAGGTAAGCTCAATAAAAACAAATATAGATGAAGAAATAAAACGTATTCTGTCTTGTGCAGTAATAGAACATAAATTAAAATATATCAATTGCTCTATCCATATATTTTAAGAATAATTTCTAGAGAAACATTATTTGAAAAAGAAATCCCCATACAGAAATGTTTCTCCTTTACACATTAAAGAACAGCTTGAGTGTGTAACTTCTCTGTACACATCCTACTCTCACTGATTTAAAGCAGTATCTTGGGGTTTTGGCTACAGGATCTGCAGCTAATTATGGGGGAAAAAAAATTCCAATTATTTTTCCGTAACAAGGCGTTAAAGCTACTGCCCTTTTCTCTCCTCAGTGTTGTATGTTGCTAAGCTGCAGGATAAAGGGCACAAATACCAACTTCACAATTACACATTCAAAATGCTAACATATGGCAAGCACATTTCTCATATTCACACAAAACCACATATTATGGAATCTACAATAAATCCCCAGTGTTTCAAGCAAAATAAGACCACTGTGTCTCGTTCTTCTTCAAATAACAACACTGCATGTGAAACACTGCTGAATTTAAACTCCATAATACAGTAGATACTGTTATCACTTTCAAAGCCATACACTCACCATGAATGAGTTTGACAGAAATAACAGAACTAAAACAGAATTTATTTTCAGTTTGGCTTTTTGACTATACTGTGCTTGGAAATTCACTGGTTCAGTTACATGGGATGTTAACTACATTTCAAACCACATGTCTGCAAAGGCTGGATTTTGACTCCTTGAGCTGCATCCCCAGAGAGTGCATTTGTATCCTAGGAGGCAAGTAAAGGATTTAGATTTGATAATGTACACCAGTCACATAGTGCAGGATTGCACACATCTACAGCACTAAAGAGAGCCATCTAAGGAATTAAAATTAAATACACACTTGGAACAAGCTGTTAAGAAACTGAGATTTTTCCTTTTTGAGTGAAAAATGGTAATAAAGTAATTAAATATGCTCAGCATAATACATCACCAGCTTCTGAGCCAAATCCTGTGCTTAATCATGAAGCAGTGCTGTTCACTACAGAGCATCCCTCCCAGAGGGTGGCCTATGAGAACAGAACTCTACAATTCCATCTGTATGAGCCCTGCAACATGGCAGTGCAATAAATTCATGTGTAAGTACCCAGCCTGACTGAAATGGGATTTTGAGCAAGGAAAATCTAAAGAGTGAGGTCTGGGTAAAAAAACTGTTGCTTTTTTAGGGTTTTTTTTGTAAACAGCTACAATATGATAAACAGCCATAACGAAATTAATTTGCCCTTACAGAGTACAACACACTGTGGCAAAGATACTTAGCATTTCATCATGCTCTGAAAATCAAAACTACAGTTTGAACACTTATTATTTAAACTCAAATATTTCAGTCACAAGTTTACTTCTGTAGACATCTTCCCAAGTTGAAGTCAGAAAATATGCCAGAATTCAATGGGTACGTACTGTTTTCCTGAGATAAAAACACAGAGGCTTTAGGTAAATTGCACCCTATAATTTAGAACATGCCACATCATTATAATTTGTATTATTCTGTATTTTATTTAATATAAAACATTAACATTAAAAACTCAGGTTGGCAAACAAAATATTAGCATACATAAACCAAAACATGCCTATTGTGAAATCCACTGCCTGGACAAGTGTTGGATGGAGGGAATCCTGATCCTGCTGACATCACATGTTAACCACCACACTGCTCTGATGTGGCCTGTGTTCCATCTATGCTGCTGAAGCATCATTTTTACCATGACAGTAAGAAGTCAATCCTTATGATATTAAAAGTTACTTTTTCAGCTGGCAAAACATTAAATCCAGTAGCACTTAAACTCAAACTTTTCCCAAAATGTTTTTTCAGGTTGTAACACATACAGATTGCTCTAGTAAATACCCACTGCTTTGGCAATTAAAGGAATGTGTGTATAAAACCCTAAGAGAGGGAAAGCAGACTCCTTGCCCTTGGTAAGAAAGGTGTTTTCCATCACTCACCAGCTGACATCCTTCCAGGGACTTCACCAGCTGAGCATTCTGGCAGGAGAGAATGGACCCGGCCAAGTTCAGCATCACACACACTGCAGAGAGCAGCATGAAAAAGGTGATCTGGAAAAAAAAACCCCGAGAACCCTATTATTACTCACTTCAAGAGGCAAACAAGGAAAAAATATAATTTAGATGTTCAAGAACTTCCAGCCTGTCACACAATTACATGGATGGCAACATTTTATGTGTTTTAAAGAGAGTAGGGTACTTAATCTGACAGCATCCTCGGTCTTGCACTGTAAGAGAAAGCTAAATCAAAACTAGACATGACTATTATATGTTTTCCTCCAGCCATTTCAAAATAATCCGTTTATCTCCCACTTTTATCACACACTCTGAAAATTTAATGGGTTTTATTACCAAGCATTACTAAAAAGTAAGATTTGAAAAATGTTTTATTATAAACAGATGTAGTCTTGAAACAATTTAAATCCTTTTGATGGGGAAATGGGTATCTTAGACAAGAAAATTATTTGTGAATATCACAAATGTAAGTATCATGAGTACCTACAAGCTGGGAAAAAGGAGTGAATAAAATTCTTGATATATATAACTATTTGGTTTTTAAACAACAATTACAACTTAAGCAGCATCCCCCATATCAATTAACACTCATGGTGTTAATTACTCCTTTTTTCTTATCTCAAAATGTGTCAAAACAATCATTAACCTGATTACATCAGTTTAATAATAATTTTATTGCTTTAAATGTTAAAAAAAACCCCACCCTGGTCCAGTCAGGACAGACAAAACTCAGCATACAGGGCATGGCACAAGCAGTAAGAGGCCAAGAACAAATGTGTGCCCACCTTCAATATTCAGTGTTGACGTTGCCATAACCCAACAGGAGTGTGAGTGTATTGTATGCAATTAGTAAGAAATTCTGTTGCATCTCTTTTCCATATGCATGCTCACAGTTTACAGCCCTTCACTGTTCTCACAAGATGTTATCTTTTGTCAGTGCATGTGCTAGGAATGTTTTTGACAACCTTAAATATAAAACGTCTGTATATTTTTTTTTTCTAATGCTTTTGGACAACCCCCCTGTAACCTCCACAGTATTAACCAAAGGACAGAAGCCGAGTTACAAATTTTAGTTGCCAGCTTCAGATTCTCCCAAGCATCACAGCTGACAACAAGGGCTGTAACCTACATCAGGTTTATCTGTCTCTGCAGTACTTTCTCCATATCAGCATTCATTAATGAAGAAACCTCTATCGGTGTTTCCAAGGTAACCTCTTCCTCTTGTCAGTGACGAAGACAAGAGGGAAGGACCCAGCACTGTCAAAATCATGAAGAGGCTCTTAGAATTCCTGTTCATCTCGGTGGGTCTAAGTCTCACATCTTGTTTGGGAGTTGCATTTCAAAGTGGCAGCCACCACATGAAATCAAACACTGAAGTTCTCTGGCACACTTGTCATCCCAATTTTGCTATTCTATGCCTCACTTCTGAATGTCCCAGGCAAGGAACTACCTAAACTGGACATGGAGCTAAAGAGGAAAATTCATGTCCTTTGCAAGTCTTTTGAAACTACCTTGCCCCTTGCAGAGCACAAAGATCCAAATAAAAGGAATTGAAGAATTCCCAATCTCCTTCCTTAATGCTTCCCAGCTAAATACCAAAAAAAGCCTTCTAGTGATGGAGTGGGACACACCTGGTACTCTGTCATCACAACTCCAGAGGCAAGGTTTACCACCATGCTGGAAGCCACAACAGGGAAAAGGAGGCACAAAAGTATCAATTACCACATTTACATTTAAAAACATGTTCAGTGTGTTTAATTTTTTTTACCCAAATCAGTCTTTTCTAACTCTGGACAGGTGCGGCAGTAAAAATAAACACATCTGCATCCCTTTGAAAGAGCAGCATTGTGGATTATGATGGAGACCCAACATTACACTATGACACACTGTAGATGAAGTTAGAGACACTTTATTTATGAAGTCAAGTATGCCTAATTTCCACATTAAAATTTTCCTCAGAAAGAGAGCTACCAAATAGTTGTTCTGAGAGCTCAGTGTGACATACTTGAAAGAGCAGTGTGAAAGGAGAGTAAGACACAGTCAACCCAATGATCAAGGGCAAAAACTTCCACTGAACTAAATACAGAATTGTCAGATACAGAAAAGTTATGACATGTTAATGCTGATTTAAAACTATAATATTACATTCTTCACCTTTCTAGTTACAACATATAAACGAGATAAAATATTCCTAGAAACCATCAAGAAACATTAATGCCATAAAGCTCCAAAAGTCACCCAGAACTAATACATGAACAAAAAGCAAAGCAAATGGATTTATTATGACCTGGTGGTAGTGAAATACATTGGAGAAGTCAAAGCTTATATTTTATACAAAGGATTCTGTGGAAGAAATGTTAATAGGACTTACTGTGTAAATGTTACCAAGGTCCTAAACTAATACTACAAAACTAAACAGTTCGGATGTGATGATTTAAAATCATGTAACAACTCACTGTGTGAGATGTCATCTTGCACATGGACCCACACAAGGCTCCCCTTTTTACTCCACTTCTGGGAACTACTTAAAGGATAAATATGCAGAGCATATCCAGAGTGGGTTTGCATCTTTGCAGTCCTGACAGACCACACCACACACATCTGCACAGAATGAAAATATCAGCACCCCCCATGCCACGCAAGGAAGAGGCCAGAAAAGGTATCCTTCTGTACTGGAAGAAAAACCCAAAACACTTAAGCACTAACAGGTTATATTATCTTTCTGCTATAAAGGAAGTTTGTTTTTAGTTCTCTCTTGAGTATGAGTTGACCTTTTAGAAAATCACTAGTATTCTCAGATTGTTTGTGAACATTTTTTCCTTCACATTTCTTAACTGTAGATACAATCATGTAGATACAACCATACACCTGTCTTCAGAATATCCCAAAGTAGATCATCTTAATTTTATGGATACCACCAAAAAAATCAAAGGGATTTACAGAAGCTGATATATTCTCCACCCTTCATTCTTTTTCATCCCTTTCATTTTTGCCTCTTCATATTTCTCTTTTCTTCACAATTGGCCTGAAGTAATTTATTCTCTTTTGTTTTTACTATAAGCTTTAGACTCCTTTTCATGTTCTTTCCCAAAGGCACTGTTAAAACTGTATTACCTGAAAACCTGAAAACTTTAATCTTTAAGATAGCTGGCTCAAAGCACCTTCTTGCCCTTACTGTGTCTTTCACAATTTGTTCTTGAATTGATAGGAGGTAAAAAAGGAAAACCAAATGAGTCAACTTTAACACACACTGCGGTTTGTGACTTGCAACAGAAGACATTAACAATTTAGATTTTCTGTCCATATACAGCTTTCTACCAAAAAATGCAGCTCTGAGAAGGAGAACTTGGGGGTGCTGGCGGATGAGAAGCACAACATGACCTGAGAATGTGTCTGCAGCCCAGAAAGCCAGCTGTGCCCTGGGCTGCATCACCATCAGCATGGCCAGGAGGTCCAGGGAGGGGATTCTCCCCATCCACTGCAGTCCTGGGAGGGACCTGGAATGCTGCATCCAGGATGTGACCCTGCTGGAGCAGGTCCAGAGGAAGCCACAAAGATGCCCAGAGGGCTGGAGCACCTCTGCTATGGAGACAGGCTGGGAGAGCTGGGACTGCTCAGCCTGGAGAAGAGAAGGTTCCAGGGAGAACAGAGCACCTTCCAGTGCCTGAGGAGAGCTGGAGAGGGACTTTGGATGAGGGCCTGCATCATGAGGACAAGGGGAAATGGCTTCAAAATGCCAGAAGGCAGGGTTAGATCAGGAATTTGGAAGCAACTCATCCCTGTGAGGGTGGTGGTGCCCTGGAGCAAGCTGTCCAGAGAAGGTGTCCCCACCCCATCCCTGGAAGTGTTCAGGGCCAGGCTGGATGGATCTCTGAGCAATCTGGTCCAATGGAAGCTGTCCCTGCCCATGGCAGGGGCTGGAACAAGGTCACCTCTCTCCCAACCCAACCCTTTCTATGATTCTGTGACTTTGCCAATTTATATTAAACTCTGCTTTGCCAATACTTTTGATGGGGATTCTTTAAGTCACCCACTCACTCCTGCATATATACACATCACAAGCACAGTAAAAAGGAACAGCACATATCATAGTTTGAAGAAATACTTCTATACTTACTACTACAAGCAGGAAGAAGTTTCTACATGCAAAATAATTAAAGTCCTTCAAAAGAGATGTAAATATTGTATCACATGAAACCGTATTTCTAAAAGCAACATTTTATTTCATTTCTCCCACTTTCATTTTGGAGATATATGAAATGGGATTGCTTTTTCATTGCTGGCATTTCTGCTTCCCCTGGTGGTTTGCAGTGGTTTGATAGGACATGAATACTTAGACAAAATGTTACTCTCCGTGCTGATAAATTTACATTTATATTACTCAAGTAATATAAATTTATATTTATATTACTCAAGCCTCCTATGTAGGGTACTTTGAATAAAACCAGGCACTGCCATGGTAAGCTGGCTTCTGTAAATCTTCCAATCCTCTGTACCTGTAATACTGTGTCTACATGGTTTTTTTTCCTGTTAATTCCTGTCCTGCAGCTCCTGAAAGGTCAGAAAATCTCCTTGAATGAACTTTAGTTTACACTGAAATCATTTGCAGAAAGCAATTTTTGCGACACTGTAGTTTGACGTGAGGTACTACAGGCTTCTTTCCAATCATATGTGTGGGTGTATTCAAGAGGATTGCAAATATATTCCTTTTAACACACATACTTCTCATTTGTGAAGCAGCAAGAATAGCCAGAGGTACATGTGCTTGTCTCTGTAAACCACTGTATAAGTAGATTAAAAACTTGCCCCAAGGTATTTTGCTCACAGAACTTTGTCTTACATGAACTGCAGACAGTAACATTTATTATTATTTGTGCTACAGAATTTAGAGATTCCCTGACAGAGATGCAGAAGGTCAAGCACCAGAAACAAACTTGCAAATTTATCACCACCAGGAGCTATGAAGCAGTCAGATCAGCAACTGTGTCAGGACTAAGTTAACGCAAGATTATCTGGGGTACAGCCAGGAGTTACCTGCTGGATCAGCCAGATGCTGAATGCTCATTACATAGGATAGGTTTAAATAGATAAAACATATAATTTTTAAATGAGCCCATTTTAAAAAGTCACAAAACAGAAATGGCACTCAAACCAACACTCTTGTCTCACGGTTTGCAAGTGTACAAGAAACAACAAAAATTTATCTTCCCATTATTTGCTCCATAATAGATTTCTTTCTCATGATTTCTCAATGCTTGCCAAGAAGAGACAGGATGAAAACTGTTGGCATTTCAGATCTGTTTAATTCAGTATTCCAAGTCGTTTGCCTAAATTTAAATAAAGATTTGAACAAAAATATTTCCTCTAGATCTAAAGCAATGTTCTACATTAAATAGGCAGAAATATTCCCTGTAGTGTGGCATAGCATCAGGCTAAAGATTTTAAGGTTCTATGTTAGTTTATCCTAAATTACATCAGCCTGTTCAATTCCAGTCATTATTAAATTAAATTACATTTTCTCCAGATTAAATTCCTTTTGACTCCAATAAGGCTATTTAACTTTGTAAAGGAAAGCTGAAACCTCAGTATAAATATTAAAATCCATGCAACTACTTCCAATTTCAAAGCTAAATAGTTCAGATGAAAACTTCTGTATTTGAAGTTGGTGTATGTGATTTTACCAACTCCATTATGGCCTTATTAACTTGTTTTCATTCAGCTAGATCTTGGAATTTAGATCATTTATTATTTGTTGCTTGGTTGCATCTTCATTTCTACACTTTCATTAAAATATTCAGTGGAAAATTCTAACTTGAAATATGTTTCTATTTAAGTTTATAAACAAAGCTACTGGTTTTGGTTTACAAGAGAAAAGGCTGCCTCCCTCTGACTGTATTTTATTGATTGCCAGAGCAGGAGTCAGCAGGCTGTACCTCTGATGTGAGTGTTGGTAACAGCCCCGTGTGCAACAGAGAGGGGCTCTGGGTGTTTGCAGCAGAATCTGCACCACACAAAACATCACCTAGTTAAAGACCAGGAGAAGTGGTTTGGCTTCCTCCTGTTTCACTGTGCAGCAAGCAGTAACATCAATAAAGTGAGGGATTTGGTAGCTGCTGCCAAGGCTTTTCAAGGACCCTGGAATCCAAAATGCAACCTTGGCTCTGTAAACAGGAGCAGAGTGAGAGACAAACGCAAAGATGCATTCATATCAAAACAAATCTCCTAATATCTCATAATAAGAGATATTCAATACCTCCAAGAACTTCCCTGTCAGCAGAAGCAATGGCCATGCAGACAATTTCCTCAAGTGTGATCAGATGAAAAGAAAAAACAGTGAGTGCAGCACTGTCACAATCTACACACAGCAACAGGTGTTTGCTGTTTCTCTGATGCTGTTACAGCTCCAGCAATTACACTATTTATTGTAGTGATTTTTAGGAAAGTGTAAGAGGGGGCTTGATTTAGTCCATTACCATGGACGTTAACCAGAAATTTGTCCAAAGTAGGTATTTCATAATCTACTAATTTTCTGCTCTTTTGATTCCAATTAACTCTCTTAGCATCTACACCTTTCTGAATCACAGAATATTCTGAGCTGGAAGGGACTCAAAAGGATCATCAAGTGGCCTGCAGACTGTTGCCATATAAAAGAGAAACAAGAGGAGTTACACCTTTTTTTTTTTTTTTCAGATAAAATTCAAACTATTTCTTGAAGTATTCAAATAATGCTACACACTTCTAACAGTAATTGTAACAAAAAAAGTTTGCAGGTAATTAGTTTTGTAGCAGAGAACAAATTTAAGTTTTGTCTTATAATCTATTAAAAGGACAATGGGGAGTAGCCAGCTAATATGCTAAAGAGACTCATTCAAATTTTGCTACATGAAAATAAAAAATGACCTGCAGCTAATACTGCAACAAAACTAATTATATAATTTTTACTGTATGTGCAGGCAGTCAAAAGTCATTTGGACTATTTTTTTTAAATATATAGTTGCACTGCCTAATTTTTATCACTAACATTTCCATTTATGCACCACTGCCCCCCTAAATAAAAAATCCATGCACATAAAATTTGACTTAAAGTGTTATTTTGAAAGAGAAAGAAATCAAACAGCACTAACCTATTTTAATGCTACTTAAAATGTTGTCAATTTAAAATGCTTCAAAAACAACTGCTTCAGCTGTACAGTCAGATGGAGAAAGAGGAGTTGATATATAGTGTGATAATAAAAACTTCAAACATAATGCTTTCTGAATAGAATTTTGACCACCTAAGCCAGATCTAAAATTTGCAACTACCTCAGCCATATTAGTTTAATTTTCCTTCCAACATACTCTCCAAGGAAGTAAAAACTGAAACTTTTAAAAAATTAACAAATAAGACACTGCGTCTCAAAAATGTTCCACGACAGCAGCAGAACAGGAAAAGAAAGCTGATGTTTAGGGTCTTTAGACATGTAGGATGTTAGGAAAGACAATATTTTTCTAAATTAGCTTTGCGGACAACAATCTATATTTAAACAAAACAGACAAACCAGTACATAAAAATGAGTATTTTTTTTCAGCAATGTGAGTAGTCTAATAACTTTTAAGAAAATCTACATAAGACTGAATTTCTACTTCCATAGCAACTGCCTAATGGGTTCATCCACCTAAACAATACCTTACTTTTTTGCAAATGTCACATTGCAGGAAGGATTCACCTCCGTGCACGTGTCAGTGAAATGCTGCTCCATATAAATTAACCTTCCCTAACATCTGCAGCAGGATTCCCTGAGGAAATAAAGGCTGGTGTTGTCCTGCTGACAAGGACAGGCATCAAAAGCTCTGTGAGCAGCCCTTCCTGGCAGCAGCGTAATGAGACAGAAGCAGGATGTAAAGGTCACACACACGGATATTTTGCATCTGTCTTTCCCAACACATTAATAGCAATTAACTACTCACTTGCAATTATCCTCATTAATTAACAACTGTGTGGTCTCTGAGCTCTCTCACACCAGAACTCTGACTTTCATCCCTGAGGAGGAAAATCCTGCCGGGTGAGGAGGGTCAGCAGCCACAAGTGCAGATCCCCATCAAGAGCACGGGAGCATTTTCAGGATGTGTTTCTGAGGCAAGGCTTCAACGTGGACAGCAGCTCTCTCCAATTTCTAACGTAAACTCACTATGGTTTTGGCCATTTCAAGAAAAACTGCACACACATCCCCAGGGAAAACTCGCATGAGTAATTTGATGGAGATCCATCATTAAATTAACTTTAAGATTTCAAAGACCTTTCCTCACATGTCTGAAATAGAACTCAATCCATAATATTGTTGGAGGTTTTACAGTATCTGTAGTAAGGAAACCCAAACACTCAATCACACACATGGCTAGCTCAGGATCTAAACTGTGATTTACCTGCAAGCAAATCCCACCGAAATCAAAGTATTTTTCTTCAACAAGCACAGGCTAATTAGATTCTCTTTGGGTAACAGTGCATTTCCTGCCATCTGTCACACAAATAAAACTAAAATCACATGAGTTTTGATTGACTACATGAGTACAAAGAGTGAGGTATCCATTCGCAACTCCATCATGCCTCAAAATACTTTACTTTAGTTCATACAAATATTTATTCTACTTTTTAAAACATTTCAAATGCAGCTCATCTTGTTTCAAATAAATTTTTGAAGCTAGTATTTCCTCACCATTTGAAAACGAAATACAAAGTTTAACAAATAGTTCCCATGTTGCCCAACTAGCCAGCCCCAGGGATACACGATATGAGATTAATTTACCAAGGAGGAACAAGAAATGCTGAAGCAAACCAGACTCACACCAAGAAAGAGTTGAAGTAGACCCCGCAAAGGCTGCCAGGATCTCCAGGAGCAGATGGGATGCAGCCTGCATTTCTAAAAGCAGGAGCAGATGAGATGAAAGAACCACCAGCAGACATATTTAGAAAGAGTGTGAGAACAAGGGGATCACTGATGGACTGAAGAGAGGTGACTGCAGCACCCCCACCACACTCCTCATTCCAGCAGCAGCCCCGGGAGTGGAAGTGGGAAGTTTCCTGCAGCAGGAATGTGCCAGCAGGAGCTGCTGCCACGGCAACACAAGGATGGCAGCAGACAGGGAGGAGCAGGGGCTGTTCAAGGGTAATTATGAAGGGCTTGTTTAGGAAGGGTGATGCCCCAGCAGGGTCTGTCTGCTCTTCAGGAAGAGCTGCTTGTGGTCTTTTTAAACGCTGCCACTGGGGATACCTAACTGGCACATGGATGCCCAGCAGAGGAGTCTGGATTGTCACATGAGTGACAGCTGGTGGCAGCTGGGCCCAGGAATGGGCAGCCTTGTCAAAAGGCTATCAGAGAGATGCAGACAGAGACCACGGCAAGAGAAAGCTTCAAGAAGTGTTAAACTGCAAAAGAGGACTTAGAATGCTCAGTCTAAAGAGATGCTTCATCCTGTGACATCTTTTCTCCACCACTGCAAAGATTTCTCTGATTCACTTCTGTTTCCATTTCAAGTGTTGCTTCTTTCTCATCCAGGTCACCACTTTACTGGGTCATTCTCCATTTTTTCCCCTCTTCCTCTTCTGTCTGGTCTATTCTAATGAAAGGGCACTGGGGGTAGGTTTTTCTGTCAGTTGTTTCATGATATTGAAGAAGAAGGGAATTAGCAGTCCAAGTTAAAAAACAAACAGCAATATGCAGTGCACATTTTAAAAGCTAAATGGATATATTAACTTACCTGCAAAAAAAAAAAATGGAACATGAATGTAATTACAGTTTACACAAACTCAAACTGCAAGTTTTGAAGACCACACTTTTCAGATCCCCTACTCAATCCAACAAGAGACATTATTTTGTGGCCTAAACCAACAGCTCATGTATTGGGAAAAGACCTCTCAGGGCACCATATTGAAATAAAAATAAAAGAGAAGCTGCTGCAATGAAACATAAATGTATTTTAAATCTACTTTCAAACTGATGTAACCTGGAATATAGTTATCACTAAATACATTAACCCCATTTCTAGAGGCTGTCTCACAGACTTTCAGCACAGTCCCAGCCATGCTGCAGTAGCGTGCAGAGCAGTACAGCCACATTAGTGCTTTATACAACCCTGTCGAAGGGACAACAGGAAGGCAAGAGGCAAAGAAAAGTTAACTATGTCCCAAGTATAGGACAATATGATTTACAGCCTGTACTTTCTTCACTGAAATCATTCAGAACTGAGATACAAATCTATTGCAATTCAGTTATTTATGGGGCTTGGGGCACCGAACCTCTGAAACATCAGAGATCTCATTGTATGATTTCTCACTGACGTGCTTTTGGCTCACTTCTTTCTGGTCATCTAGGTCCTGTTCTTCTCAGATCTTTTGATGTCTATCTTCCTCATGTTGCCAGACTCACATTTCAATTTCTCCTTCCTGTCCCAGTCCTCTACAATTCTTTTCCCCCTGATTTAGCATTCAGCTTCTCTGAATTTGGGTTAGTTTCCTTCCATGCTCCCAGAAAAGAGGTCAAAGAAAAACAACACTCTGCTCTCAGTGCCAAAGCCTGGGTTCACATCAGCTCTGAGCAAAATTCACAGCTTTACTTCTGAAGAGGTACTTTTTGAACCAGCACTGGATTTGCTTTCCAAACAGGAGTTATTGCAGCCTCCCAAGTTTCTTTCTGAAAGCAGCAATACCCAGCGCTCAACCCTGCCCAGTTCATTAGGAACTGAAAAACACAGCTATGTCAGATGCACTTGTTTTCACCCGGTGTTTTGTTCACCTTTAAAATAACACTTCAGCCTCAAAGACAAGTGTTTGTCTCCTAGCAGGGTTCCTAATGAACGTTTTGATCAAGGAATTCAAAGAATACTCATGCTGAAATGATTCTGCAGAGTGATCAAGGGATCTGCTACAGCGATGGGATGTGCTGCAGCTCCTGTCAGCATCACAGAGGTACCAAAGCCAGCAGTGACACAGAGGGGACGGGTGCCTCACACCCTGCTCCTCTCCCACCCTCTGCATTCCTGCACCTGCTTTTCTCCTGCACTCTTGACCTGTTTGTGCTGACGCTGTCTCTCCACTACACAGATCATCTTTTTATTCCAGGAACCAAAGACCAAATCTCTGCTTGAGAGTGGGTGTTGGAGGGAGGACAACCACTTCTTCTTTTTTAATGGAAAGATTTCTCTCAGATTTCATCTGAAAGGAAGCTTTAAATTCCCTTACAAGAGTTTAAAAAGACTTGTCTCATCCCTTAAGCTACTCTAGCACCTCAGGTTAGGCAGCATGGCCAGGAACATGTCAACACTCCACCTCACTGAGCAGAATATAGGAAACTTACCATTATAGAATACACTACATATATAATACCAATACACTATTTCTATACATTTTATGTTTCATCTGTTTCCTGAAGTTTGGTTATTCCTGCTGTAATCTGCAATGATATGTAGTGAGAGGAGATAATCAAAGAGGAAAAACATTTTTACATATTCATGCATCTTACGGGGCAAGAGTCTATGTCGATGTATTGATCTAAAATTATTAGTAATTTCCTTTTTCAATGTAGATCTTTTTCTAATGACTTTTATAGAAAAAAAGAAAAATATTCAACTCCGAATTTCAAATAATTCAAGTTTTTCACTGTCATTCTAGACAGAAAATCTGTCATTTTGCAACAAACTACCAAGCTGAGCCAAGATGAATATTTTCTTAAACGGACAACTTTTCCATTTAACTGAGTCTTACCATGGGTGCAGCCTGAGACTTTGCACAGCAGTTCATCCTTTTGCCTGATATGCAGGTTGAACTGCAGCTATTTAGGATGCCTTCTCTTATTTTTCTTAAATGAAGAAAATCCAATGTGCTTATCAAAACCAAAAAAGGCTTGAAATAATGGTTCATCTGAAGGGACAACACACTGTGTTATACATGCAGTGATTTGTGTGTTCACTGGTGCACAGAACTGGATCTGGAATGCACATTTCACAGTAAATGCTTTTAAGAAGCTATTCTGTGTAATCAAGATCATTTATTAATAAGTAGTATTATCTTGTGCTCACAGACATTCACAGACATCAAGGAATTCCACATTTCTGTTCATTGGAAAAAAATTAAATCTATCAGTTTATTGTAAAAGCTTTCAGTCAGAAATGTAGAAATATTTTTCTGGGGTCACCCAAATGCCAGATGGCAACGGAGAAGCTTTCAACTCAATTCAGAGGCTGAATTAATCTCCTTAGCACAAATAGATTTGCAATTACCATAGATTAGATTGTAACAGAAAAATAACCTGAGTGCACAATTTAAAGTTCCTTTACAAGTTAACTCAGCCTCAGGAGCTCCACAAGCTCTCTCTCAGTCTTCAGACACCTCCATGAACCACAAGGAGACAAAGTCCTGCTTTAACACTGCATTTCAACACTAAGCAGTGATAGTGACACAGCCAACACTTGGTTTCCAAAAAAGGGACTCTTGAGAGATTTCCCCAAAGCACTATCAATACTCTGAGATTTCAAAATGAAAACAGAGAAAGATGTTTCCTTAATGAAGGAATCTGAAATATATGGAAAGTACTCTTCAAAATCAAGTGTGAGCAATTTAAATATCTCCTTTGCCTGAGTGTTTCCTCTGGTTCCCTGCACGTACAGAGCATTTTGGCAACACAAGCAACTGATGGCTAGGAGGTGACCAAGGAAATTCAGATAAACTAACAAAAAAATCTGGTGAATTTTCCAGATAATTAAGTTTTGCAAAGACACTTTACCAGGAGAACTTGTAAATTTCTGCACATTATTTTTGCAGTAAAATGTCCTTAGTACATACACATTTGTAAATCTCTGACTGAATGCAGAATACAAAACAGCATTCATACTAACAGATTATAAACACACAACTACTCTCAGTTTTGACTTTGGTTCCAAAGTCTTAAACTATGCAACTCGTTTCTACACCAACACTACATAACACACTTACAGTGTGATACAGCCAGAAATTAATGGTTAATGAACTATCTCTGTTTAATGCTTCTTCAAGTTCCTCTGTTTGCCTGCAGAAAATGATACATTTGCAAAGAAAAGGCACTGCATCTGTGGAAGAACCCTGTCTGGTAAGAGGGCTGAGCAAGGGCATCCAGCAGTGTGGGGGGCTGACCCTGGCCAGCAGGAAAGCAGCACACAGCCACCCACTCACTGCCCCTTGCAGCAGGACTGCAAGAGAATTAGAAAAGCCCAAGCGAAAAATCTTGTGGGTGGGGATAAAGATAGTTTAATAAGCAAAGCAAAGAGGGAGGAAAAAGCCAAAGCAAGTGATGGTGTGTGGGAAAAGCAGAAAGCCTTGATACTGCACAAGTGCTGCTCAGCAATAGTCAAAACACTGGTTATTATCAGTTTTAGTCACAAATCCAAGATATGCAGAAAACTCGCACCTTAAAATATTATCACAGTTTCACCAGTTTTCAGGACGTCACAGATGGTGCATGGTTTAATTTTATATAACTTTATTCATAGCTTCAAATGATAAAGCTATCTATCTTTCTGCTACCACTCTTGGCAATGCCAGATTTTGTAACACACTGCAACAAAAAAGACACCTACTGTAATCGAATATCTAGCTGCTTATAATACTTTTATAAAATAGGTTAAAAGGTAATTATTGACCATATGTATTTGGCATGTGTGTTATATAAACAGACCAGGAGAAACGTGGCTCAACAGCATGTTGGTGGTACTTTGTGCTGTGAAGTTGTAAAGTTGTACATTATTGATTGCCAATCAGAACAGTCACCCTGCTCACGTGGAGTCCAACTGCTCAGAGGTATTCACAACTCAGCAAGGAAAGCAGGACATTACATACCCACTGTCAAACCACTACACAGCTTAACCACACACAGAAGTGAAAACCACCACCCCATTCTTCAGCTGATCATTGCATCACCACCAAGGGCCAATGTAGAAGAGCAGGATCTAACTCCAGAGCATTAAGCTCACTCTTGGAAATACATAATTTCCAAGAGCAGATTTTAGGAAGATGAGCTGTCCTGCAAGCAGTAATGTTTCCATTACTGTTTCATGCCTTTTATCTTTATTCCCTGAATTACACTGACCATGACTGCCTCTTTACATTTCCCTGAAGGAGTCGATATTAGAAAGCCCAGCTGAATTTACAACATGCAGGTGAGTGTTGAGGAATCAGAGAAGCCGAGTCTCAACAGGCCTGGATAACATTTCTGCTGGGGGAATATTATTTATTCCAATGATGTCAGCTCTGTGCCTACTGTCCGAGTTCATAATACTGAAAGATATACCTGAACTTATAATTAAGCTTATCCTTATTATTAAAAGACTTTTAATTTCATACTGTCCATTATATTCTTTATTCCAAGGACTATCTTTAGTACCATGTTACAAATGTTTCACGTTCCTCTGTACACATGCACATTGTTTCAAAGGCAATGTTTACCTGCTAACACATCCTTACTGACACAGTCATCACGTGTTTTTAATAAGTTTGATTTCCATCTAATACTGCTTTATATTAATAGGCTAAGTGAAACTCTATTAGCATGCACACACAAAGAATGGATTACTGCTCATTATTAAGTAACTACATGAATCTCACAGCAGAAATAATAATGTAGCTGAAAATCCTTCTGCAGATGAAAACAAACAGCTACTAATTTGGAGTGGGCTTTTTTCCATCCTGATACCTGCTAAAAAGATTGCTCTGCAGTGCATTTTTAGGCAAATTAAGTTAAGTGCAAAGGTACAAGCAGACCAATAGTCTGTTAGACAGTAGAAAAATATTATTTTCACCCAGGTAGTTTATGCATTACAACATCAAAGGCCTTTCACTTTTTGTACCAAGTGTTTATAAATATCAGGATACACAACAGCAATGCAAATCATCTCCATAGACCATCAGGCTTCTCTATAAAGACAAAAGCACTGGGAGCTGCTCACCACAAGGGACAGGGGCCTCTTCCACGAAACAACACCAATCAATCCTGACAGCAGCACCTGGAACAGAGAGCAGAGTTACTGAAGAGGCATGAGAGTTACACCAGGGTCATTAAAAACACAGCAGGTAATAAGATGAAGTTAATACACAGTCATGATGTGTATTTCCAGGATGCTGGAAACCCAAATGCTAAAAATAAAATGCTTTCCTTTTATTCTCAAAAATTTAAACAGAACTAGTACTAAGCTGTCTTTAAACAAATTTCAATCCAGCAGTCAGATTCACTCAGTTCTGATCAGATCACAAGAAATCATTAAAACATTTCTTCTCTCCCACCCCCAAATGTTATCAACACTAAAGGAGAATAAATGTTTAAGGCAAATTTTCTCACGGTCTCTCAGCACAATTGAAAATCAGCTAAAAAAGGGGGAGAAATGACAGAACAATCACAAAATCATCCAGGTATCCTGATAAACTAGCAAAAGGGTTTTTTGTTCTGTTTCACCCACCTGAACAATCTCTCCACCTGATCTTATGTTTGCGAGAGGATCCATACATTCATTAAAATCTGGATTTTGCATACAGATACGTTACTCCCTACCCTACAGACCAAAAGCAAGCAGGACTCAGACCTTTATCCACCTAAGGTATTTTAAAATAACACACAAGTTACAGTTGAGATGCCATAAGCTTTACATGTAGTTAAAAGGGAGAAAGAAACAAAAAATTAGGTGAGGGATATCGACAGTGATGTGAGAGAAAACAAAAGGGGGAGAGGACCCTTTTCATTGGAAAATTGAACTACAGAAATAGTAAAGTAGAACCCAAATAAAATGCAGAGAAAAGAATGCACAATGTATTTATTTCAGGAGTCCACAGTGTCATTTTTCCCCCCAGCTTGTGCAAAGCCTGTGTAACAATAACTTATATACTTGGCTAGTCACTCTTCCCACACTATCCTGCTTTCCTAACAATCTTTTTAGTCCAAAAATGGTAGAGCATAATAAACAAAAGTGCATCTAGGTCTAGGCACTGCAGAAGCCATGCACACTGTCCTGGGAACCAGGCTGGAAACAATCCAGAGCAGTGATGCTGGGTGTGCCTGGGGGAGGAGGAGCTGGTGGTTACCTGGAGCAGCTGCACCGAGCAGTGCCCAGTTTAAGCTTTCACCAAGTCCAGTCTCTGGACACTCATCCTGTGAGCATGTTTCAAGCACATTTCACCGTCTGACAACATCCACAGCTGCAGCAGCTGTTGAGAACATTGTTCAGAAAGACAACATGTGGAAAATGCTCCTTTTGGTATTTTCTTTAGTAGCTATGCCATTGAAGAAAGACCCCTCAAATGAGGGTTTTTAGTGAAATCTCAGTGTTAGTGTCTAAGTGAACAACAAATGCAACGTTGAATTTGCAACACAGAGAGATAAATGCACAGCAAAATCAAACCAACACCAGGATAGGGATATCAAAGACTGTCCAGATAATGCCTACATGCAAATGTGCATAGTTTGTATTCTACAGTGCTTTCTACAGCAGAGAAGTTACACACTTCTGGATGCTGGCCAAGTGAAGGAAAAGCCGAGAATTCCATCTTTGCATTTAATTAAATGTGCTCACACAGCTATGTTAGCTTATTATTACTGTATGATAACTTGGCTCTGGGCTGATAATCCTGTAATGTGAAACTGCACTCTGAAGGTAAAATGACAAGGTTAGCCAGTTTATCTGCTGGCTAGACAGCAACATGCTCTCAATTAAATAAATGGGCTGGCTGAAATTGGGAGGTTATTAAAGAAAACCCTTTAGGAAAAGCAAGAAATTGCATTCCAAACCAGAGCATGTATTGATACATGAAATATCTGTACATCCATCAGTATTTCTCAGTCACCAAGTCATGTGGTCAGAGCTGTGATACTGTAGTGCACTACCTATGAGTAGCAAATCTTCATTTTCATTTACTGTGTGACCTCCCTTCCATGAATTAAACCTCCACCCCTCTTGTCTTATTTGTGGCATTGCACAGGGTGCAAGAAGGGATCCCTTTTGTTCAGCTGAACTACAGCTGTGTTTGACCTTTACAGAGGCCTTGTAAGATGAAAGAGGTACAAGTGTTTGGGTTTGGAAAAGGAGATCTTCCTGGCACTTACTGTGCTGGGTCTCCATGCAAAAGGTCAAGCACAGCCAGGCCACTTGATAAATTTACACTGATAACAGACACAAGAACTCAGCATTCCACTTGTGTCTTTAACACTGGCATTGTAAGAGGTCACCTCAACAATGCTGTCATTTAATTTTCCAACCCCTATTAGTCCCCTGTGTCAGTCACTGGTTATGCAAAAAACTTTATTTTGCTTTGAGATGCAGCTACTTCCAGTGCCACGCACCTCACATTAACCCACAACGTGCACAGTTCCCATATAACTATGAAAAAAGCACAGAGAGAACATCACACACTGACACTTAGTTAGAATACAGCAAATTATTGTCAAAATAGAAACCTACAGATTTCTCTTGATATTGAAGATGACCAGGAATTTAAGAACAAAACCAAACAAGCTTCCACAAACCCAAACAAACAAACAAGAAAAAAAATCCCACAAAAAAACCCCCAAACCCCCACCAACCAACACTAAAAAAGCCCTAGCCTTAAGGTTTTATTTTCTCTTCAGCTTATACTTTATATAAATACAATGCTAATATTGAATACAGTGAGTAGAAACCCCACTTTATTTCTATACAAAACTAGCAATTATTTGAAAAGCAGTATGTAATTTACAGGCCCAAAATATCTTACAATAATCACTCAGAATATTCAATAGCTAAACATTGCAATCCATATGGCTTGTTACGCTTTTCAAAAACCAATACATCACATCTATTCTGTGCACAGGGTTTTTTTCTTTCTTAAATAAAAAGTAAATTGGAGTTTAAGGATTTTAACAAACTCTTAACCTTGGCAATGTGTTTTGATTTCAGAACCTGCAGAGTGTGTTTATCTAACACCTTGGAGCCAACTTCCATCTGCTGAATTGTAGTGACCCTCCCCACCACAAAATAATTGAAATAAATGACAGCTACTAAAAACATCCAAGAAAGTAGCTTTGCCTGATTCCTGAAGGAGAATTCCCACAGCTGTATGTAGATATATGTATCTGCTGATGATCACAATGCTGACACAGAGACAAAACCAGAGCACATCAGTGCTGACTGCTGCAGCATTAGAAATGCAGAAACTCAACATGCATATGAAAACTCCATTATCATTAATGCAAGTGCTGCTCATGCATGACAAAGATGCATTTACTTTAACAGGCACATACTGAGGCAGGACAAAACCAGAAGGTAAAATTACTTTCCAGTACAGGGACTGCAAACAAAGGATTAGCCCTTGATGGCGTCTTCTCCAGCATTTTTCCTCCACAGTCTGGTGAATCCCTAGAAATTTAGAGGGCTCTGACCTTGAATATGGGACAGATCAGACAATGCAGTCTCTCAATGTATCTTGAATCATCTGCTTACCAAGTCTTCAACTCCAAAGAGCCAAAATTGCTCTTGTATGTCATACATTCTCTAGTGTGGTTCCTATAAAATTCTTTTCTGAACTACATAAACCCTATATTTATATAAATATTAAAGCCACATTAAGCAGAATGAAACACTATCAAGGTATAAAAAAACTATAGAAATTTAAAATTACTGACGTTTATGTATTAATTTGCTTAATAAAACGATTCTTTTTCCTTTAGTTCGTTGGGATCTAAAAATGGTTTTCTAGTCTAATATAGAGCACGAGTTATAGAAAACTCCAAGTTTTATTCTCTGTTCTTATTCCTGCTTCCTTGCTCAGCCTGGTACAACATGTATCAAGCAATTTGGTTATTTTCTACCAATTTAGGAGTCAGTCAGCTTGTAAATACAAGATCAATTCCATGAAAATAAGCACACAAGTTCTTCACAGTAATTGCAATAAATTCCTTCTCAGGCCTCTTCTGAGAGCTATATGTATGTGTTTACAGACACCTGTGTACATGTTTCCAAAAAGGTGTGCTGTGAACCCAGGTAGATAACTCAGAAATCAAAGAGCCTGTTTGTGACAACACATCAGACAAACACCAGCAGAGCAGGCAGACGAGGCAGGAGGCAGCTGAGGGGAGAGGGCAGGACAGGGAAACCCCAGCACCCACAGCACCAGCATCACCAGGGCTTTCTGCCAGCAGCTGTGCTCCTGCACAGGGGCCTGAAGCCACTTCCCAGGGCTCCTGTCACTTCCCAAGGCTCCTCTCCCTGGGCTACAGGAGCAAACACTACTGCAAGGATTAATTCTGTCAACTCAACTGTTCCTGGAAGGGTGAAGCTCAATTGTACCTCAATAAATACTACACCCAATTATCTTTAGGTCTAGGTGTACCTCAGAGAGCCTAAAACAACAGCTGAAATATCTCCAGGATGATGTTTCTGTGAAATCTACCATAGCCCTTGTAAAAGGTAGATAATTATTGAACAAAATGCAAGCATTAAGCACTGTGAGTAATGTCACAACTATCACATACTCAGAGACTAAAAAAGCATGACACATTACTACCAGAGCATGAAATCTTCTTATAATAACACTCTCTGCAGCATCTGCAATCCATTAGTGCAAAATGCTGGTAAAGTTAAAAGCACACTATAGGAAAAAGAACTATGCTGCATGAGAACTAGCTGAAAAGTGACTGGAATAGTCCACCAGTAAGTAATATTACTCTCTGTTCCAATTCCTGGAAAAACAGGAAGGATGCAAATCTCTTGGGGTGAGGGTGGTATGAATTTATTAACAAGTACCAGAAGAAGAAAAAGGTTTATATATCTCTATATGCATACACACGCACACATGAAAACTGTATGGACAAATACAAATACAGTGGCTTGGTTTTGGAATGGTCTTCCAAGAAAGTCATCCTAAAGAGTGGGTGCTGATAAAAATCATAGCATTTCACCACATTCAAAACACTGCAAAAATCAGCCATGGGCTAAAGAGTTTTTAAAATAGTTAATATAAATATTTATTAGCAAATATGCAAACTGACTGTTCAACACGCAGCTATCACTAGAATCCAGGGGCTGGTTCCCATTTAAAGGCTACATCCCTACAAACACACAAAGCACAAGAGCCACCAGACTGCAACCACAAGATCCGGATGCTGAAAGATAAATACAAGCAACCAGAAAACCACAATGATTTAAGCACAGTTTTGGGCTACTTTATAAAAAGACTCCGTGTGTTCCTGACTCACAAGCACTACATCATCGTTTAGTCGCTCTCATTTATCCACTGTGAACCTAAAACTAATCTAATTCTAATTGCCATGGAAACAGGAGCAGAGAAACAAAATCCCTTGGTGCCCCACAAGAACAGGACAGCAAAATTACCTATACATTGACACAGCTACCAGAATGTATTAAGAGCACACAGTTTTGATCTCATTTTAAGCTCTAGGGTGAGGTTTTTTTGGATTTGTCTTTGTATTCCTATGTATCAAATATTCTCCATACCCATCAGAAATCTGCCAGTTACACATCTGTAATTTGTTCCCAGAAGGAAACATTTTGACACACAGAGAAAAACAAGCACTGATGGAGCACATATCCATCAGAATAATACATTTTTCAATTATAAAAACTTCATATGTTCTGTATTTGTTACTCTTCTGAGTGGTTCAGAACTGTTATGCTCAACCTCACTAAAATATGCAAACTGTATTAAAAGCTACGGACAGGGATTTAGATAAGATATTAAGCACAGAGCTGATATGTCAGTGACTCACAATACAGTCTTAATTCTAATCTGGTTTTTATTAAACATTCACAGAACACACTATTACATTATCTTCTATGCCCCATAATGTGATCCATGAGCATTAATAAGGCACACAGCCATTAGCATAAGAGCATTTAAACAGAAAGGTAACTAAGCAGTTTAGAACCAAACCTCCAAGCTTTCAAATGTATTAGATTATTTATGAACAAACCTGAAATAAACAGATGACTGAAGTGGAAGCTCAGCACGTGTTGTTTCATAGGGGAAGAGTTTGAACTCAGAATAAAGTCTATTGAGATACTGTAAGGGATAACATAAGGACATTTTGTGGCTCTTGGACAATTCTCTCAAATTAAAATGAAGCTCCCTCACAACCCATGCAACTTCCCTTCTCCAGAATGACTCCTGAATGAACCAAAAGAACACAAGTGCTTTTTGAGTAACACCAGCAGCAACACTGCTGCAGAACCAGCTGTTGAGTTCCACAACGCCCAAAATGAAAGCCAAACCACACAATTCTTCCACAAATAATTGACTGAAGAAATGTGCTGCCCATACATGATATTCAGCATCTCTACAGTAGCTCAGATCCAGTGTGGATAGCTTATCGATTCTTTGAAGCAGGAAGGGTTTACTGAGGCAGCAGTCAAAAGCTTAATTAAAATGCAGTGAACCAAAGAAATCAGTGAAATTAGAAGCAGTTTGTCCAATAAGGTGGATCTGTATGCAGGTGTTGTAAACCGCAGTGTCACTTCTTTCCTCATCTGAATATTTATTTTCTTGGTCTTTATGTGCATTTCACACAAGAGATTTACAAAGATGATTTCTAACAGGGATGAAACCTCCACACCTAAAATTATACTGAGTTTCCTTTCCAAAATTACTGACACATTTTTAATTGTTTGTAATGAAACAAATAATGCACTTGAAATCATTGGAAAGCTATTATGGGTCTATAAAATAAATCATGCTTTATTTCTTCCATAATAGTTACATTTCTTCAAGGGCTGAAAATGTGAAAACTTTATCTTAACTCCAGTAATGAAGGATTCCATATTTTTCCATTACTAAGGCAAAGGTATCACTCAGCTATCAGAAGTTCACTTCCAGAATTTTCATTTTATGTTTCACTGTGTTTTTTAATATATCCATAATGTTATTGTGACAAAAAACCTAAAGTGATAAATTTCTTTAGACATTCCCTAATCTGCTTTCACACCAATCTTGACTTGTATCATTGACTCAGTACAGAAAATTATTCTAGAAATATTGTTTCCCAGTAGCATTAGGAAATTACTAATAAGATTTTTGCTGCTGGGCTCTTCCAATAATTATAAGAATGAAGACTGAGATTGTTTAGATAACTGGAATGAGACAATGGCTCTTTCAATTACTGGCACAATTTCTCAGGGGATGAAAGCTGAGGTGTATTATAAAGCGATCTAAGTATCAATAACAAGAGTGTTTTCTTTGCCTCAATCTCAGAAGGGCTCCCAAATGCCCAGAAAATGCAATGCCTCTGCACATCACTAGAACAGAGTAAGCTCCACTCCTCCAATCCCAGGGATCTTTTGGAGCTGTATTTCAAACTGCAGTGCCACGGGGCACATGGAGAGAGATTAATCAAAAAGCAATAGACCCCATACTCTAACGAGCATGATTAGTGATTTGCCTCCAGGCCATGCTTCCAGATAAAGGAAAAGGTTAAAGATGCACAGGCGGCCATGAGAGAGAAAGGAACAGAGTAAATATTAAATGGTCAGATCAGATAAACACTGTCCTCAGCCTACTGGCTTCTGTCACCACGCTCTTGGTGAAAGCCACCAACACCACTGCATTCCCCATCCTCGCTGAGACAACCCCTCCCAGCAGCTGTAACCAGCACAGACTGCTGCTCACCACGTCCAGAACAGCACTGCAGAGGGAAAGGACAAATGAATTTGGATAAACACAGGTTTAATTGAAGGATGGAAAGACGCCTTCCAAATATGCCAACAAACCAGGGGTTTGGAAGATGAATTTCACGGGAAGCTGAACATGGGTCAGCAGTGCTCTGGCAGCCACGAGGGCCAGCCTTGTCCTGGGGTCACCAGGCCCAGCGTCACCAGCTGGGCAAGGGAGGGGATTGTCCTGCTCTGCTCTGGGGCAGTTCTGGGCACCACAATATACAAAAACATTAAGCTGTTAGAGAGTGTCCTAAAGAGGGCAACCGAGATGGTGAGGGGTGTAGAGAGGAAGCCTCACCAGTAGCTGAAATCACTTGGTCTGTTCAGCTGAGAGAAAAAGAGACCAAAGGGACACCTTGTCACAATCTACAACATCCTCAGGATGGAAGAGGGAGGCATTTCATCACGGACAGGACTTGAGAAAACAGCCTGAGGCTGAGTCCAGGGAGGTTTTGGTTAGAGATTAGAAAAGTTTTTCCCCCAGAGGGCAGTTGGGCACTGAACAGGCTCCCCAGGGCAGCGGTCACAGCACCAGCCTGACAGAGCTCCAGAAGTGTTTGGACAATGCTCTCAGGCACAGGGTGTGATCTTAGCAGTGTCCTGCACAGAGCCAAGAGACGGACTTGACGATCCTGATTGATCCTTCTCAACACCTGTCCCCCAGCACCAAATCTATCTGAACCCTTTTTCTACCGAGACAAGATCAGGGGAAGTACCTGCAGGTGGTCCTCTCCGGCCTCAATGGCACAGGATGGAAATCCAGGTGCCATCAGCAGCCACAGCCACTGTATCACATTTCAGCTCTGTCCCTGCTCAGGATCCCCACAGACCTGAGCTCCAGACACCTAAAGCCTGCCAGCAGCAAAATGCAAAAATGAAATCGTGCTGATACACAGTCAAAATAGACTGAACAAAGAATGTCATGTGTTCAGAATAATTTAGAGCATTACCTCTATTCTTAATTACAATAATCTCCTTAGTTACTATTAAGGACTTAAAATACATTATTTTAGACATGCTGCATATAAGTTGTAAGATATCTGCTTCTCACAACCCTTGAAAATAACTTATAAACATCTCTAATTGGTTTGGAAAGAAAGAGCAAAGGACTTGGGCAAGTTGAAAAGAGTGTATCACTCCAGCACCACAAACCAACCATGAAGTTCTACAATGCACCTACAAGAAAATGAGTTTTCAATGCCATCCCACAGAGCAGTGAAAGCCATCAAGCTTTACAGAAGAGAAGGCACAAATTGGAATGACCTAGGGAACAGGCAGGACCTTTCTCACACCAAGCTCTTGGGGCAGCACAGTGACATGGACTTGCAGCTGGAGACTGCAGAACGACTTAGCAAAAGCATCGCTGTTTTCTATTGAAACCTGATACGTGACATGCCCCCAAAATTCAGCCAAACACTGGGCAAGAAGTAAAAGCACCAAAACCTCTGTAACTGAAGTCTAATTCTACTGTAGAGGTTTCTTGACCTGTCAGCAGGCAATAGGAGTGGGGAGCACATGACATGCTCTTTCAGTAATTTAAATACAATTGATTATCTGGGCAATAATAGTTCAAACAATGAATGAATAAAAGCATAACCTTTCCAAAGGTTCCAAAATCAAAGCCCAGAGCTATTTTAAGAGCAAGGAGAACGTGAAAGAGGGAATCCTATAAATATTATAGAGCAAATGTTGTCTATTTTCTCTTCATAAGAGATTCAAAGAGATTACTGATGTATAACACTAAACTCATTTGCACAGCAAGTTGTAATTTATAATAAACATGGTCAAAATACATGAGCTCTGAAGCACACCAGACAGATAAACATCCTGTGTAATTCTGGTTACAAAACCGAGCTGGATCATGAAATTGAAGTGTTTTCCAAATTGATTTGGAAATAAAGTGAGACTAAAACACTGATCTTCATATGAGATCTCATCTCACACCAGACCCATTTGCCAGGCCCTGGTGGTTTGCTTTCTAGGATAATTTAATGGCCATTCACCACAAACCACACTCACTCTACAGAAAGCCTTCTCCCACAGAAAAATGAAGCTCAAGGAGTCCAAAGGCTTATTCCACCTGACCCTAAGGTCAGGACTTCTGGTAAATATAATGGGAACTTTGGGTCAAGATTAAGAGGAAAATTATCATATAGTCTTAAAAGAGCAGTTTTGCATTTATACATTACTGCTAGATCAAAACTATTTACTCTAAAAATTTGTTCCTGGGGTTTTGCAGAATCATTCATCATCATCATAACTCAAAGTGGTTCCTTACTCCATCAAATAAAACCTGCACTGTACAAGGTACATCTGTATTGTCACCTGTGGAGGAAGTAAAAATCCAGAAAAAGTGACTCCCACTGCCATGTGAAGCATGCTTGTTTAACAAGGATTACAGATTAACCAGCGTTATGTCTGACCCTTAGAGGTGGATCGATCACCATGATCAAAATTAATTAATATTAATTTCATATGGTACAGCCATTCACATACAGGCATTAGACTGAGCAGCGTTTTAGTCTCTTTAAAACACCTTCTTAAATACCTCCTAAGGAATCACTAAAACTTCATCTAATATTAAACGGCTAAGCTCAAATATGACCATTTTCCCACTTCATCACGCAGTCAGATGTCTTCATTTAAAAAAATTCCGCAGAGTCAAAGGCAAAGAAAACTGAGTAAGCAGTACATCAAACTCAATTATATTTCAAAGACAGGGCCTCTTTGGTTTGTTCTGCTTGTCTCTGATTGCCTGCAAAAAGCTCACAAAGAAGCTTTGAAATTACCACCCCAGTAAGATTCCCACACTCTCAATGTTTGTGTTACTGCAGCCTGGCTGACCACAGACTCAACAAAAGCCTAACATATTGACTTTCATAAAAGCAGCTACATCCCTACTTCAGCTGGAGATACTTTATTCATTAAGACAGGATAAACTAAAAACAAGGCAGACTAATACTTATTTCCAAATTATTTAGGGCTATTACATTTTATGCACACTAACAGCCTAAAAAGTTTTAACTTGTAACTTTGGCATTTAGATTCCATCTTAATTAAATAATTTTGAAAATCAGCTCTCAAAACCCAAGGCAGTGGGATGGTATTCCAAAATATGAGGTGTCACTTGTCTTTTCAAAGAACATGCTTGATTTTACTGAACTTAGGCTTATAAGAGAATGGGATAGTGACTTTGCACACAATACCTGGTTTTGGAACCATCTTCTCATTATCTCTCCACATTAACTTTTCAGAATCACCATTTGAGAAGCAAAAGTTTTATTTTTAAGCTGAAGAATGCAGAGACAGATAGACCTCTTCTGCTCTGGCCAGCAGCTTTAATGTAGTACTCATGGAGAAAGCTGACAGGAAAACAGTGACAACAGTGGTTGTTCTGACACAAGCACCAAAAGCACTTAACAGAGAAACTTGGCTTTCCAGCAATATTGAACAACAAAGGACCACACTGAAGCTTGCTGATTAATGGATAGGAGAAATTCAAAAGGAGTTCACCTCAAACACTGAGCTGGCAGATGATGTGAAGAAAATCAGCCTCAGTACTTCAGAGCTGTCAAGGAAGAGTCTCTCAAGTTATTGCTATTGATTTGCAGGAACATGATGAGCTGTGTGGTGTTTCTCTGGTTAGGGGGTGTATCAGATACTGGTGACTTAACTGGGAAATATTCTCTGCAGGACAATCTGTAGTAGTAATTACACCCCACCTTGTACCACAGTAAACACATCATGACCAAACAAAGACCACAGAACTGTGGCAATCCACTACAAAATCAGCAGAACAACAGTGTTCAGAGGTTGGGAAGAGGAGGTTGGGTTCCTTGTTTGGGATTGTGTTTTCTTTATTTGTTGTTGTGGGGTTTTTTCTTTTTAATAGGAAAAAAAATCAATGCAAGTATAAAGGAAGATGAAAGAAAGGACAAGGGAAGAGAAAATAGTATTGCAATAAAAAGAATAGCTCTACACACACAGAAAAGACACTGAAAAATGTGGAAGGCACATTAATAGAAACTACATTATGCAAATAGTCTGCTATTCCTGTTTCATTCATCAACTTGGGAAACATAGATATTAGAAAGCATCTAGAATACTACTGATTTTCATTAGACAAAAAGTGAATTGAAAGATTCAAAGCTTGCTAAACAGGATTCAGTTTTCCTACAGCTTCCACAGCTTTTCCATACAGGTATCTGAGAGACCCCAGCTCAAACCAGCCTGAGGCAGCTCACACGCAGCAGCTGCATCAGGAATGCAGAGCTGGGACTCTCCTGACACAGAGCCCAGCAGAAGGTGAGCCCCAGACTCAGGGAGCTGCAGTGAGTGTGTGCACTGTGCAGGCACAGAGGGGACAGAGTGCACTGTGTGTCCACACAGCTCAGGGACTGGTGGCCACAGCTCACACACCAAGGAGATGCAGCCACAGCACTCAGACCACACAGGCACAGGAATGAAAGGTCTGTGCAGCCAGCACATGCTGCCTTCTCTCTCCCCTCCTCCCTTAGCTGGGTGCTGGATCAAGCACCTCAAAGAAGATATGAAATATCTAATTATAACACTAAAAAAAAAAAAGAAAAAAGCTTTTACTTATTTTAGGTAAACTTTAACAAAGGAAAAAGCAATCTTTTATTTGACTGACTTTAGGGTAACTCAGCAATCTCAACAGAATTAGTCTTTTCAGAAGCCCTTTTCTCTAGGGAACACAGGTGAGAACAATGTTCACTGAGAAAGTAAACTCATTCACAACTACCATATTCTTTCCATAAGGAAGTTAACCACCAAAACAAGGAACTTAACTAATAGTTCCAGGGGAGAAAATTCTACAGCAAAAGAAAAAGTTATGACCACATCTAAAACTAGAAATATTTAGAAGTCAGAGGAACTTCTGAGTTCAGGTCAGTAAAATTAAGTTCTACACTTTGACAAAATGTTCTGCTGACTTTTTGCCAAGTTATATACAACTACTGCTACATCCCTTTCCAATCAAAAACAGAAACACAGATCTGATCTACAGAAACGAGAGCAGACATACTAACAAACAGCATTTGTCACCATCATCCTAGAGCCAGAAAATGAGTAACTTGTCCAGAATATTTCTCTGAGCTCTTTCCCCTTTAGAGCTCACATTTATTTATACAGCATACTGCATAGTTTCCCAGGGAAGTTATCTTGGTGCAGGAATGAAATAGCAACTGCAAAGCAACCTGTAAATCAGTTTTTAAAAAACTCATCCAGCTCCTATAGAGAAGCAAAATCAGTTTACAGAAAGGTCCAATAATTGAACCTCAAATCAGTCCATGGGCGCACATGCATGATTTGGCATTTGTATTTAGTTTTTGTTAAGTGCATTTTCCAAAGCTGACAAGTGCTAAATTGGCCTGAATACAAGACAGTCCTGAATATCAAGTGACTCATTCTGCAGGAACAAATAACGGGAAAAAAAGAGGAGTGAATTGCACCAGAGCATCTAAACCTGGCACATGTCAGTCCTGCTGAAACAGCCAGCACAGTGCCAGGGGAACATCAGGAAACTTTAAATGTCTCAGTGCAAAATCACTTTAAGGACCCAGCACAATCCGGAACAACCCAAACTGCAGTGCCTTGAGTCCCAGCTGAGGAGCTCAGAGAGCTGACAGCCCCTGCATGGATTCAGAGCCTGGTTATCCTAAACCAGTCCAGCAACACCAGCACCTCCCAGCTGCAGGACTGGATACAAGATCAGCCCAGAAAATGAGAGCAGATTATCAAAGACCAAACAAAACACACTTTAGCTGATTCTGGAGTCAAAGGGATCAGGAGAAGAGACCTGGGACACACAGAAACTGAGAATTATAAGAGAAATTCATTTTGATCTCAAAGGTGGCATGGACATCTTCAATTAATCACAGCTTCTGCTTCACTAAATAGTCCCTAAAGAAAGAGGAAGAAAGAAACTGAATAGGAAGGAATGGTGAGGGCTGTCAAAAACAAAAGACAACAATATCCAGCATTCAGTAAGTATTAATAGGGATTGAGAATCTTTTTAATTTTTACAATTCTCTCGATAAGTAATTCTTGCAAAAAACTTCAATTACTCTCTTAAAATGACACTGATTTTGGTCCCTGGGATGGAAAGAAATCATCATATTCTCAGTCAATTTTGTGTTTCAGCATATAAAGGAACTTTCATCTATAAAGGAACTTTCATCTACATCTTCTCATCCCACTTCCTTCAGAATTTTCTTCCTACTCATTGTAAAACTGTTCCCAGACATTACAAATCCTTTGTTCCCCCACACAGAATTAAGCTTTGCTTTAGACCAGTATCACACACCACAGCACCATGTATGCTTTTTCACAGGGCTACAAACAGTCAGACACCCAATGGCTGAAGACATCACCTAAGGAAAGTCTAATGACATGAAGAGGAAAAAAAACCCTAACAGACTCAGAACGAAAATACAAAGGAAAAAGCTGGACAGCTTGGGTCTTTTTTCAAAGAGTAGGTTCCCTGATTCTGGAAAGCACAAATCTTTGTCACTTAACTAGGTCATCTCACCTTCCCATGCCTCAGACTCTCTGCAAATTAAGACAGCTCTTTGCTAATTCACTGAAACGTTGCAAAATTTAATGAACTTACAACATCTTATACAGCATGTCAGATTCTGCTTGTAGTATGTTGGAATAAACAAGTTCTACCGTACTTTTTCAAAATAATTTCAGAAAACACACCTTTAGAGATCCATAATGTAGTTATCCCAGAAGGTTCTTAATCTCTCTCCTGATATCCCCCCTACAAAAATTTGGTGGTGATAGAGGGACCCTCACTCCTGTTTTAATTGTTTTCATTAGCTTCTTACACTGCTAATAATGGCTTTGAAGGACACAGGACTTCACCCACAACAAGTGAAAGGCACAGAGAAGCATCCTTCATTTTTTCAGTCTTGATTTTACAGAAGGACATCAAACACAACTTGTCCCAGAATTCCAATACAACTTCACAAGAAACAGTACTGAGAAATATTATTGATCATTTTGCAGAACTGTTGTGTTAGAGCACCAAAAAACTGCAGCAGAGGCAGAAAAATTGTTACTCCTGTTCATAACAAGAATGAAAAAGGCAAAATCTGTCCTTTCTCTTCCCTCTAGATTTCCTAACATGCTTCCCATCTTGAGACATGGAAATCAGTATCAGTATCAAGTGGATTATCAAGACAGGAGGTAAAGAACACTGTCAGTTCTCAGTGGAGTTTGGTTTTGTTTTAGTAGTTTTTTGTTTGTTTGATTTTAAATTCTCACACACACACAAAGAGTAAAAGCAGATAACTGCTTAACAGGGAGCTCTGCAGCAGGCAGGCACTGGGGAAATGGGATATGAAAAATAAAGGGCCAGAGAAGTGAAGTCAGAGAACTGTCAGAAGTCAGTAGTAAAGTCAGAAAAATGTAATGAAAACCAAATTTTAAAATATCATTAAAACTAAAAGCAATACTGTAACTATTAATATAAGTGCAAACAAGTGTATAATTTTTTCCTAGCAAGCAGCCAAAAAAGAAACAAAGCACTTGAGATATAAAAATACAATAGTGAAATAAAAAATATTCTGTTGTGTAGCTGATAACTTATCCCCTTTAAAGTTTAACATTCACAGTGAAAGCTAAGCTATGTCTTTTGCAGATATATTCTGTAAACTTCTGAAAATGCCCGAAGGATCAGTGAAACTATGGAGAAGCGACAGAGATGCTGCATGACAAATGCACAATTCACAGAGGAGTCCTTGGTGCCAAGTGATGCAGACTGCAAAACTTTCTCATTGCTGCTCCAGCAGTTTTGCAGCCCATGCTCAGTGAAACGTTGCCCTGCTGCCTGCCCAATTAACATCTTATTTTATTGTGTCAGAAGTGAAAAAAAATCACTGCATTGCTGCTCTTAAAACACAGAAATAAACCCTTGCTGTATCTCAAAATATGATGGAAGTCAACACAGTTTGTTACTCAGGTTATTACTAAATATAATAAAGGGAATTCTGAACCTTCATTTTACACATCAAAATGCTGAACCACTGCATATTCAAAGACAATGAGCCATTTTTTAATTTTTAGGATGCTTTTGGACCTTCCACTGTGTACAGACACCACAGGTTTATAAAATGGTTATCAAAATTAAATCCCCAAACTGACAGAGAGCAGGCTTAGGCTAGGTGCTGGTAATAAATGTTCCCTGTCAGGGTGGGGAGGCCCTGGCACAGGTGCCCAGAGAAGCTGTGGCTGCCCCACCCCTGGAAATGTCCAAGATCAGGCTGGATGGGGCTTGGAGGAACCCGGGACAGTGGAGGGTGTCCCTGCCCATGGCAGGGAGGATGGAATGAGATGAGCTTTAAGGTCCCTCCCAGCCCAGGCCATTCTTAATTCCACTACAATCACTGTGCTCCAGAATCCACGACTCTTGCTATCCCACTGATATCAAACTCATATAAAAAATCATTAACAGTAGTAACAGGACAGAAACGTGGTCTGAAGAGCTCCTTCAAATTGATTTACATCCGGGTAAGCCAAAGAAACAAAGTTTTTTTTCTACCTCAAGATCTCCAAGAGAGGTGATCAGCAAGAGAAGCCTTCTCAAATTGCACAATTTTATTTTCCTCAAATATGCAACCTCTCAATTATATTTTTTCCCTTAGTTTCTCGACTTTTCTTACTTTTTTGCAGTCTGCAGGATGTGCTTTTAGCAGTAAAGAAATCCTCAGCTCTAGGTAAGCCTTCACAGTGAGCATTTTAGTGAGTCAGTCTGTGCAGGACATCACAGTGCTTTCCTAGAACTCACTGTCAGTATTTTGAAACTAAATTAATGTGTTTTTTACTGTGCAGTTAGCATTTCTACAGGCAGGCAGTAAACTATCTTTCTGAATGCTGTAATGGCTTGTCATTTTTAAGCTATAAAATCCATCTTCACCTTATACATGAAAACACTAACATGTCAAACCTTGATATTAGTTGGAATACAGTCCTAGCCTAGAATTTTCAAAGCAGATGAAGTAAATAAGATTCAACATTGAAAGGAAATCACAGTAATTAATACCTCTAAACTACCCTCAAAATTTGAATCTTCATTTTTCCTTCTCCTGAAAATGACAAACTATATACATTTATGATTTTACAATACCACTCACCTGTCAGTAAAAGGCTATAATTTGTTCTCTGTTGCACACCAAATACCTTTAAAATCAAAGCAGAAGACTTATAACTAGAAAACTATTAAATATTCAAAGTAATTTTCTGCTATAACTCGAGTCAAACATGACTTGAGTTGCATAGCGCTGGCTTCCAATTTATAAATCCTTTTAGCAGAGTTATATAAACACAACAGAAAGTAATTTTCTCCAAGTATTTGTACAGTGATTCCTCTGAGGAACAATAAGAGAGAGAAAAGAACCAGAAAACACGTGCAAGTGTTAATAACTGGCAGATTTACAAACATGAAACATCCTACATACTTATTAAAAAATCATTTCAATGACAGCTATTACACCTACTACCAAAAGCAGCTCTAATGAACCAGAGACTGTCAGATTATTACAGCGTGGCAAGAGGATCATACAGGGACTAAACCAGAAAGACAAAACTGGCTGAAGCCAGAGAGAGACATGCAAAGCTTGCTCTAGCAACACAAAGTCACAGGACTTGTCCATTAGCTATCAGGAAAGCCCCTCTCATGAGAAATTCTCCAATATTCTCCATAAAAAACACCTTTGGGGTTTTTTAAGAAGTGGTACTTATGACCAGTTATCCAATCCTTTAAAAGTTCCAGGGTATGAATGCAAATCAGAACTCATTAAAAAAGCTGAGATGAATTTGAGCCCTTCAATCAGGCACAGCCTACTGACACACACAGCACCACAAAGTGGCACCAAACCCACCCAAACCTCCAGCTTTCACCCAGGAGCTCCTACCCCTCGAAGAGCTCGTGTGGATGAGCACAGGGAGTGTGTGCAGCTCACCCCAACACGTTTGTACCAGCAGAGTGTACAGCCCCAGGCAGAGCAGGCCAGCAGGAACCGAGCTGCCGAGGGAACAGATGCTCTTGGGAAGCTGACATCCACACCATCCACGGCTCTGAGCACGGCTCTGAGCACGGCTGCCTCCGCAAGGTTTGGTTGGGAGCTTGTGGGGGTTTGTTTGTGGTTTTGTTTTCTTGTTCTGGTATTTTTTGTGGTAGGGTGTGGTGGGTTTGTTTGGGTTTTTGTTGTTATTTGGGGTGTATTTTGGCTGTTTCATTGAGTCTTTAGAAACAAGATCTAGCTCTAGTCTGAGCCCATGGATTTAAATGCCCATCCAGAGCCAGACAGCTTTAGAAATGCTGTGGAAGCACACTTCCCAGTTTAGTGTCATCCAGTCTGCAAGCTCAGAGAGCTCCAGAAGATGAACCAAAGCCCAGCGTGCACAATCCATTCTGCAAGTGCACATCTGAACCCCTTCAGTTCTGTGGAGACACTGAGATCACCACCCACACGTGACCTGAAGCTGGTACCACAACCAACCTAAGGACCTTGAAAAACAGAAAGCAAGTATTTCAAACAGGAAATTAAAAGATGCGTGCAAATGAGGATGCTCTAATGCTGCTGAAAAGTAACAAAGTCAAGAGAAGTAAGGTATTGATACTTCAGTACATAAAGGGCCCTAACCGTCAGAAAATGGGTAAACTGCAGAAAAGGACTTGAGGATCAGTTTAATCAGGAATTAAAACATAAATAACAAAGTGACAGAGGAACACAGGGACACAGACAGCACCTGGGAACAAATGAGCAGGAGTGTCATACCTATAGATTGCACAAACAATAAACATTGGTGAAGATCCTCAGAAGAATGCTCTGCCCAGCCTGCCCACATTTCATTAAATATACCCAACTACTGTAGAGAATCTAGATCAGAAATGAAGATGCAAAGAGATTTAGAAAACTACTTATAAGTGAAGTTAGAAAGTTCTGTATGGTTCACCCAGGCTAAAGAACAGCGGCATTTTTCTGGTAGGTTAAAAAGCCTCAACAAATGAATAGCAACAAAATGATTTACCCTCGTGTCCACCACATATGCATCAAAAATTATCAGAAGCTTAACTTGCAGAAAAAATTTACATTCCATATTAGGATACATAGATTTAATGTATGAGATCCATACTAGGACAGGAGCAGTTAAGTGCTGGAAGACGTAATGAAGGTTACCCAGTTTCCTTTATTACCTAACTTTATCTAAACAAACACTCAGCTGGAGATGCTGCTGTTTATAGATGGATCTCACAGTGAAAATAGAGAGATGAGCTCTTGAGACCTATGCCAGGTGCACATTTCTACAATTTTAGTGTGTGCATACATATAAGCACGGAATCAGAATATGTTCGTAATACTAATTTATTTTCTAATTTATATTAAAATGTGTATATATTTATTGGACATTACTATTTATTAAGAGAACATCATAATTCTCAGACAATGCAGTTTACCACTCCTTTGGTACATTTAGGCAGCTTTGCTTTGCATTTACAGTGCATTGGAAGCAAGGAAGGTTTCTGGGTACTTTCCATCACCAAGTATTTAACTCAGGGATTCAGTTATTACCATGACCTTCCTAAATCTTATATCAATGCCTACAGTTAAAACTTCTGAGACTCCCAAATTCTTTATCAAACTATTTAATGGTGAAAAACACCCTAGATCTACAAGTTAAAACACAATTATCAATTAATCTCTAAATATAGAAAGACTATTAAAGGACCAGCTGGCATTTTAAAGGGATGAAAGCCAAGACTATTCTTTGGCACCAGCAGTAGCTGATGTTGCTAAGCTACTGCTGCTGCCCAGTTAGTTACACACCATCAGGTATTAAATTCATGCAGGCCACTAGCCTGCAGGAAAGGAAAAAAAAAAGAGAGAGAGAGAAGAAAAAACCCATAACAAAAATGTCAAAATGTAGTCTTACACCAGTAAAACTCATAGGCCAAGTCTCACCAGCTTAGTCTATGAAATGCAATACAGCTTGTGGTGTCCACGACGAAATGACAGAAAAACAATCAGCCCTTGGTGCTGTTTTAGAGTCCATGTCATCTTTACTCGCCCTCTTAATTTACTTCAACTTCCTTTTGCTAAGTTTTTACTGTTTTCCTATAATGTAGGTAAGTTTTTGTTATATACCTACATTTTGATGAGTGACTTTTTATTTTTGTCAGATAAATTTCTTGATAATAATCAGAAGGATATTCTGCTTCTGTGGGTCAACAGGGGCAAATGGAAAAAACTGTCAGAAAGGACAATAATTTTTCTGGCAGGTAATTAGAGCCCATGAAGATAATGTTATTCAGTATGTGATTACTGTTCAAAAAGCTTCTTCTGAGTTTCTGGCAGTTTCTTCTATGAGATTATAGCAGCAGCCTTTTCCTAATTCTTTCTTCAGTGATCACACTTGAGACTTGCAGCTTTGAAATCCAAACCTGCACTTACTCTTAAGCAGTCTGGGCAGCCCAGGTGGCATCATTATACTATTTAACAAACTTGGAGAAGGCTCCAAATATCTTCCTAATCACAAACATCATCTCCACAGTGCTTTTCCTAAGGTTTGATTCCATTTTTATTTAGGACATTACTTCACACCCTTAGCGAATCTGTGTCATTTGAAGTCAGCCCTGTGTTGGTGCAGGAGGAGATAATTCTATTGGCAGAAGACAATTTTGACCACTAAACAATCCTGTCCTTTCCATCATACACTGTAAGCACTAACTTCATGACTGTGCTGTTTCTTCCCCTCCTCATACAATTAAACTAGGAGGAACATTATTAAAATCAATTAGAAAGTTAATGCTGTCTGATTTAGGTTTTCTTTGGTGAGTTGAGTTTTAGTTATTTCCCGATGGTGAATGCATAACCAGTTAAAAAAGTACACAGAAACATATTTAACTATTTTTTTTACTCTCAGTCAAGAATCAATTGGATTCTGCAAACTTTCCTCTGACCAAGACTTCCTACAAAGGAGCTGAATGAGAGAGAGCAGTGGAAGAGATCTGTGGTCTGCAGAACACAACAGAAAGGCAGGAGGTGTTTAATTTACTGATGGAAGGGACACGCTGCAGCTGCATTCGAGCACAAAGGTGAGCTGGGAGCCAAGGCAACCTGACAAAACCCCTGACAAAACCACCAGGGCACAGCTCCCAGCTGCTCAGTACAGGAACTGGAGACCCTCACTCCCACAGACAGAAAGGTGACTGTCAAAACTGTGATATTATTACCTCATCAAGCAGAATCATTTTCTGGCTCTCATTTTTTGTTTTCTTCCTGAATAATTGACCTCCATTCTGTAGGAAAAGAAGCAAACAAACCAAGCCCTACAGGCAGTACATCCCTGAAAGATCAGCTGTCAGCTTACTCTGTTCTAGTTTGTTTCAACACCATATTATGAAATCCCCACAACATAGATTAGAAAAACCCAACTCGAACAAAAACATAAAATCCCAGCAAACAAGCACAATAACAAACAAAAAATAATCCCCACTAAGCAACCCCCCCCAACAAATTAACAAAAAACCAAAAAGTAAGTATCAGTGCAGAATTTCCATTTATATTTAAGAGGATTAGTTCTATATGTTTGCTATTCCACAAGATTATAAACTGTGAATCCATACCTCGACTAATGCTCCTATTACAGTCCTAGATTGCTAGGAAATATTCCTTGCATTATCTGCTGGCACATTCCTTAAAGCCTTGCTACACCCCTGGGTCAGTGAAACTGCAGAATTCATTGTCCCTGTAACATGCTTTAGTTATTTTTTTAGAACATGGGTAGGTTAAGCTAGAAAAGTTTTAATTTCTCAGGCAAAGAAGGGCAAGAACTATTCATCACTATTATGTTTATTAGAGCTCCCCCAGCGTGTTTGCACAACCTTGTTATCCAATGGTAGGGCATATTTAGAGCTTACTAAAGTAACAGATCATCACTTGTCAGATGTGGAAACACAGAGGGAACAGATAGCACATTTCTCACGAAACTTCTTTGGGGATTGAGGAGGTGTGAATCTTGTCTGAGAACACACTATTTGCTTATTCTCATCTTCCCACTCCTCAGGCATTCCAAGTGGCAATTGGGGAAGCAAACATTTCTCCCAGTTAAATGACCAAGGTATTCTTTAACAGACACCAAATACATTGATTGTTAATACATTTTATTGCCTTACACTGAAGTTAGTGCCTGCTTCTGAGAAATCCAGTAAACCACACTCTATCCAGCTGTAACTTTACTAACTAAAATAGCTACATGAGGTATCCTTTTCCATGCTAGAGAAACCACCTTCTTTAATATACAAACCTATCTTTTATTTCTCAAGTTATTCACTGGCAATTTAATTGGAAAAGAAAGGTATCCTTTTTTGCAGATCTGTTTATAAAATTATAATTTTTCATTTTCTTCAGGATGATCTCCTCAGAAAGTATTTTTTACTTCATCCAAAATATCGTTACATGTATTTATACCATTAAACCTCTCATTTCCACAGGAGTCTACTGATTAATGTAATCACTGTGCATTATTGTTAATCCACAGGCTTCTTGTTGTCTTCTAACAAATACAATTACACTGACTGCTGAATTTTCTGCTTTTGGAAAACAGAACACTTCACAAAGCCTCGTGTGTTACTCGTATTATTTTTAAGTATGAGCTTTTCACATCCTATTCACCTCTGGCACGATCCATGGTCTGTGCCGTAAGTCAGAATTTCTCATCCACGAGCTCTGTTTGGTGCTGCTGAACGGCCAGTGAGGCAGGGTTTAATTAATGTAATCACACAGAGCCCATCCCTGGCTGCTCCTGCAGGGTCCCAGGGGAGCAGGGGCAGGGCTGGACACGTCCCTGCTGACAGGTGAAGCTGTGAGACACCCCTGAGATGTTCCCTACACTCCTGGCTTACAGATGGAACCCACTGGCTGAAACACATCACAGCTCCAGCGCTGCATCCTATAATGTCTCACCCAAACCCAAAAAAGCTGCTCCTAACATTGGTCTCATTTACCTTCTTGAACTGTACACAAGAATTACATCAATAACAGCTGAAGGGTCTAAAACACTGATTCCTGAGGCACTTGGGCTGGAGGCAAAGGAGGGATAACATTTTTGATGTTATATGCTTAACAGACACAGACAAGACACCAGAAGTATTTTTAGACCTTTATGAACCAGGGAAATATTGCTTAAAACATCGCTCTAATTTCTAAATGATCTAGTTTTCAAGAATTTGGGCTACATCTCATTACTAGAGCACTTAATCTGGCACCAGATTCTTTTTCTTGATTAAGTTAAATACAGTAGATCCAAGGAAATATATTGTTTGGGGACTCCCATATAGTTCCTAAATATAATACGCCTAACTATAAACAAAAAAATTAAATTGATTTTTATTTTCCAGGAGCTCTGAATGTTAGAATATAAAACAGAATTACTTTTCTATTGGGTAAATTTCTTCACAGACCCATCTTGTTTCATTGATGTTATATAAATCAAATCAGACACTGATAAAGGGAAGAAATATTCAGAATCCCCAAATAACCAACCTCCAAAAATAAAAAAAAAAATAAAAATTGCTTGTTGCAGAAATATTCAAGACTGAAAAGTAACTGTAACTCTCAAATTTACTCCTTTCCCCTCCATTATTTCTTCTCTAACTTCTCAAAATAGGTTCATTAACAAGATAATTACTTCTATAGTTAGGAACCAAACCAGCTGATTGCTAACCCCAAACCATCCATACCAGAAGGCAAGTTTTTAAGCTGTCAGGACATGAGAAGGAACTATCAGGTGGAAGGATGTTACAATTTGCCCAGTGATGCATTGTGTCCTCACAAGCAAAAAGGGCATTGCTGCAGGGGAAGGTACAAGGTCAGAAACAGGAAATGGTTTTGCTTCCCTCTGCCTTCTTGCCTGTTACTTCAGGTTCACAAACCAGAGCTGGGTATGGCTGAACCCTTCAGACCATCCTCACCCAGGACTGACAGCCATTGTCACTGGGGACCACTTCTCCTAACAGCTGGTTGGATATTGGCTCTTTCAGACACTCGATTCACAGGAAGGTCAGTGAAGGAAGGTGGGCACGTGGTCTCTGGTGGACACCAAATGCCACCAGATATTGGTCTGATATTGGTTATCCTTATTATCTGTACAGCACTCTATTGTTTGTACTGTCATTACTGCTTTTACAGTAAAGGTTTTTCTCCCCTGAAAAAGCAAATATTACATACCAAGAGAAATGAGTCTGTCAAACCACAGTGTATTTGAAAAGCTCAAAGGAAAAGCTCATTGAAGATTTAAACTACTTAGGTAGGAAAGAAAATATTTACTGAATTAACATGAACTTCAAAACCAGCAATGTTTTAGTACTGTTGGTAGTTACTACTTACGATATTTTACAGGATCTCAAAGTATGGTCTGACTGTGAAGCTTTATTCCAAATTTCATAAGGAATGAAGGAAATTTTTTAAGGGAGGAAAAGGAGTAATTCCAAATTATTATAAATTCCTTAGGCCCAGAACAATACACATCACACAAGAATAAACAGGAGAATACACAAGAGGTGAACGTGTCAGGAATTCCTTAAAAAAGCTGATGTCTCCTCTTGTACCAGGGCAAACGTGAAGAAGTGGTTATGTGAAGGACTTAAGTCTATACATTAAGTCTGACTCCTACCTACCATAACAGCACTTCTGTCCTTCTGAAAGGACAACCACCGCTGCTTTATGGATAAAAGGCAACACGGACAAGCTGTTAACATCCCACCCAAAGTGTGCAGCGGTGCCAGGCAGACAAGGTGCACCTGCCACCCTCAGGATGCCCTCTGGTTCCATGCAGCAGGTCTGTGGCAGGAGGGGCAGAGCTGCATCACAGCAATCGTGTGGAGCAGCTGTAAGGGAGGACTGCAATTACAGACACAGTGAGGATGCGTCTCAAGGGCATGAGCCATTATCCTACCTGAATTTTCCTTTCTTCCCCACACCCCACACTTCAGTGGTGTTTTGTGGCTTGCTTTGTTCGGGTCTTGATGTTACTTTGAACATGAAAGTTATTTATAAAACTCTGATGTATCTAAATAAATCTCTACTCCCTAAGTCAACATTTTTCAAGTATCCTTTACAACCAAATACTTGTGATAAACCCGGAATTATTCTTTTTTGATGCTCCCTTTTACTCTTTACATGTAATGAAAATTTATTTCACATGAAAATTCTATTATGTTTAAAACCACTGCAACATGAAAACTCAAATCTAGCACTTCTTGAATTAAGATTGCTTTTTGGAAAGCAATTTTCAAGGCAGAAAGGACTACAACAGCATCCATTTGGTTTATTCCCATTTGCAATAGACACAATAGCCTTTCAGATACAAACCATATCTGCATAGCCAAGCAAGAGGAAGCTCGTCTGTTCTTCACCTAAATATCCCACACTTTCATTAGGAGCTTTCTAAATGCATTTTTTTACTTTCGGCCCACAAACATAAAAACTGGAACTTGCCACAAGAATGTGTAAGTGGTCGTACACCCTCACCAGAAAATTTCTGTTTAAGTGGGTACATGTAAAGAGTCAAGTCTATATTTGATACTCTGAATGACCTGAGCCATGAAACAGACTGAGTTCCCTTCACATCAACACAAACACAGGACAGGAGCCTTTGCACTGGAGAGTGTAAATTATTTTTTTTTCCGTATATTTCATGAGTTTTCAAAAGGTTTTGTATTTAGCCTCCAGAAAGATAAAATTTGTCTGAACTACAGATGCTTTCAAGATGTGACAAAACCACTTTCTAGCAATGTTATTTTCAGAATGACATAGCAGTGTCATGCATGTTCACAGCACCATCAAAGTTCTTGATGATTGTTTACAGAGTCACAACTTGAAAACCTCTTATTTTAGTAGCATTAGTCAACAAATGCTTTCACTGCTATAACAAAAGAAAACCATTGAGTTTAACTGTTCTGATAGAACCACACTCACTAGAATTATAATAGTGAGATGATGACTTGTGTTTATTATTGATAAATTATTTTGTCCCTTGGCTCTTTACATTGAACGCTCAATGCTTGTTTGGTTGGGGTTTGCTCTTTTCTATTAAAACAGTAGCAAAATCCCCCCTCATAAGTACATTATACCCCACACATGAAAATAATTCTGCTGAGATGGACTCTTTGTAAGTGACAGAAACAACAAACCCCTACAGTTATCAGTGAGGACATTATCTGCTGGTTCTGCAGAACAGAAATTACTCATGATGATGGCTTCTAGAAAGGAGGAAAGTTCATATTCAAAACTCAAAACTCTACAAATTGCAAAGACTATTGAAAGACTATTAAAACCTCCTACTTTATAAATTAGACCCAGAAGTTTAAAACTGTGCTGCTGTTTCAACTACCCATGTTTAAGTCAAGCTGTTATAAAGATCAGAAATCCAAGAGTTAAATTCAGTTTGCCTCCTTTAATCAAAAAATACACATTCTTCAAAGTGCTTACATTTTCTCATTTTTATTGGAATATGAAAATAATAAAACGAAGGCAGTCTAAACTTTTTAGAATATTGTGAAATTATTCATTTTTAATCACAATCTATTGGAAAACAATGTCTCATTATAAGTGATGCAGCAGTAATTCAAATAAGTATTTCTCATTTACTGCAAATTAGCTCAAAAGTACTCCACCTACTCAAGGCCCTTAAAAGTAACACACCAAGCACTGGCATCTGCTCATCAGAATTGGCTATTTTAATCTGCAGACCTGCATCAAATTACCAATGTAGATGTAACCAGGATGGAGGAAAATCCTGCCCAGCACAAAGCACTTCTAGCAACTGGCAGGGAGTTCACATCCTCTGCACAACACAGGAGCTTTCAGATTGGCCTTACAGGTTTTACCTGAATTACCAAAGAGCAAATGGAACATGAGCAAATCTGTTGGCAAAAGAATCTGGTCCTGAGAGCGTCCACACCATGCACTGCATGGATGAGTGACTATTCAGACAGGCTCTTGCCTGGCCCAGGGGCTTCATTCCTCCCAACAGTGAGATTCCATTTGCTGTGTGCTTACAGCTCATCTCCTGGCTTCATCTGATCCCCCAGGAGTGGAGTCTGTGTGCTCTGGGAACGCTCCCTGGTGGGCAGGAACACTGAGTGGGAGCACACAGCCACAACACTGACAGGGACACATCCACAGACCACCAAAACCAACAGTGACAAAATGTACTGGGGACAAGGGTGAAGTTTCAAACAGCACAAGCAAGAACTTTTGAAGGAATTATCAACACCGTGTCCTTATGAACAGATAGCAGCCTCTGTTTATGGGGTAGACAAAGATGGAAAATGAAGCTTTAGGGCATTCTTTAGGGCATTCTGATCTTAAAATGTTGCCTGCACCTAAGTTGGGATGCTCTGAATGTGTAGCTATTCCTCAATTATAAATTCCCTAGGTTTGTCACATTTGCATAACACTCCTCTGAAGCAATGTGGTTGCTCCCAAAGAGATGAGGTAATGACCACACCACCTGCTTCTAGAAGAGCAGCTTTCTCTAAATACACCACTGAAATCATTATATTCCTGTAAGTTACATATTTTCAAGCAGTTCACACCTTACAGAGTCCCATTATCTGCTCTGCCCTTGGATCCCAGAAGGCACAGAAGTGAGCAGAAAAATGAATCGTGAAAGAATAGCTAATTAAACATGATAATTCACAACTCATTCCCTTAGTAAGTCACAACATACAACTAAAATGAAGGTCTAAGTTCAGCAGCTGCAAATAACTAGATTATTGACCTTAGAAATTCCCACTTCCACCAAGATACTTAGCTCTGTCCAAGCTTCTCAGCAGACTTTACCTGTTCCTCACAACACATTTGTTTCTCACAAATACTTCCTGGGCAGTATTTGCTGTCTTTTACAGCAAATGCTCCTACATTTCCAGCATAAAAAAATGGCTGGAAAGGACAAACAGCATCAACCAAATATTTCACTCCTAAAGAGACTGAGGCATACACCTGTCTTTCTGCTACAGACAGAAACAAAAACAAACCCACAACAAACTAACTAAAAACTGTATGCTGACAACAGTAAGAGACTTACTCAAAATAATATTTTTATTCTGCAGTCTGGCTGCCTACAGAAAAATAAAGACTTCAGACTACAGACCACTTATAATAATATGGGACTAATAAAAATGATGCTATTTCTTCCCTGCAGACAGGACACCTCCTGCTTCTTATCATAATTATCTTTGCTTTTGTCCACTACTCTTCCTGTAACACAGGAAGTTTTTAAATTAAATTGCTCTTAAGGCTAAGGCAACAGAACATACTCAGAAGCAATAAAAGCTGATGTGCCTCATGAAACAAATAATGTTGCCTTCCATGAGTCTGCTTTTCTCCAGAGCACTGGAGACAAAAATCCTCAAGGTTGTACTTATCCCCAAATCCCCAAGGAAGTTGCAAATGGTTATTTTACCATGCACAGTTCAAAGAATTAAAAAGGAACACTGTCATCTTTCTAACTGTTCCTCTATCCAGCTGTCTGATAAACTATAATTTTTTAGGATATGGAAGCATTTTCACCCACGAATGCCTGTTCCAAAGCCCTGCCTCACCATAAAGCATAGAGGATGCACCCAAGGCTTCTCAGTCCTTATGTTCTGGGATGTGTATGACCTATCCCTGTGCACCAATGGTTTTAACTGGCATCTATTAACAGCCTCGGGTTTTCTGGGTTGGATGTTTTGGGGTTTTTTGTCTGTCACAAGATATTGTCAGGATGTAAACCCTGAAATGCTAATAAAATCAATAATGATCTGTCACCTAGACAAGACACATTGCAATCCTCGTGCATTTTATGAAGGTGAGGAGCAAGCCTGGGCAGGGGACATTGATATTTTTGTACCAACACTGTGTACCAGCAACACACATCCCTAGCAGGCTTCCTGAGACACAGAGTTCCAGACAGTTGACTTCCTTCCACAGACTGCTCACATTTCAAAGCCCTGACAAACTTGCAAAGGAAAGGAAAGATGTGTCTGAGGTGTTAGCAAATCCAAAAAGAAGCCATAAAAAACCCAGGGAAGGTAGTTAATAAAGGATACAGCAGCAGACAGTAACAGATAATGTCTCAAAGAGTCAAAGTTAGTGTAATTCTTTTGCAAGTATGTATAACTGAAAGTTCCACTATTTGTAACTAAAACTGTGACTGCACCTTACAATTCCTAACTGAGGAGTTACCAGTGATCAGTCAAAGGTGACAGTACTGCTTTCTCAAATGTATCATCCCATTGAGCTGCTTTCAGTTTGTGACTACCACACTGGCAAAAACCTATCGTGCTTATTAGCCAGACTGTGACAAGGCAAAAGGTTACCAAGTCACTTGGAGGATTTTTGAAGTGACCCATTTCCCGGTCTTCTAAATTTCATTAAATTGAAGCAAGGAGCATCAAAGTAACTGCCCCAGTGTGTGGATGCATCATCTTTCAGGAATGACATAAGATCTTCAACAGCCACATAGAGAAATGAGTTTCATTTGTTCCCTGGGCCTGACTATTTGATAATCTGCATTAGAGGTCTGGTAAGTCTCCCGAAAACGTTTTCTGTGTGGAAATTTACCTACCCAATTCCTAAACCAGCAATATAAACTCTTCCAAAAGAAGCCTGAAAGTGACCATTTAGAGATATAGAACATTGTCTGAACCAGCAGCAAACTTCACAGAATAACAAATTGTCCACAATAAGCTGATCACCATGGCTATGTGTCCACAGATTTGAAATCTGCTACTAGAACAATCCTCTGCAGAGAAGGGATCTGGTGACATACTCTCACCCAAACAGTGCTTCCTCCAAGGAAGTTTCAGGCTGAGCTCTCAGGCTGTGTGTGTGGCAACCATACTGTGGGCTCTCCTATTCTCAAAGAGTATCTAGAACTCTCATGGAGAACACCCAGAAGTACAGTGGACATTTTGTGAAAAACTACCTGATAACCATAGAGTTAGACTTTCATTTATACCTACAGCAGGTGGACAAGAAAGTTGCCCTTGGAGTCCTAGACATGAAATTACCACCTCCAAGACAAATAAATAAACGTGTCACAGGTTGTCCCAGTTCAGTGAACACTGTGTCACACAACAGGAGCAGTAAAGTTACATTCTCTCAAGGAGCTTCACTTTGCTTTCACAGTCACACTGTTGGCAAGAGGCTTCTCATGCAAACTAAAGTTCCTCGCCCCAAGCTACAGCTATCACTCTATTCCTCCTGACTATCCACAGGCAATAATGGAAAACACCAAAAGAAGACAGAACAGAGGAAAGGAGGAAGGGGAAAAAACCCTTTAGCTGAAATGGAGAAGAGAAACCCACAATTTCTAACAAATCATCATCGTCATCTCCCCTTCACTTCCACAATGATTCTGTATAGAACACGCCAGGACAACCTGCTGCATGTAAGGAACAGCCAGAGTCCAGACAGGTGGAAGTTTCTGAAAGTCAACTCCTCTAAGCATCATCTGAAGTTTTTAAACCTATTTTGTACAACGACATAGAAGAATACAGAAAAGGCTCCTACATTCAGCTTTCTCAGTTAATAACATGGACAAGTATATAACATATTTCCCATTTTCCATAAAAGCAAAGTTGGGTTTGAGTTCACACAATCTCCCTATACATCTGTTTCTTTTTCAAAGAACACAAAAAAGCACATATGTCATGAACTTTGAGAACATTCTACATTATAGATGCTTTTAAGCCAGAAGAATTGATCTGCCCTGAACACAGGATATGGATGAAAAGAGCACAATTGAGAAGAAACTTAATAAAAAGGAAAGGCAGCACAAGATCTTCCAGCAATACACTTCTACACAGGAACACAACAACTATCAAGTAACTACACATAAAAAAGGAGATAAAAGAATACACAGAAAATACATGCTAAGATTTCTAAAGCCAGACTAATTTTAGAAACCTGGGTAATCTTATGATTTGATTTACTATTTTATTAATACTTTACTAGAGAGAGCTCTGGTCTCTAAGCCTGGCAATTTTCTTAAATTGCTAGGATCAAGATGGGAGGGTAGCAGGATAAACACCTTCCTGCAAACTTGTAAATAACTTCATGAAATGCCTTCACAAAGCGAGTTTTGCTTTTGCAGACACACAAGCACAGCTCCCTCAGCCTGTGGTTTGCTACTGCCCCAACAGTGACAGGAACCACCAACATCAGACACACTGGGCAGAAGCATTTCCTCCAATCTGGGCAGGTACAGACCCAACACACTACAAACTGGAACGTGGTTTGCATTCTAAAGGGCAAAGGGGGAACAAACATTTTCTCATATTCAGGCAACTATGGACCTACAGAAGAGACAAATAACCTTGTCACTGCTCATGCTTTCAGTGATCTACCAGAACAGCCTAATTTTGAGACCTATCCTTCCATGATTAAAATGAGACTGGTACTCTGTTCTTGATGCTCACCTCCCTTATATGAAAAATATTTTTCTCTTACCCAGTTGAGAGAATGTGAAGAAGAAATCACCATTTACTCAGGAAACTGCAATGGGAACAAGCTGCCAAGCATTTCAGCACACAGATTGCAAGGTCTTACCAATGACTGCTGCCTGTGCAGAGAATTAACCAGTACCTGCTTATCTAAGCCTCAAATTTCCTTATGCTCAGTGTGAGGTTGACTCTGATTAATTACTTTAAAAATGTCTTAATACAAAATATATGAAGACACTTTTTATCTTCCTACTATGATGCTACGAAAGATAAACTGTTTAAGATATGGGATGATACTTAAATAAGCTCTGAACTCTTCAAAGTTTTATGGAAATTATGGTGCCTTTTTTTTAAAATAAGCTCTCATATGGTCACATCATTTGATTTCAAAAAGAAAGCGAGGAATCAGAACCTTTCCTTGCATTTGATTACTCACTTTCTTTGAGTCTAATATGCAGCCTGATGTAATTTTTAATTTTTGTCAACAAGCTAGACTGTTACAAACACTAAGAAATTATTTTCAGAAACATTTGAAAGGCTCTTAACAGATTTTTTGCAGCTTTCATTTATACTGACAGGGCATTTGGTGTCAAAAACTGCTGAAAAGTACCAATGCCAAGACTACTCTCTTTTAGGATGTGCATTTCTAATGACTAAAAACTACAGCATATCACATAAACACATCAGAAAATAGATTCAGAATTGCTACTTTAATATCAAATGGCTCAGTTATTTACTTCCAAGAAGTGAGGGGGAAGTAGCGTGAAGGCAGTGAACATCTATGTCTGATTTTGACACCAAATAAAGAGGAGAAGGATAGTTCCATTATTTTTTTCTCATATCACTTAAACCCACATGTAGGTATTTCTTTAATTGTATTTTACAGAAGCAAGCTAAAGGCTGTTACACTTCCACAGAAGCATTTTTCAGCTGTGAGTGATGATATATCTAGCGTTTGTTAAATTTACTAAATACTTCAAAGGGCTTTTAGAAAAGGCCATGTAATCAACTAACTTCAAAAAGTTCTTCAGGGCTCATCATGCTTCAAAAAATGCTCTGTTTTATCTTAGTTCTTGAGAGTTAGAGGTAAGGATAACAGGAGGAAACTAAGTTTATTCTAATGCTCAGACAGACCGTTTATAAGGCAGAATTATTTTTTCAAAAAGTAAACTCTTAGTTTAGGAAACAATGCACACCTGCCTCGTTCAGATAAGGCAGGAACACAAGGCCTTCCAGCCAACACTCCTGCAATTCTCTGAGCCTTCCACCCGTTCCACCACAGGCTGGAATCACGGGCTTGGTGTCTCTGGTGAGCAACTAACAGGCGTGAAATCCAAGTGGGGAACACACTTTCTGTGAAATGCACTGCACGGAGAGAAGAGTAGAAGGCATCCACAGTAAGAAAAGCAGCTTGATTATCCTGGAGCATAACGATAACCACCAGAAGTGTCTGCACACAGAACACAGGAGGTGGGGGAAAAGGTACTGCTGAAAAAATTGTGCTTACTGGAATCCACAAGCAGGTATGCATATTCCTGCTTACTCTGGCAAGGTAAGAAACAAAGGCTGCCTAAGCTGAGTTGGTTTAGTAGCACATTGATACGTAAGCAGCCAGATTAAAACTCACACCTCATCACAACAAATAATTGCATATTATCTTGCAGAAGATCAAATTCAACAGAATTACTATTACAACAACAATGCTATTAGTAAACTCATATTTCTTTTCAAGACTAGGATAAAATACAACAAAATCAAGACAGATATCTAAATAATTAATCCTGAACAACTCTTCTGCTTTGAAGGTCTCAAAAAAAATTTTAAAAGGAAGTCATATTCTATATAAGAACATATTAAGTAGTTTAAGGTTTTTCAAAAATTAAACCACTTCCATCACATGCTCAGAGTGAAATAACCCAAAATATTTTATCTAACTGTTCTGGTTTCTAACAAGCACGTTTGAAGTTGAAAACTCTCTGGTCCGTTAAAAGAGCTGAAGAGACATAATTGAAACCAGTAACGCATTAAATTAAATGGAGCAAATCTTCACCAATAACACAGAGTCTGTTACCAGTGCCCTCAGAAATGCCTAATTCTTCACAAATGTCAAGCCCCATTTCACTGCTTATGAGAAAAGCCTTCATGAAGCAGTATTATTCTAATGTGTCCATGTGTGCACAGCACCCACACACAGATGCACTCCTGATCAGCACTAAATGGGACCACCTGAATCAGGCTATCAACTCTGCTTGTTTGATTTTTTTGGTT
>VZSR01003798.1:13395563-13530299 GCA_013398615.1 Brachypodius melanocephalos | reverse complement strand
CCCGGGCAGCGCCCCTGAGCCGGCCCCGCTGCTGCCGCCAGGGCCCTGAGGGCAAAATCGCTGCCACCTGGGCTTTGTGCAGCGGCCGCACCTGGCAGCCTCCCCCCTTGCTCTGTGTGCTCCCGTCCAGCGGCGGAGGAAGGGCAGGGCTGGGTCTCGCTTCTGTGCAAAAGGCATCTCGAACGGTTTTTATTTTTTAGGCTTTTTTTCCACACAGCAAACCATAACCCAGTCTCAAATGCAGCATCCCCAGTAGCAGAAACAAGCTTCTAATTATAAAAACTTCCCAGCCCTGCTGCTGCTGCCAACAGGGTCTAGCAGGGTAAGGCTGCCCACAGCACCTGAAGCCACTTTTCTGCAGAAGGGAAATCAGTGACATTAACTGCAAACAGCTTGGCCTACTCATGAAAAACACAGAAACAGAACTCAAACCCCAGATAATCATCTCACTCTACTTCAGGGTAGTTTGGGTAGTAAAACTATGCCAAGAGTAACATGTTTTCAACACCATAATCTGCTAAACCAGTAGTTCTTAAATACAGGAATTGGTACCTGTAGTCTACATAGCTGTAGTTCTGTGATATTCATACAAAAAAAACCCCAACCCAAACATCTCACATACACCAGGCTTAAATCTTTTTATTTGAGGCTCTTTTTTTCTTTTCTTTCAAGAACTTTTCTTAGCATTAAATAGTTTCCTGGGGAGGTAGTAGTGACAAAGTGTGCCTTGACAGGAAAGTGTCAGAGAGTAGGTCCCCTCTTTTCATACAACATCCAGATGTTTTACTGTAACAGAAGAACACAAAAAAGCTTGCTCCTTTCAGCTTAATTCACTGTGTCACAAAACATCATAGGATAACAAATGCTGTCACCCCAACATGGCTGAAATGCTGCTCAGCACATGTGCAAACCATATTTTAATCAGAGACAAAGGCACCTGACAAAACTCTACACTGAAGAAACACCTGTTTTGCTAAAAGTTTTTAGTCAAATGTAGAATTGTACTACATTAACACTACTCATAATCAAAAGAAGTTAGCTTACAATGACATAAACTGAGCCTGATAACAAATGGGAGTCAGCTGGAAACAACACATAAGTACATATTCCCAGCTGATATTCCCAAGCTGACTGCTGGCACAGGTGTGCTACCTCCCATCTGAAAGCCCAGGCACAACAGATAAACGAAGGCAAATGGGAATGTCTGGTTAGAGATCACACTGAATTTTTGCTTATAACAGTTCACACTGAAACTAACTTCCACTTGTATTTATTTAAGTAGAACTATTTGCTGTCCAACATTGGAAATATTACCCCTTTCAAAGTCAAGGAAGGGTCTGTGTTCCACTGTTCTGCCAAACAGAGTGAAAGATTCTAGCAAAAAGAAACAAAACCAAAGCCCAGATGCAAACTGAACCTGTGCAGCCTCCATGATTAAGTAGCTCGTTCTCCAACAAGGCAGAAATGCTTCAGGTTATTCAACAGCAGGACAGTTAGAAACCTTAATAAATGCATTTAAACCTCTATCTGGGTGCTCTCATTCAGGAACGAGATGGCCCTAGGGCTTGGAGAAATTAGGGCACATTACACTGGGGTGTGAATTTACATCTCACTAACTCCCTGTGCTGATACTACTGAATGCATTACATACAAAGCAATTTACCTTCATTTTCAAGGACCTTCTAACTTGTATGTAAAAGAAATATAATTTAATAATCCACATTTGTGGGCAATGCAGGAGGATCTGGCACTGCGAATCCACATGCTGTCCTGTCCTAACCTGTGGGTAAGCTCTCAGGTAATCAATACTGCCACTGCTTCCAATATGGCCAACTAAGGCTACCAGAAAACAATTATTTTGGCTTCCAGTAAGAATCCACAGGACTTTAGATCATGTTTTGTCACTTCAGTATTTGTGAGCATTCAGATGTAGACAGATACTGTTCAAGAACTGAATTAGCTCTAGATACACTTCTTAGTTTTCTTTGAAGAGTCTTAGTTGCTGGATTTGTTTGAGAAGTATTTGAGAGCAATTTGGGAAGTAGTACTGTCCCTAATTTAAAGTAACTTTGCTGAAGAGACTTTTTTACAGTACTTCCATTGGTATTTTCAATGCCAGATCACTGCATGTAACTGTAAGTGGGATGTGGTACTGAAATTCCTTCCAGAACTGTGGCCACAAAAGCTTTGGGATAGCTGGGAACACTATAAACAACTAATTTTTAATTTACCAATTAATTTCTTTCTCAAAGGCAGCAAGAAGGGCACTACATATCAGACATTATTACTAGCCTGTTAAAACCCATCCAAACTCAGAAGCCAGTATGATAATGGTGCCACTTCTACAGTAACTGTGTTAGTACTGTCAGCCTTTCCCAGCTCCTACCAGCTCAGAAAGCAGCTTCATACTCAGAACTGTATTAGTGGACAGAAGTTTGTATTTATTCTACTTCGCCTTGCACTGCAGTGGATTTCATGCATCTGTCTCTTCAACTGTTATTTGAGATGAAGCAAATGGCATTTTCAAGTATGACAGAATTGGAAAAGGAGCAAAGAGAAGTAAATTCACAGTTACAGTAAAGCCTCTCTTGCCATTAGGAAGGTACCCTACAGGGTACAGATATTGAAAGCCTGTCCAGGGGCCCTGCCATTGCCCCTTACATACAGCATGGCTCAAATCTGCATCCCTTACATGAGCTCCTTATTTGAAGCAGCCCTTCTCTATGTATTCAGCTTTAAGGACTTACTAAGCACTAACAAACCAGGCTGTCCCACACAACATACATCCTCAAGATGTAGTGGAAATTGGTCAAATGTGCTATCGGTCTTGAAAAATAAAATGTAAACTTTATCTACACATACGTTTTGTGGGGTTTTCTCATTTTCTCTTCCATATCCAACCTTCATCATGCATCTTGATAGCTTGAGTTAAAATAGATTTATTATTCTAATATCTAACAAGTAATTTCTCAGCCATTCAAATGTTGTTGCATTCCTGTAACATCAGCAGCAGTAATTGCCCTTCCTTTGTCTACCCTGTTGATTCCTCAAAGGGAATCAAGTATCCAGACCACAACATCCAGGATAAGTTCAATTGAAGCATATAGTAATTTCTTGGCACATATATAAAAAAATGAACTATATTTTTCCATGGCTACACTTTGCCCTGTTCTAAAAATAATTTGTAAGGCACTCCAACATACTTTATCTCAGTTTACCAGGAACCATCCCCAGTATATCTAATTTTTATAGAAGTAATGAAATGTGTTTACAGATCTAATTACCTAAATACAAAGTCTGTATCATTGGCAGAACTGAAGAGCAACTTATTCTCACATGCCAACTTCTAAGCATATAAGGATATTTGATTCCAAAGGCAACAGAAGCTGGTATTTGAGTACATTGAAAAAGAAATTTACATTTTCTTGCACTTGACAGTCAATCTTCCTTCAGTTTATCTTCAAAAAAAAATTGTACTGGGCAGGGACAGTAAGAAGGGCAAGACAGCAAATAATAAAGCTTTCTTTATCGATACACCATATCCAATTGTAATCAACATCTTGCAGGAAGTCTCCTGCTTTACCAGCCTTAGGCTTTGAAAATATAAACCCCCCCTCATAGTAGCAGAAACCAAAATGTGTCAAAGACAACAAGACAATACATGCCAGTGCCCACCAGTGTGAGGAGGGATCATAGAGTTAAATCTGTAGATTTAAAACCTTATGGTGGCACTGCTATCTTTGGTATTACTTTGCTTCCTGGTGACTCAACAATTTTCTTAAAATAGGGTAACTGCCTGTGACAGACTTGTAGTTAATCAATGAACCTCAAAAATAAAATTTCTCTTCCCACTTCCCTACTTTTATACTAATAAAAGTATCCACTGTGTTTTCACTTGGCAAATCAGATGTACAATGACACTCCCAGCCCCATCTTGTACAGCAATTTTTCTGTGGTAGTGAATGAAGAGCTCATAAAGCACAACAATTCTGTGTACAAAAATATTATGAATAAAAACAAATTACTGTGAAGATCAGCAGACTTTGACTAAGCCCTGCTTCCATGTTTGAAACCTAAGTGCCTGTTTTTGAAAGCTTTTAAAAGGATGTATTAAAAACAAGAGCATCAACCTCACAACCATCAAGAGCCCCTGTAATGAACCAATGCCTGGACAAAGTCTGCTCCACACAAACAAGGGGAGCTGTCACCATTCCACTGCAAGACACTATCCTTGGTGGGGTGATGCTGCACAGAGGAACCACTCTCACTTTTCTCTTTAAGGACTTGGAGTTATGTGTGGATCCCTGAATATCTCAGCTTTTCTGCACCATCTACTACCTATGAGTTGGTCTGTTACCCCAAGCAGTCATCGACCTGAAGGAGACAAAGAAAAGTTTCTGCCATTACTTTACAGCCATTATTGTGGTTCCTCATGTTTTTACACAGAGGATAATCACAGATTAATTGGTTTCACAAAAATAGCATCCTTTAACAACAATCTAAGCATATATAAAACCATAGGATTTACTGCTTGTATGTTAGCCAGAGGGGTTTTAAACAAGAAAGGTTTGCAGATAAAAAATGAAAGAAACCTCCATTTTCATGGTTTAATCTGAAAACAGTGTGTGTCTGTTCTTCAGAAATACCTACCTTGGAATGACTTCCTCTATGTGAGTGTCCTGGAGTGCTACAGACACCACTGAAATCAAGATAATTGCTCTGCATTCTATGACTGCCTGAAAGTTCACATTGGGTATACTTGATTGGAGCTGAAAAGCAGATTGCCCTGTGGTTTTACAAAAGGCAAGCTAGAACTCAGATTTTTTAAAATGAGACAGATTTCTTTCCCAGATGATCACCCTTGGCCTGGCAGAAAATGTAATCCCTGCAAAAAACCTCCAAAAAGCATGAACCGAAGAAGTACCTGGTCTTTTCTGTCCAAGCCTTAGCAAAAATAAAACCATTTTAATCAGGACTTCAGTCTAAGAAATTAAAACATAGGAAAATACGTGTCCAATGTTATACAAGAAGTTTTAAACAGCAGTTTTTTGGTGCATTAAATCATATCGCTTTTCTTCTGTAAAACTTTAAAATGTGCAACACTTCCGTATATAAAGTAACGAGGACCAGTGATCAGATTTCTTATCGATCCCATTGCCATGAGTGAAAAAAAGGTGGTAGAATTAGCCAGTTCATACTGTTTTTTAAAATGACTAGACTTTACAGGGCCAGAATCTACTAGATAAAGTATTTTCCACTGTAGAAATTAAGTAGCTGAAATTCCCTAATAAAACTTAACAGAATCACTTTTAATACTGCACAAAGTCAGCCTTTTAGCTAAGCCACCAAAATTCAGATGTAATTTTAAATGGAGAATCATTTTATGCATTCTCAAGTAGGTTTTTATTTCTTTTACTGAAAGATAAGTGAGTTACATTTTCTAAGTTATAAGTCAAAGACTTTGTTTTCTGAGAAAAACACCTCTTCTTGAGATTCACAAAATAAAATTTTCAAGAAATTAATTTTTTTATTTACAGATAAGTAATTGAAGGTATTTAGAATGAAAAAGAAAGAAGTCCATAGTCCCTCCCTGAGTATCTTGCTGAGATTGTGGATTTTCTAGCAAAGCACATAGAATCTGCTTGTGGGATTCTACCTATTCTTCTTAAACATGAGCATATCCCTGAGAATATAAAGAAGAAAAATGAAAACATTTCCAATCACTATCTAGTAAAAACCATCAAAACATCAGGAAAAACCTTAGATAGACACACTTTCTAGGAAATGGCTCATTAAAAGCACATAGTCTTTCCAGCTGTCATTGGCAGATGAGAAAAGCTGTAAACATGGAGCAAAGGGATCTTCCCTGGAGGATCAGGAGTTGGTGTTTGGTGGCTGAGACATTCCAGTTTTCTGCAGAAGCATTGGGAAGGCAATCTAAATAATTCAAAGCTAGCTTAGCTGCTCTTAGCAATTTAGTTAAAACCTGAGAGATGAACAGAGCTTTTCTACTTTGGGTAACTGAGGGGGCCAGAAAGACTATTCAGCATGGAAACTCAGGTGAGCTGAAGTTGAGCATTATTAAAGGAACTCTGGTTCTTGGGTGAAATTATAATTCATTATTGGGCATTTATTTTATATTAAGTTGCTACTGAGATTTATGAAATCAGTCTCCAACATATTGGATGAGTTTTTCAAGCTTTTTCTTTGTGAAATGCAGCTGCAAACCAGAAGGCAAAAAAGGCTGTCTGGATGCATCTGAAACCCATTCCAATTAATTGAAGGCACAGGTGAGTATTTTTTGCAGTAACTGACCATACATGATTAGATGTGTGAACTGCAGCAGTTTTGCCAGGTGTAAAAGGATTCAGCTGCACACTAACACACCAAAAGGACTGTATTGAGCAAAAAACTCAGAAGTTGTGTGGTTTTGTTCCCTTGGTGGAACACTTCCATGGGAAAGCTGGCACAGGGCTTGCCCTTCCATGCCCAAAGGGCAGCTTGCTCTAGAACCATCCACCCCTGTGTAATGCAGCTGCAGCCCTGAGACATCTGTGAAACTCATCCCCTGCCCTGGGCACTACATCACCTCCAGCAGAAGCCACTTTGTGGTGACACTCAAGACCCTGCACTGCTTTGTCCCCTTGCTCCAGACAGGGACACAGCAGGGCTGCACTGCAAGCAGAAACCTGCAGACAGAAGGATACTGCGAGGATAGATTGGGAGAAGATTTTTTTAATCCATATTCTCTTCTCCAGTCTAGGATTTTCCACCAGCACAGCTGTATTTCTGCAGACATTTACAAATTCTCCTCACTCTCCTCTTTGGTTAACTAGCCTCCATGATCCTCTGCAGTTCTCTAATCTTCCTAAATACCTCTAGCCTTCCCTAAATAACTCCACAAAGTTCTGTATTAGGTTTTCAGAGCAACAACATGCAAAGTAAAAGGAGAAAAATGACATAATTCTCCTGCAATCTATACTTGCAGACTACACTAGAAGTTTTATTAGGCTATTATAACCTTTCTTTTTTTTCCCCTGGCCAAGTCCATTTTGAAAAGCAGAAGACTTCAAGAAAGAAAATGCTGCCATTTGTTTATTTGAGCATCACACGCTACTGTAGCACCCATTTGTTTGAAATGCTGATGAAATGCAGGATGTATTTAGGATCAAACCCAAGTTAGTTGCCCTAAATTGAGCAAGGTTAAAACCCCACAGCCCTGAGGACAGTCAGCCAGACACACAACATTCCCCTCTGCAGAATGGCACAGCCAAATCTGCTGCTGAGGATGACTAAGCATTGAAAAGTTTAGAGAACCAGATTTCAGAGTTATTAACTAAAGCCCTTAAATCTCTTTTGAATTTTAATTGTTGGACTTTAAAAAAAAAATTCTTACAATTCCTACTTTCACCTGTGTTCAAGATTTATTGTTTTAGTCAAACTTACTGTTCATCTCTGTCCAGGCATTGCAAATGAACTTTTTCTAACTTCAACACACTGGCTGGAAAGAAGTGGATTTTTTTCTGAGGTAGAACAGAATACTGTTTCCTGAAAACAAATATGTCTGAAGAGAAGTTATTTCTTCTGAAATGCATCACCCATGTAGAATATTATACCTGAATAAAATCCTGAGGTACATGGAGTTTTTATGCATTATATGGACTCTTTTTTTGGTAACAGAATGGCAGAAATATATATATATATCTTTACTATAAAAGAAATTGAGACTATTCTTACTGAACGCTTTCTGAAAAAAAGCCTTTAGGAAGAGATAACTTCTGCATCATTATTTATTATATATTTATGATTCAGTTACAATCAATATAAGGAAAAGCCTTTATAAACTTGTTATCCATATGTACCAAGAATCTTTACTGTTGTAAGTCTAAGTGGCTCATTTATGCACAAAACTATAACTTCCCTTTCAGCATAGAAAAATACAGAGCAAGTCAGGAAATTACATTTGTTCTGTGAAAAGCTACTCTTAACTGTCTGCTCAAATTGGTATAAAAATGCAATATTCCATTTCTGACAATGTTCTGAACGTTGGGTGTGCTTTTAACAGCATGCAAACCTTTCTTTGCTTTTCAAAGTGCTTTTAAAATAGGGCATTCATTCAACATAGGTGGCACTCCCTAAAACAGTGTTCATCTGGTCAGAAAGTACATGGCCAAGTTTCTATCAGAATTAAGACTCTTGTGTTGGAAGGTGCAAAAAAAAGATCATGGGGCCTATGATTCAGCAGATCCCAGTCCAGAAGGAAGAGATCACTCCAAGCAGGATACCTAAAATACACAGGCTGGTTGTGGCCAAGCCAATGGGACAGACACTGGCTGATTATTTGTGCATTTAGAAGGTTCTGTCATTGTTCTCCCAGCAGTAAATCTTACCCGTGCAAATGACTGCACCCAGTGACACTTCGGGAAGATGGTTTCCTCAAAAGGCAAATAAATCTTTTCTGTAATTTCCCATAGTGCTTCTTCTGAAAGACAGGCACTTGTTCTTTTTAAAGGAACACTGCCTATGTATTTTCCAAAGTAGCTTACTGTTGGCCTGAGGGGAAATAAAAAACATCCCTGTGGAATATCAGTGCATAATGAGCAGTGTACTTCGGTGGCTGCCTAGGGAACAGTGCTGGCAGCATCACTCACCACAGTGGCCTGAGGTCTGTAGAAATGACAGCTGGAGTGAAAGTCTCTCTCCGGCTTTGGCAATCCCGAGATGAGAAGGATTTGTTATGCTGAAGAAATGTATTCCAATGCCAATCTCTATTTTTGGGGTTTTATGTCTCTAAATGGAATATTTTTGGTGATAATTTAAAAAACAAACAAACAAAAGTCTTACACATCCCTCTTATATTATGGTGGTTGACAGAGACTAATACAGGGAAATCTGGCAAAAACTATATAGGTGGAATGTAAGCCAAGGATATAAAATGGTTTGGCAGAGAGAAAAATTCCCTGCAGGATTTACAGTGAAAACAATACAAAAGCACTGAATAGAGAGGTGTACATACAGAAAAAGCAATTACTCTCACAGAATATTAGTTACTATGACAAGTGTTTGAAAAACAGACTTATCTCAACTGCCAAAAATAATTAAGCAGATTGTCTCACTACCCTTCAGACAAAAGAATTAGTGAGAAATTTCATTCAGGCTTTGTGCCTCTTTCTCTAAGAACCAGGAAAATTAACAAGGTCAGCTTGAGTACAGCTAGGATTACTCTTCAGCCAGTATTTTAGCACAATTCCTAATACCTTTTTTTAAAAAAAATCTCCCTCTTGTTGAAGCATTTCTTCCCAAGGGGCCATTTGATGCTTTGGCAGCCTGTTGAGTGCCCTCTCGTTCACCCTGCAGCAAAAAGCACTGCTCCCCCTGGCACCAGCAGAGCCAGGGCCAGAGGCACCCCTTGCTCAGTCTGGTACCATTTCACACACATCTCCTGCAATAAAGTGATGCTGCTGAAAGGGCACTGGGGCCTGAGTTAGCATTAGCAATTTGGAGGCAATTGCTCCATTACACAGAATATGAGACAGTTGGATTATTATTTCAAGTTTTTCTCTGAGTATTTCAGGCTCCTGGGTAGGAGTCTATGTTGTACTGTGGAACTGAATAATTCAGAAGGGAGTCCCTTAGGGAGAACAGATGTTAGGTAAACACTTCAGGAAAAACCAAGTTGAGTAAAGGCCTTTAAATTATATTTTTCTTTCCCCACTGAAAGCCTAATTATCTCTTAGTAGCTCAGAAGATTTTGTTTCAACCTAACAACCACTTAATGCTCCCTGTTCTCCTCACATTACTGCCTGCACAGTTTCTGAGTAGTATCACATAGTCTCTAATCATTACCAGAGTGAAATGTTCCTGGGGTTGGAAAAGTAACTCTCTAAGCTTCAAAAATTGAGAAACAATGGGAAGAAATCTGCTCTTCTGCTTGTGCTTCTTACCTTGATGAATTCTTAAAGCCATTCACGCAGAATTCAGAAGGCTACAGGTGCTTCTCAATCCCTTTTCTGTAGTGACCTGCATTAGCAGCTAAGGAGGCTGGCACCTGTTGGGAAGTCATCCCTTGGATTCACACTGCACCTGCAGATGCTGTCAATAAAGATCATCCCCAGGCATTTGGCTGCTCTGGGTCACCACACTGTCCCCAGAAAATTGTGTCTGCTGTGCTTCCTGTCAGGGGAGGTTACAGCTATGCTCAAGTTTTAGGGTTGTTTGTTTTTAAGAAAAGCATTACTGGAAGTGTTCTGCTGGTATTAAAGACAAGACACATATTTACTTTAAATGTAGAGATAGAAGCTGATAAAATAACATATTGTTCACATAAGGCAGGACTGAAATAAAACCATTCTGGCATATAAATATTAAATAATGTTTCCAATAAGATCTGTGCAACTGAACGACAATTACAGCCCCCCATTCCCTCTCCCACATAAAGCTACTGGAACAATATATCATTTTTAATGAGATTTTATAGCATTCTGTAATTTTTTCTTACCTCTGTATATTATGAGCTACTTCTCTTTCTGCTGTGTGTGTATACAAATCTATTTCTTATATTTATATTTTCAGTTGATTACTGGCAAGTATAGAATTAAATATGTAGCCTAGACCACTGTGGAAATTGCTTATAAACCTCAGGTGTTATCCTGGAGGAAAGTAAACTCTAAATTAAACTAAAATCTACAATAGAGTCACACTTTTGGAGAGACAAAAGTCATGCAAAACAGATACCTACTGTGTGTAATGCAGAACTTGGGTAAATTCCAAGTCTTTCCTTTGGTTCTCAGACTGCAAAGGGAAGGATGTCGGTCAGGATACTCTCAAAGAGCCTACCAAGTTATTTTTTCTTCAGAAACCCATTAAAATTGCTTCTTTGATCAAACTCTCGGGAAGCATTCTAATTTAAAGAAATAGAGAACTGTGACTTAACAAGTTTTGCACTCTTTTTAAGAATTATTTCACCTTTCCCACTTCCTTTTGCCATTTTCCTTGACGATAATTATTCTAACCTCATTCTTTCTTCTCTGTCTCATATCAGCTCAATGATAAATAGATTTAATAGGCCTTGCAAATCACAAATAGACAGGTGGTGCAGTGATGGACTTGCCATTAGCTGCATTAGCACAATGTGTTTTTGGGAATTTCAGGAAGGTATAAGCACATTGAGCTATTACAGGCTATTTCAATAAATCACAGAGCATTTTATTTAATTAAGTCTCTTTTAATAGCAATATTAAAGATACAGATAGAAGTGTCATTAGTACAAACAGGTTTGATATACTAACCAACCTGGGGGTTTTATAATTTTCTATCCCATAAAAATAGCATTTTATAATCCAACAAAGGTAGGACTTGATGCTTTGATTGACAATGTGAAATGTTATGGTTGGTAACCTTTACATTACTGGGCCCATGGCCTGACAGCTTCCATTCCCTCACCTGCTGTGAACCTTTCCCAAATCTTAGGACATTACAACCACTGAAGAGCAACAGTAATTAGCACAGCACAGGCAGCACTACAGGCATCAGATGTTTCTGTGCAAGAGGAAATGCTCTAAGTGAAGAGAACAGCTTTGAAGGAATGAGGATAATTTTGCTTTAATAAAATAAGGATAGAGAAGAGGATAAAGTAAATATTCAGAGTATGTATTATTGGTCAGCAATGAATGTATGACCTTCTTAGTATTTCTTTCAAGTATTTTATTTTTACTATGAAGGTAGTCAAACACTGGAACAGGTTTCCCTGAAGTGGGGATCTCCATTGCGTAACAGGAGATGGACTGATCATGATTTTCATTATTTAGGGAAAGACTACAAGGGACCAAGAAAAAACAGAGGTGAAAGATTCAAGCTGTTGTATGGAGTGGGGAGAATTATGAGGCTGAATCCAGAGCACATCTGCAGCTTTCATCTCAGGACACAAAAACAGGAGAGAAGCTGTCTCTCTACCACAGCCTGAGATCATGGCACTGGAGCTGACATCCAGGGAGCTGGGAGGAGTGGTGCTGGGAGCTTGAAAATAAGCCTGGATATTTAAATTCTGGAATTAAAAATACCCACAAATGAGTGATACTCCATTCAAAACAACCAACAAATGAATGATTCCCTTCAGATACAGCAATTATTAGACAGAGCAGTTTTGCAGAGTTAATGGGCTCTACACAGACTGCTGGACATTGGAGTTCCTTGACACACAGTTTAAACCATTTCCTATTTATAATTTTTACATTTGTGAATGAAGCAATTATCATTTTGACAGTCAACTGCTGACATTCCTACATAATGTCATAATTCCTGACATAATAAATGGCACATAAAAAACATTAGTCTCTCCCAGAAGTTGCAATCTTCACATTTGGGTGTCCTCATGACTCTCTGTGGAAGGGCAGACTCACTAACTGGGGAAGATTCAGCAAAAAATGTTGTTTGAAACCCTTCTGAAGCAACACCTAAAACAAACAATAAATTAAAGTGCTTCACTTTTGGCTGGTATCTGCCATAGTCATTTATAGCTCATTTTCCCCCTCCTGTGGTGTCTTACAGCAAACTGAAGCTCTAAGCAAGGTTTGCTGTTTCCCACAGCATTGCTCAGTGAGTAGCCAGAGCAGCAGAGACAGGGAAGTGCTGGGAGGTGGGGCTGTGTGTGCCAGGCACAAATCAGAGCAACACGACTCCTCCAACAACTGCATGGATTATTAGGCAATAGCTCATTTGCAACCATCCATCATTCCTCTCCTAAGCAATCTCTACCCAGGCATAACAACTTGATTACACAGCTCCCACCATATGTGCCCATAGCACAGCATTTCAGAACTGCTTAACTCACACATGCAATGGATGATAATACTTTTATCCATGTCAGGCTGGCATTTTATGGTCTGTTGCCTTCACTGTCCTTGTCTTTGCAGTAAGTGTGGCTCATCTGTGGTATTCTCAAAAAAGTCTATAGTTTTAAAATTGCTGAAAATTTCACCAACTGCAATGTCAAATTAAGAGCAGAATTTAAAAAGCTGAAGTAGAAGCTAGGCAAGTAGAAAGTTGCTACATTCAGGCAATACAGCTATTGTTTCCCACCTGTTCCTATTGTAGATTCCAGGTCCACAACAGGCTTTGTTGTGATCTCTGAGTGAAGTAAAGCTAGTTTCTGCTGTAGGTGTTGGACACCCATTAGAAACCTGGGGCTGGAAAGGGTAGAAGTTTGGTTTTGTTTATTTTTTTGCATGTCTGGCTGATAAAGAACTATTTTGACTTATTGATATTACTATTAGCTCTAGTCTCCTGCTGTAGTCACTTCTGATAGTATCCCAGTGCCTAGATCATGTTCATAACAAGACCCTCCTGTGAGCAGTAGGAAAAAAAACCTAAAGCCTGCTTTTCCTTTCTTTTACTGAAAACCATGACTCCTCACACATCATGTAAATTTTACACCACTTAACACCAGTATGTACACAAAGGCTGGATTAGCAGTATGTGCACACACATTTCAAACTGCTGGCTGCAGCTTTTCTCTGCTTCAACAGAGGATCACATTAACAATTATTAGTCAGACACAGTGGGCAGCCTATTACTTGTTGGGAAGGATCTGTCATTTAAATAGAGTGACAGCTACAAACACACATCTATGGCATTTATTAGCTCTGAGCTGCCACCCCAAGTGCTGGGGAACAGTTGAAATGAAAACACAAGTCACTCCCTAAATCAGAATGAAAACTATTTCTTAAAGAAATGCAAATAAAACTCAGCTTCAGTCATCACTTGAAGCTGAACAGTGCACAGTTGTGATCCCACACAAAAACTGACAAGGCAAATTAAATCTTAACTGTGTACAAATGGGAAAACTTTCTGCTCTGGAGGTCTATGTATAAATAGGTTGCTTCAGCATCCAACAGCTGGCCTGGCAGCTTTTGCACTGTGAGCAAAGTGCAAATTAACGTCCCTGACAGGGACAGTTCATAAATAAAGCAATATTCTAGAAGCTAAAATCATTTCTGTCATGTGCTGAATCTTAGAAGTACCACAGCAAAACACTCTCCTGTCTGAATTCTCTAACCTTTTCCTGTTCAATTATAGAACATGGGCTGTAAATATTTAACTGAGACAAAGGAGGCTCTTGATTGTAGGAAGAATAAAGTGTTACCTCCTCCATTAGCCTCATTCTATTTTCAAAGGTATTCCAAGGTTCATTGGGTGGCAAGAACAGATTTTATTGTCAAACATGAAACCTTCCTGGGAATGTCCAGTGAGAAACTATTCAGGTGAGAAAAGAACAATGGAACACAGAGAACGGGGCTGAAGCTCGAATCTTGAAGTTCAACAGACCAGAGCAGCTGAAGACCTGCATGACCCACAGTGCTCTGCTTGTGCCTATGCCCCCATCCAGGACATGTCACAGTGCCCTTGCTGCTTGCAGGCACCAAACCAGGGATCTCCAAGTCAGACAGAGGCAGCTACAGCATTATCCAGCTGAAAAGGACTGACCAGGCAGCAGAGCTACTACTGCTGCAAAAACCAGATCACTGCAAGCATTGGAAACTTTTAATATTTCTTAACATCGGACACCAAATACAGGCGAGTTAATTTACCCTCTAAATATGGCAAATACTGTGTAAATAAGGAAAGCTTTACAGCATTAATGTCTGCAGAGTGAAAATTTCAAAGCATTCCATGATAAGATCACATTATAGGATAAAAGCACTAGCAGCAACATCCATACTACACTGTGGCAACTTTGCAGCCATTTCATTCAGGAAGCCTCAGCGAACACAAACAATTCAGCTGGATTAAAGTAGAGCTGTGGACAGCTACAAGTACATCTTGTTCAATTAACAGCAAAAATACGTAACCCACCCATAGGGATTTTGAGCTAGAACTGTTATTTGCTTCCAATCTTCCACAAACAGTATGACAGCAGAGCAGAGAAGGAATAACAGCAACTGAGCAATTTTCTTAACCAAATTTTAAACCACACAAGTGTCTTAGAGAAAGAAGGGTCTTTATGAAGTATGGTATTTTAGTCACCACTTCTTTTGGACACACAGATGCTCCATAAATTAGCAGGCCAGAGCAGTTCATAGATTAGAACTCACTTAGGCTCTTAAAAATGAGGGAACAGCTTCCCTGGGGTTGGCACAAAAGTTATCTGGTCAGAAGAGTTGTAGGATAGTTAAGGTTGGAAGGAATGTCCAGAGGTCACCCCTGTTCAGCCCTCACTCTTCAAGCAGGGTTACCCAGAGCCAGGTGGCTTTTGACTAACTCCAAGGATGGAGAGTCCATAACCTCCAGGGGCAACCTCATAGCAAGGAAGTGGTTTGTGATGTTCAGAAGGAACCCTCTGGGTTCCATTCTGTGCCCACTGTCTCTCTAGCTGTGCCTCTGGACACCACTGCAAAGAGCCCAGGTCCACCTTCTTTGCACCCTGCAGTGTGGTAGTTGGCTTCTGCATATATTAAAGATAAAAGATAAAAGATCCCCCCCAAGCCTTCACCCCTGCAGGCTAAACTGCCCCAGCTTTCTCAGCCTTTACTCAGAGCAGAGCTGTCCCACTCCCTTCACCAGCCCTGTGGCTCTTGGCTCCGCTCCCTCCAACACATCCACATCTCTCCTGGACTGAGGAGCCAGGACTGAACAGACACCTCCAGGCCTGGCTTCAGCAGTGCTGAGCCAAGGGAAGGATCCCCTCCTGGAGCAGCTGGCAATGGTTTCCTAATGCAGCCCAGGAGAGCACTGCAGATGCCTTTGCTGCAAAGGCACACTGCCAGAATGGGAGCTGAATCTCAGGGAAGCTTCCTGCCAAGACCTTCACAAGGGAACACACAGCAGAGCAGGGAGGTTTCACATGCCCCAGAACAGCACCAGAGCAAGAGACACAAGGCATTCCAGGAGGCTACATACCCACAGTGTAACTTTTTCTTACCACAGCAATTTGCCTTCTGTTGGTGCTAGGGAAAACATCATTTCTACATCAGAATCACAAACAATGTGCACTAAAAAAACCAGAATTAAGATGTTGAATAAAGGTATGTATTGCAACTCCTATTACTGGGATTGAAAGTTAACCTGGTTTCACCTCTGCACTTAAATCCATTAGCTCTGCATTCAGCTACACTGCAGCTGAGCAGCACAACTGCACCACAAGAGTTATCACTGTACAAGATACACTTTTGATCCATCTCTTTTCAATTTGCTTTTCCTTTCCCAAATACATTGAGGGTATTCCTGGAAACATGTGAACTGACAACGAAGAAAACCCTGAGCAGCTCTTACGTGTGAGACCTGGACTGTTGTGGAGGTTTTGGAGATTACATTGTTGTGGGATTATTGTTTTCTTCTCCTTAATCAGCTTTAGATTCGTGTCAAGTGATTAACTTAAAAAACTTGTCCACAAATTTCAAGTTTTATTATGAAGAGTCACTTTATATTTAAGTTCATTATTTATCAAGACATACAGAATGAAAGAAATTACTTACACCACTTTTCTTTTGGGTCTCTCTCCTTACTCACTGCTCCCAAAATGGCTGTTCTTAATGCAAAATAAACATCCAAACAAAACTACTCAGCAAATGCCATGCCCATAAACACAGGGGCATAACATTCTGGAATTCTGCACATGTCATAAGTAAATACTATTCCACATAGTTATATTTATCCTTACATAACTCTGCACCAGAACCCCAGCATCCTTTCCTATGTATTTTTAGAACTTAATGTTTGCTAAGAATAAAACGATGCACAGATGGATCCCTGGATTTCATTGCCTCACTACAGCCTTAAAATATCTGTTCATTCTAGTCAAGAGCAGAAACATTTTTGGAACATCAATTTTTTGCTTAACAGAAAGATTTCTTACTCAGCTGTGATTGCTGCAAGAAATGTCTGATGTCACCACCCAAAATTAGTACATTTTGACAGCAAACGAGAGATAAGTAAATCTTTGATCTTCTTGGATTAAAATATTTCTTTTAAATTTCATGCAGATTTTTCCAAAGTCTATGAAGTTGCATGAAGGTATTCGTAGAACATTTGGCATTTAACTTCTATTTTGTTACTAGAAAAATTATTATCTATACTCCAAATACCTATTTCCTTACGACTACTAAGAAAGAAGGAGTTAAAAATGGCTTAATAATGAATCGTCCATTTAAAGCAAAAGTCTCAAATGCTGGGAAGGCCTTTAAAAATGTCATTTTCCTAACTCCATATACATAATTACCCAATAGTCTAAACATGAATTTTGTTGTATATTCCCATGGCACAAAGGTCATCTCCTTCTCCTGAAGAAAAAAGGTTTGAAAAAAACCTCAAGACCTAGAAAATCCTTTTATTTCAGAATTTGATCCAGATTACACCATCCAGACTGTTATACACACATCACACTGCTATAAAAATAACATTTTGAGATAGTGAAAAAACTCTAGCAGTACAGCTTACACAGACTGCTCTTCAGGAAATTACTCTGTACTACACTGAATTCTTTCCTAAGGCTTGTTTGCAATTTGGTTTGAAAGAGATAACAGTTTATGCAAAGAAAACATGAGAAACTAATTAACTGCAGACTAAAAAAAGTTTATTAAAGTTCATAATCTCTTGCTGGGTATATTACATCAGAGCATCCTTCAGACATTTCCCCTTTCAGTTTATTAGTCCATAAAGAAAACCCACAATCCTGGAAAAATGACAAGGCAGAAAATAATGTGTTGTAGCAAAGTGAGATGGCACAAATGCAGCTGGCCACAGTGAGTCTGAGATTCCTGTTGCACCATCTCATTGCTTTCACAGCTTTCTAAGTAAGAACATCTGGTTTGTAACTACAAAAGCAGCCTTCAAGCTGAAAGCAGCAGCAAGTCTCAAAAAAATTAAGCCAACCTGCTTTGCAGAAGGAACATGATACATGACTATTTCTGCAAGTGTCCTTTACACTGAAGGGAGCCCAGACATCCTTCAGCTGTAGGAGCAGCTCTGGGCTCCCCATTGGCACACCACTGAAGGCCATGCCAGGCTTTCTGATCACTGAATGAATACTCTGAACTTCTTTCCCTTGGCTGCCTTCTGTAGGAACATGCTCCTTGTTTATGAGCTCTGACAGTCATTTCAAATGACAGCTGAGACACCTGAGGTTCTGTATTGATGTCACTGTCCCTGTAAATCAGAAGCAATTCCATGGAGCTCCCCTGGAGCTGTGGCTGTGCAGGGCACAGCTGCCTGCAGCTAGCAGCTCTGGGCACCCCGAGCTCTGCACAGCCCAGGCTGGGCTCACACAGCACAGGCACAGCTGCCACACATCTGTGCACAGCTGGACTCACAGCCCAGACCCAGGCTTGCACAGTCACTGCTTAACACCCTACCTCTAACAGATTCCCGAGGCTTAGAGAAGGCAAATTCGGGCAGGACTGCAGCATTCTAAGTGGCCACACAAGTTTGAACAGACCAACTATACAATGAACTCTTTGTCAGTAAGCTTGAATATATGACACTGGTACAGTCTGATGTGAAAATGTCTGGAGAATGAATAAAAAGGAAGGGCCAGCACACTGAAGCAGCATCTTTTGACACCTCAATAAGAACCTGCTGCCTTTCCCAAGATCTGCCCTCTCTAAAGCTGTCTGCTGTTTCCTAGGTAAGACTCCCCCCCAGTGGTTGCTATTTTCACTCACATGTGAGCTCCAAGGCTGCCACAGCTCTTCAGCCTGCAGAAAAATCAACAGTAGCACTTGCCAGCATTAAGCCTGATAAATCAAAAGCAGTGGTGAGAGGCTGTCAGAAGTTAAGAGTGATTTTGTATTAACTGATCTGTGTTACATATACACTGCACAGGAGCTCTGATGGAGTTCTCACTGTGCAGAAGCCTGCACAAAGGAAATCTAACACAAATAGTATAGAAACACTGAAGTGTTTATAATTATATATTCATTTTCTTTCACGGTGTGAGAAAGCAAACTTCTTATTTTAAGAAGTGGTTTTTTTGTTCACAAACAGGTGATTACCTTTGTTTTTCCTGTTTGCCAAGAGGAGTCCAATTACATACACATTATTATGTGATCGACAACCCTCAAAACCATATTAAAACTATTCCTAATCACTATGAAAATCCAGTAAAAGTTCAAAGCATGCCAAGTTCTGTGGTAGATATGCATTCTGACCACCCCAAAATGTCCAATGGATCCTCTGGGAGGTGAACAGGACTCAGCTACAGAAGCACACCTCCCCTGTCACCTGCAAAGCTCAGACTTTGCAGTACTGAGGGGTGTTTGTGTATATACATAAAATCAGACTGAAAAGATGCACTGGATGGGTAGAATACTTTTCTAGTTTTCACTGATTTATATTCAGATACATTTTCTGTTTCCTTGAGGGGTTTTCAGAGTGGTTCTTACTGACAGTTTCTACCACTATAAAACTACTTGCTGATAATAAAACAGTACCTCTTTCTCTTAAATAGGATTGAACTGAAGCACCAATTTTCCTTAAATTCTACAGCCTGTTTCTCTTAGATCTTCCCCAGATTCTAAGCCCCAAAGCTGAGAGGGAAGTAGGCCATAATTTTTCTGATAAAATATTGCTTATTTTTAATATAATTTAGAAACCAATACCTTAACCAAAATGTTTTCAACCAGCACTTACCTTAACAGGCTGTAATTTATTTTCACAGCCTATCTACTGTGCTCATCAACTTTTGCATAAAACAGACAATTGGTGCAGAATACTGTAAAGACAATGTAATACTAAATGTATTTATTCTCAGGTCCTTGCTAGCAAGATCATAAGGCACAGTTTGGAGATAATGAAAACTATTTGTACCCAATCATTTGATATTGCCAATGGGTGGAGCCAGTAGCCAGAGAAGTACACACATACCCAGGCCACCATGGCACTCAGCAAGGCTTCTGCAGATGCCTTCCTCAAGTGACTTAGATACTAAGAACACATTTTTCAGACATGCTTACCAACTTCTATTCTCCAAAGCTGTATGGCTTCAATTTCCATCACCTGTTCCAGGTGACATTGCAGCAGAGAATCTTCAACCACACCCTACCATTGCTGATGTGCTTCACCTACTCCAGGCTGGTGGGAATGGATTATTTTGCAGATGTAGCTGTGTATGTATCACTGAATATGTATTACTACTTTTCTTGAAAAAATTAAAATAATAATAAAAAGATGTTTACCAAAAACCTGAATCAGAGAGAAATAGCAATTCTGTATCCCCTGTCTGTTGCCAGCACTGAAGGCCCTTCTTAAAAATGAATACAAGACCTGAGATTTACATTTTTAACACTTCTGTACAATTTGCAGGGCCAGAGTTGACCAGGACATCACTGAGACAAATAGGAGGAATTGAGAGATGCAGTTTTTGAACTTGACATTAAATAGTAAATAGAAACAATATTACAGTGTTAGAGGTAAACTTACCTCCTGCAGAGTCTAGCCTATATAAAATATATGTATAAGGACTGCAACCACTTGCAAGGATAAAGATTTCAAAACCACTATTATTTTAAAATAGATGTGTTATTTTAGCTTAGTTATTTTCACTGGGCATGTTTTAGCCCAAAATAACAAGAAAGAAGGCATGCACGTGGCTCACATCAGACACTTTGACAAGTATTCCTACAGGCAAACAGCAGAAGACAATTTCTCCAACAGGCTGCTCTGCAGTAGAGAACTGTCACATTTTTGAACAGCATCAGTTTCTCACCTCACTTATGAAACGACAACAGAGCAAAAGCTGTTATTTTTCATTTTGATAGAAGGCATAACCCTACTCTCTTCAAAAACAGAAGAGCAGAAAGATGTTACCTGGATCACTACAGTAAAATCAACTCAGGACAGTTACACCTTACAGCATGCTGCACTCAGGGTGCCCAAGACACAAAATAACAGCACTGTAAAGAGTCCATGCAGTGTAAAGCCAGGGTGTCCCAAGTGTGACCGACTGACTCCTTTTGCAGTGTTCCATATGAGCCTGGGTGGGACTGGGACAGACCTGATCTTCTCCTTAGCAGGTGATGCTGTGCTTTGAATTTCGTTACACCACTGTTGATAACACTGATATTTTAGTTTTGTCAAGCAGTGCCTACCCTAGGCCAAGGACTCTCCAGTGTCTCATGCTCTGCTAGTGAGCAAGATAAGCCATGAGGAGGAATAGTAACAACAGTAAGTGCATCTTCTGAGCTAAGTCATGCCTGAGAAACAGAACTGCTTTGCAAGTAGAAGTACAGAAAGGAAACATCAGGGTTATGCACTGTTTCCCAGCATGTAAAAAATATCTTTTAGAACTTATTTTCCCTGATAGACTAATACTAGTTAGCCATGGAATACTCCAATCAGGTGATGGGATTCTGTAGGAATAACTTTAAAATAGTAGAGCTATACTACGTGTAAATCTACATGCTAGAACACTCCCAAGGGTTTTGGAAGATTGGGTGTCACAGGTAAACGAGCCCAACATCATGAGCAAAGAGAGAAGTCTACCACTCCTACTTGTACTGAGTAATTCCAATGGATCCACACTGGAGTTCCTCATTTCAGCAGCCCTGCTGCAAACAGCTCCAACTGACTCCACAAAGGAGCTCTGCTACACACATGAACACATGGCAGAATCCAGCTGTCTACTTACACAGAAAAAATAAAACCAAAATTGTGTTATGTACACATAAATGCATTTCAGAAACAATAAGGTACTACAATCATCTTTATTATTTTAAAAACAGTTTTATTCTGTATATTTAGAAACGTGTAATTTTAATAACTGCAGAGAAAAAAAAGTCAGCCACACCTGAATAGCTAATAACTCATTAACAGAATGCAGTGGTATATTATCTAAACAGTAGTAGTGCCATTGTGCCGTAATAAATTGTCTATTAGTAAAAAAATACATTTCAGGGCACATAGTACAGCATCCTTATGACAAATTACAGTAGGGATACTTTTCAAGAATTTAATCAAAGTAGAGAATTCCGAGTTATATTCTTTAAATGCAGCACTTTAAAAGGTAACAACTTTGTGCATTTTTAAAAAATGTCCTCGTTCGTATATTGTAGAAATGCTGCTTTATTGCTGCAGATGTCAAAGTTCAAGGCTCAAAAGGTATGAGAATACAAAGATATCCTTAAGAAACTTTGTTTGTTTTTATATATATTTATATATATAAAAAGGTAAAGCTTATAAAAGTTAATTTACAAACCAAAAACAAAAGTGGTATGCACGCATTATATACAAGCGGTCTATAACACCTATAAATTTTCAAATGCATAGCAGAAAACATACCATCATTTTCTTCTGGTTCTCTTCTGGCTGATGAACACAAACAATGCTCGTTCTCTAAACCAAACTCACAATTTGATGTTGTTGTTGCTCCCCCCCACCCCAGTCTCTCATGATATAATATCTACGTAAGCACAAAAGCCATACAAACTTAATACAGAGAACTATGAGAGCTAAGACTATTAAAAACATGAGGGTAAGGCATCCCTGCTGGTTAATAGGTCTGTAATAATGTGGTTAATTTACAAATCCACAGAGGCATCTGAACCATAGTCATCCCACATGCTTTTCCCCCTCCCCCCTGTTCTCAGGACGTTTCCATTTACAGCAAGTAGATGTGTTTGCATTACCTCTCAGCAGAGGAAAACATCTCAACTGTGCTACCCCAAGCTGACTGCCATTTCATTGAACACATACACCAAAAGTCATTTAAAAACCAGAGACCAAAAGGTAGTCTTGTGAGTTAAAAACACACAGTCGTAAAAACACAGGCCAAAATCTGTGGTTTTGACACTGGAGTATGAAAAAAATTTAGTTCCTCTGTGTATAATTCATTGGTACTTTCAGATAACAACAAAATACTAACAGTGTCCTTTAACAGAGAAAAAAAAAAGAAACAACAACAACAAAAAAGAAACAAAAAACCCAACACACAAGAACAACCAAACCAAAGCATACAGAACCTGCAAACCCCTTGTTCCCCCTGTACACTCCCTGCTTGTGGCATGTATTGTGACCATGGTTCAAAGAATGTACTTGCTAATTCATTGTTAGTTAAAGCAAGATGCTTAAACACTAAGATCCATTATCACTTATAGAACAGTTAATACTTGATAGAGTGGTTCAGTTTATATGTAAGGTCCATCTCAGTTTCATATTATTTACTCAGTCAGCTAACTTAATATTTAGAAGTGGTCAATTAGGACTGAGACACAGTTTGCTCCAACAAGATAGTTTGGATCCCCGGGAAGAGACTTGTTCTGCCAGGTTTTGGGGTCACCTGTGGGAGGAAAACACAATGCTGGTGTTTAGTATCTGCTGTCACACAGTGTACATCTTGAAACAACCAAGCTTTTGGACAGGAGCTTTTAAGTTCTGAAGCAACACCTATTTTGTTGTTTTTCTTTTTTTTTTTTCCTTTGTTGCTGTTTTGTTTGATGGTTTAAAAAACCCTGCAGTTTGCATGTTATTAATAAAAAGATATCCCTTCATTTTCATATTACATAGGTCAGTTATTCAAAACATTTGCTGTGGCACTCAGGAACTGGTAAATACAACTGATGCTACTCTACAGCACCAATATAGTGCTTTCCATTTGAGACTTGTTAACAGTGAATCAGGTGTTCACCAGCTCCTTCCTAAACTGCCATTGACCAAAAAAAAACCCCAAAAAACAAAAAAAAAAAAACCAAAAAAAAAAAAAAACCAAACCAAACAACAAAAAAAGGAATTTTAGAAGCTAATGTGGGTAAGATGCATTTGAAGTGTCTTGGAACAGTTCTGAGCACAGATGAGGCAAATCAGAAGTCATGTTGTAACTAAGCACTAGGACACATTGGTAGTTTTATTTTCTATGATGAAAATAATTATAGACAGGATTGTAGTAATTTTGCAGCTACATCCAGTATATGTGTTTAAAAGCCTGAAATCTAAAAGGTATTCCAGTTAACTGGTACATAAAAATCTTTACAACAGATTTTATCTACCCATGGTCAAAGGTTCTGGGTAACAATCTGTTAACAACAAAGTGCCATCTCACCAGACCAAAGGTTACATTCCCTCGGCACAGGCAATTGTCTCTTAAGTGGAGACAGTATTCTTCATTTACCCACCTAAAATCACTACCAAGTGTTGCCACTACACAAAAGGTGGGATCATCCCACTACGATAGAAAGTGAAAAATGCACTGAACTTCTCTTAAGCCTTTCAGATAAATGACATTAAATAGCTTGGCCAAATAAATCTGCCTCGAGGAGAAATGTGTAACAAGCTAAAGAACCCAGTCACACAGCTGAGCAAACACCTGAGACCTCGGTATTAAGCGAGAATGATACAAATTCCACGTCATTTTCTTGAACTCATGAAAACAAAATGAAGTACACAATGCACTGAGTGATGGCAACATCTAACGTAGTGACAAAGAACAGAAGTGGCCGGTGTATAGTCAGAGAACACAAACAGATTTACTGCAACCAGCTGAGACTGCTTATTTCAATCAAAAACCTGAATAATGCTGGAGAATTTTTCCTTTTATAGATCCAGGAATTTCCATTCAAAACTCATATGACCAAATGGATTAAAGGAGTTGAGCAGTACTGTAAGATGGTCGGGTCCTAGTCATGCACATGAGACAGGCAGACTTGTTTCCAACCTTTCCTTCTAAATAAATAGTAAGGATACATAGCTATGGAGAATGTTTTCCCCGTATTTTCCCATACAACAGCTTTGAAAAGGAAAATAGAGATCACTCAGTATTTTTTGTGTTCTAATCAGTGTGGCCATAAAAGGCAACTTTTTTTCCCAGTCGGCTTTAATACCAGAATCAGTTAGGCTTTGCAGGGGTTTACGAGTAAAATACCAATGTATGAGGCTTAAATGTGGCAGAAAGGATGTTAGTAAGTGCAAATGAATGTCACTTTTAGGACAGAACATGGATACATTGAGAAAAGATGAGGTAGAGCAGACGACTGAAGAGAGGAAAACCCCAGAATTGTATAAATTGTTATAATAAAGCCACCCCAAGAATCAGAGTCCCATAACCAACTAATTTAGAAAGAGAGAAAACAATTATTTATTTAAGACACAGTATGGTCTACTTACATATCATAAGACAGAATTGCCTAATCTTTAAGTTTGTCTCGAAAGAGCAATGTTATGATATACATCCCATTTCAGATTAACAGAATGTGGTGTTATATTTACAGTACAGAAAGTGTTAGGGTTTAAATATACACGCTCTTGCTTTCACCCACACATGCGCGCACACACACATCCCACTTTGGAAAGGGAGGAAAATGTCTCAGGAACTTCAGTTATTGTTTAGGTCATTTGAGTCCTCTCCCTTCACTTCAAGTAAGTTCATGAACAGGTGCTATTAGTTACAAAGGAAGTGCTCTGTTGGTTTTGTACATAGTTGTCATATCTTTTGGGACTCTTATCGTTTCTGAGCCCGTGTTTTAACACTGCCATGTATACACACATTGTTAAATAGATGCATGCAACACATGCATAGAATAGCTTATAAAAAACAACTAAAAATTATTGCCATTAATACCTCTAGATTATTGATTCCCCATGAAGGGGATTGATGCTTTAATCTTTCAAAGCATCAGTGCTTTGGTGTTGACAGTGATAGATACATTGGTGAGAGAAGATATGCATACATGGTGGCTTAAATGCTGTATACAGAAATACATTTTTCAGTCAGTACTCAGATCACATGTGCACATTAATGGCTTGATTCTTCCACCATAAATTTTGAAAGTAGCTGAATAAAACCTTAAGACTTTTTTCCCCAGATGTGCAAACATTCCTTTTCAAATCTCTGTAACCTCACAGCCGTTTCATGAAATTGCTTGAAACTTGCCCAGAATTCTCAATTAGGCTCCTCACTGACAATTTCAGCCAATACATTCTCTCCCTCATCCCAGAAAGCCACAGTGAGGTAAAAATGAACAGGTAAATAAAATTGCAACCTAGTTGCAACTTTTACTATCAACCAGAGACTTCTGGATAAAGGCAGTAGAGGAGAGATAGGTAGGAGCAAGCAAGAAAAGTCTTTTGGAAAAACCAGCTACATTAGAATAAACTGTAAATGCTTTTACTGAACACTATAGTTTTCTTAAATGACCCAATTGTTAGCATCAACTTGCACACATGGAAACAGTTAACAAGCGTTAAATCATGATTTATGAGCATGCAGATTGTTAAGATTTGCCAGAGTCCTATATGGTTAATTAAGCAACAGACAAACACCAGTTATGTTACAAAGGCCAATCAGAGGTACATATTCATTTCCTCTCGATTTTAGTGCGACTATCATTTCAAGTGTATTCAGCTGTAGCAGTCCTCAAGAAAGAAGACAGAATAGAAAAATATGGTAATATTTAATAGACTAGAGATATTACTCTTTTTCTGCTATCATGGTTCTAGCTATGATTTTGCACCATGAGTAAATGTAAGAAAGACATTTGTAATGAAAGTGAGATGGGAGAGTTTGACACAAATACAATGATTGAGTTTTCGTATTACACAGCATCACCTTTAGCCAAAATAACTTAAATTATACGATAGCACCCAAAAGCCCCAAAAGGACAGAGGGAGGACAGCATACCCGACGAGGAGTCGGAGGATTTTAGAGCAAAAGACCAACCATCAGGGGTCATAGACGCACAGTGTGGCAGGCGCAGCTCCACTGGCTTCAGGAATTTGAGTCCATGAGGCCCACACATGACCAAGGGGCTAAGAAGTGTTTCACCTGGAGTTAAGAGAAAGAAAAAGCTGTTACTGACTTTTCATGGAATATATTCAAAGTATTACACAATTACACCACAGAGCTACTCAGTAACTCAATTTAGAAAAAATATGAACATTTAGACCTGCCAGTAAAGCACACCATTGTTTCTCACTCAAGTGACTTGTCAGTAGAACACACTACAATCTCAAAATGAAAGCTATTGAAGTATATCAAGGTTACTTTCATATTCTGTTTTGTTCTTGTTAGAAAATAATTGTATTGAATAACAGAACAGTGCACAGTGCCAGCTGTTACCTTTCTCTTTATCCAAAGGTGGAAGTATACTGTTGTCTCTGCAGACTTTGAAATATATTTCTTGCTCTATTCCCTCTGGAATGGCTCCTTGTGGTATAATAATACTAACTCCAGTCTCTATGGAGCTCAACACACCACCATTGCTGTTAAATACACCTCTTGCTGTGGCTACAACAGTGTGTCCATCTTCCTCCTCCTCATCCTCAAGTGCTGTAGGGCTGAAAAGACAGAAAGCCTAGCAGTGTTATCAATATTTCCTTCCTGAAACTCTGGCAAAAAAACCCCAATTCCACCCAAAAAACACCTCCAAAACAAAGAAAGAAACCCCCCAACAAACCAAAAAAACAGCAAATCTCACAAACTCTGAAAACATTCAGCGAGAAGTTAAAGTAAGAAATCAGACCACCTGAATCTTGTGTTTCCAACTGCCTGCTTCTGGCATTATACAGAAAGAGCTTACCTCAGCTACACGCTCAGCTTCATAAAAGTAAACGCATCTAACATTGGAAGGTTTATGTTTTATCCCAAAACCACAGTCTGACTTTAATACCAGAAGAACTACTAATTGTTATTCAAGTGACACTGAACTCTTCTACTTACATATATATGTAGAAAACAAAGCTGGTTTAAAAAAAATATTACACACGCTTTTCCAGGTTGCCAGGCTATAACTAAAGAGAAACTTTTAACTTTGAGTAACCTTGATGAAGTTTTCAGAACAGTTTCAAAAGAATTTCACTCCAAGAACCATTAACTTCAAAACGTAGCAGTCTACAGAACTACCTAGCATAAAACATTCATGCTTAAGAACATACAGGACAAACAGCAAAATTTTAAGTCTGGTTCATGCATTATTATTATCTTGATATAAACTATTAATAAAACACTGTTCTATTTGCACTGTTATATTTTCTATTGCAAAAGCAAATAGTTTAAGACTGTAACAGTATCTGTTGCTCTTGACATAGTTCTGATATGTGTTAAAGCATATTAGGCAAGCATGAGCTGCAATTAAGCAGCTGCTGGTTTGTCTCACAGTAAAGAGCACCAACAAGTAACTTCTGCAGTTTCATTCTCTTTTCACAAGTATTTTTAAAGTATCCCTTATTCACGTGTCCCATGAGGTCTCTCTAAGCACACAATGAATATGATTTGGTGCAGTAACTATCTTTAGAAATTAATTCCATCTTCTGGAAATAGATTGCAAGGACAAATTATTACTATCTACCAGAAAATTTATAATTCAGTATGAGAGCTAGGAAGTAAAAGCCATGCCACTTTCTAATAACAGAATGCAACAGAGTACAGGGACATAGAAGATATTATAAGTATCTATCCTTTGGCAGAATTCAGAATCATAGCATCACTCTTTCAACTGTAACATCAACAGAAATTGGAAGCAGAATAAAAGCAGCTGTATTTTTGACAGATGACCTATAGATGTACAAGTGGAAAGAGAAGGAGCAGCAGCTCACCTTACAGGAATGGCTTTAGGCACAGCATTAACATTATTTGGTTGATATTTAGGCTTGTCGACCTGTACAGCATAGGTGTCCATTCCACTCTCAAAGTCGGGAGGCTGCGATGAGCTGTGTGCTTTCAAAATGGGTTGAGGAGAATTTGAAGATTTTGATGGCAACTCTGGTTTATGCTGAGCTTCATTTGGCAAGAGGTTGTGGTTGAATTTGGGACTCTCAAACTTGCGCTCGAAGGGCCGTGCAGCGCTCGTGTAAGGTTTGGTGGAGAAGCGGTTGTAGGAAGGAGTGACTGTTTTCTGAATCTGCTCAGTTCCATTAACAGGGCCTTTGTCAGGGAAGCTTTTCTGAGGGTAGAAGGTGGACTGCACAGTGTCCTCTCTAGAGGATCTGAAAATTGCTGACTTATTCTGAGGTGGAGGAGGGTCGGACACAGAGTTAACTGCAACGAAAATGAAAATACCCAAACTTGTCAGTAACCACCAGGAATGTCTAGTCACATACACTGAGGCATAAGAACACATTTTAGTCAATTCTTAATCTTCAGTATAAAATACACACAGGTTCAGCTTAGCTCTCTTAGATCATCTGTCCTCCTATTGCATTTTGTACACCTGGGCAAGTTATCTAACGTTTCATTAAACATGTTGGAGACAATGGTATGACCTTTCACTAGAAAGGTTAGCTAATTTAGAACATGATCAAACCCCCAGAAAAACAGTACTGAAATACCATTGTGTACTTGCACAAACCAGAAAATTCAATTGAACTGGGCAATCCCCTCAATGTGAAAGTGAAAACAACTTTTTCTTTTTTGTCTAGAAGCCTACAACTATTACTCATGTCAGAAGAATGGTGGTCCAAAGCACAGGGAGTTTTACTTCATCTTTGCTGAGACAACTGAGACAGTCACGGGTACTGGTAATACCTGGAAGCTACCTGGTTTCAGAGTATCACCAAATAATTTCATATAACTCAATCTCACTAGTGTAAAAAACTATTTTCAATAATAATTATTCCATGTTTCAGTTAGAGAATAACACAATCACCCCACAAGCATGTGACAAGCACTAGTTGTCCCCACAAAGGTCAGCTTTGTAACTGCTCACCTTCAGAAAGTGCAGGCTTGTGGTGTGCTGGGAGAGACAGGACAGGGCTGTTAATTGACTGTGGCTGTGTGTACTGGACTGAAGGAGCAGGAGGAGGAGTTGTAACTTGAGGGATTGGCTCATAGCGCTTTTCACCAACAGGTCTATCCATTGGTTCAGTATCAGTTGGTTTCCCCCTGTTGAAATAGAATTATAAACCAAATATTTGACTGCTCAGTTTCTTCACACCTCCTGCATTCACTGCTATTTTTTGTCTTCTATGATCACCTGATTTCCATCTCTTCCTATAAACATTAAAATATTATTTTCTTGAATAGCCTTTCTCAAGTATAAAAACATTTATTGATAAACACAAGAGATTCAGACAACATTGACCTTTAGAAGATTAGTAACACGAACCAAGGCAAACAAAAGGCAGATGACATTTCAGGTGTATTTGCATTATTGCCTACTAGATATTAAATTTTCAACTTCATTTGGAGTAATTTCAATGAAAGAGTGTTCTCTAATTTCATGGGTCTTTGAAAGAAAAATGTAAATCCACTTCTTTTTGGGGTTGTTTTTGAAAAGCATAATTAGCCAACAGGACAATGGATTCTAGTATAACTTTTTTAAATACACCTAGTATTCGAGCAATGCCATCTTAATTAGAAATGTAATCAGCTTAAGCTTCACTAGCTTTATGTGCATAGCATATGTAACTTTTAAATCTTATTTTCAAAACATTTTTCTTATGCTAGAAATGTTTATCCACAGGTTTACTTCAGAAAATGGCTGATTTCACAAACACCTGTAATTTTGGACTGCAATATATTTATTGCACTCTCTTCCAGAATTTGTGTGTTTCAAATTTTAAGTGCACATAATGCCTGTGATGAAATGTAACAGTGAGAGGACACCTGAAAACATCCTCACATCAACAACATTCTTACCACTTGATGTTCCTTTTCAAGTAGTCATAGCTAGTGTAAGAGCCAAGAAATCTAGGTGATGGCAAAGCAAACAGCAATAGAAGAATGAAAGAAAACAGTCATTCTATCTTAAGCATATTATTTCTATCTTAAGCATATTATTTCTTCACACTTTTTATGTTAGTCCTAGCAGGTGTCATATGACAAGGTTGTTGAAACAGAGACACTATTCACAGAGATGTTTCTGACAAAACCTTTACCATATGCATGTGTACAATGATCACATACTACACTCAACAGGAGATTTGGTCAGTGAATTAGGAGATAGTCAAGATCTTGTATTGGCAGATATTAAAAATAAGAATGAGATTTGTTACAGTCTGTATAAACAAAGTTATTCAATACACTGAAAGAAATTAACAACCTCTCATATGGTCCAATTTGAAACAACTTCTTCAGCCATGACTGACAGAATGACAGCAGTTTTGTGCTATACTGCAGAACATCTACTGAGGGCACATTCATAGCAACTGTTTCTCCAGCACTATCAGCTCATCCAATAGAGAGCCCACACCATAAAATGCTTCTGGTTGTGTTCAACACTATCTAAAAGGACATCTAAGAACTGCTTACGAATACTAGGAGAGATAGAAGCGTAAGTATACTGATGGCTTCCTTTGATTTTTAACACTTACCTTGCTTACATGTAGCAAGAAAACATACTGTACATGAGGACAGCTTTCCCTCATCCCTTCACTTTCTGTATGCTATGAAACTAAGAAAAGGCTGGTAACTTTTGAAAAGTCTGCTTGATCACCACATGAATGAGGAGATCAGTGATCATATCTCGAAAACCACAGTTGCAAAAAAGAGATTTTAGATCTCTCTCAAAGCTTCCATTCCTACTGATTTTATCCAAAGAATGATTTATCCAGCAACAGGAGTCATTACTGCATGCTCTCTCCCTGTAGCCTTTATTCCAGGTGGGTAAGAGCTGCTCTCTCAGGAAAGTGCCCACCTGAAATCACTGCTTCCCAGAGGGAGACAGGAACCAGAGGAGGGCAGCCCTGCAAAAGCCCACAAAAACACCCAACACACTCCACACTGATCAGAACTGCCTGTCAGTGTCCTGGGGAATGAAAAATGGGAAAGAGCAGTACCTTCTGATGAAGGGAACAGAGAACAAAGTTGTGTTTAGTAGGAAGCACATTCTGTCACAGGCTCCTGACCAAGAGTCAGACACAATCCCATCCACACTGCTCAGAACCTGCGTGCAGCCAAAGTGATCCACAGCACCCCGATCCCTCACAGCTTCTAATGAAGCTCCCCATATCATTGCTAGGCTGTTTCCTAACCTGTTTCCCACTTCATCTTCATTACAAAATTGCTACTTTAATTTGAAAGGAAGCAGAAATGAACCCCTAGAACAAACCAGTGGGACCCAGGTCATAAACCCATGGGTACAACAGCAGCTCTTTGCTGGTGTTCCATAGACTCCAGCTAACAGACACTCAGGAGTCTGGATGCTGTTCTCACTGCCTCCTCAGCTGGGGCTGCAGCTGCTCCTGTGAGTACTCTAAACCCTACTCAGCACAGAAATCTGCAGTTACCTCACTCTGCAGCATGCCAAGCTAAAGCAGGTAGTTACACTGAACCAAGCAGCGGCAAATGCACTACTCCCAGCCGCTGGATTTCTGCCTCAAATTGCTTCAGCTGGATCCACTGAAACACACCCATTTACAAGTTCTACTATTTTCTCACATCAAGAGAAACTATCCTTTATTCTACAGTTCCTGACAACTGTAACACGCAGATGTGGCATTATCCCTACAAAGCAGCTTTAGCAACGGCATAAATTTCCTAAATTATGAAAATAAACCTCCAACAAAATAAAAGAGTAAAATAATTTGTAGTGGGAAAAAGACGTACTGTCACCATACTTGCTCAGTGGCAAAGAACTTTACATAATTTGATGTTTCACATTAATATTTAACACTAAGAAAGTTGTAGCTATTGCTCATGAATAAATAAAATCTGTCCTGTGTACCCAGAATACATTATACGGATTATTCAGAAGCAAGAGATTGCGTAATCAACAGTTCCTGTATAATCCAAATTTAGTCCTGTTTATTTTTAGAAGAGTTTATTCACAGAATCACAATTACCATAGAAATTCACTGGGAAAAAAGATTAATACTGAGCAAGTAACAGGAACAATGTGGAAGCTGGTGAAAGGAGAGTCCTAAACATGAATGCTTCCTCAAGACAGCAGTTGGTTTGTTTCCACACAAGGACACTGCAGTGTACTAGAGGCAGCACTGTCCAACTGAGCAGCATTCTTGTTTATCTCTTTCCACTTACATTAATATTTTAGTATTTGTCTGTTTGCACTGGACTACCCTGGGTAAATTTTCTTTCCCATGTCTGTCCCTTCCTGTTAAGGGTTACATTCTTTCACAAAGCAAAAACACAACACATGTTTGTCCCACATGACACATGAAATTGTCAGCCTTAAAATCAGTATTTATCTTTACTCCTCTGTGGCAGTAAGAGGTCACCTTCCCATACGTACAAGCCCTGAAGTCATACACTAACTCATGATCAAAACATAACCACAACTGAGCAGCCAACAAATACAAGTGTCACAGCAGACAGAAGCAGTAGTAGAAATATGGAACAATCCCTCTCAGCCATGAGCTGTTCTGCACCAAGAGTTAACAGTTGTGTCTGTCTCTCATGCTTTTCACCAAGACAACACTGCAGAAAATAACAAATGTACAATGAAAGCTTTCCACACTCTCCATCTGAAGAATTTTACAATCCTCACAATTACTCGATGAAAGCTCACAACGGTTCTCCCAAAGCATGACTTGCATTTTCAATGGCAACACAGTCCATGCCTGCAGACCAAAATGGATCTTCTGTGGGTTTTGTATGTGAGAGTGGAACTTTGAAAATTACTGCTCTGAGGCTAGTCAGAACAGCTTTCTCAGGTCTGTGCTTATGATGCCCAGAGAGCAGAACAGCAAAGCTCTCATCTTTCCACCAGAAGACACTGGGCAAGTGAAAAGGAAGGATAAGAAGCATCCCTGCCTGAGAATCAGAACTGGTTACAGATACCAATATAGACATCATTAGGAAAAAAAAAAAAGTGAAACCTTTAAAACTTGTCAACCTTTTTGGGGTATTCCAACATTCACAGGTCACAAAGACAGTGGGAGATCACAATGACCAAACAAAAAACCTGGATTCCCAAGTCACAGCTCAAATCCTTTAAAACAAGCACTGAACATGGTGTATCAAGTACATGAAAGATCCCTTGCACATACACTCAACATTCTAAAACTTCAGCTAGCTAATAATTTCATCCTAAACATCTCATTTACATTAAGGCTGCCAGATTTTCAGCTTGACCTGAATAGTCCATCTTTCAAGCAGGAATACAACCAAAGCCTTCAAAAACACCCATTTTCAGGCTGCGTGCAGCAAACCAAGGTAGCTTTTCACAGTAACAGCTACAAATATCCTGTTACAGTTTCAAAACAAATTTACAGAATCAAAACAAATTTAGGTAACTGTGGAAAGTATTCAAAAAGTTTTGTGTAAGTATCCTCCAAAATAGCCAGCTCTTTACCTTAGCTAAATCTGTGTATGAGCTTTCACACAATTTCTGTATCAAAATGTTCCAAATCAAGGAAGCAAAACAATACAGGAAACAGATGTTTCCATCAACAGATTAAATTCTGGCCTCAGCAATATTCCCTAAAGGCTCAGTTTCCTAATGTCAAACATGGCTAACGTGCACAAGAACAAATGCATGCAGAACTGGAATAAATAAAAACCTTTGCTTTGAAATGTGTAAGCACTACTGTATCAGACTAAGAAAATACTTTGTTATGTCTGCTTATGATCATAAACAGAACACAACCAATGATCTTGATGAGGGCATTGAGAGCACTCCCCCAGTAAGTTCAGGGGTGACTCAAAACGAAGTGGGGGTGTTGATTTGCTGGAGGGTAGGAAAGCTCTGCCGGGGGATCTGGATCAGTGGGCTGAGGCCAGCTGTGCCAGGCTCAGCAGGGCCCAGGCTGGCTCCTGCCCTTGGCTCACACCAACCCCTGCAGTGCCACAGGCTGGGGCAGAGGGGCTGCAAAAGGCCCTGGGGGTGCTGATCAACAGCAGCTGAACATGAGCCAGCTGTGCCCAGGTGGCCAAGAAGGCCGATGGCACCTGGCCTGTGTCACCATGGTGTGTCCAGCAGGAGCAGGGCAGTGACCATCCCTCTGTGCTGGGCATTGCTGAGGCCACAGCTCGAGTGCTGTGTCCAGTTCTGGGCTCCTCACTGCAAGGAGGACATTGGGCAGGTCCAGAAAACGGCAACAGGGCTGGGGAAGGGTCTGGAGCACAAATCTTGTGAATTACAGCTGAGGGAGCTTGGGGGCTCAGCCTGGAGGAGGCTCAGGAGAGACATTATCAGTCTACAGCTCACTAAAAGGAGATTGTAGCCAGGTGGGGTCAGCCTCCTCTCCTGGTAAGGAGTGACAGGACAAGAGGAAGCGAACTCAAATTGTGCTTTAGGTTGGATATTGGGAACCGTTTCTTCACTGAAAGAACTATCAGACATTGGAACAGGCTGCCCAGGGAAGTCATGGAGTCCCTATCCCTGGAGGTGAAAAGATGCGTAGATGTGGCACTTAGGGACTGATTTAAGTGGTGGACCTGGCAGTGCTAGGTCCACCACTTAATGAACTGGACTTGATCTTAGTGGACTTTTCCAACCTAAACAATTCTATGATTGTATGCTAGTAAGCAGTAAGTAAAAGCACCACGTTGAAGGCCTTGATACCTGCAAAAATTATTAACTTACCAAAATAAAAAGTTATAGAGGTATATGCTTTTAAACTAAAGCCACACCTAAACAGAAACTTCAGACTTCATGAATACAAAATTTCATCTCAATACAAGTCCCTGAACTCCACTGAACAGAAGCAGAATTCCTGTTTTAGTCCTAGATGCCCCCTTCGAATTAAAAAAGCCAAAGAACCCCAACTTACTTAGAATAATTGCTGAAATTCAGCTGATTCTGTGAATGTATTGGTTTGGTGGGCTCAGAGTGATGGCTGGCAGGAACCTGCGCCGATGGCTTATTTTCAAAACTCCTGCGATCGAAGTAGGAGAGCTGCTTCCGGTAATACTCCTCATCCTCCTCAGGATCGTAGTGATTGGAACGCACAATGTCTTCAGGAGGCTTCACTTGAGGTCTCTGTGGTTCTGGGGCCCTAACCAAGAAGAACAATACCCAGTTGCCTTGCTCAGTTGAACAAGCATAGGTGCCCAAATTACAATTCTATTTTATAACCTAGCTAGTAATAAAGCAATGAATGTGTAACTTTTATAATTGCACACCTTGTCTTTTTACCTGTATTGCACAGAAATGAGACAGTTGTGACATACCATAAGGAAAGAAAATCCTTATTTCCATTATACCTTACCTTTTCCCTTTCATTTTGCTTTCTAATTAGCTAATTAAGATAGAAAAAAAAGTAGAACAGAGATACTTAAGTTTCTTCCTCAAAAAAAGCTGAGAAATTATTGTAGCCTTCCCCCACCTCCCAGCAATCACACCCATGAGAACTGACTTCATGCCCTGCTTTACTATTGATACACAAATCATACTGACACACTGCAACTCCTCTCTCAGTTTCCAATTTGAAGCACTAAGATGTGTTTCTGAATATTTGACACTCATACTGAAAACTATAATCAGTTGTGCATCTACCTGTAGGTTGTTTTCTCGTGCTCATACTGGCTTTGAGAAGTTGGTTTTGGACCACTCACACTTGTGAGTGCAGGCTTAGGTGCTAGTTCTGGAGGCTGTAAAGAAAAGCACAGCACATTCTCTTAAATTCTAACATTTAGAAAGATAGTTTTTTTTAAATCATAAAGTGCTTTAAGACTACCTTCCCTTCCTCCAAAAGAAAAAAACAAGTACTAGCAAAAGAAGAAGTAGAGGAGTTTCCAGTACAGCAAGACCCCTGGCAGTGCTTTCACATGAAGTGTTCATGTTCTGCTTTTAAAACATACCACATTGAGGTTGCTAAAAAGCAGTATTGCACAAGCAGTAAAGCTTTGTTTCTGAGACAATATTTTACTTCTTGCAGTGTAGTCTCATTAACAAAAAAGCAGGAACTAAAAAACTTAAATGTCTTACCTTGACAGTTGATGTGTCACTTGTATCCTTCATTTTTTCCAAAGACGGGGATCTTCTCCTTTCAAATATCTTAACCCTACTTCGCACAGACTGTGGTTTCATGGCTGGATCTTCTTCTTCCTCAGCTAGAGATGGTGGTGTAGGCAGTGGTTTACTGTTGGAAGGCAAAACTTCTGGTTTGGTTTGTGATGAAGGGGGAGGAGGAAGAGAAACACCTGAAGTGCTATGAGAAGGCTCATACTGTCCAGCTTTAGCATTATAAGCTTGAGGAGGACCTTGTTCATAGCCCCTTATGTGTGGATCAAAGTACTGCTTGGGTTCAGGAGACCGAGATATGGCTGACTGGTATGGCTGAGCTTCTGGTTTGTATCGACCGTGGGCGTCGTATCCAACCGTGTGTTGATCTTCATATCGCACTTGTGGTAAGCTGAAGTTTTTGGGTGCATGCTCATAGCGAGGTCTGCTGTCATAGCTCATTGCAGGGGGTTCCTCAAAACGAGGTTGTGCTGGGTAATAGCTGCGTTCTGTGCTCTCTTCTAGATTTTGTCTGGAATCAAGATCCCTAGGAGGCTGGTTTTCATAAGCTGTTCTTGTTTGGTTATAGGGCTGTTTCTCCTCATAGTATGTCCAGTGCTCCTCATAGGGAGGCACACGGTCATCGTAATGTAGGCGAGGGTCATAACCACGAGAAAATTGATCTACATAGTTTGTAGAGTCATACCTATATGTTGACTGTTCATAATCCCTACTTGGTTGTTTTTCTGCATACTGAGCCTGGGATTCATAGATCAGATTTGGGTCTCTTTCCTGTCTCTGGACTGGGTGATTAATTGCTGGCTGTTTTAAGACATAGCTTTGTCTGGATGCTTCTTCATTAATGTACGGGTCCTTTCGGTACACCTGTTAGAGAGAGACACTTCTTAGCTAAAATGAAGAGTAACTTCAGCTGCAGTTGAAAGGCAGTATTTGAAACAAACCCAAGTTTTAAATATCAGCTTTAATTTTGTTTAAAAGCAGAATAGTTTGATGCAGATGTTTGCAACCAGAGGAAGCCGAACTTGGTGATTCAAGAGATCCCTTTCAGTCATATTTTTAAGAAAAAACATGTAAGTAGATTAGAAGAGAAAGACAAAGGTAATAGCCTCATGTCTGGGGTTTGGTCTTCAGGGGGGCACACGCACTTTTTTCAGAATGTGGAAAGAGTGGAAGTGAAATATATAAATACACTAAGATAGTTCTAGCATTGCTGAACAAGTATATAAAGTCACTCAACAAACCAGACTCAACTTCATCAATGATTTGGCACGATTTAAATTTTAGGGAAATAAGATTTTTCTCGAGGCCTCATTAACAGGAGAACGTTGACAAGCTAAGGAAGTCACACGTAAAGTAAAATCAAAATACAGAATGCAGCCTTTTAAAAAAAGTCACGTTTTTGAGAAGTGAAAAGGATAGAGTTTGAAGCCATGCACACAAAACATTACATGATGCTTAGCAATTTAGATGGACTGTTTTTTGTAACCTCCATGATTCTCTCAGAAGAAAAAAAAATTAGAAGGAATTCCTCAAGTAAGGGCAAAACAAAGATGATGTGCTAGCTTGATGTATAGCAGGAAATCAGCACAACAATGTGGCACAGGTACCTTTGCTGGATCTATGTGCGGCGATAAGGATGATGGCTCTTGGTCTCTTAGTACTACATGAGCTCCCTCAGTACTCGGTGCTCTTAAGGGGCCCGCTTGTGGTTGGTAAGAGTTGTAAGGAGCAGCAGTAGGCTCCTCCAGTCTGACATTAGTTAGGTTTACATTAGCATTTACTGCAGAGGCTGATGAGGTTGCAGGGTTTGATTCAGGCGACGGGGAAAGGTAAGGGACTGCAGGTGAGGCTTCTGCTTTCTGTGAAGTGTTTAAAATATTTTAAATATACTGCTATTGAATCAATGTATGACTTTTTGATTTATATTACAATAATTTAAGTGATGCTCTGACCAATGCAGCTAGATGTAGAATGAAATGTACTGATAGTATCATGCACTAGCACTTCCAGAAATTCATTAGGTTGAGGATTATAAAAGCAAAACATTTAATTAAAGTAGAATGGTACTTCAATCCCCCTCCTGTCAATTGCAGGACAAGCTGATTCTCCAATTCACTGTAATGTATTGTTGCTGATGACAGATTCTTGTATGCATACAGAACACTGGTAAGCAGAATGTAAGTGGACTTTTCTTATTCAAGAGAACTTGCAAACTGAAGCAAGTGTATAGCGGTCAGTGTATAAAATTTCTTTCTTACCGGCTGAGTAGTAGTTGTTTTAAATCCTGAAGAGTCTATTCTGAGATTTGGCTGTGGCTGAGCTTGAGATGCATAAGCAGGGTAAGTCTGAGTCTCATGATGCATTCCAGAAGAATCCTCTCGAACAGGTTCAGAGGAGCGTGTAATAGCAGATTCGGGAGGAGTCCCAACCTCGTCATTCAGAGTTTCATCCAGCTCCTGGTCAGTGTAAGCACCCCCTTCTGTGTCAGTGTCTTCATAGTCAGACGTGTGTCTGCTGTCTGTGCTGTACATGGAATACTCACTGCCGGGAGCGGAGAGGTAAGAAAGGCGGTCATCGTGTAAATCAAGATCATCACTTGTAGCACCATCTGCCTGTGGCAAACAAAATTAGGGTACACGTTTACTGAAATACCTTTCAAAGAACACCCTCTCTCTTGCAACATAGAATGTGGGAGTTTTATCAAATTCAGTATCAATACCATCACAGGGGACAAGAAATCAGGTTTCCACCACTGAATATGTTAAGCTTAGACCTAAAAGACTTTTCTGCAGCCTAGATCTTTGAATCATTTTACTAAGGGACCAGATGACAGAGTGTAAGAGAGGGGGAGACAGTGCAGAGTCTGTATCAAAGTGTTTGGAAAAATACAGAGCTGCACTTTAAAGTAGTACATGATATCAGAGTCATTACTTTGCAGGTACATATAAGGAGCTAAGGTCTAATCCAATTAAGAAACCCATAGCAATAGCTGATTCATCATTTGCTTACATTTATAGTTGGCACTTCACTTGACAATAGTTCTTCAAGAGGCTGGATCTAATGTGCATAGAGTAACAGACAGCTCAAGAAGGCAAGTGGAGTTTTAGTGGGGAACATAGAATACTAACTTGCGATTCCGCATGTATTTTCTCACAAGTGTTCTCAGAAAGGTCAGAAAGAACAGGAAAATGCCACTTGCTTTTATAATAATGAAAACCACATTGCATCATCAGGCAATCCCAGCCCAGTACCCATGCAGTGAAATTCCCAGAAGTTCTTTGATGAAAACCCATCCAATCTTCACAGCATTAATATATCCTCCAGTTAACAATGCCAGTGAGCAAATGCTCCCTTACTACACTGCTACATGCATAAGGACAACTGTACAGCTCTCATCAACAGAGTAAGTGCTCTTAATGTAGTGATAAATCAGTTCTGAGCAGCTCACACAGCCAGGAGGCATTAGTGCTTTAGATCTTCACAGAAAACTCTCATGACTACTGTTTTGCCATTTCCCCCCAAACATTATTTCTTACCTTTCCTTCTGAAACCCACACTAGTTGGTTCTGTTGTTGCTGAATTGCTTCCTTAAGAGCTCCATACCATCCTTCATTCATTGAATTCAAGTTAATGGTAGCTAGAAGTACAGCAGATTAGTTTGACTTATGATTTCTGCGGAACTACAAGAAGGATCTGTACCATGAGTAATAAAAGCAATATAAACTGGTAGGTTAAACTATGAGATTTAAATAGTAATGTAAATATTAGTATCCAAAGCAATCTTAAGGCCTGATGTGGTTTGGCATGTTTTATCCCACAGGAAACACTGAATTAATAGTACCTTGGAATAAAGAGAGGCTTCAGTTTAGCCAGACTAAAACAATAAAGTTGCATCATTTTCCTATTTATTCAAGTTCTGATTTTGGCTGATGATCCTGCAGAGCCACGAGATCTATTAGAAATGTCATTTTAATGTTTCAGATTGCTTTACATTTGTGCACTCATGTGCAAACGATGCACACACCAATTAACTACTGGTTATTGAATGGGGAAGCCTGAGCAAGTCCATCGCTGCTTGACCTGTTCCATTTGCAGAAAATTCTGGAGGTAGAAGCTTCTCATCTTGTCTCCCCTTCCCTCTCAGAAATTCTAATTACTTACTTGTGAAGAGATGGTGATTGTTTTTGCGAAGCTTGTGAGCTCTTTCATACAGCTTTCTGGCACTTTTTCGTGATTCTGGGCACAACCTCATTCTCATGGTCTTTACTCCCTGCTTAGAATCAGGATTTAGGAACACTACAATTGGATACCACTGGGCATAATTCAGACGGTCCACTGCATTGGGAGTGACATCTAATAAAGCATGTTTGTCCTGTAGTGACAAAAAGAACAAAAGAACAGAGGCAAGAAAGTGAATCATTTATGTCCTACATGAAATTTTTTTACAGAATTCATTGTTTCAAAGTACTGATCTAAATCCTTCCCCTATATGAATTAACAGAATAACAAAACTGAAACCAATTCTAATACCTGCCTAAATAGTCAAATACATTTTGAACTGCAGGACCACTGTATAAGTCTAGGATTTTTTACATTTAATTCTATTTTTAAAAAGCCTTCTCAAAGTAAGCAGACACTGAAATAAAAATAAGCAGTTTCCCATCAGCATTCTGTAAACAGGGAAAACCCAAAAAACAAAACCAGAAGATATAGTCCCATTACACACTTCAGTTATATAGTCCCATTACACGTAGAGATATATCTCTATCTTCCTTTTTACAAAAACATCACTGTGAATGCAGAACTTGGCCAGCTTTCATTCAATGCAATCAGGCACACAGCATGAAGCACACTGACTTTGTTGCTATAATAGCTTTTTTCCCTCTCATACTTCAGAATCTGAAAATCTTCCAGTTTATTTTTAAGTAAAGAAGTAAATAGGTGAGCCTCATATAATGCACTGATGGTAGAGCTTTTAAGGATATTAAGGAAGAAGGATGGAAGAACCCCTTCTTAGTCCTCACACAAAACAATTATCTCAAGTGATCAATTTGTACATTGGGGTGGGGCAAAACCAGCTCCACAAATAAAGTAACCACTTCTAGCTATAATGTCACACCATGGCTTTAAATGAAAGAGGAAACAGCTTAAAAGAGCCTTAATGGAGAGAGGACAACAGCCTCTGGAACAAAGCCTAGAAGTACATCCAGGCTGCAGTTATTAATATGGAAAAGAAGGGTGGTGGGGTTTTCCTTATTAACCAATAGAGAGATGAGAAAGTTATTTTTAAAGCAAACACAGTAAGTTACCATTCTACACTTAAAACACCCAACACTTTACTTCATGCTATCAGGTTTGTTTTGTTTTGTTTTTTTTTTTGTTTTTTTTTTTTTTTTTTTTTTTTTTTTTTTTTTTTTTTTTTTTTTTTTTTTTTTTTTTTTTTTTTTTTTTTTTTTGTGTGTGTTAAAAGTCTAGTGACAATAGAAGACTTACTCTATCAATTATCTGCTTTATAGTGTGGAGACGAATAATGCCAGAACTACGTTGGTCAGAGCCAGCATCTCTTGGTTCACTTTCTGGTAAAGAGGACACAGTAAAAAATCTATTGTAAGTTGACAACATATTCTACATTCTCTTATTAAGATAAAACAAACCATTTCATAGCTCGAGCTATCAATTCAGCTTGAAGACACTTCTGATTACATATCATACATGAAAATCTACCCACCATTATGGCCATAAAAATCACATCTTTACAAATGCACTTAGAAACAGGATAAGGTACAGAATTCAAAAGAAATTTGAGGTGGCTACAAATAGAACTAATATTTCTTCAGAGACTTATCAGCAGCAATGTAGTAGAAGAATTTAAATTTAGTATGTTCCTTTACATTGTCAATGTCTTGTTAAATATGTTAACTAAAGAAATAATGCAGAAACAATCTAGCCAAAGCAGCTGACTATTTTCTAACTGCAGAAAAACCCAATCTCACACTTACTTGCAATTTGAAAGATATCTGGTTCTTCTCTAGCAAGTTTCTCCCGTGCAACATCAGCTATTGGACCAAAAATGGTTACAGGTCTGAGAAACCCAGCTAGAATAGGAGAAAAAAGAAAAGATCTATGAATTGCTTAAACCAAGTGCAAGATACACTTAACTACCCTGGCTTTTCCAAAGCAAACCACACAAACCTGGAATGTGTGCTAAGAATAAAGCCATACCTTCCCGAAGAACAACTCTTTCATAGGCAGGAAACTTTGTCTGAACAGGTTGGGCAGAAAGATCTTCTCTGCTTTTCCGGAGATTTCTTTTTGAGCTCCGCAAGCCTCGGAATCTCCAGAAGTCTGCTCGGTCTCCTCCTGCTGTCTTTGGAAGTGTGTACTGTACACTAGCCAGCTGCTCAGCTCTAAGGTGACAACAAATCCCAGTTACCAAGAAGTCAGCTTCTGAAGAAATGCCTGACTAGCAAGCTTACACTCTCAAAAATTCACTGTCACTGGCTGAACCAAGCTTTCCTTGTATTATGAACTACAAGACAACTACTGAGCCTGCTATCACATTTCTGAAAGTCATTATATCTTTGCCTCTTGTATTGAAAAGGAAGTTTATTCATGGACTGTGCAAAGTCAAAAGCAAATCCACAGATATTTTACTTCAGTATGTTTTACATTTTGTCACTTTTTCTTACTGAATCAATTCTATAAACTTGTGTCCTGCAAGGAAGTCCAGTCATTCATTTCACAGATAGATACCACTTAAAATTGTGGGTTCGAATCAGCAATTTAACTACTGCAAGCTCGTACCTGTTTTTGTTAGGTATGATACCTCTTTCCACTTCCTTATGGTTCTTCCCAATTCGAATGGCCAGCCATGAACCCAGTTTGCCATTGTACAGAGTGTCCACCACCCGGAACACTTCACCTTTATTGAAACTCAGTCCATAAGGAGATTCCTTCTCATATTCAAAATGAGTTCTGATATAGAAAGAATCCCCTACATCAGACTCAACAATGCGACGATAAACTGAAAGAAGGAAAAGAATTCCCAAATATCAAGTGTTACATAAGTTCAAGTAATGTTACAATGCTCACAAGAATTACACAAAGCAATGCCTCACCTTAATTCTCCTTGTTCTAAATGTACATTACTTCAGGAAGCCTTAATGTCTCAGAGCTGCTTTATTTTAAGCAGCATAACTATTTATAGTGAATTCTCCTAATATAAATTCAACTTTCATAGTCAAAAATTTGATCCAAGTGCAAGCTTACTTCATTCACCCTGGAAGGAATTAATCTTAAAGTTTGCATTTACAAACACATCAGCATAATCACTCATTTTCCATGGCATAACTACACGTGACTCTTCTAATTCCTCCAAGGTAATGCCCCCATTACTTAGGTGGTAAGGGTTATTTCTGAACTTTTTGTCTGGGATCTTGTTTGTTTGTTTAGGGGGGTGTGGGTGTGTGTATACTGGCACCCTATCACTCTCTACTCCATTTGTAGTTGCCACCTATCCCAAAGCCAAAAGGACTTAATAGTCTAAGGTGCCAATTTCCTAAGGTGCAAGTCAGCAGTTAGTTATTATTCAATAATAACTTTTTTAATGCTGTACTAAGCAGTCTACTACATCACTTCCAATATACAAATATTTACCATCTTTTTTCTTCTGTGCCAAAATGGTTACTTCTTCGCCTTTAGGAAGATCAAGCAAAAAAAGGACAGCTTCTTCTCTGATGATATTTGTGAAATCTACATTATTTACCTGGTATCAATGAAGCAATCAGTTTGATTTAGCATATGACATTATTACAGAGATTTAATTATACAATAGGAAAACTGAATCTATTGCTATGGTTTTTTTCTTACTCATTTTCATACATACCAAGTGCATGCATTTCAAGATGCCTCTTGTACCTCTAAAGAGCCCCACTTCATCTCTCAATAAAAGCACAGCTTCCAGGATAATAGGTAGCTGTTCATTTTACACTCATTATGGAGCACCCATATGGATCAGTAGCCCCCCAGAGCACTCTGACAACTTAGTCGCCCAGCATGAAAGCAAGTAACTTTATCAATTGAATTAGTCTATAAAATTTAAAGTAAAAAGCTTACTAACCTTCCTAGCAACAGTACAGTAAAAAGAGATTTTGCTCCTAGTAAGTCATGCAATAAATACATACAAGAAAAAACCGTGTATGAACTACAAAGGCAGAATACTCAATCCTACAGAAACAAAACCTCCTTTGGTACAACAGAACATTTGTAACTGTTAACAGTTTTGACATACCCTGAGAATCTGGTCCCCTTCCTCTAATCCTTCTTTTGCTGCAGGGCTGTCTTCCAGAACACCAGCTACAAATATGCCAACATCATTGCCACCTGCTAGTCGCAAGCCCACACTATCTCCTTTTCTGAATTTTACCAGTTTCATGCTTGGCCTAGAAATTTAGAAAATAACCTACTTACTGGTGCAATAGCATAAAATATCCTGGTAAATTTGAAACATGCAAAGAAGTAATTTGCTCATTAGTCAATTAGTGGATATTTTACTATAACATCCCATTAACTGTTTATCAACTTCAGCGTTACAACATGCTCAAAACAGCTCAGCAGCACTCCAAAAAACCCGCCTGCATGTACATGTTTATTAAGGTTTGTTTGTCTTACACTCAGTGTTTATGTGAGACACTGACACTCTCTTCCAAAACATTCTTCCTTTTAAAGAGCTGTGCTGGCATACAGATCTATTTTGGCTCTGAAGAGATCAAGATGAATTTGAGGTTAAACCAAACTAGAATCCATTCTCACGTGCACTAATGTCCATAAAGGAGATCCCAGCTGAAGTAGACTTATTTCCATGCTGGGACACTGCACATTTCTGCAGTAACCTTTATTCACTGCTCTCCAATTACTATGAAAGGTAAAGAATATACTGCAGGAACTTTCCTCTCTTGGGAGATGGGGACAGGGAAGGAGGAGTGGGAGCGCCCAGGGAGACACAATTCCAGCAAATCCTTTTCACCTGTTGATTATTCTAAGGGCTTATTTCCATAGAAATTAATAAAGTTTAAAGTGGTATATTACACAGTGTAAGTGCCAACAAGGCTCAGGAATAAATCTCATGTCTTCATCCTATTATTTGTGAACAGAAGGGTCAGGACAGGATACTGGACATGATATCAGAGCACAGAGAGAGGTTATTGACCACACTGGATAAAAGTTTGGTTTGCTTAAGAACCAGGCAGGTTCAAACAGAGTCCAGAGATACATTACCGAAGCATTCCATCTTCATGGGTTGAGTTGGGTAAAGGACCATCAGATGGACTCACTGGTAAATCCACATCTGGCTGACCTCCTTGTGCATACACTGGCTTTGGCTCTATTAAAATACCACAGATTTCCAATGTTCATTTGCTTATTTAAAGATGAAAATGTGAAGTTTAGCTTAGTTAAGACTTAGTTAATGACTTCTTCAGTAGCCTTCCCTCTACTCCACTTAGACCCACTTAAAAGTAAAATACTAGCAAACTTACAACAGAAGACACTCTCATCATGCCATTCAGAGCAGTGTGATTACTGGCCTAATTACTACTTCAGTAAAGATTCCCAAACTTCCTTTGCACTTCATTAAGTACTCTGAACACTACAAAACGAGAACTAGAAGGCTTCATGATCCCAAGATCACTTTCAACCCTTCTAACCTTGATTTCTCTGACCTAAATTCTTTGTTTTCCCTTGGTTCTCTTCACTCAAGATTTCAATTTTTGAAATGAAAATACCAAAAAACTTCAATCTAATATATATGCCTTGAGGTCCAGCTGGTGGTCCTTAGAGCCATGCATTTACTATGGCTTTGCTGCAGCACTTCTCTGGAGTTCTTGTGAGGAAATTGCCACTGCAGGCTTCCCTCAGCAATGAGCACTAGCGGGGGCTCTTCTCTGATAAAGCCTTGGTCATGTTACAAGAATTTCTATGTAAGGCTCATTTTTGCATACTAGAAAAAATTTGATTTCAAACAAGGTTGACTTTGAACTAGTCTAATATTCCTGACCTTACCAACAACTGTACCATCTTTCAAATCACTGAACAGATTAGTTTGAAATTTCAGGCAACAATTGGGTAATTATGACTCTTTCTAATGTGACTCTGGTCCTTCCCTTGCAGTAACACAGTATTTTCCTTTAAGTCTCTAATGCACCTTTCCTAGGCTAAGCCTGTGATGATCCCTCCCACCCTTCTTTGACACAATCAGCTATGACAATCATCTTGCCCTTGCCCTTAGACTAAGCAGCAAACTGTCACAGATTCTGCCAATCACTTCTCTAACATTTTCATTACAGTTTTGGAAGGATTCTCATTTCCCTAGAGCTTTCATGAAGCTATTAAAGGATTATGCCCTTTGCTACACTTTTTTATCTCAGTTTATCTCAGGCAAGTGAATTTTACCTGCAGACATGAATTTAAATATTAGAGTTATGTACTGGCCTACAACTCCTCCCACCTAAAGTAAGTATTTCTATGTGCCTCTTCCCATTCATGCAATAATGGAACATTTCTCCTTCCCCACCAACCAACAAACCCCCCCACACTATTTATCACTTGTTTGCTAGTCCATCAGACCAATTATGAGTACATCATTTTGGATTAAGGGTTGCCTATCCGGCTGGATCGGTATTATGCCAATTACTAATCTTCAGTACGTTACAGAAATGCAGAATTCATCTTTCTAATCTCATTACCACATCCTTTTCTATCTTGGCAAATATAAATTACATCATTTGCCTCTCTCCACAACACTGCTGTAAAAGGTCACCTCTTATGACCATCTTTTCAATAATGGCTGCTGTATCAGAAAAAACTACTGTTCTTATCTTCAAGATCTTTCAGAGTTTATCAACATCTTAATCCTTCCAGTTCTTCACTAATCTACTGACTACTACATGCAGAAGTGTCACTGCTCATCCCTTAGGTCCTCAAATATTTTCAAGCTTGAATGTGCTTTCTCTCATTGCACCCAGCCTTTCAGTAACAGCTCCCTCTAAACCATCTGCACAGCTCCTTTCTCCACTTGTAATTTCACTGAAGTGCCTCATTCTGTAAACAAAAATCTTGTAAGTGCCAGCCTGCCCACAACAGTGTCCTGTATCATCTTTTGTTTGGTTGGGTTTTTTTTCTTTTTTACACCATCTGGCTTTTATCTGCTGCCATTTAGCTTATCCTTCCCTTTTGGGAAAAAGGAATGAGATTTTGCTCTGGTTTGATTAGCTGTACTGCATTTGTTAACCTGCCTTCTTGGTCCATGGCTGTAGTGAAGTGCTACATGAACAAAGCATTTTGGAGTGTTTTGAGTTGTATCTTGGGAACAGTAGCTCTAAACAGGCTTAACTACATGGTTGTTATAAATATAGTCTGCTACAATAACCCAGAAGAACACGTTTACTGCTGAACACTCAGAAAAGAAATGAGAGATTTTAACCTTGCCTGAGGAACCAGTACAAAACTCTTTACAACCATCACTTACAACTACAACCCTAAACACTGAAATCTGACCCCTACATACTGACAGATCACACAATTTAGGTTTTCAGGACCAAAACTCTTAAGATATAAATGGGATTATGGTTACAAAGACTGTTTGTATTCAGAAATAAAAATAACTAGGACTTGGTCTGTTTTAAGACTTCAAAGTCATTCCACAAATATGCAAGAGCATTAAGTCATTACTGGTCATCCATTCTCAACAACATGCATACTTAATACATTTTAATATGTTTACCTGGGAGTGGTGGAGTTTGTTTTTCAGTTCTTTCAACTGTCACCTCTTCCACAGTTTTAGAAATATCATCTGCATTCTTTAGAGGTGTAGAGACAGCTCCTGGTTTAGTTATTCTCTCATCTTCTCTGCTTCGATGACTATATTAGAGAAAAAGATTCCACTCTGCATACAGAACTGCTTCTATGATCTCAGTCTACTAAGACTAAAGAATAAATACTTTCATTCATCAAGTTGAGGACAAGGTATCACTATTACTACTTAGGAAGGTTTTGTTCTTAGACTATCACATTATTATTACTTTTTACCATTTCTAAATCCTGGTGTTTTGTCCCTAGTGGCACATTAACAAAAGGTCATCCCTAGACATGGCAGTTAAAGAGCAGCAGCACAGGGTGACACAGACTGCTCTCTGCGTCAAGCACACAACTCACACACACACGCTGTATATTCACAGATATATAAGGAATCGAGAACCAAAGGGAAGAAAGGAAGAAAATCTACTATAATGGTCTTTTCCTCACCCCTTCCCATAGAAAATAAAAAAGGATTTTTAGAGTTAATTCTTAGGCTTTGCTGTGACCAAGCTAATTCATCTGCTCCTTTGTGTGTCAGCTGCCCTGAAACACAAGTGCTGCTGGTGTGGCACCTCTTATCTTTGCAAAGCCCTGCCAAGGCCCATGTAAATATCTTCTTTATTTCTCATCATCTCAGAGAGGATAAGGCCTTCAATTCACAGCTATGACAAGAGCAGAGTGCTTCCCATCCACATATTTTACTCAAAAGACAATTTGTTGCTTCTTATGCATTTTTCACACACACTTGGAGTGCAAACTGAAGTAATTTAGGACAAGTTAAAGTAATTTTGTGTTTGTAAATGATGAAAGCAAGGAAAATTCTACAGAATGCAATTTCTACTCCTTGAGTTCAAAAGATGAGGTATTCTTATACTGTTGTGTTGAGCTACAGCTACCAGCTGTACCACAGCAGAACTGAACATGTGCTGCATGTTGAAATGTTAACCACTACCTTGCTATCTGATGAACACTAAATAATTTAATAGGGTTGGAACAGATGAATATTAAGGATGAGCTAGAAAAATAAAGTTTTCTTCCTGGGAGTTGGCAAATAAGCAAGGATTTAAAGAATATTTGAAATAAGACAGACACAAATAGCAGCCTTTCGTGTAATACCAGACTGACTTGCCAAGAAGGGAAAGGAAAAGGTATTTTCTGAAGGACAACAATGGCTTGGTCAGCAGGTGCAAGCCCACCTGCTTTCAAAGGAGAGGTCTGTACTGGAAGGAAAAAAGAGAGAAGTTCTGCACATTACCAACAGCTAGATGGTGCTACTGGGCAATAATGAGCCACTGCCCATAAAAATGGATCACATCCCCATCACACAGAGCTAACACTGTTAAGATCCTAGTCAGAAATAATGCTTCAAGAGTTGGAAATACGACTTCAGACAACAGATTCCAGACAGTCTTCTCATCCAAGACATGCAGAAAGGAATAAAAGAAATTACAAAAACGGAAACACAAGTAGAATTTGATTTCCTGAAGCAAAATGAAGTTTAAAATATAAGAAACAAAGCTTAGCTATTCAGCCAAGACACACTACAACTTCTCCGTTCATTCCTCTGCCAGTTTTAAAACCATATGCTTGAAGGCAGCCAAACAGAACACAGAAAAGTACTCCAATCACCACAACAAACTGTGAAGAAAAGCACTCTTGAATGACTTACATCTTGTGGTAAGTTATTGATAAGAACAAGCACAGTAGTTTAATTTTTAAAATCTCTATTTATGCCTCTTTTTATCCATATAAAGCCCCTTTTGGAGGCTCCCACCGTTGATTAAAAGGATGTTAAACCACTTTGTGTAACAAAACGAAAAGTAAGCATTTATCCTTCTACTTCATCCCCAAACATCAATGATAGATGTTTTCTTATTCCTCTTTTGGATTTCTAGTTTAGGTGCATATGCTTTAGTACAAGACTAAAACATGACTGGACTGGTCATTCCCTTGAAAATAGTTCCTGGCTTGTTAAAAACAGATACATATATTTAGCTATTTAAATGCATGCTAAGTGTCCTAGAAACAAAAAAGTTCTGTACTGTTGTAAGCTGCAACTAATTCCACTCCCCAGAGATTTCTGGATAATGAGCACTAGTTAATAAGATACTACAATAAATTTCCCCATGAGCCTTCCCTACCTGTTTCCAAGCATCTCCTAACATTCGAAAGGAGCATTATTCTAAAGTAAGAGGATCGGTTTTGCTTTAAAAATAAGGCAAAAAATACTATAGTTACTACACAAAGACAAAATTCATTTTACATTTCCTCTACTCAGTCCAAACCCAGTGTAACTTTATGCAGCATTGATTCCTGCATACATCAAGAGAATGCAAATGTGGAAGCTCTCAAGAACAGTAACTAAAATGCAGACACTGAAGGCACAGCACAAAATAAGTCAGGTGAGTATCTGAACCAACAGGCTCCTGGGCTGCTGCTATGTGTGCAGGCAAATATACCCTGCCAACTCCAAAGCCTGCAAAAGGTCAGGTTCACTCCACCCAAGCCATGGAAGTTCAAAGGGAAAAGCTAATAGAACAAAAAGGAAACATCAGAAAAGCAGGGGAGTAGATTTTTTCCTTGACTTGGCTTAAACTGTCCAGTAAGCTCTGAATATTTCACATTACAAGATGATACAGGAAACAACTTGATGCCACCACTGGTTCCAGGTGAGGGAAACTTGTTATAAACTGACAGCTGCACTTCCCAAGAGACAAAGGTGTTGTTCCCTGTGTGCACTGTGACACTATTGTTTAACATCTGTGCTGTGTCAGGGCCCCCTTTACCTCACTTCCTGACATTTTTTCAAAGTGTGCTTAGCAGAAACATTTTTGAACTACAAAACACAATCAGCTACATGTTAGTGCTATTACTGAAGAACAAGAGATGACCTGCAACACACAATGTTTGTCTCCACAGAAAATTACGGAAAATATGAACTTGCAGGCTCTTCCCAAATGTGTTTTTAGCACATCTCAAACCCTTTAGCATAAGCAGAGTAAGAGCAAAGTAGCATCTTCCTAAAGACATTCAAAATAGGGCTGATTTTTATCTTATATTCTAGTTTTTCAGCTTGTTTTGAAAATGAACAGAACAACCAATCACCTGGCAGGTTTGGCAGCACTTAGCTTTAAATGCCAGTCTTTAGGATGGGTCACATCAAAAGCCTACCCAGCTCAACAGCTTCATAGTGCCAGCAGTGAGACCAGACAGCTAAGAAAGGATGTGATAGTTGTCCTGAGGCACTCTCCAGGTTAGATGCAGAGACCTCTTTTGTTCATTCTAACTTTTTGTACAACTCTTCATAGGTATACAAAGCACAATTAGCTCTGTTAGTAAGTTAAGGAAAATGTTTTAGGATTTGAGTTTTTGAAAGACTGTTCGAGAGACATCTGTGAACTTTCTTTAGACTAAAGAAAACTAAAGCACTATTTAATGCTTTGACAGAATGATCAAACAGCAATTGTTATGGAAACCCAATATCCAGGAACATGGCAAACAGCCTGATATACCTACCAGTGAGGAATACTGAAAGGTGGACAACACTGAAGACCCTGCCAGACCCCAGAGTAACACAGGCAGATCTGTTAGCAGATTTCTGTACTCTGGTGCACACAGAGAAATGTCAGTCTGTACTTAAGCTTGTATGAAAGGACTAAGAGGATTCCCCTGGAATTTCCCTCCTCATTAACATACAAACACTTTGCAGAACAGTGTCTAAATAAAGCCTCATTATCTTCAATACATTTCTAACATTCTCCTTAAGCTTAGTTGGAAGACTTTTTGCACATTTCTTCCTCAACCGTTTCTCGAGCCTTTTTCTTCCTCCAGATTTTCCACCAAGTCCAAAAAAGAATAAGCAGTTAACAACTAATTTGATCTAACAGTAGATTTAAACATGCACAAACAACCATTACAAAGAGAAGTTGCTCTCAGCATGTTTTTCTTTACATGGCTCAGGGCCCAGATTTTCTGATCTTGAAAGGGACATGTCGCACAGGAAGTCAAGCCATGCCAAAGGAGCTCTTGCTCATAAAGAAGATAGAACGGATGCATTCAGAGCTGAGATAACTTCAAAGTTCCCTCTCGGGGAGGATTTGATTCTTCCAACAGTTTGGTCTACAGGGAGGAAGTGACCACCTACCTAAACCACTGCAATAGGACAGGAAAGCACTAACACTAGGTTAGGTCAGTCTTACTTTCAGTTCTGATAGGGATAGATAACAAAAAAATCTATCAGGCTGCACTAGAAATGCATGTCAAGACATACAGTTTTGAAATATGACAGATCTCACAACCCTCACAATCAAAGCCCTGCTTCTGGGACACTGCTTTTAAGATTTTTCCATGAATGTGGTTCCCGCTTGAAAACAAGCTTTCATGGCCTTGTGGTCCCTCTGAACAATGTACACAAAAGCAGCAAAAATGTCTCTAACCCATAACTCCAAGCAGGTGTACACCCAGGTACAATCTCTCTTGCAGTTGCATTGATCTTCAAAAGACTCTAAAAGCCTTGAAGGTGTGTTATTTTCCCCTTGGGCAAACTAATTTTATTAATAAGCAATCAGGCATATCTTTAATGAAACAGCCAGCTGCAATTTGTTTTTTTTCAGAGTTCTTGAACAGCATCTAAACATCTTCAGATAGAGGCTCTGAATTTGGAATCTGCACAGATCAATTCTAATTTCTGCTCTATCATATTATGAGCAGTCAGAAGAGAAACTTTTCTCTTTCAAATACTGAGCAGAATTTGAAATCCAACACTGAAACTCTGTTTCAATAAATTACAATGTCTATTTCCAAACTGTGGAAATGCAAAACTGGGCAGATTTGTTATTAAGGACAAAAGTTTCTCATGGCATGAGAAAAAATTCCAAACAATACACTACATTACTTGTCTCTGATTTCATATAAGATTAGACTTACATACTGAAGAATTATAATCAATAATCAATCAAGTTCAAGTATTAAAAACTAGAGCGTAAAAGCTAAACCTGCTGTGTAACACACCTTGTTTTGTGGAACTAAATGTCATCAGAAACATAAGATAATCCCTATGCCTAAACAAAGCAAGATTTCGACAAGTTTACCCAGGCTGGACATGCAACAGGAACTGTGCTACAGGTCATCTCAAATCTGCTTGCAGTTAACTGCTCTCTAAAACCAAAATACAGCTACACATTATTCAGTAACATATATTGCTATCAAACTTGCATTGTCATTCACACAACCACACTCTACGATTATGTTTAAAAAAGATGTAAGACTAAAGAAAGGTTCAGTTTCTCCTCAAGTCTAAAATATTTGGATCATTATCATTTGCATCTCATGAGACAAAGAATGTCATACTGCTGCTTCCATAGCTCTGCTTCACATTTGTTACACCATATCAATCCAAGCACTCCTACAACTTATGTTACATTAAATAGTTGATTTAAAAATAATACAATGCTGCCATCACCTGCCGTTGCTGGGCTGCTGTGGAGAATGTCTGGAATGGTCTGAAGGCTCTGACCTCTGGTCAGGAGATCGTGAACGACTGCGGCGGGGCCTGTCATGTGATCGGTTGGAATGATCTGATGCCAGCGACTGAATTTCTGAAATGTCTGTTAAATAAAAGTTGTTTTCTCATGAAATGATTGTAATTTAAATGGTGGCATGACCTGCTTAAATGGGAATAAGCTTTTGCAGAGAATTTTTATGAAGATGTTAAATCTGTGCTTATTATTACACAAAAAACAAACTCAATATTTCTGAAAGAAGCCACAAGAATAGGGACTGTATCTTTTTCTCCATTTTTTTGAAAGTGTGGATTTCAATCACATACAAACAAAAATTTACCCACATTACAATCTTACTCCTAACTCTTCTCCTCCCCACCCTCTCATCCCACTTAGGTATTTCTCATCTTGACAACACAGGGAGTTTTTCCCTCTTTAGAAATCAAGTTTTTATACTCACCATCTCTTTCTGAAGCATTAGCAGAATGAATACTGTCAGAAAGATCAGGGACATTCAACAGTGTGGCTCGTTCATCTCGCTGAACAACCATCTTCAATTTGCCTTTTGACCTTTCTATTAATGTTTTGGCATCCGCTAAGGACATATTTTCCGTCACCGTGCCGTTTATCTGGAATAGAGCAGGAAAAAAGAACAGATATAAACTTACTAAAAAAACCCCAGTGAATCTCCAGCAATAAGAGTGGTGTTGTGTCTGATGATACTTAGAAATGGTTAAAATATTTATCAAATTACCATAATACAATGGAAGACAATTAGGCTCATCAAAAATATTGCATAATATAGAAAATTATTTTCAACTTTCAAAATCAAAGCCTCTAGCACTAATACAAAATATGCAAAAGATTAGTTACGTTTTTGGACCAGCATGGCTATACTCAGAGGAAAGAATGGTCCACTTTTCTGCACCGAAATTCACAGCACTATCTTGAAATAAAAATTTTTAGTATGAATTAAAAATCATAGAATGGCTTCAGTTGGAAGGGACCTCAAAGACCATCCAGTTCCAACCACCTTGCCATGGCCAGGGACACCTCCCATTAGACCAGGATGCTTAAAGCCCCATCCTCTTGCCTTGGACATTGCCAGGGATGAGGCACGAAAAATTAATCCCGGGTATATTTAGTTCTAAAAAAACCCAACCAAACAAAAAATGTACCTGAAAGCAATTTTTAGTGTTGCACAATAGCACAGTTCCACAACATTTTACTTATAACTAAGCAAAGCTCCACACTTTTTCGAACAGTCTTTATTATGTATTTACAGTGGGCATTATTTCTCTGATTAACACTTAGGGAATAATACCAAAAAGGCTTAGTAATTTTCCTTTCCTTAGAGAAGTTGATTCATATTAAATTTGATCTCTGAAATAATTTTTTAATGAAAAGTGACACACCTTCTATTAACTACAATCAAGTTACTGACATGGCCAATTCTGGGCAGAGTTGTATCAGTGAGTTTTGCCTTTAAACAACCACCACCACCATATACTGTACCTTCAGTACAACATCTCCTTCCTGGATATTGCCATCTCTTGCTGCCAGGCTATCCTGGGATATTTCTTTCACAAATATGTGACTTGCCAACCGCAGACCATACTCTTTATAATAAAAGAAAAAAGAAAACTGATGAAGTTACAGCAGGAAAGAGGGAGTTATCTGGAGATTTACAGCACTGCTTTTTCCAGCATTTTCACAGGCAACACAAAGACGAAAACAAATAATGGGCTGTAACAGAATATGATATAACTTTGCCATTATATCAGTCTATTTTTCCAACACTGCCTATAATCAGAGCTGTTTTTCAAAAGCTTCATTTAGACGCTACCTACAATTTTTCCTCTTCCAAATGAGACACCCACTGAAGACTCAGCTAAAGTGTAGGTATGTAGCTGCTGACTACCAGATGTTGGCTGCATCTGGGATTTGTTTACACCATATAATACTTCACCCTTAACTAAGCACACGGATTTTGGAATATGAAAAATAGCACCAGAAATATGGTAGCACTCCTTAAGTTTTGAGCCAGCTACTGGTAAAACGGGCAAACTGGTAAGAGCACTGTTCATTGAACCCACATAGCCTTTAGCACAACACCTTTAAAAACCAGCAGAAGTTTTATCAAGAGATGTACCCACAAGTTACCTTCATTCTTCCTGGATTTCACCAGTGTGACTTTGGTGGGTTTTGCAGGCTGGCTGGAGGTGACAGACCTCCTGTCTGACCTGGGGGACAAGCTCCTCTCCCTGCTGGCACTGCGGTCTCGGACCCAGCTCTTCTCGTGCCTCCTGCTGGCACTGGGACCGCCACGGCTGCTCCTTGGATCCCGGATTTCCTCATCGTAGCTGTCATCCTCGTTCTCAGACACCGGGTCAGGGTCTGGGCGAGTCACTGGAATCTGAATTTTCTTCATCCTTCGGATGGTCTACAACCCAACAGCAGATATCAGCCTCTGGCTGTGGAATGCTAGTGGTGTCACTAAATGTCAGAAGCCAATCCCAGCATTCAAAACATGCAGGTGTATTTGTGAACGCTCTGAATTGCTGCATCCTCATTATAAAATTATATCCAATTAATACAGGACACTTATCAGTACAGATTACTAGAAACCTGTTTTTTACAGTTCTTTTAGTCCTTTTTGATGTTTTTGCACAAGTGGCAGAAGGGTAACAATCAAGAGCCTTTGTAGCACAACACAATATTCTGTCTTCAGAGCTGCATATTTGAACGCCCTCTTTGCTTAAAACCACAAAATCACTTACTGGCATTGCTAAAACCATTTTTTGCTAACATGTAATCTAGTGTATACTCAATATGCTATTGACAGTAATTCTCCTCAACTTTGAAGTCTCCCAGTCTTCCAAAGAAAAGTTTATGCAAGACATGGAGGAAGTGGAGCTGTTACCATGGAAGTTCAAAGTTGGCTTGTACAGCTTAGACAGTCGGTTCCAGAATATGAGCCAGGCCTTGCTCAGAGATTTGTTTGCTATGTAGTACAGAACCAAACCAAGTTCTACCATAAAGTTTTCACTAATTACTTTTTTTTTAACATAAATCTACACATCAAATATTTAAGATACTGAAAGCCCTGCACAGCTTGCCACACATTGCTTTCTGTAAGCTTTCAAGAACTGCTGCCAAAACTACAAATGCAAAACATTACACTTTTCTTGCAATTGCATTAAAGCACACAAGTGTTCTAAAAATCTGTCAGCAGAAAAGCTTTTCTACAAGCCCTAGAAGTCTCTTAATTAATTAAGGAACTTCTAAACATTGTGCATTTTTTGTTCTATTTTTTTGTAACATAACCCCCAAACTTCTACAGAAAGTTGGATTACTACCCTTTGGTGATGGCCTGGTTCTGTTTTGCAAAAGTTCAAAAACCAACCACTTAGAATAAGCCTACAAAATTATAGGAATTAAGGTAATTATACTTTATTTTGGCAAACTGTTTACTGAGCACAAAAAGAACTGTGTTAGTGCCTGAACAACTTGTCCTTTAGCATACACCAGCCTTTAAAAAATGGAGTAAAAGTGCATCCAACAAAGTAAATAAATATTAAACAAAGCTGATTTGTCACTATTTGGCAATCTGAGAAGAACTTTACCATAAAGAAAAGGAATCTGAATTATCCCATGCCACACTATACACTCATCATCATTCACATTTCAGAAAACACTTTGAGTGACCCACTTGATAAACATGCCATGATTATCACTTAAACCTGAACCATCACACAGGTGTTATTCTCATATCTTGCATCATGCCCATATTTTACAGCAACCATTACACTATTTCACTTTTGCTCTACAACCATGGAACTTTAAATCTTCAAGACATTCACTTACGATTTTGGCATTCTTCCCACTTTTCCTCAGCTGCTGAACAGCAAATGCATGCTCGACATTATCCATTGAAACTCCATTAACCATTGCAACACGGTCATTTTCTCTACAGGAAAAACATCACAATGTACAGTATAAATCCTTTCTGCCAAGAAGGAAATATTGGTGAACAGGTGTCCCTAAGCAAACTGCCTGTATTACAAACCTACTACACCAGCAGTTATAGACAGGCAACTTGAGATCAAAACAATGAGGAGGTGAAGCTACTGCTGACAAAGATGAATGCCCCGAATCAGAACCCAGGTACAGACTGGCACTTACTGTAGCAGTCCTTCTGCTGGGCCTCCTTTCAGCACATCAGAAATAACTATTGATGTCTCACCACTCTGAAAGTGAGGATTATCTCTTCCTCCAGATATTGCAATACCAAATCCAAATCCAGGGGCCTATAATGTAACAAGAGAAATATTTTTTACCTTCTAATATCTAATGGTCACAATCTGCACTGAGATGAATACAAGTTTTTGAAAGAAAGCAGGATCAATGCCATTTTATCCAGTAATACAAGATAGATAAAAATAAACACTTTTAGAAGGCAGAGAGTTTCAGAGTAACTATCCAGTCTCTTCCCAGAGATTAGAGTTCTCATTTGCATTTTTATGGCCTAGACCTCAGGTGGTCTTTAGCAAGACCTCAATCTTCAGTAAGCACTGAGCTGCAACTCTGACTCAAACCCCTGTATCATTTCCTGCAACACTTTCTTTGAGTTTTCCCATGATGGTATTTACCCAGCTCGACCTCACTTAGCTCAGGAACTGACAGGATTGCTGCACACAGTAGTATGACTGCAGGCTCCATTCTTAGGAATAATACCAAGATCACTTGTACCATTAAATACATCAAAACCTTGTCAGCACTTGCAAATCATCTGCATCTTAACAAAAGTAATTTGCTTCAATCTTCTCCCTCTAGGGTGACCTGCCACTACAGCAAGGTCAATGCCTCTGAAAAGTTATTCCTGTTAGATATTTCAAGATACAACAATGATGCTTACATTTCTGCCTGGAAGCAGCGAGGGTGGGAAATAAGCTTTCTAAATATAACTGATCTGCAAACCAGAAAGCTCTTTCATCATTGCCCAGAAAATATTTTGAGGATATTACCATTTAAATGCTGTATTTTATTCAAGAAGTTATTCCACAATTTTCAACCATGCAAAATGCAGTCACTGGATGGAAAAGATGAGGTTTGGGTCACTCTCACCCCTCTATTTCACAGAGCACATACTTGATGCTGGCAGACTTAACCTTCTCTTTTTCACTTTTTAACAAACATGACCCAGCTTTAGCAAGGAGTTTCATAACCTTACAGTGACAGCAGAGGCAGCACAGCAGTCTGCATGTGGCTGCATGACACATGACATTCAGTTTTTTGGACACTAATTACTGCCCAAAACCAACCTGTTTCCTATTTCCTCCCAAAACAGAGGTCATAAAAAGATGTTTCAGACTTGCCTGTAAGCAGTGAATAGGAACAGTATCAAAATACAGACTTGGAGATTCCCTATTCAGAAATGGAGTTGAATCCATACTGTTGCCAAGAAGGAAGTTGGTCTAAGTGTGGGGGACTGGGGAAGGGCACACTTCACTACTTCTTTTACATCTATTTTAATTCATTAGAGGATGAATGGACTTTTTTCAAAATACATCCCAGATGGACCAACCAGAAACCATTGCTGGGATGCAAGAATTAAATGAAACTTGGTGCCATGAAGGAGGATCTTAAATGTCCACTCATGACCAGAGCTAAGGGATTTTTTCAGTTTTATTTTTTAAAGTCAAAGAGGATATATAATAGCCTAAAAAATATTTAGTAAACCTAGGGGTTTACTAAAACCCCTTTCACATCAGTGATATTTACCTTCTTATGACACTCCTGCTTTTAGCTTTCCATTATTTTAACAACCAAAACTTAGTTTGCACTGTATTTGGGTTGGGAAGGTAAGAGAGAAAAGAGATAATAACGAAGATATTTATGTCAAACTTCATTTAAATATTCCCTATCTTTCCTTCACCATAAACAAAAATATTTTTTAAATTCTCCACTCATGGTAAGAAATATAAACATCAGGCTTAGGGCAGCAGAAACTCCCTGTAAACCTTACCTTGCTGCTTGCCATACTACTTTTTAAAAGTAGATTTGCAAATCAAGTCACCACTATAGAGATGACTGTTTCATACCTTGATGTTCTCTTCCAGAAGCCTTGAAACAATGCAGTCTCATATACAGACAGCAGTTAGAAGGGACTACAAGTCTTAGACAGTTTCTAATAAGATAAATGAAGGTCTTCAGAAACACTACCAATACAAAAATCAAATCCTAAATCCTTCTGAAAATTTAAGAAGTCCCATAAGAAACCTTCAAGCAGAAATCAGCCTGCCTACTTCCCATTTTATCCTGCTGCCTACCATCATCTTGAGACACAAGTGATTATCAGAACCGCTCTCTGAAAACTGAGCCTAGCTCCTAGACATGTCTGGAAATAACAAGATGTTGATCACTACAGATTATACAAGATACTAACATGTACCTTAAGTACAGCTGCATTTTTATAAAATTCTTGTATCAGAACTTCACTTGTCAGATGTTGTAAAACAAACACACAAATAAAAAGAGCTGTACAATTCTACTTTCCCACAGTAATGCAGTGTGGGACAGATAAAAAGACAGGTACATATCTGGTTTCTGTGCTTTGAGGGAAGGACACACATCTACCACAGACACACAGAACTTAGCTCCAAGTAGGGAAAAACCCCACGTGATATACAAAGTGCATGGTTCCTCCTTCGAGTACTTTGCAATTAAGTATATAAACCCAGAAGATCTCTCAATAAAAGATAAACTGTAGCTACCTGATAAGCTTTAACTGAATTTGAGACTGCTAAGATTAAGTCTCAATTAAGAGTTAAGTAGCAGTCCAGCCCAGGAAACTGGAAGGGTGTTAAAGAAAGGCAACAAAAACTCTTGGTGAGAATTCCAGCCTCTACTTCCCAAAAAACTTTCTAATGAGTCTTTTGACAGTAGTGCTGGAATTCATCAGTAAACCCTCTTCCCCGTGTTAAGGATAATTCTAAGGACATATTTGTTTCACATTAGCATAAGGGGTTTGGTTTTGTTATCTGGCAGATGGAAATAACTGTTTGTTTTTAACTGACTAAATTAATGCTATTGAAGTTATTAACAGTACATATTAACATATTACCATTTTAACAGCTTTCAACACTTAAATAAGAACTATATATTCAGGTAATAATACCACAAGAGCTGGCAGAATCTTGGCACATAAAAGATCATAACAAAAATTATAATCAATTCATACTTTCAGATCAATGCCATAAAAGAAATTCTGACTATGCCGCAAGTGCAACCAAAAACAAGATCTTTGGTTCCTATCAGTTATTTAAAATTTTGTTCAAGGTAACACCATAATGCAACATTTCATTATTTCGTTGTGCACCGACTCGATATCTCACTTTTGGTGTCACTGAAATTATTGCTCCAACTGACCAGGAAAAGGTTCCTCTTGAGAAAAAAATGAGCTATCACCAAGCCTACAAGCCAACCTTTTATTACTATGGCATTTTTTTGTTTGGTTTTGACTATAAAGCAGTACTGATTTCATCAGTAATATGAGTAAAACCCCTGAAGTTTACAGAGATTACAAGGATGACTGGACAGCTTCAAGATGAAAGCATAAAGGGCAATTAATTATATATAGAAATAACACCTCTTGCTTAAAAACTTGTTGACCTAAAAACTGTTGGAAGCTTAAAGAGTAGCCTAGATAAACATCACTACACATTTTCAGTTTTACTTATACTTTTCTTCCAACATGTGGCTGCAGTCAGAGATGGGATACTGTGTCAGCCTTCTGGTCAAACCGAGTGTAACTGTTCCCTTCCCAGAAGGGCACCGACCCAAACAGTTACTTTGAATCAACAACATTCAAAGCTTCAGAATCAACAGCTAACAGGTCTAACAGAGAATTAACATTTTATCTAACCAGATGACCTACATATATGCATTTTTGTCCAAGGTCCATTCATCCCACCAATGCTATAACTTTAAAACGCCTTTATTCTATGATGAACTGAAGGCAAATGGTATAACTTGCTCTCTTGAGACAAAACTTCCACATCTCCTTGTTTTGGGGATGAATGCAGCTATTTGGACCATGATTCCATGGCTGCTTAATACTAAGTTGCTGCCAGAAATGTTATCCTACCCTGCTCTGACTTTTCCTAAGCAATTAATTCCTGACTGACTCTCTTGTATGGCTTCATGATAGCTGCATCAGGACTCAAATTAATTTGGGAGTAACTCAAACAAGAGAAGTCAGTCTAAACGCAAAAGCAGTCTATCTATTCACTGGTTCCCAGCACACATTCCTTTGTGCAGGGTACACATTCTGACCCCCCAGAACCACTACTTCCAGCCAGTGGTTAGGAAAGTGGCAAGTAAGAGAGTTCTGAATACATTTATTTATAAGCAACTATATTGTTTAATGTCTCTGCAAATAAAGTTTTAAAACTTTCAAGCACACTTACAGCACTACCATGAATGAACAGAGATTTCTACCTCTCTCCAGTTAGGTTCAATGTAATCTAAAGCTTTGTTTCTAGGATAGGTTATTCATCACATGAGCTTTTACAACACTTCTAAATTTAAACAGGAATATGACAGTTTCCTTTCCTTTTACTTCCTGACATCTGGCTTTTTCCTATTGTTTTCAAAACTACCAGTATCCTGCATTAGGCACACACAGCCAATTGTATGAACTCACCCTGTGAAGAGTCACTGTGTGTTGTTCCCATATAGCTGTTTCTTCCATTGTTGTGCTCTAAGAAGGAAAAAAAAAACCCCAAAGATTAGACTTCACTTTCAATAGTTGTATAACACCACAAACAGAAACTTATATTCAAAAGTAATATTAACATTCATATAGAATAGCTACAGAAGAAGTTGGTCTGGCTCATTCATTACACATTTCCTGCCTTTATATGTCACAGCTGAACTTCCTGTGCTCCTGTGGAAGGGAGCAGGGGGAAGAATAGGCAAAATAGATTACAGAGCTTGCAGTTATAAAGAAGTTTCAAGGGAAGGACTATAAACAGCATTTATGATATAGGCTCTCTTGGTTCCTCATTAAGATTGTAGTAGATGTAGCTAGTTCAATCAGATGTATTTATATCCTAACATTTCTATTTACACTCCTTTTGCTTGGTTTAACAGTATGCAGATTCACGAACACCCAGGTGCAGATTACAGTACCTACTGCTACTGTATTATGCACACAGGTCACATTTAATGGACTGCAGTTTAGTGTAGGCTGATTATTTTGGTGAACAGCAGCACTGCAGAAATTACAAGGTCCTCTCTAAGGTAACTAGATTAAACAGTAACATTATGACAATATTGACATACCTGCATTTCTGCTTAAAAGAGCAACTACTTAGTGTGCCATGACAAACAAGCATTTGGAAAGGGGAAAACTGCACGAGAGAGGAAAACCCAGCAGAGCCCAAGGCCTGAAAACAGGCAGGAAGGCAGCAGGAAATGCACAGTGAACATCCTGCTGCTACATTTTCTACCTTTCCAGAGGGACTGTCCAGTGTTTTGCTCTATACCCAACCCCTCATAAGCATGCAATCCACTAATTAGAGAACAGAATCAGAATACAAACATCTCTGCAACTTGGCTGTGCTGGTTTTTTAAAAATCTACTTTGCTCTCAATTTGTTTCAGTTACAGTAACTCAGTCACTACAGCAAAAAGTACTCAGAACTTTTAATCCAGTCCTATATCACAAGGAACAGCAGTAGGAGTGTTTGCTCTCATAAACAAGACCTCTGAAAACTTTATCCAATTTCAGCACATCAGAAGTTGCAACTGGGTTCAAAACGCGAGTTCTTCCCATCCATAAGGCCAAAAAGCTCTGCACTTTGTGCATGAATTTTAAGGGTTAGAATGTGCCACATTACTGCTCATTTCTCTTTCAGGGTTCACTTCTCTACAAAGTGCTGTTGTGACTTAATTGGGATGTATTTCATTCAAACAGCTGTAATTCTCCTCAATTCAGTACCAAATGTTGCTCCTTTGCATTACAAATTGATTCAACTCTACCCCAGAATTAGATTATTTCTCTCCAGCTTTTTAAACTCAGGCCAAATATATACTAAAACAGTAACAATTTACACACACAAAGCCATCTTTGAAACAAAACAGAATGTTTGCTTGCTAAACGGTCAAGGAATACTGATTTTCTTCCTTATTTCTGATGTTCTCATTCTGTCTTAGTTTTGGCAAGAGCTTCTTAGGCTAAACATCTCATCAACAAGTGAAGACTTATCTCTGCAAGTAAACTTCTAAAGCAAAAAGCTCTAAGTAGCTCCTGTTCAGAAGAAGGTGCAACAGGAATTCAAAAAAGAACTGCAAAAGTTGGAATGTACGTTGTAATTGAAATAGGCTGCCTCATTTTTACCTGCAATTTGCAAGAGAAGTTAACTGTGCTCATTTACTGCACTCGTCCTGGCAGTGCTCCGAAGGTCCAGCCCTGTGTCAGCAGCACAGTGTGAGCTCCTTGGCTCACAGGGTGCCTCATTTCCATGGCTCTGAGTCCTTGTACCTCCCTGCTGGAGCTCAGTGCCCAGGGCAAACACCACCAGTGGCTCTGGATATGGCACCAGCTGATAAAACCCAGTTTAACCAGTTCAGCACTGCTCCCACTGGATCTAGGAGAACTGGCAAACCCAGAGCTGGAGCAGGGCAAGATAACAGCTAAGCCATGAGTCAGAAAAAAGGAATTCCCTATGTAACATACTTTTGAGAACTGTGAGAAGACTTGCTACTCCACAAAAAAACCCAAGACAAAGGTAAAAGACCCCCAAACCAACCCCACAAACTCACCAGCCTTTCTAAACCTGGACAGGACACTCACTGTTCAGTCAGACTGAGGCTGCCATTTTTAAAGCCTTTCTCCTTTCTGCAGAAGCTCAGCCTTTCCACTTTGTTCTCCATTTTTTTGCTCACACTATTGCTATCACCTCCCCTAGATTTTACTAATACATCCATTTCAAATGCACAAGACTTGGAAACATCAAATATCCATTAGTTACAGAGCAAAGCAAGTAATATGTTATTTTCATTTTTTCTGCATGCCCAAACAGTCCAATCAAGAACAGTGAAAACAGTTCAAAGGCAGTCTGAGGTGAGTGTTGGCTTTGACACAAACTGCTTACTTGAGTTAGTTTCTGAACTGTAAAGAACTGCATTCACTCACAAAAGACCAAGGGAAGTTTGAAGAAGACCTGTGAAGGTACTCACCCTATTTAGCACTGACAACTGAGGCAGAAGGATGAACCCGTGCTACCATCAGCTGAGCTCCCTGTTGTGATGCTGCTCTTAGACCATACTCAAAGTATTCAATTTTTCATCCTATCCACAACTAATATAAGGAAAATCAGGGTGACTCAGCAGGAACTGAGAAATACATACAGCCTAACACCCAGAAACTAGGAATATAGAAGAATATTAAGATGCCCCAGTCTAGAGTTATAATAATTTATCAGAAACCCTTTATTACCTTTGAAATGCAAGTGAACAACGCTGCAAACTCCTACATCTACATTACCAATGACTTTACATTACAGAATCACACAGAACCATGTAGTTTTTAAGGCTGTAAGGGACTTTTGTAGATCATCCAGTCCAAGACCCCTGCCAAGGCAGGGTCACCTGGAGCAGGTGACACAGGAACATCCAGGTGGGTTTGGAGTGTCTCCAGAGAGGGAGACTCCATGACCACCCCGGGCAGCTCTCCCAGTGCTCTGCCACCCTCAGTGTGAAGTTCTTCTTCCTGCTGAGGTGAAACTTCTTACATTGTAGTTTACGGCCATTTAGTTTACAGCTCCTTGGCCTGTCTCTGAGCACCAGTGAAAAGTCTGGCACCATCAACTGGCACCTGCCTGGGAGATTATTAAAATGCATTAATGAGATTCCCTCTCAGTCTTCTCCTCTCCAGACTGAACAGGTCCAGCTTTTCCCCTCATAAAAGATGCTCCAAACCCTTCCTCATCTTTGTGGCCAGTGCTAGACCCTCTCCAGCAGCATCTTATCTTTCTTGTACTGAGAAGCCCAGAGCTGAGCACATAAATTAAGAATAAAAAGAATAGAAAGAATTATGGTATCATGACTCCAGTAATTTGTTTTATGCTTTTGCTTTAATAAAGTGAAGAGCTTCCTTAGGCTCATCCTAAACACCTTTTTAGAGACAATTAGTATTCCCAGCTCTGTATATGAGAAATATATGTGTTTGTGGGTTGGGTAATTTATTACTATTTAAAGGATATAGTCATACATGACATTGCGGTTCATCAATATGGTAGTTATGAAACCTATCATTTGCCCAAAATGTTGGAAACATCAAAACTTGTTCAACTCTTTCATCTTTGGAATTGCCCTGAGAAATAAACATTTCAAAGTAAACATCTTTTCAGAAAGCTCCCTTTGTGGGCTTGTAAGAGTCCTTCAAACAACAACAAACTTTCTTCTTCCCTTTCTCAACATATTTCTTGCCTTCTTCTCGAGGGCTGTTTTTGGGTTTTGTTTTGATTTTTATACCATGCCATTTTTCATCCAGCTTTAACCTTCTCACACATATCTGGGTATGTGTGCACATGCACACGTGTCTGTTTTTCTTTCAAGCATCCTGAAGGAAAAAACCAACCTAACAAAACGCTGGCTACTGAACTGAGCAATGCAGTGATGTTGCAAATAGCATTTCTCAGTTTACCTGCACTGCAGGTAAAAAAGCTGCTGCCAGCAGCAGCACTGAAGCCACCCACAGGCTTGAGAAGACAGTTCCAGTTCACATTTGGAACGCTTCAAACAACAACCACAGAAATTAGTATTCTACCTTAAAATAATGCAAGTTCCCAAGAGCAGGTTTCTTGCAGATTAACACTTTTTAGATTTCTACACCTCAGCCTAAGGCCAGAGTTCCTACACATTCTTGAAATCCAAGCCAGAATAGTTTCCCAATGTCTTTCCAAGTCTAAGGGGGCTTACTAGAAGAATTACTGCTCCCTTTTAAACTCAACTGCTTTTCATAGGAAGTGAATTGTGTTCCAAATGACGAGATAGATTTAAAGGAATTGTTTTCTCAATTGTGATCAAATTTTGACACATGAAGTCAAATGAGTTTTTAACCACACTATTTCTTAGTACAATTTCACAGTAATTTTTGATAAATAAATCTAAGTGTTAAAATATCTACAGCCGCCATCCAGTTCCATACATTCCTCATTAAGTTTATTACATTTTCAGAGAAAATAGTATCTAGACATCTACTTAAAACAGATTTTCCTCTGGACTACACAAGAGGAACCTCCTGAGGGAAGCACTAAGTTGCATTTAGCATCTTCACCAGCCTGATTTTGCAGATCAGCATTGACAGCTGTCCTACAGACAATAAAATGAAGCAATTGCTTCTGCTACCTCAGGGGGAACATTGCTCCTCTTCTCCACAGAACACAGTGGGGAGAGGAAAGGTGTCTGACAGCTGTGAGCTCTTTCAATCACAGGAAGGGAATGGCCAGATCATAAACTCAACTATGTAAAGAACACCGGCTTTGCTTCAAGCTTGCAGTCTCATGTTGTGTACACCGTACCTACAATAAAATGCTCATGTCAAAAAACATTCCTAAGTATCCCAAAAAAACCGCAACAACTGTGACAGTGTTCTTATTCAAGACATAAAAAACGAGAAGGAAGAACTAGTATTGGGCTGTGTCAAAAAAGGGAAAAAATACTGTATTTACTCTCTATATACCACAGAATACTATATTACATGCAGTATTATCTGTAATATTATATTTAGAGTGAGAGTTCCTCTTCAGAATGACACACCAGACATACACACACCTCACCCATCTTGCCGCATTTCTATTTGGCTTCTAAAATTAATTTTCCATTATTCTTGGGGAAGTCCAGTTCAGCAGTAGGATGTTATTGAACTTCCAAGTTCTAAAGGTTAAATGCAGAATCAATACATTTTGATTGCACTTGTGGGAACAAGAATTAAAAGTGCTTATGAGAACGATCAGAATTTGAAGCTCTTATAAGAATATCTGCAGTTTGTTATGTATCTAGAGGGTGACATTTATCATTCACTTTTAAAAAAAAAAAATCAACATAATCAAAGTCAATATCCAAAACACATAGCTTCCTGAGGAAGTATAAGAAAAGAAAACAGACTCTTCCTCAGCCAGCCCAGAACAAGGAATGAAGAGGTCATTTTCCTACACACAGCATCTTTCAGTACTCAGCTGCAGCACAGTGTTATTTCCAACATTGACCAGGATGATTTCCTACAGATACCCACCTTTGTCCTTGCCTAGTTAAACTACGGGCACCTTAAATTCCAGCAGATTCCCTCCAATTGTCTTATCATAAAAGCCTTCAGCTGACTGGGGGCAGGGGACCCATTTTTTAACAGTTGTTCTCCAGCAATTAGGGCAATGAGGTCAGAATCCCATTATCTGACTGATTTTATCAACTGAAAGGAGAGCTTTGTCTTCCATAGTCTAACACATACACAAAGCACCACAGCCTCTCTACAGGGAACCTTAGAGTTACTTGAGGTATTTCCAGCACTGGCAGTCAGCTCCTGGAGCAAGTGCAGACAGGAGGAGAGCACCGAGGCAGGGTCACCACAGCAAACTGCACATTGCTACAGCTACATTCCCACCCACAGCCTGCTATGGCTGTCCCACACTCTGCAAACTGCCTGCATCTTCAGTTTTTCACTGGATCATCACTGCTTCCAAGGAAATGGACTGCTTCCCTGGATGTATTTTTGAGAGAAGAGTCAAGAGATCGGACTTATAAGGACTCAGGGACTGCCACAGAGCATGTTGTTTGGATATTTGATTATCTCTTTTACACGGCAGTGGGAAATGCAGGAGAAAACACCCACTAAAGTACTCTAAAGAGATGTGTATAAAAAAAAACTTCACAGAATCACTGAAGCTGAGAAGCCAGTCTTTAACCTCACCTTCTGTCTGAGTGTACATCCACAGAAGTGACATCAACCATCTCTTAAAACAGAAATAATAACCTTATTCTCTGCAGCATATGTACTAACCACCAAAAAGTAAAGCAGCGCTCATTGTAATTCTTTCCCATTTGATATCTTGGGTTCCAAGCCCTAGCGAAGAGTTCCACTCCTCCCAAACATTCACCTATATTAAACAGCCCACCTCATGAAAAGTCTGTATGAGGAAAACCACAATTAAAGCTGCTCTTCAGATGACAATGCACAATCCAAGTTAAAAAAAATACACAATTTTCAACATGGCATGTCAGTAATATGATTCTACTTTGATTTAGATCACTCTGAAAGTACAAAGTCTCTACAACAGTACACATGGACAGTTTGAACAGTACAGGTCATCTTTACATCATAAAGAACAACCTTGAGAGGAAAAACTAGGACTAAATATATACATATACATTGTAACAATAACTAGGCTGTTTAACCATTCCACTCAATACTCCCTGTGCACCCAAAACCACAGACCACTCTGCAAGACACGACCTTACTAAACACAATTTCCACTGCCTCCTGATCTAGAATTCCAAAGGTCAGTGGACACCTTTTGAACATAAAGGTACTGCATATATCTAAAAGCATTCCCTAAGCACTAGTTGTCTTGATGAATTTTTCTACAAGAGACATTTTCACTCTGACTTCTGTGCACTGCTCTCTCCAAGCCAAAAAAGTAGCTCAGTATTTAACTTACCACATCCATGTACTCCCCAGCTTGTTTAGCATGACTCACTTTTCCAGAATGGCCTCTCAAGTCCAAGCTTCACACATCACAGACAGGATCATAAAAGCTTTGGTATTGCTTTCATAAAGCATTAAAGTGGATCATAAAAGTGGCACTGCTACTCCATGCAAAAAATGTTAGACTTCTCTCCCAAAAAAGCCCTAATCAAGAACAGTATGCACAAATTTGGAGAGATGCTGCATTTTAGTCAAATAATTAAACACTGGATTACAGATCCAGTTAAATCTGAGTATTTATAGAAGTGTTTATGACACAGGCCTAGTAAATCACATTATCCATGAAAGGCAGAAGGCTGACACTCAGGATATAAGGCAAAACAAACCAGAGCGCAAGACCCACATGCAGATACATCTCAAATGATCTCAGGTCAAGTTATTTCAGATGAAGAATACCACTCAAACACCCTGGTAACAGTATCATGCAGCAGCCAAGCAAAGCTAAACTAGCTCCTGATGGCTAAGGCGTGGGAAAAGTGTGCTCCAGAGTTTGGGATCCCTGTCTGTTATGCTTCTTTCCATTTTGCTTTCCAGCTGGCAGTGAAACCACGTAGGATCACAAACTCCAAAGTGCTGGCAGTAGTGTTTCACAGATCACTACTCCAGGCCAGTACACCAGCAAAAAATAGCAAAATCACACAGAACAGAGAGGCTAAAAAAGCCAAGTGGCAAGCCATGTTTCTCCCCCAGCAAGGGATTTTGCCACAGAGAAGCATGGACAACTTGCTCTTTGTTTTTGCTTTAAGTCACTTCTCTACCATATTTGTCTAAGCAAGTATTACTATTATTACTAGGACCTAAAGATTCCTAATTTGGAGTGTAAGTTTTAATACGTAATTGAAAGGATTTATCCTTTCATTATTTACCTCAAATTTGATTTTTTTTTTAATATAATTTCAAAACCAGGATCTTCAACAAACTCATGTAATATTTCGATTGTTTAAGGTGGTCTTTGTTACCTGTATTCCCACCAGTTCATCTCAACTCCAACAACAGCAAGTGCTCCTGGTACAGTTTGGAAGGCAGTGCTGGGAATGTAAAAGCTCAAAGTACAGCCTCCCACCGAAGTCAAGTAAGTCCTACTGAAGTGAACCAGTGGAGCTCAGAAGTGCACCCAGCTGGGACCAGTTTCACAGCAACTGACACAGCTTAGAGCAGCAAATTCCAGTCACATATCACCTACCTGGTGGGTTCATTTAAAAACCACAGGAGTGGTCAAATGGTGGTGCAGACTGCTCAGGAAGGCCATGGAGTATCATCCTTGGAGGTGCTCAGAACTGATCTGGACAAGATCCTGGGCAGCCCTGTAGCTGACCCTGCTCTGAGTATGGGGCTAGATTAGATGATCTCCAGAGCTCTGCTGAACTCTAGATGATCTGACCTCACTGTTCTGCAATTATTGTATAAATCAGATTTGGTGAGAACTGCTTTGAGCACAGACTTGGACAAGCTGATCCCTAGAGTCCCTTCCAACCTTAATTACTGTGTGATTCTATGTAAGTCCCATTTCCAGCACATTTCAGTAACCAAATCAAATCATCCAACTGCAGACACAACCTCCATCTCTACTCTCACACACAGCTCGGCATTAGTGTTTTATCATTCAAAGAACATCAGCTGGAGTTATTCCAGTTTGGTTTTTCCCTTGGGGGAGGAGAAGAACACAGTATCAGTATGAAAGAAAGCAAAATTATACTGTATTAGCTTTATATAAGAAGCCTAAATAAATCTCTTCTATCTGACTATAGCTTCTTATTTAAAAGATACAATACAAAAATGCACACAAGTAAAAGATACATCCACCACGAAATTACCAACATGAATGCAGATATCACAGCAGCAATCAAAGCAGTCAGGCACTTTACCTGAAGATAGAATGCTTCTCACCTTGTTTTTAATCAAGAGAATCATAATCCAGTAACCAAACATATAAATTTTAGATCATTATACTCTGAAGATCTGTCAAATGAGAACCCTCAGGATAGGCAGCAGTATCCCACTAAGACAGAGCTTGGTTGATTTTCCAAGATCAGACCTTGCAAGTATGAACAAATGTTTAAGAGGCTTGCATTACAATTCCAGTTACAGAGGCACAATAACAGCCTTGACATCTTCCAATGCGACAATAAAAGAGTAGCATACACAGGTAAATTTCTCTTTAAATTTTTGAGGGAGGGAGGGTGTTGCTTGTTTTGGTTTTGCTTTTTACAGCGACACAGTCACAGCAAAACTATCCAGCCTATAGTTAATTTACCAAATTCCTCTAAAATTAACACTTGAAATGCAGATGTTCTGAACATGCACACACACACTACATTTTGCCTCATGGAAGCAGATGACAACTATTTTTGTAGTAGCAGGATTAGCAGGGTGGGAGTGTATTTCCTCAATATTTTACCCCTCAAACCTCAGCATGAAGAAATGAGTCACTGGAAAGTAAGACTTTCACCCCTGCCCTGCTTGTATGTACAGAATTTCTTCCCCTGAATCTCAACCAACCACTCTTAGTAAGACATTTCAGGAAAAGTGTCCTTCCCTACCCTGAACAACCACACACCCAGATGGCATCTTCCCACCCTCAACCTGGGTAACTGTCAGTTAAGAAGATTCAATTTTAGCAGTCACATGGCTACTAGAGCATCTTCAGAACACAGAACAACTCTGAGCTCTCGCATTAACTTCACACATCCAAAGAAAGCAAGTCTCAAATCAAGGACACAGAAATACAGGAGTTCGAAAAGGAAGAGAGGGTAAATAATGTTAAGTCTAACAGCTCCTTGAAAAAGAGTAACTTCTTGTGTTAGAAGTTGTTATTGACTTTGCAGTAAGGACACAATGGTAACAAATAGTTTGGTTTAAAAAGCACGTTACAGGAAAAGCAGTAGGGTTCTGTTTTACTTTCAAATGCAGTGCTTGTGAATTGAGAGAGGAGGAGAAACAAGCCCAGGAAGTCACTGGGAGAGAAGACAATGAGAAGTAGAGCAACCATACCCCCCAGCAGGAGATGGACATGAGACTTGGATTGGGAGGACAAGGTAACAAACACCACCACAGCATTCAAAAGGCTTATTCAGCCATCAGCAAGGTAAACATTCCTAAACCTTCTTATCAGGCAAGTGTGGAAAGTGGAAAACACCTAATTTTTCCTCAGCAAAAAGGACTATCCTTATACTATTAACATCTTCCATATTACTTCACCATGGAATGGATTTTCCTTTTTCCTGATTAAAAAACTCTTTCTAAAGCTAACACACTAATGATTAGTAGGTGTTATAGAAAAAAAAAAAAGCAAGCTACAATTGTCCTTGCATTCAGTCTCAAAACTGAGTAACATAGCTCTGACAGAACTCAAAAACAGATAGTAAGTTGAAGGTGTAGAAAGAAAAAACCACTAAGATGTATTAGTCAGTAAAACCAGTATTTAAATTCTGAACAATATAGTGCAGGAGAAGAGATGAGGGGAAAAAAAGTCCTTTCCTTTTTTTAAGCTAAGTTGTTCCATTGCATTCAGCAGCCCACAGACTTGCAGATGAATCCATACATCCCAAGGAGCATCTTCCTACAGCTCAATCAACACCTTCATTTTCATCAGTCCTTTATACCCTTTTTGTTTAGTGTCTATGCAATATAAATTCAACTTATCCACTACTACTATGAAAAAATCAAAGTGATTGTGAAGGTTTAGTTTCTGAAGAATGGTGCAAAGGGGTGAATGGGATCTAAGAAAAAGCAATCCAGTTGTGTGAATCAAGCAAAGAGGTGTCCTACAAAATAACCGAGGCAAGGCACAGCAGCCAGGAAGGGGCCTTGGAGCAAAGTCTGCTGTCAGACGAGTACACGGAGTACATTGAATATCTGTTAAAACAGCACCTGGAGGCCACTACTTGATAATACAAAGGGTTAAGGAGCAGCAACAGCCTAAAGCTTAAGGCTACTTTCATTCTCAGCACAGAGGATCTTCTTTATTCAAAAAGCTGCTCTGAACTGAAACAAGGAATCAGCCTGGCACTGATGATGGCTTTCCTGGGATGGAAAACGACCAGCCAAGAGAAGCTAGCAAAATAAAAGGAGGTAACTTCTCAGGTGGATTATTCATTGACTATGAAAGCAGAAACACTGCCCATATAACAACATATCTGCAGACACTCTGATAACCCTCTCTGCTGCTTTCATGGGTACCATAATTGCTTATTCACAGCCAGTTAGAGTGTTATTTTTTTTTTAACTCTCAATCCTGGCTATACTATTAGATATTTGCAAAATATGGATGTTTCATTTCAGATGGCAAAAGAAACCTCATTTTTACCAAAGACTTACAAGCATGTTTCATAGAAAATATATACATATTTTCCTACCTTCCAATTTATTAATATTTTCCTTTTTATTAAATCGATCTATTCCCTTCTCTTTAGGAGCCAAGGCCACGAACAAGCACAAGAGAATATAACAGCAGCTCCAGCAGAATCAGCAAGCAGGAAGAACCAGTAAGACATGTCCACGCTTTTCTCCCTTTCCTTAAAAGGACACACACCAGCAACAGGGGTGACCCTGCCACCCAAAACATTTTTTTATTTCAATCGTAACTCCTCATGTCCCTAAAGAGCAGCAATGAAATCAGCTCCAGGGATCCAAGGCTGGACAAGAGGCACTAAGAGCAGGCCCGAGATACTGCCCAGCGCCATCAGCTGTCCTGATCACAATTCTCCCCTTTGATTTACTACTGGCAGCAGTCCCACCACTGCCTTTCACTACACCAGTGGTTCACAATCAGACCTCCTCAGAAAAGCCAGATACAAACCACCATATACTAATTTAAGAAAAGCATTTTTAGAAACATCATGTTCTAGGTTTTGGGGGGTTGGATTTTCTCTTTTGTAGACTGATTCCCTACCCCACTCCAAACAGCTGAACTCCCATGAACCCCAGGCTGCAGAATTACCCCAGCCATTTCTCACTCAGTGAGTCAGGAGCCAACACCCATTCTCCTTCCCTCCTCTCACAAAGCCAGGGCAGAAGAGACATTGGCTACAGTCACTGGGGAAAAATGACAGAGTAATTACTGGACAAGAGGCTGTACACAGGCTTCAAACCGGCCTCTGTAGGTATTCAGATTTACATAACCATCATATCGTTTCCCATCCCACCCTACACACACAGAGCTAGGATTTCTTTCTTTCCTGCTTGCACATCAAAGTAGAGGAATGGAACAAGGGAATTCACCAACATGCCCAACAGCAGTAATTGTTGACCAGATTAAAACTTCCTAGCAGCAAGTTGCCTTATGCATACCAGGCAAACAGCACACTTCAAAAGCAATTCTTCTTATGAAAATCCATTTGGTAGACTTACAATTATTTCCACCATTGCAGATGAACTAACGTTGAATTTTACATAAAACCCAGCAAGCTTAAATTACCTAAAATTACAATCTTTCAGATCAAATAGCTTCAAGGCCTGCCTTTTGCAGTTTCAACTTGACCTTCCACTTCCTCAATTTGGTTCTAAGGTGACAAAAAGCCCAGTCCTAAAAGACCTAAAAACACAGTCCCTTCAAAGGGGAAAAAAAAGAGCACACCCAGAAAGCCAAAGGTTAACTAAAATGGCCACATTTTACTAACTAATGTAAAAATGGCCACAAAGCTACTTTTGTATTCTACATTTCAGTGGAACAAACTGCCTCACCAACAGCTCTAACCACATGACACTGACTTCTGTTCCCACAACTTCTCGTACATCAATGATACAAGATTATATTCTTGACCAAAACTGCATCATGTCCATTCATCACCACTCTGGAATGCACATTCCCGAGCAGGCAAGAAAACCATGGGGGCAGAAATGATCAAAGCTATTTTAAAATATGCATTGGGCTTCTACAGAATTGCATCTTCTAGCTACCTGAAACTGTATTTAAAATTGGAGTTGGCAAACCCAAACCCCTTAAACAAGAACAAAAATCTCAATTTTTTAAAGTTGTTCTGATTATACTTCACATTAAAAACTGCAAGAAGGAAAACCTGTAGAACTATAACCTGACACTCCAGTTTGCAACCTGAAAGCACTCAAGTTTACACAGCCTTTACTTCATCCCCGGATTGCCCCAGCACTCCTTGTGCTACAGAAAGCAGCTCTATTGAACTTCAACATTGTGAATGCAATAAGTTCTAGGAAAATAACAAAAAGGTTACAGACCAGAGGAAATAACTAGTGTGGATGTTTAAGTCTCGCCCCAGCTGTTACCTTAAGTTTCACATTCTAGACGAAGTTAAGACTTTAAGTGACAAAAGAGAACAAATTCACCTCAAGAGTGACAAAGTTCAAAAAGAAGCAAGGAAAAAGGGTAACATCAGGTGTACATTGGCATCTGCAAGTAAAGGATGCAAAAGGCCAATTTTCTGACCACACTGGCCTTGGATAAATCAGCAATGTATTCTTAGGATTGCTTCATGACCTTTTTTTTAGGAACTAATTTATTACAAGGCAATACAGGAAAAAAAAAAAAAAAAAAAAAGTACTTGAAAGCTCTTTTCCCATTCCACTTCTGCTTTACATCTTGCAACTACACAGTAAGCAGGATTTTAGCTGCCCAGTCCTGACAAATTGAACACACTAAGGTTCCAGGAGCATGTACCAATTATCAGTTTGCATGCATTTATCAGACTGGTGACATTTTCCTTGACAGTGCATTGTCAGCTCAGGAGTCAGTGCTCCCAAGCCATGTTTACCCTCACAAGATCAAAGCCAACACACGCTTTACCATAACAATAGTGAGGATTGTTGACGCACATACTTCACAGACTTCAATACTGAGACCAGCAGCAGTGACAGCTCACAGAAGTGTAAAGTTTCTGCTTCTCTCTCCAAACTGGAGGGAAAGCTGTTAGTGAAGCATCAGGTGTAGAATAGATTAACATAATTATTTCAAATAACCTACAGCCCCACATACCTACACAGAACACACGATTGCATCTGCACAATTAATTTCAAACATCAGTACTACTTTGAAATAATTTTCAAAAGCATTATTTTAGGTTTTCTTTATTTTTAGGATACAATACAAGCATATTTTCAGTTTGGCTTTTCTTTTCTACTGCTATTAGCGCTGGGGACACACTTTTTACACGATGAAATCTGAGCTTCTCATGCAAGCAAGTGATAAGCATCAAAACACACAGAGAATTGTAGTATCTGAAGCTTACACTTGGAACTCAGCCTAAACAAGGCTGATAGAATAGTAAAGTTAAATTGCAAAGCATTTTTACTTTTCAGGGAGTTCACTTTACATTTGTTCCATAATACATTTTAGAGGCTCTTTTCCCTACCACCAAAAACATCAGTCTACTCCAGTGCATGTTAAAAGAACATTGAGCCTAAACCATTTTCACCAGTCCACAAAAAACATCATCCAACATGACCAAAAGTAATACTCTTATTTAAATGTGTGTCCGTTACTCTCACAGACTTGTTTCCCATATCGAGAAGAGGGAAAAGGAAGTTGCACACTCTACAAGCACTCACTAACAAAAAAAAAAAATTATTGAGGTATCAAAGAAAGCTACGAATAAACCCCAGTAAATACTGGTAGAAGTTTGACAGCCATCAAGTATGTCTGACAGTAAAAATCGAGAGACAGCAGCACTGTAAGTAATACCAAAAGCTTTCTGTTGGCAGGTTGAATAGAAGGAGAATGTCGTGGCATTTTTAGAATTATCTTTACAGTTAAGCTGCTGGTGATCTCCCTGTCTGTACAGGCCTGAAGAACTACCTTTACTCTCAGCCCTAGGTATCTAATACAGAGACACATCACAAATTATTTTCTATGGCAGTTTGGTACCTTTTAGAAACAGAAAAATTTATTATGTTCACGTACACTGTTCTGATTCTGCACCGGTAAGACACAACAAATGAAGAATCCCAAACTAATCACTACACCAAGACGTGTCCACAATGTAAGAGTGGATATCATGGCTTCAATTCAATTTTGAAATAAATCAACTATGCAGTAACTCAAGCAGAGCCAGACCTATGAGAAGCTGCTCTCTCCCTCAGTCATCATTTCATCAAGATAAACCCCTGATTGCAAGCCAAGCTATGGTGAAGATGAGAAGCACGTAGAGTATTTCAGAAGAGGAACTCTGAACACAAAGTCTAAAAATAAAAGTCTATACATAATTACTGAGAGATGCTACCCATCAAATCCACCTCTTAGCAAGTATTTCCCATCTGTGCTTAATGGGCAGATGTCTTTTTCGTTTACTCAGCACATTTTTTGAAATGGAAAAGTATGAATGACATTCTAGTTGTTTATCCAACCAGCTGGAGAAGAAACTGGATGAGTACTTGGTTAACAGCTGAAAAGCCTGTACAATATTGGTGAATTATCTGTTTGTCCCAGATTGTAGCTTCAGTTAATTCAACTGTTGCCCCAAAAAACTACCAAGTTAGCTGTCACTGAGAATGAGACATTGGGGAAGAAAGTAACTGAGTTATCTACAAACCTGCAAATTCAGCAAGCCATAGTTTTTTCAAAGGAACATCCCCCTAAATGAGTAAGAAGCCAGAAGAGTTTAGCTTCAGGACACCAGACAAATCTGTTTGATGAGTCAGTTCAATAGAAAACCTAGCAGGAAACCACAGCTTGCAGAGACACCATTCAATCCAGAGTATTCTTTGGAAAAACAATCCTAAAGACTAAATAAGTGAGAATGAAAAACCGTGAAAAACTTCATCAGAAAGGTGAGACACGAAAGAGTAGTTCCAGCCAAGACAGCTGCAGTACAACTTTATCATTAAAGCGAGAATTGAACGGCAAAACAAAACTTACTGCCAGAATGCTTTTAAAGCTTGACTGATAACAGTCATATCTTCAGTCATGCAACTTCTAATGACTTGCAGCAGAAAATTAAGTGCAGTGACAATATCTAAATCTGCACCTCTTGTATCAATGTATTGATTTAGTTGCATCTTTTCAAATCATTTTTGTAGGTTCACCTTCAGAAGTCACTTTTTCTGAAATGTAATCCTCTCAAAGACACTGTAATATTATCAACACATGTAAGTTTGTGCCATTTAAAATGATCCAGATTAACACACGTTGATCTGAGCTGTGGAAAACGTTTTCTTCTATGAAAGTTAAGGTGCAACTACAAAATGCATATGAAAACATATATTTTTGTTCTACCAATCACCACAATTAGTACAGAGTTCATAGCCAAAACAGAAAGCACTCACTACGTAACGATACTGTTCAGTTAGTTTCCTGTTGTAAAATCATTACTCATTTTATTCTCTTCACTGCCTTGTTATAGCAGGAAAAACACATTACATTCTTTTACAACTTGAAATTTGTGTTTTAGTGCATTGTCACTGTATAGTATGTGGTCAAAAGGCAATTTTAAGTTGAGCAATGCTTATCCTTGCAGACACAACACTACTGCTTCAAGAGATTTTAGGCACAGGTTGTGCATATTTTGCAGTGACTGGAATTGCAGTAAAGAGGTGAATTCCTGATGTCACACTCCCCCCAAACACAGAGACAATGATGCCATGCTGTACAACAGAAGCTCAGAATTATATAAAATGCCATATATGATATATACAGTATCAATCAGATGTTACCTCTTTATTTTCCACCTCTAAGCAGAATAGACCAGAGATGCTTCGTTTTTGATCCAAATGCACTGAACTCTAACAGGCTTAGAATCTGAGATACAGACAACCAACAGAATATATTAAATATAAACATGTTCCCTGGAAACAAAAATTAAATTGTGAATTCCTAAACTTGTCCTTCATAAGTAATAGGCTATCGTGCTTCTTACGTAGAGTCTTACTTGAATTAGATGTCTACTTCCCCCAGACATCCAGCACCTCATTTTCAGATACAACATGGATCCTCTGTGTTTTGCAAAAGGAAAAAAAAACAAACCAAAACATCCTTCTAACAGTCTCACCAGGCTACTGGAATTAAAGATTTTATTCTTTTGTACTTACTTCTCCTCTTCCCATGATCTCTGCAATTCAGGCACTACCTGATCTAACGACTACTAATAAAACTAAATAAAAGTAAAGACAGTAAATAAAAAATCAAGTCAGCTTAATCTCTATTCATGTTCTAGCCCTGTGTCTAATACCAAAGAAGGTACTGGCATAATTACCATGTATGATGCCCAGTAAGCATCAGACTCTAAAAGGAAACATTTGTCAAATTCTTCTTATTCTTCACACCAATTCAAGGAAAGACATTAGAGCTCAAACTATAGACTATATGCTCCATTGCAGTAAACTGCTTTCCACTGTACTCGTCATCAATAAAGGACCATTGTTTTTTAATCCCTTCTCTCCCCAGTCACACACACTTTCTTCTCCCTAATCCACCCACTCTTTACAGCCACCGCTGAACTTTTCAAGGCTGCTTGTTTGCAGCAGCTCTGAATAAACCACACCAACCGCATCCCTCTCACAAACATGACTATTTTTGAAGTGAAAATTAACACAAACACAATTTAAATGGAGACAAGTCAACAATTGGGCCCAGATAAGAACTGTGTGTGTAGTCAGCAGGGAAGAAGTGTTGTTATAGAAAATGGGGGCTAAAAGCATGGAATGAGAGCTGGCTTTGTTCACAGGCAGTAGCCTAAGTGCCTATCAGTCAGCAAAAGCATTTTTAAAACAGCTGCATCAAAGCTTTCTGCAAGTTAGTCAGCATGTGACAGGCCAGCACATTACAACAGTGCCACAGCAATCTCTGCATAATAGGAGTGCTCTGAGTGACCTGAAAGGTCAGTGTTTTCAAGCATTCCAGTAATCTGTAAATTGCCTTGGCTTATCACTTGGAAGCAACATAATTACATTGCTTGAAGGGCTAGGACAGTAAAGACAGATTTTAGGTATTATGTTTTGGTCATCTACGTACTAACCTCTACACAGAAGCATATCCAGGAAACTCAGAATAATGTACAAATTAAATAAAGGAACATTAAAACATCAAAGTCTGCTCTTCTGATAGAGGGAAAACTATTGACAAAGTTTTGTAACCATGCATAGTAGTTTATGAAGTAGAAATATCTTTGAAGTCTTGGGGGTTTTTTTATTTCTTAACAAGTGTTCCAAAATATTTAAAGTTACTTTCTACAAAACTGATTTTTAAATACAGCAAGACTGCACCTACCTGCTGAGTAAATTAAAAGGTTCTGTTCTGGAAGTTAAAAGGTAGAGCAAGCAAAATGCAATTTTCATAGTAAGGGCTTAGTTCCAGTTGAAAATCAGTACTTTCTATCAGACAAAAGAAAAATTACTGTTGCCAGCTATAAACATGCCAAGCAATTTACTCATAGCCAAGCAAGGCCAGTCATTGACTTCAACAACAGATTTTTCTAGAAATAGAAAAGCAAAATTAGATCTAACAATCAGTCAATCTACCTCACAAGATTGAAAATGTAGCATTTAGTTGCCAACAGCCCAATCAGGCAGTCAAAATTATTTCAACCCACTATTTGATTCAGGTGTTTGTGTGGTGCCCCAAAGCAGAGGATGCAGTCACCAAGCTGACCCCAAGGCTCCCTGCACAGGATCTGTCCTGGCAGCTCCCCAGTTCCCTTCACCTTGTCCTGTGTAGCCCTTTTGCTGCACACCACCAGCACCACTAACTAATCTAGTTCTGCTACTTCACTAGAGATGATTCAAGCATTCATCTTTCACACAGGAGGAAGAAAAACCAAATATAAAGAACAAGGCAAAAATTCTCAATTTTAACTCCATCATAAATAAGAAAGAAAAATGCCTATGTAATATTTTTTTAACTGCTCGCTTTTGTTTGAAGTACTTTCAAGGCATGGTTGATTTTTTTTTTTTAATGGAGATAATAAATGCAGTCAGAAGTTCAGGCTAGTGAAACACATCCTGCAGAAACATCACATTTATGTCTAAAAGGCATCTCCTGCCTGTTTAAACTACAATGCTAATAGAACTTCAAGTGCAGGATGTAAATCTCACCTTATTGCAAACCAAGTTTACAGCCAGAAAGACAATCCTAGTATTACCAATAACGCAACTGACTTAAAAGGTGCCCTCATCATGCAGGAAGGGGAAAAAAAAACCCAACACCACTGGTCATGCTAAAGGAGAAACTATCTCAGTAAGTCTCAACCACTGGCTCCTTGCTATTCCTTAACACGCCTTCCCAAGATAGAGACATTTACTGACAGCAAATAAACACAACAAGTAAGAAAACCTTTTATGTTAGCACTGGTATTCAAACAATTTAAACAACAGATCCCCTCGTTTGAAACTCAGCACTTTCCTGGGCAGTTCTAGGGGGGATTTACCATTGAACCACCAATAATAAACAACCCACAATAAACTACATGAGCATTGGAAAAAAATAACCTCACAGAGTGCTTCTACAGCAATGTATCTGATTCAGAGGAAACATGTCCTTCATTCAAGCCATCAACATTGTTTCTGTAAACCTGTATACCTTTCTTGTACTTCCTAGCTAAATGCTCCCTGCTTTAGGAATATTAATCCAGCCTACATTATCCATAGAGAGCAAAACCCAATCAAAATGCAAGTGCATTTAGCTCTCTCATATGAGATTATGCTCCAGGAATTTCCATTCTTACATAGCTGGGTTATTAACAGAGAGGTTTATCCTGTATGCAATGGCCAATCACTTTCCACAACTTCATTTCAATTCTGGAGGAAACACAAGTTCTTTTGTCAGAAAGCCATGTCTTTAAGCTTGGCTTCAAGATCTTAATACCCACTGAAAAATTATTTCAGGAGTGCAGGTTTATTGGAAAAGCCATTATCCCTGTCACCTAACACCATGCTGAGAAACTAATTCATGTGAAGGCATTCATAGGCAAAGGAGCACTTTTTCCAAATAATATGTAGGAACAATGCTGGGTCGAGTGACATGAAGAAGTTTTTAAACAAGCATCCAGTGATGAGAGGGTTAACATGATCTGGCCTTCTTGCAGAATTAATTCTGGGGAAGCCAGTCAGCCAAAATGAATGTGAATTACATCTTTATTATGAGTCGTGGAATTTGTTCATATAAACAATAACTGGCAGTGTTAGCCCCAGGTACTATCCTGATTCCATGCAAATTATAACTAACTAATTAATTGATACCACACTGTCAAGTGGCATCTCAAAGTTACTTCTAGAGCTATACAGCTAGTCATTTCAATTGTTACTTTCCATTAAAGCCAATAAATTTTTAGATTACATAATTTACGCCTATTATATTTTCAATGAGGCTGAAAGCATCTGTCTACACATTGTTTGTTTTGGTTATTTATTTATTTTTTTAAAAACTTTAAAATACGTTTTTATACACCTTTTAATAGCAACATGTGCCAGGTCAGTCCGTTGTCAAAGTCATGTCACCACTGCTGTAATTTAAGTAATAGAAAAACTGACATCATTACTCAAATTTCACAATCTATCCCGTTTCATTATGCTATTGCTTCTGGTTATAATTTAAGGTTATTACTTTCCTTTTAATTAACCTGAAAATGTGAGCAATGTCTCTTCAGCCACAAGTTACTTCTTAGTAATTTTTGTGTTATTGAATTCCTGCTGAATATAACTCAGTCATTAATGCTGCAAGAGCACCATGGCTGTCTAAAGGAAGAGTCCCAAGAAGGTTTGCAGGAAAGAGCAGTGGATGTTATTTCAGCCGAACAAACTCATCTCCCAGAGCCCTGTCCAAACGCTTGACCATATGTTCTGAAGTGTATTAACAAGTCTCCAAGCACCTTGCTCATTCTATCTCCCATCTGGATACATCCTAAGAAATAGTCACCAGCCCAGAGTGTAAATAGCTGGAACAGGTCCATTTAATATTTACAAGAAAATTTTTAAGCTGGATACAGAGAAGGGGGCCATCTGTTAAAGTGATTGCTGACCCAGTGGGGCAGAGGGGAAGACACTGTTACTGGACCCCATTCAAACCAGACAGGGAACTGCCCATACAGTCCCAAAGGATCACAAGTTGAAAACTAATTACTGCCTTTTTAGGAGGGGTGGGGGAATATTTCATAATTAAGTTCCTAAGAAAAAATCAAATGTAAAAGGCAAATGTGAGGAAGACAGAAGACTGCTCTGCAGTGCAGTACTTACTGGGAAACTACAAATCAAACAAACTGCCTACTTTTGCTCAATTTCTATTTTCAGCATATCAGAACCCTGTATATCTGGGGGTGGGGAGACGAAAAGGCCATCAGAGCCATACCAAATTCTGTTGTTGCTTCCTCTGCTATGGGAAGTTAACCATACACCTTATGATGAGTTATGTAGGCCAAAAAGGTCACATTTGCCCATTTCTTCTAAGAATGTGAACTTCTTCAACCCTATACTCCCTACTGCTATCATCTTACTGAATTTAGGCTGCCCTCCCCCACCACAAAAGGGTAGAACATCTGTTTATAATGGATTAGGAAACAAGAATCCTATTAGAGATTTCCAAATACTCTTGTGAAAATAAATACTTTTTTAATGTACAGCCAATATCTAAATTTTTAGCACCAACAATATAGTTCACCTTTCCAAGTGTCTAAATAAACCTTGATGTGCAAACGCAGGAAAGACCTCTAAAGAGCTACTGAAAACAGTCAGGAATAGTAAACGAAAGCGAAGTGCCCAGTCCTACACACTCTGAGGCACTTCTCCAAAGCTGCAGTAGCCCATCCACATAACCCAAACAGCCCACAGAGCTTGGGGCTCAAGGAGCTGCCTAAGAGCACAGCACAGCAGGAAAATCCCATGGATAACCAAGCAGACATCACTGTCCCTGGACAAGTCACCACACTTGGGGCCTCAGCAGCACTTGCTACTCTGCAGTCTCCAAGGGATCCATGCTGGACCTGAAGTGTTCAGCTGAATGTGTCCCTCCATCTTCTCAAATCCTAAACTCAAGCACGTCACAGCCCCTTGAAACAAGAGCACCCCTACTATTTATGACTGTACAGTGCATATTTGAATAATCTGTCCCTAAAATAGCATAATTATAAGACAAGACAGTGTTTTCATTTCAGGACTTTTTGGACTCAGCATAAATACACTGCACAGACTCATGGAATTCATTTTAAGACTTCCCTACGGCTGTTTGCTTAATCAGTACACTCAGTGAAGAAGTCATTAGTAATATATTTGCCTGAGAAAGCACTGGGCACAGTTTGATAACTATTTCTGTTGTATTTATACCATGATAACACAGAAATATTTGTGGGGATATAAATGACAAATGTCTTTCTTAATCCATAACAAAAACAATTAAAGCATTTGTTTCAAATACTACCCCTTAACTCAAAATGACACTTAGAATTTGACAGTGTTACAAACCAAATATTGGGACTATTAATTTTGAAATGCACATGTACATGGCTTTACTCCCCCCACACTGTGACTAATCAGATTTTCCCCTACCACTCCAGTGTGTACACAAGACATGGCCTTCCCACTGGGTATAGAGGACAGGAGAAGAAAACAGGAGGATCCTATTTCACACTGAAAGCTTAGTGGCAAAAAAAAAATGGGTGAACACTTCAGTCCTTGGTGGGAACTTCAACATTGATACAAAGCTTTTGGATGAGCGCTTTGACCTGAGATAGACAATACTTTTGCATAGCACTTCAACTAATAAACTCGACATATTTAGCACGATTCCGAGCTTGAGTAGTCCACTAGTCAGTTTCCAACTCAGTACCTTACTCTGAGTAGTTAAAAACCAAGTATTTTCACAAGTACACAGAAGGTTTTGACTACAATGGTACATTGCAGTGTCAACAGACATATATTCAAGCTCAATAACCACTTGACTTCAAGCACAAATTCAAAATTTGAGCTTTTTTTACCACAGACAGAAGTATCCATTCTCATAAGCAGTAGCACAGTGTGCATGTTAGAATATCTGTGATGTACAATCACCCATTTCTAGATGTTTTACTTCACGCAAAGATTAGCTAGCTGGTCACTGATAAGGCCTTACTGATTTTCCACTCTATAAAGGTGGAGCCAGTTGCCAGGCACCGTCAGATTCCAAGCTCTGTTTACATTACAGTAATCTTTATGCTGCACATTGAACCAGAAGCAAACTCCAGAATACACTTCATAATGACCTACAGAGTGTGGAGCTGGCAGCTCTTCTCACATTGCAGCCCAAGTCATACTGGAAAATGCACCTGAAATATCATTTGGTAGCTGAAGCTGCTGATAGTCCTAACTGGAACATTGAATTCAAGAAAATCCAAGCCTGAAATACTACCCATATAAATTATTCTTTGAAAAATACCTACCAGAACATTAAAATTAGTATTTCCTAGGGTCCAAATACAACTTACAGAAACAGTAGCAAAATTAAATGCAGTATTTTAAAGGCTCTTTTTTCCATATAGGAGGTAGATTGTTAGGTTAAACTGCATATGAGTTACTTTCCCATATACATCTTCTATGTATTTATTTCTTTGTTGTTCCAGTTGAAGAATCTCATGAACAACCAAATAAGAACTGATCTAACTTTACAGTGCCCATATACAGACTTAGACGGGAAAATTAAAATATTGCTCCAAATTTAGCTGTCTCACAGACTGAATTAAAAACCACTTTAAAAACATTTGCACATATATGCTCTACAAGAAACAAATCCATTGGTGTTTCCAAGTAAGATTTTGGGTACAACACTAACCCATACTTAAAGAAACCACAAGTTATTGCCCATAAAACAGAAAACCAAGGAGTCCTTGCAATCAGCATGTCTTGAACCATTAACACAGTCATGCTCTCAGCTCCTGATTCAAGGGGTAGCTAACAGATACATGCCTAGAGCTAGAAAGCCAGTTAGAATAACCGAAATACAATTAGTTACACGACTGAGATGGAAGACTGAAATACTCCTAATGAATGTATTTAAAAATAGGAACAAGTCTCAAGAACTCAGGTTCAGCATTCAAAAAGGCTCAGAGAGTCAGTAAGTTCTGTCCCATTTACAATTTAAAAGCTTTTGGGGGTGGTTTTTTTGTTTGTTTGTTTGTTTTTTTAACCAGTGTGGACTGTATCTGAATCTCCAACTTACAGGCAGGCAGAAAGTTTACATCTCATTACTAAGGCCCCCTGACAGAGTCATTCCCATGGCATCCATTAGTACTGTTCAAAAAGACATCAGAAGAGATTAGGCTCCTTAAATTTTGCAGTAACAGCCATGACCAGATTAAACTTCTAGCAAGTCTTCATTTCTCCACCATTTTCTACTGTATATTACCAACAGCTACAACAAGAATGTGACACCTTAAGAAAACCACATTCTTTTACAGCATGGTAGGGGAAAAAGCTAAGTAATCAAAACTGAAGGGCAGTGAAACTGTTTGTTAAAGACTGTTGATAGTACGGCGTGACACAATCAATCACAGCAGCCAAGATTATCTGATGTGCAAATAAGAATTAGTCAGCTAGTGAAAAATAATTTTTTTCTTTTTCTTTTTAGGTTTTGTCTGGTCAAACGTGGAAAGGTAACTGTGGATATGGACACAAAGCTCAAAAGTATAAGTAAATGTTAAGAGAAAATCATTCACAGAGGCTTTTTTAATGCACTACAATCCCAAAAAAGAGAAACTAAATACCATGTCCAAATAGGCAACTAAAGGAAACAAGATCTAGAATGTGAACACAGAAATCCCTCAATATTCTAGTATTTCCAAAAACATTTTTATCTCCTTGTCTGTAACTATTAAAACTACACAGAAAATGGCCCAGGAACTAATAGTTGACATACCATTAACAACATTATCCATCTACGGAAAGCACCTCTGTTTTGACAATGAAACGCATATAAAACTGTATGCATCAGATTCTACACTCTGAAGACATTTCTATGATCAAGATAAAAAGGTAAGAAATAATTCTGATAAAAAGTTATCACTGACAAGAATTTACACTGACAGTCACAGGACTTACAAAGTGAGGTTTTTTTCCTGAGAAAGATATGCTATTTCAATTACATGACTTAAAATGTGAAAGCATCCCAGCAAAGAGCTAAATCCCAGTGAGACTATATTTTGCAACATTCTTAAATTAACATACCTTTCAGTATAATTAGTTTGGCTGATACTGTATGCATGTATGCAAGCTCCAAGGGCCAATGTGATATGACCATGAGCAGAAGGAGTTTCAAATAACTGCTATGGCAAGATACAACTCCCAATTAACACAGTCTGTACACCAGTCTACAGCCAAAACAGATACACTTTCTGTACACTTCTGTAACTTTAAATACACTTCCATACTTAAAAATAGAAAAACACTTCAAGACAGTACATGCAAGTGTGGAAGGCAACATTTGTCCACAGCCTCACAAAATAGCTGTATTTTAAGAGAGTGTTTTGAACCAGAAATTACAATTTTATACACCGATTTTGCACCCACCAAAAAAAAAAATCTGCAAAATTTAAGTTGATGCAATTTCTCACAATACCTCACACAGCAGAATTCTAACACAACGCTATTCAAGAAAACATTTATCTTCAACTCCTATTGTTAACATAAGTGCATTTGAAAAGGGCTAAAAAGTATGTTTTATCCGTCTCCATAGCTAGGTGATAGCAGAAGCGTGAAATATTACCCAAAACAAGTTACTCTTCCAATTCATTGTTGAAATGTGCGTGTGTATATGTTAAAATGTAACACAACACCTCCGGAAGCATACTTAAAATGAGGCATGAAACCCACTAGTCAACATTAGCTTTTAAGTTTTCTAAATTCCACTCTGGAAGCTGAGGTTGCCTTGAACACACCTCGAAAGTAAGACTCTGGTGTTGGTAAAGTCGCCAGCTAACAGTATCTTACAACAGTAGTAAGTTTGTTACTTAGTATCTCAAGTACCCCCTTTTTCGGTAGTAATACAGTAAGGTGTACATTTTACTTTGGCCTGTAGAATACCACTTCTGAGTAAGTGCATACCAGCAAGTGTCATCAGACCGAAACCACATAGTTTCACTCGAAAGCAAACACCACTAAGCCGAGCTCCGGTAACACCAGCTAGCACACACGACGGGAACTCGTCGCGCTGAAGCCGGAGCAACTACTCAGGCGCCACAAGCTAAAAAATTAGTTCGAAATTCAAATTCAAACTAGTTTCAAAGCGAACCTTTAATTTTACACGACGGAGAAATAACCTGTTGAGCGTTCCTAACTCCACCTCTCTCCCCCGGGGCCGCTCGGCATTACTCACCGCCGCGCAGTGCCGGGGGAGGTCAGAGTACACACCCCGCAACGTGCACCTGCACCGGCAACACCTACGGATCAGGTGGAGGACCGGCACAAGTTTCTGACGGATTACTGCCGCCCCAAAGCTGTTTACCGTATGTCAGCAACAATCATCCCCGACTGATTCAGCGGCCACAGAAAAAATCCTGCAGTACTGGACTCTCCCGGTTGAACCTTTCCTAATTGCTACCCGGCTCCAGCCTGGAACAAAAGGGCACGGCCAGCGCACCGGCGGGAGTGCGGGGGCTTCTCCCGGGGGCAGGGCCCGGCTGCCGCAGCCGTCCCGCCGCCGGGGGCCGGGGCCCGCACGCCCAACAGGTGGGAGGCCAGGCGGGGGCGGCCGGCGGGGCAGCGGCCCGGGCCGGGGGGGTGCGGGCCACCTGCGCGCCCCTCCCGGCAGGCAGTAGGGAAGCTCTGCGGGGAAGGCGGCCGGGAGGCTCCGGCCCGCCTCGCCCACCTCCTCGGTCTGCGCTAGCCCATGCCCTCGGGACGGGCGGGGGTAAAGCCGCGGCCGCCGCGGTGCGGGCTCGGTGGGGCAATGGGAAAACCGCGCCGGGGGAACCGCAGGATCGGAGCGGGCAGGGAACGCGGCCGCCCCGGGGCCGAGTCTTACCTTCGTGGAAGCCGCCGCGGCCCTGGCAGACATTTTGTTTCCTTCTCTCCCCCGGAGCCGGGCGAGCGTGTGCGCGCCTGCAACTCCTCAGGCCGGGGGAGAGAAACTCGGCGCCGCCGCCCGCGCCTCACGCAGCCGCCCGAATAAACATCGCAAGGCGCGGGGGGGAGGAGGAAGAGGAGGACGGCAGGGAAGGGGCGGGGACGGGGGAGGAGGGAGAGAGGAAGAAAGAGGAAGGGGAGCGGAGGTTTAAGTTTGATAAAAGTGCGGTCTCTCTCCCGCGGCGCCTGGTGCGCCGGAGCCTGGCTCCGCCGCCGGGGCACGGAGCGCGGGAGCGGCCGCGCTGCCCCCGGGCCCGCCCGCTCAGCGGCCCCGCCGCCCGCCCGCCTCGTGCCTCTCCCCCCGCGCAGCCACCGACATGTCCGACTGCCGGCACGGCCCATCCCGCCGCGGGGGGACTGCCCGCCCCGCCGCCGCCTGCCCCCGCTTTGCCGCAGGACCCGGACCCCTGGACGGCGGCGGAGTGGCGGTGGCGGAGTGGCCGGTCCCGGCCCCGCGGGCTCTGCCGGGCGCGGCGCGGTGAGGGGCCGCCCGCGGGGCTCACTCCCCGCCGGGCTCCCCCGCGCCATGGTCGGGGCGGCGGGGGCCGAGCGCGGCCGGGCCGGCGCAGCCTATGGGAGCGCGGGGGGCGTTTGAACGCGGGGAGCGGAGCAGGCCGGGACCGCCGCCGGCACCGGGACCGCCCCGAGCGCTGCGGGACGGAGCGGCTGCGGGCGCCCTGCGGAGCCCGTGCCTGCGCTCTCGACCGCGCCGTCCTGCAGCGCTCAGGCGAAGGAATTCTCGCCCCCCTGGAGCCGGCCGCAGAGCTGGGATGTCGATCAGCGCGGGCTCGAACCCGCTCTTGCGTTTGCCCATTGTTTGAAGGGGCGGGACATTAGCTTTCGAGTTCCTTAATTGTACATTTTGTTCTTGAGATAAAAGCAATAAAGACACAAAAAGAAAACAACTTGTGAGATTTGCTTTGCTTTACGGTGGTGACTGCATAGCCTTAGCATTTCCTATAGCACCATGAACTGCTGCCTGTGGCTTTGAAAAATAAACTTTTCCCAGTATTTTAGTCAAAGTGTTTTTAGTGTCTTTTACAAAGTAAGTATTTAGTTAAGCACTAAGAGAAATACTGCAATTTTTGTTTTCTATTTAAAAGGAAGGGCTTTAAAAATGTTATTTTACTTCTGGGCGTTGGATGCCCAACCCATGCACGACGAGGCTGTCTGAAAATGCAGCTGGAGTTCTGACTTTCGGGGTGGCTCATGCCACAGAAAGCTGAGCACACCCCCAAATTTTGTAGGGCCAAGTCATAAGTTAAACAAACGACTTCCAGAAGCATCACCCATTAAAGTGCTTCAAAATCGAGTGAAAAAATGGCACACTCTGTTTATTAGCCACATCACTATGGTCCATAGTTTCTGATGTTGCTTAATTTACTCTTTAGAATTAGATAAGAGCCCAAGTGGCATGACTAATCAGGTACATAAGGTTCCAGTGAAAGCAAAGTAGGTGAGAAAAATCCCAAACCAAAACGGGAGTACTTTGCACTCACTTTGCAAACATTTCATGAGATATATATGACAGTAAAAGCCATGGTATCAGGGCCACAATTTTCTTGCAGTTGTACTATTTATGTGCTACCAGCTGCTTCTGTGTCCCACGCAATCTCCAGAAGTACTTAAATTCTTAAAAAGAGGCACAAATTCCAAGTCACTCTTCCACCAAGAAACGCCCTACCCAAAGCTACTGTATGAGTTTTACGTTTGTTCTCTTTTGAAAATAAACAAATTCATATTCCAGGAAATAGCTGAAGCAAATTCCCAAGGCAGCAGTCCGAAATCAGGGGGAAGGGCCAACTCCTCCACCATGGCGCGGGGAGTGCGGACTGGGCAGGGCAGGGAGAGCCCACCGGGACCGCTCCGCAGCACACACCGGGACAGCCCCACAGCTCCAGGGACCTGTGTCAGCTCCAGGGACCTGTGTCAGCACCGTCCCCGGCTGTCTGACACCCGAGCGCTCCCACACTCGGCTCCCGGAGTGCCCCAACACCCGGTTTCGCCCTTTCCTTCCCCTCCGGAGTGCCTCGGCTCCACGGGAGCGATCCCGGGCTGCAGCCTGGCCTCCTGCCAGAGCCCCTCCGCCGGCGCCTGCCATCAAAACACCACCGCGCTTTTTCTATTCCTTCATTGCTACATGTAACTAAGCCTCCGATTATTTTTTTCTTTTTTTTTTTAAACTCTATCTACACATGCAGAAGGCGGGATGTGACGGGTTTTATGCCCACATGCTTCACTGCCAGAGTATTCACCAGAGCAGGCAGGAAGGAAAAGGCTGAGATCACAACAGGAAGGAGGGGGAAGATTTCAAGGTGTGGAGACGCATGAAAAGAAACTCAAGGGAGGATGACCTGATAAACTGTAGGGTAAAATAATCGTTCCCTTTCATCTTTCTCTCCTTGAATAGTTCTGGGGAGGATGGACAAGACCTACAGGCTGGGGAGGAGGACAGGCTGCAAAGAGTACAGATGATCAACCAAGATGAGGCAAGGGAATGAAAGAGGACTGAAGGCATGCAAACCGAGGTGGAGATGGATTCCCTAAAATGAGGGAGAAGGACCATGGGAAAGAAAAGCAGTTATTAAAGTGCTGGGAGAAACACAGGGAATAAACAAAAATATGAAAGAAAAATATTAAGCGAAGAAAGATGGAGGTGCCATTTTTGTATCATCTTACACTGGATAAGAAAATGCTGCCAGTCCATATACTGAATTTAACAAGGAGGGAGACCATTTAACAAGGAAGGACTTCTGCTAGGGGTTTACAATGGATGGATATTCATAGCTCACTTGCCCCACAGAGACTAAAGAGATTCCTATCTTCCTTCCTTCCTTCCTTCCTTCCTTCCTTCCTTCCTTCCTTCCTTCCTTCCTTCCTTCCTTCCTTCCTTCCTTCCTTCCTTCCTTCCTTCCTTCCTTCCTTCCTTCCTTCCTTCCTTCCTTCCTTCCTTCCTTCCTTCCTTCCTTCCTTCCTTCCTTCCTTCCTTCCTTCCTTCCTTCCTTCCTTCCTTCCTTCCTTCCTTCTCTTTTCCTTTTCCTTTTTTTCATTTTACCTTTTATTGTTTGTCCCTTCTCCTCTTTCCTCCACCATCTTCCTTCTCTTTCCATCCACGAGTTATTTAAATCTTCATCTCTACTCTTGATACAAATTTGAGGAGCCAGAAATGCCATCTTATTCTATTAGCATTGGTAAAATGCATAAATTTTTTGGTAGATACAAATTCTTTTTAATGAATAGTTTTGCTTGTTTTTGTACAAAGCAATAGCAGAATCATGTTGCTGTCCTTTGAAATTCTTCCTTCAGGAGAATTTTTGCATCTCTTCATTAACAAATTGCTCACAAGCAAATCTACCATCAGCAGTACTGAAAATGCCAAATCAAATGTTGGTCAAGTCAACATAGTATTACCTTAAGTGCAAGTAATTTTCAGTTTTATAGTCCTATTTAACCTTGGGTGGGTTTTTAAATTTTTAAATAAATATTACAAAATTCATGTCTGAAAGAGCAAGTTATATATTGTTAGGACTGTTAGGATTCCAGTGTATTCACGTGTTCCCTTTAAAAACCTTTAATGAAACAGCAGATGTCTATATATTTATATACACACATTCATATACAGCAAGAGAGATGTATGTGTTAGTGTTTAGGTATATATATATATCATATATATAGTACATTCAGTCAGATACAGATATATAGCAAATCCCATCTGTTCTAAGGGATCAGAATTTTAAAACATATTTCTGATTCTACCCTTGTGAGTCCTGAAAACAGGATCATCTTTAACCCCTATGTTTAAATATAAAATTGTCTTGGAAGTCAAGGGCTGAAGACAAGCAAGTGCTTTACTCATCCTTTAAATAACTGCTACTGGGAGATGTCTAAAAAAAGTACTATTATATTTTCTTGGTAGGAAACCTAAAAATAAAACTATTATTTCATAAGTTCAAACCATAACCTTACGCTGATTCAAAGGACGCAGAAGGACAGTCAGACGTGTGAATCCTTCTTTCTGAGGGCACAGGTATCTGTTACACTGCAAGAACAGGAAGTCTATTCTCTACTTTGTGTTGGCTTAACTTTTTAAGAAATGTTTTGACCACTTAAAGATGGGGAAGAAGGAAACTGCAGAACCGCAGCCACTGCAGAGACAACTTCCTGTGGCTTTTGTGGCGTGTGTGTGGCTCAGAAAGAGAACAATTCATGCAAGATCTTTCAGAGATAGCAGACACTTTTGCTGCCCTACGAGGTAGTCTTGGGATGCTTAGCTATAAATAGGCCAATATATTATCAATTATGTCATGCAGTTTAGTTGATATTGTACATTCTGTATTTGTAGTTGCCACATGATTTCAGCATTTCAGGAGCAAAGAAAAAAGAGGAAGAGAAAATTAGAGCTCACCATACAAACCACAAGAGAAGAAAGTATCTGTTTCTACCTCAAGACGTAAAAAAAGTGGTTTACAGAAAGCTGTGGGAAATCCATGTCCTTAAAATGACACGGAACTTCAGTGTCTTGATGAATCAAGTCCCTAAGGAAAAAATTAATGTAGTCATGATGCCTAGTAATGATTCTCATCTTCCTCCCACTTCCACAGAGCTAAAGCTTTGTACCTACTGACCCTATGAAGGGCTGTATATCACTGCAGTGCCTCTTCTGAAAACACTGCAGACAATTGCTCAATATCCAGGGAACAGAGTCTTCCAGTAATTCACTGCCTCTCACATCCTGGAACTGTTAGGCAAAGACAAAATCCCAAAATCTGTACTTCACCTCTCATTAAGAGGTTAAAGCACATACCTCAAGTACACTCCAGAGGCTGGATATGCTCAGCAGGGGAATAAACCCAACATCTTCATACAGGTGGCTTGTCTTAACTCCTGCTGTTTAAACGAATTGTTATTTCCTTTTTAACACCTTAAAAAGAGTACTTGGTTTAAACAGTGCAAGGGCATTTTTTTCTGTTCAGCCTGAATATCTCTTCAACTTGTAAGCAAATAGGAAAAGTAGAGATAGAAGTAAAAGTAGGTTGCAGTGGCAATGTAACATTATTTTCAGCCTTAAAGTACTTAAAGAATGTATCACTGTTGAGCTGAAATCTAGCCTCTTTGCTTATTATTTTGGGATATCCTTATAAAAAGAAACTCATTTCCATGGTTTGGACCAGGTCTTGGAGAAACTTTGTCATCTGTATAATTGTGTAGTGACAAAATCTGAGACTGCTTGAAGAAAATATTATCTGTGAGTTTTAGTTGTGCTTCACGGCAGCAGAGCTCATTTATTACAGAAATTCATTACAGAAATGTTATGTAACTATTCTACTTCCCATCTCAGACGTTTTATGAACAGGACTGTAAACTTCAATGCGCTGCAGCTGATCAAGGCTGATTTTGCAAAATGCTTCCCTGTTAGCAGACACTGGACGTCAAAATGTCAGACATTCAGAAAGTCCAAACTTTCTCCAGGTTTATTTGGTAGAGAGGGGACTGTTAAAATAATCAAAGTCAGGCACAAATTCAGTGGTGATGTGATTCCAGCCCCAGAAACAGCCACACTGCAGACAGCAGCACACATGCTCCACTGATCTAGAATTCCTACTTATCATATTTAGCTTTTAGAGAGCATGACTAGCAGTTCACCCTAAAAAAGTGCTTGCCCAGACAGCAAGCAACATGCACCAAAGGTTAACTGCACAGGCAACTTCAGAAAGTAAAAGTGAAGACTGAATGCACACAGGCTTCCTTACTTACAAACACAGTGATTTGTAAAGGCAGTCCAGGGCCAGCTTAACAAAATTGATTCCTTTAATTACCATTCTGGCAAACAACTCTGTATTTAAACCCAGAAATTTTCCAGGAACCCTTGCACAGGGATACAAAGTGACAAAACTGTTCTCTGAAACCCAAACAGCATCACCACTACAAGGAAAAGAGAAGATGGGGAGGACAGGGGGTTGCAGAGGTGTGGTTTTCTAAGCCAGATAGTTTTGAAAGGTGAGCTCACTTCTACAGTTTCTTGAGCACAAATATCAGACTTGCAATGAGTACTACGGGAAATTATCATGACCCATTTTTGTTACTGAGAGGGGCATGCATACAGAAAATGAAAATATGTACTGAAAACTGTTAAATTCAACACAAAAATATATACTAAAAATTGTTACACCGCTGAAAGTGTTTATAGATAATGATGCAAAAATGTGAGCTCATCTGCTTCTTAATTCTTCACACCAAAAAGACTATTGCATAATTGCAAGAAATGTAGAAACTTAGATTACTGACCTTTATAATCTATAATCTATTTTTATTGCCACTGAGATTTTGTTTTTTAGAATCTCAAATTTATTTTTATCCTCTTGCCTTTCTTATTACAACTGGTACAAGGCTCCATCTATTCTTTTAAAATTCACATGCACACATCCATCAAGTCAAGGAACCAACGATGCGCTTAAAAGTAGGAACACCAGATTACACCCAGTTAATTCCAGTGTAATCTTTACCTTAGTTGGTAGCTCTGTCCCAGCAGCACCTGCTTTACAAGAGCAACTTCAGTAAGGTTTACAGGAGGTAAGTAAGGTGGGTAAGGCAAGGTGAGTAAGGTAAGGTGAGTAAGCTCCTGATGGTCACGCCCAGGGGGTTATGAACCCTTTCCATCTTGGTGTTTGCTTTTGTTTCTACCTCCAAATATTAAAAACAATTAAAAACCAACAAAAAAGGCACTTAAAGATCGCTGTTTGGGTCACTGGAAGAAACTCAATTTATCTTGTTTGTGCCCCCTGCAGGTTTCTTACCTTATATTTTATTGGATGATTATATTACACAGGGGTGTCACCCCTGGTCTGAGATGGTTTTGTTGGGGATCCCTTTCAAAATCATTATAATTCTAAAATATAAATGGATCAAACATTATTTTATTATATAATAATAAAGACATGAGTGCATAAAATATTATTTTGTTATAAAACACTACAGCAGAACAGAGTTTTACGAGTTTCAACTCCATATTTCAGTAATTCAGACTACATCCTCAAGGGATCTTATTTAAAGCACGTTCATTGAGCACTACATTCTTTCCATCTTAAAGTTAAGAGTGCTTTTCAGTTATTTTTAGTCTGTAGCAACTAAGTAGACACCTGGTTATCTGTGATATTATATATTTTATTTTAGCTGTGTCCACAATCAATAGCAAAATTTGGCTCCCAGGGACAACATGTTTTGCAGTAAGTCCTATTTCATCTGTAACTGTTACAGTTTGGTTAATATTAGTATTTTTAATTACATAAATGTCGCTACAAGTGTTTAAAATAAGTTTAAAAGTTTTCAGTGTAGGTAAGAGTTTCAACACGGCAATTTACATGAGAGGCTACTAGAACAGAAAGTGCTTAGTGTGGAAGGATATTGCATTATTTCCTGACCTGTTGTTGTCAGGAAAGAAAAGCACGTCACAGGCTGGCTTTTAGGCTTTGGTGTGCCACAGCACATGAAATCAGTGGGCAGCATTAATGATGAAAGCCCCACGTTCTGCTGGTGGTTTTGGCCACTCATTTCTGCCCTGGCACCGTGGCCCCCCTCCACAGCTGTGTCTGGGTAACTCTGCGTGGGGATACCTGGAGTGACCCTGGTTTAAAATTAATCCTTGGAGCACAGAGGCAGGAATAAGCAGCCAAAGATGGGGGCTTTTTAAGCTGAATTTACTGGCAAGGGTAACATGACTGCGTGTCTACACTCACACAGCATTTACCACACTTCAAGCACAGAGATCACCTCAGCTGCAGATTTCTGAACCTGTGGGCAGAAAGCATCCTCTGACTTACAGAGGGAGGGCACCTGGACCTCATTGGAGACAGGAGGGCTTGCTTCACTCCTTGGATAATTGCTTGACATTTTTCCAGTAGTCCTGTATGATGTGTCATCATGCATGTGCAAGAAATTCTTAGATGCTCGTTTTTTCAGTTTATACTGAGATTTATACGGTATTGGCTGTATAAAGGCACAGTGAAACCATTTGTCACTGAATCACTCAGAATCTTCAAAAAGCATACGGGCATTTTACACTTGGTCCCATGAACTGCAACCTGTAATGCATTTTCAGTAAGACATTTTTCAGAAAAAGAACTAGATGCAATTTTAGTTCAAAATTTACAAATCAGGCCTTGACCACAGAGTAATACTGGTTATGCTTAACACAGTAAACAAGAGGTTCAAAGAGATGTGAAGTACTAAATGAGATATTTTTATGAGTCATCACACTGCCTATACTGATACAGAGTCCAAACTTCACTTATTTCTCTCAGCTGATTAGATTCAGTCCAGCTCTCTAGGCACTTATACTGCAAACAGATCTGTAAACTGATTTACATTTGCCAAAAGAGAAGTTCTTCAGAGAAGCTCACAGCTAGGATCTGTCTCCAGGACTGTCAGGGCTCAGCTGTGTTCTTCTAAAACTGGTTGTGCATTACCCAGGAAGCAGTAGTATTTGGTAAGATAAATGTATATTCCCACAGTTGTATCTTTATTCAAACTGCAACTTTAAATCTAAGAAATACACAGTCAGAAATTCTCCTGACTGCCTCAGTACCAGAGAAACCATCCTTTTAGTATAGGACCCCACATTCCACAATATATAATAGCGAAGCCCAGAGGCTCTAACCAGAACAATGCTTTAATCTGGCTAAACCTACACCGTCAGTACAGAAGGATTCAAAGCAGAAACATTGACAGTGCAAAGCTCAAAGCTAACAGGGAAAATGCTCTATTCACCACACTTGGATAGCTGTTTCTCATTCAAGTGTTTAGGCTCACAGAACCCACATCATATCAATATCATTAGCTGAATCTTTCCTTTACACATCTGTCAGTTCAACTCTATGTGCCAGCTGAAAAACTGGAACTGTCACATCCTTTTTTAAACGTGTGAGATTATAATGCTTGTGCAAAGTGCTAAAGCAAGAGCCTAGGGACTGAAATTCTTTTACTTCTGCAAGCAGGTAAAGCAAGGACAAGTTTCCCAGTGAAGTCCAGTCAGTGTGGCTCTTTCAGTCCCTCGGTCCCTTTCTGTGAAAGCTTGTGGAGTATTTCCAATGTTAAGCTTTAACATCTAATTAAAGATACAGCTTCTCACCATAAAACTTGCTCCCTAACTAGCAAACATTTCTGAAAGCCTTTTCAAAGCTGGAGAAACCCATTTTTTTGCCAAGTGTACAAACTTCCGTGAGTCACATAACACTGACTTCTGTTTTAAGATGAGTAAATATGATAATTGAGAACAAGATGCTGAAGTGATTTATACAGTTTCTTATGATAAACGTAAGAAGTGTTTCAAAGAAGGTCTTCCATAGAACCTTCATTTCTTTTCCCATATTTTTCAAAAGCTTCTCATTAGATGCAGTAGTCTTTAACACAGACTATTTTTTATTTTTTTTCTAAGACCCAATTATAAATACAGAGTTTGAAATCAACCCTATGACTCCTGGCTGTGTGTCATACTGACATTTAACATCAAATACATGCACTGCTGCTTTTTAGACATGCACTGCTGGACAAATAGATTGCGTACTACTTCTAAATATTTCTCTCAGGGTACTCATATGCTATTTTCACACATGGGCATCTCTTTGGTTTCTGAACAATATATATCAAAACGAGGAGAAAAAAAAAAAAAAAAAAGCAAGCCCAGCCCCTAGGTCACGTAGAAAGCACCCAAAACTACTTTACTAGAAAAAACACCTTCTTTATACATTTGTCTTGCAGTACAGACTAATTTCTTTCCAGCCTACTCTTCTTTGTTTCTCGAACTGTATCATTGCCCTGGCTGCAGCAATAGGCCTTAATAGCCCTGACAAATTGATTATGAAGATAATTAATTATTTCTCTTTAAAAGTAATCTGGAAGCAGTAGCAGGGGTTGACAGAGATTTACATGGAAGAGGAAAGAAGGTGGAGGCACTTTTCCCCCGTGAACACTATAGTATTGCCATAACTCAAATGAAACCTCCTCTCTCTGTTCCCCAGCCAGAGCTGCATCATGAGCAGTTAACACACTCATTATTCTTGGCACAGAAATAAATTAGAGAGGTAACCACTGAGCGCTTAGATCACTTGGGAAAATCAGTGAAACTATCTCTACCTACATAAGCATCTTCGAGAAGGATTACAAATCATGTACAATGGTTATTATATCTGCAAATGCACAAGATAATACAGTAGCTGTTGCCCTCATTATATTAAAACCAACAAATAAAATGTGAGCTTTGCAAAACCTTTGCTCATATACATGCAGGGTCAGCTTTACCCATGCATGGTCACGAAAGGCCCAGGGACAAGGGTGTGAACAGTGATGCTTCCCTGCAGCAGCACAAGCCCCATCTTGTACAACCTGCACAACCTGAGAGCCAGCAGAGCAGTAAGGTGAATGAGCCTTCAGAACATGTCAGTGTCTGGGTACTTTATAGTACTACAACACAGCTAATGAGATCTTATCAAAACATGACTTAATGTCATGACTCCAGCCGGATGGTGAGCAATGGGAATGTTGCTATTTGAATTTAAATTAAAATTTTATTAGGTACCATATTACATTTTAAAATTAGTATTTTGTTTCTAAGCCAACTGAGTCAATTGGGTAACTGAAGGCTATCTACATCACAGCCTCTTCCATGCCACTGCAAAAATAATTCCACTGCTCTCAAGGATAAGTTGGCTGAGGCCTCTCAAATGTATGTGTTGTATATGCAGATAAACTTCGTGTTGTTTTTAAATTAAAATTATCATTTTCCATCCTCCTGCCTGCACTGAAAAGGCAAATATAGTCCTTACATGACCCTCCTCCAAGTCTCCTTCTGGAAAGAGTGTCATGTGTCACCAGTGAGGATGGCCAGTGCCCCACCAATACTCTATTGTGTGGCAGTCAGGGACAGAGAAGGGAACAGTCTCAGTGAGAAGTACACCTGGGGACATCCTGCTCTACCAGGATTCTATTATTCTCTAGACAGAATGAAAAATAGCACTCTAAAGCACCAGCATGTTCCCTGGTTTAAAAAGTTGGTGCTTGTATTTGAAACTGAAATTAATTCAGCCAAGGAATGCAGTCCTTTAATAAAGGGCTCTTTGAACGTAAGGAAACAGAGACCTTGCAGAAGTCGCACATCTGAAGTTGTTTGGGAGTGATTTCTTCTTCATTCAGGGGTGCACCCAGCTGTGGCTGCACCCCTTGAGCAAACAGCCCCTCTCATGGTCCAGGGAGGAACATAAAGACATTTCTGGGGTTCCTCAGTCTGTGCTGACTGAGGAAAAGGCACCTTCCACCCTCTGCCGGAGGACTCCACCGAAAACCTCCCAAAGGAGCTGCCAGAGGAGGCAGTGAGCCAGGGCAGGGCCTCTGGAGCACCCTGGGCACTGCTCTGACCTCACCTGGCCCTGCTCCCCATGGAAACCTTCTCCAGGCTCCAGAGCAGCCTCTCTCCCTGCACTGCTAATATTTTTAGCAATGACCCTGTTGCTGCAGCGTATTGCAAACGAAACAAATGCACCCTTACATAACATTGTTACGATTATATTGCAGCCTTTGCCTCTGAGAGACAGCAGCACCTCAGCTACCAAGGTTCTGCCACCCCAAGGGGCAGAAGACACCACACAGATGGACACCCAGTGCTCTGTACCCTGCACAAAACCAGGGGTGTAACGGGATGCTTGCATTGAGGATATCCCCTAATTCCATCAAAAAGTTATGCTTATATAAATCTGAAATGACTTGCAGCATGAAAACAAATTGCTAGGCCGCCAGCTGAGATTTCAACTCATTTTGAGTCTCTAATTATGCTTGAACAGCTCTTGAAAACACTGAGATCTGTTTCTGACTGCATAGCAAAGCATGGAATGGGCAAGACAAATATTGTAGTAACCTTCACAAGCAACCTGATAGTTATTGTGGAATCTGTCCTCTCCCCTTTATCTTCTCTGGGGAAGTTGGTGCTGATTATGAAAACACCTTCAACAATAAGATGTTCCAGAAATTGATCGTTTGGTTTAACTATTTTAAACATTTATTTTAATATTTTAAGCAAATGCTTAATTTTCTGATGTTATCTTTCCATTTCCATCCTCTGCTACATGGAAGAAGTACTTAATAGACACGCTTTGATGTCAGCACAGATGCACAGACAGATAATTTTCCTCTGAACAAACTCGTTTCTGTAAATATAAATGCAATGCAAAGGTAACTGGCACAGTCCTGTCTGTGGTAACAGCTGTTATTAAATCATACCTGCTTCTATTGTCAGGGATTTTAATAACCTCCACCTTGGAACGAAAGGGCAAGCAACTGTGACTACACCCATATTTTAGCAGCAGCAGGATACAGATGTTAAATTCTGGACTGTGCTACCCTCACATTCCTCCAGCTTTGTAAATGGCCTCAAAGCCAGTGGGTTTCATTTTTATTTTTTTAGGGGTTTTGTGTTTCTTTATTTGGAGATAATTTACTAGGCTCTTCGACTTTGCCATGTCACATACCTCAGGGGAAAAAAAAAAAGTGCAAAACACAGAGCATGAAGCATACTGATTTTTCAGCACTCCTTCTTCAAGCATTTTCTGGACCTTTTCAGGAGAAAATATTCAATGTTCACAGAGAATTCTCTTGTATGACCTTATTACTGTCACCTCTCCCTTGCAGGGAAGGATCACTGAGGTACAAATAGCACAAAATCTGTGTTTTTCCACCCAGCTGCCGCCTGCACGCTCAGGGACCTTGGGTTAATCACCTCTCTGTACCTCAGTAAAACATCAATGGGGGCTATATGGTCAAACAAACACAATGAAGAAGTTTTTATGTGCTTTAAAAATTACCTGGTGGTACATAAATGCACAGTCTAGCTGTAAACACGTAATTGCAAAAGACAAAATTAGGACAAATATTGGTAGCTGTCCTTAAGAACTCATGCAACTTGCACATTCAATCATTAATATTTTTATTGCAGTTTGTCTTTTTTGAGTGCCTTAAAGGGCTTCTTGCTTCAGCAAGGTACCTTATTGCAGCTCATTAGGCACTGGCAAAATATGGGAATTTGTTGCAACCCATGTTACTCTGCAAAAGACAAAGAGATTTTTAATTTCTTCATGATTACCACCTGGGTTCCTCCTTCAGCATTACAGTTGCATAATCTCTACCCTTGGAGGTTTTCAAGAGCAGACTGGTTCCAGCCCTGAGCAACCTGGTCTGGCCTCAGAGCTGCCCCTGCTTTCAGAAGAGCTTGGAGCCCTTGTTAGGTCCCTTCTAACCTGAATTATTCCATGACCCTTTCTGGCAGTTCCTTTCTGTCTTCTCTCTGCTGTTTTTCAGGATTTCCTTTCTAGATTTGGGACTTTTATAAAGAGATTGTTGTCTTGGTAGAAAACTCAGGTGCCCAATCTTTCTTGTTGTTATGAAAGATGCAGCACACTGCAGGAAAATCAGCACTTCTGGCAGATTTGCATATTATTCAGTTTTGATTAAAATGTTGTTTTTGCCAGATCTCCTGGAACTCTCACAAAATTGAAGGAAAAAAAAAAAACCCACCCAAGTTATTTATACCTTTTGGTTCTCCTACATAATCTCTGCTACTTTTTCATTGCTGTCTGTATGTTTCAAATTTTAGGTATTACTCTGTTGTGCCTGATCCATTGCCTTCTTGGCTTTCCAGAAACTAGTTTGTAGGAACTTGCAGCAAACATTTTATGAGATTAAAGCCCTGCAAAGGATGGTGAGTTACATGTGAAAATCTCTCTTCTGAATTAACTTCTTCCAAATGAAAAATTAGAATTTCTCGAGGTTTTCACCTTGGTATTAGCTTGTGTTTACAACAGAATACTAATTTTGTGTTCTGCACATTCTCAATGTCCCTAAATAGCTTCCTAAAGTATTTTCCAACTCCATTAGAGATCAGTTTTTCAAGCTTCTTAAGCAACAGCAGTGAGTTTTATTATACCTTTTCCCCCTCTCTCTACTGACAGGAGGCATTACTGCCATTTGGCAAACACTGGGCTTTCATTTTTTTTTTCCTATTCCTTTCTCGAAGGGATTTTGTAAGAGTTATAAAAAGCAGGTCAGCTCTGCAAGCACCTATACACAAGTTTCTGCTGTCTTTAAAAGGTAATGTAAAAAGAAAATCATTTACATTCAAAACTTATGAAAAAGATTGCTGAATCCAGGAACCAGAAGAAAGAAGCTGGAAAATGACCAGCTAAGATCCAGTTGTTTTTATTTCCACCTTATCTATGCTTAGATTTTTCAGCAAATTTCAGCAGATTTTTCAGTTGTTGCTATTTTATCTCCTTTAAGCACCATTCAATATGCAAACATAATCACTTCCAGTATTTTTCTTTTATGCATTTAAGATCTGTAATGCTAGACCAAAACATCTTTCTTTTCCCCCTGCCTTGGAAATATAAGCTGGTATAAATGGCTCCAGTGAGTAATTTTCCTTAAGGGCCACTACATAAGTCTGGCATATTCTCTGACTCTCCACATTACTGAAGGTTGCTCACAGCTCTGAGCAAAACAGTGAGAGCACTGCCATCCTCATGATCAGGCATCCAAGGAGACAACTCCTCTGGGAAGTTACAGGAAAAAGGATTCCCTGTTTGCTCAAACACTTGCACACTTCAGCTTCCTGCCAAAGCCTGTCCACACTTCAGGCTCCTGCTGGATTCTGGATGTGCAAGCCCAGCAATCCAGCCATGATCAGTGAGTCACCATGGCATGATTATCCCATGATTAAACCACTTTTGCTTCCTTTTGCTGTGGCCACTCCACCTTGGAGCCTTTCCAGATAAGTCCACATCCTCCTGCTCAGAGATGTGTTGATCTCTTCAGTGCAGCACCAAGGATTGCTGGATTGAGCACCACTGACAGGAAAAAAAGTACCATGCCAAATTTAATAATTTCTATGATTATCTGTCCATCCTCTTAGCCAGTTCACCCAGGACAATCAGCACCATTTTCCAGTTGTGGTAAGCCATGTGGAAAAAGCACTGTTTAGAATTTTTGGTGCCACGATAATGACTACAAAGGAGCCACTGCAGAAATGAGTAGGGAATACAGGAGAATGAGTGAAAAGGTGATGCTAAAATGAGGAGCTGTAAGTTGGTAACAGTTGTGTAGGGAGACTGGAATGGACTCAGGTGTACTTTCATCTGTGTAAACTTAATCCACAAATCCACTGAATCCAGTGCAGTAAGGAAAGTGACGGATAACAACAAAATAGAGGCGTGGGATGGGTTTTCTGGAAAAAGCCTCACACAACTCTAACAATCACATGAGCAGTCTGTAAAACTCAGCCCAGGCCAGCCCCCTGCAGCAGTATGAAATGGTGGCAGCAGAGCACGGACATGCACAGCACCATTGCAGCTCTGCCTTGGAACCCCAGGAATGGAAATGGCCACAACTCTCTTCAGCTCCTTGTTTGAGATCTGAGGCTCTTTGTTACATCCCTCAAGGTTTTTGTGCCTCAAAAGATAAATCTTGTCAGCCAGAGACAGTACCCCTCTGGTGTTTTATGGAATGTTTCTGCTCTCTTTTGTGATGTACTGAGAGGTATTTTCTCTGTGTTTTGTAAGCTAGTAGCTACTATAAACTAGGCAGTACAACAAGATGCCTGTTTGCAAAGACCGTATTTCAATTTTTTAGATGTTTGCAAAATGGTGGTGTCCTCAAAAGAACAACCCCATCATGCAGAGGACAGAAGGAAAACTCTAATTTAACTAAAGAGCCCTAAAGCTGCCTCAGTTCAGACTTGTTCCCAAGAGAACATTGCTGGGAGCCAACTACCGCTGCTTCCTTCTTTGCTTTCTCTTGCTGGCAAGACTGAATCTATTTTTTACTGACATGCCACTTATAATATGCTGCGAAATGCAGACAAAATGCAAAGAGAAATTGCAGGCTGTCTTGATAAACATTTGACATCTGTTTCCAAAGCCTAGAAACAGTTTTGTGATGCTCTGAACTCAGGTAAGGCAGCAAGGGTATTACAGCAGTTCAGCATTTTTGGGGTGTAATTGCACAGAAATGTCAGCTGTGAGATGAACAGCTCCCTGTGTGAAAGAGCAAATTCTAGCAGCTTTATACTCAGACTACTGCACAGAGTGGCTCTCGAGCAGTAACATGCCTGGGCTTCTGACTTTCTCATTAAGTGCCCAAGTCACTTGTTGTTTGATCAGCTATGAAGCAAAAAAAAATCTGTAAGTACATTTTAAACCTGTTCAAGATCTTGTGATAGATATATTATATAAATGCTATTTATTATGGTAAACATTTATTTGCTACATTCACAATTTTCCTCTCTAGGTCCAAACAGAATTGAAAACATCTTGTTAATATTTCACAGACACACTTTACTTTGCAATTTGGATTTTAAACATGTGTGTCCTCCCCTGCTCAATTGCCTTTCAGCCTTGTTCTCTCCAACCTTTTTCCCGATCCCCTGACAGGAGTTGCTCTGTCATTTGTGCTGCTTCAGCAGTCTCAAACTCCTGCCTGTCTTTAACCTACTGAATCACTTCCTGACTTTATGTGATGCCTGTAAACTTTTCTTCACCTCAATCTGTAGACGAGCATTTCAATCAATTCCTCCACTCTAGCAAACTCACGTGCTGGAATGAATTTTACAATACAGTAATTTTTTGCTGCATTTTAAATCCAGGTTTTCTTTTGCCATCTCTGTCATTTTCCTTTTGCCTTGCTAGGTAAACTGCCTGCACTTACTTTGATAGAGTTCATACTTCTATCCTTCTGTTTCTTTTTGTAAATAGTTTTGAACAAACAACAAAAAAATAATGTTATCTAAGGATGCAGGTACATTTACAAAATGTCACAAAAACATGTTTTTGGCAATAATCCCAGAGCAAAACAAAGATATTCTGGGAAGGCCTCCATTTAAAAATAAATTCTATTCTAAACCAGGGATCCCTGTGCTTTGTCAGAGGAATGAGCTCTGTCATTCCTTACCCACTGAGAGGGGTTAAGAGCCACGGAGTTACAACACTGCCCCATCCATATCTGCTTATCTTTCCTCACACTGCCCTGAGTGAAGCCTCCCATCTGCTGCCAACATCCCAGCAGCACAGTAACCACAGAAATTATCTGCAAGGGGAAAATTATAAGGGTATTATCTGCCTCATTTTTGGTTGTCTTTTAAAGGAGTTACCAGCTTGAAGTAAAGGGAAGGAGCAGCAGCTGGTTATTTCTGCAATGGAATAATGAGGAGAGCATTACAGTAGCTCTGTGGAAGAACTTGTGCAGTTTGTTCACTGAGTGCAGGAGTAGAATCACAGAATTTTATAGATGTCCTTCCATTCCAGCCCCCTGCTCACCAAGTGACCCTGAAAATTTAAAATTAAGTTTTTACCAGTCCGTATTTCTTTGGGCAGATACAGCATGTAATCCCTTCTGGAAGGTGCAGCCCAGGGGAAGGCAACTCCTGTCTGTATTGCCTGGCCACTGTCCATGCCTGTGGAAATTAGCAGAATGCCACAAGCACACTTCCCCATCCTCAGTGGATGTCCTATGACATCCTGGAGTGAGGAAAAAACAAATCTCCTGGCATCAAGCATATGAGGGGAATTCTCTCCTGGACTCTCACGAGTCCTCTGAATTTCTCCATGTCACTGCAGCACAAGGGAGGAAACCAGATTCCCAGCTGAGCTAGGGGAAAAACAGAACCCTAACTCAGTAAGACAATGTATTTCACTGACTGACTGACTGTCAGAAGTAAAAAGGGTTAGAAAAATTACAATCATAGCCTGAAAAATAAAACTTGATGTAAGCTAAACCTGAACAGAGGCTAAAGCTCTAGCAAAGTGCTGGAGGACCAGGCTGGCAATGGGACACACTCGTTGTGAATGCCAGGCTTCCACATCCTCCTGCATGTCTGCTGCTTGGGACATTGCTGGGGCTTTGGAAAAAAATACAGCTGCAGCCCAGCCCATTGTAAATCCTGCTTTATTCCTCACTCCTTGTTATTTTCCTTCGAATAAATACTAATATTTTGCATGTTCCCATAGCTGAAACAGATCACATAAAACAATGATCTGGTACTGCACAGCTACCTTCAGACATGCACAGCAGACACTCCTCGAATCTATTTACAACACCAGCCTGAGTCACCTTAGAGCCAAAACTGCAGCTCTTCAGAGGGACTGCAGGGCCATGTGGGATGAATGGATGTGTAGATGGTATCACAGTGCTTCCAGATTTCCACTCTGCAGATGGTCGTGGCATTTTCCACATGACTCCTACTGTAATACCAGAAGCACATAAGTCATTTATAAGTAACTGATATGTCCCAGCCCCTCATAGTGCACTGTGCAGTATTCACAGCTGAACAGAAAATGCAAAAGGAAAATTAGCATGTCTCCTTGTCTGAATTTTATAGAGAGCATGTATGCATCCAGGAAAAGTAGAAAAGCAGAATAAATACTGATATATATATTCAGTAGCACATGAAAATGTCAGAACTTCCATTAAATATGATAATCTATAATGCAACAGAACACGCCCAGAGAATATAAAATATTATTTTGTGTTGTGGTCAAAGCCTCTGAAAATACTGTTACCACTGATCTGAATTCACTCGAATAATTGGCAATTACTTTGTTACTGGAGAAAGAGGTGTCTAATTGCTGAGAATGACCCTTCTGTCTTTGTTTTCCATTCTCTTTCTTGTTTCATTGGGATAAATAGATATACACTTTATTTTTCGCATTTCTTAGGATAAGATGTAATATAATAGCTTCTAAAAAAGTTAGTAACAGGAGACACGAGTTGAAAAACACCAAGGAATACAAAATAAATGATACAGCTTTTGTTGGTAAGAAAATATGGGGTGAAGAACAAGATCCCACCATCTTTTAACCCTCAAGTATTCAATGAGTTATGCAGAATTCTCACAAAAAAAGCCACACAAACAAAAACCTCCCAACAAACAACCACACCCCAAAACCCCAACATCCAGCAACCAAACATTCAGGGCACATGAATACCTATTTTCCCTAAACATTTTCTGTTTGCTTCTAAACATATTCCATATCAATGCAAAGCTTCCTAACGATTGTTTTTCTTTTGACTCCCAACGAGGCAATTCAGGTGCTGATATTTCAGATCTCAAGATCCTGGGCATACAAAGAAACAACTGCAGGGCTCCCCACTCCTTCCAGCTACAGCTGACTGTGGGTCCAGGTCAATCTCAGTAGCAGCAATTTTGTACTTCCATCTCTGAAGAAAATTACTAAAACATTTTTCTGACCCATCACAAGAAACCTGCTGCAGGTGTAGGGTGGAAAGACAGAACTGTAACAACACAGGAACTGACTGAGAGTGTCTGACACCACTAAGATAATGAATGATAATCAAACCATAATTCAAATCCACTGGCAATACACTGCCTTTAAAAGGAGTCTGATTAATCTCCACTGTGCCTTGGTGCAAAAGCAACAGTCAGAAACCAGAATATTTGATTTTGTTCTGGAAATGTGCTTGTTTGCGAGTGCCAAACAACTCCAGTTTGGCCAGAACCTGAGCTCTGTGAATGGTGAACAGTTTCAGAGTGGAACACAGTCCCTGGCGAGGCTGCAGTACTGCAATGGATTCACTTCATAGTTGGAATGTCTTTGCTTCAACACAGCTCTCCTTCTGCACAGCCAATATCAAATTATCAACAATTCTTTTACAAATATAAAAGAAGGGCTCATTAAACAAATATAGATCACTGAAAAAGGATAGATTTCTTGTCCAATACATGAACAGTGAGTTAAAAAGAGTTGCTCTTACATTAGTCTAGTGATGAAGATTTTGCTTACGGAGCCCTGGGCATATAAAAATAAATCCATAGCTGCAGTGTAGGTTTAGTGCCAACACATCGGTGATCACAAAGAAAGTGGATTTAAATTACCCATTTTTCCCCTGGAGTTTAGTCTCCAGCATAATTTCGAAACAGATCAGCACAACTTAAATTAACTGTATCAATAAGGACCTTAATGGAATTTCACAGGATCCACCAGAGTGCAGACTCCAGAGAGCCGATCTGAGCTGGAGTCTTGCTTTCTCCTTCCCACCCCTGTGATGTGAAGCCCAGCAGAGGCTGGTGATGACGGCAGCAGCTGGGCTGATTGTGTTTCAATGAGCCAGTTGGGGAATCCCTATGGAACTGGTCAGGCCAGCTCTGAGGCTGCACTGTCACCAAAGCACCCTGAACGAGCCAGTCCAGCTGACTACAGCAGCTGGATTATGCTGTGGAATGTCCTCCTCTTTTCTTTTGAATCTGCTCATCAGTGAGGTCAACTAAGAATACAGAACTCCTGAGCATTGATGATCATAGCTCAGTGAGGTAGACACCATGCCTTGAAAAAAAATTGCCATTCATTTAAATGATGGAGACAGGTTTGTAAAGAAACGTGAAGAAGAGGGGAACATTCCTTTTTTATTATGTGAACTCCCACATGCGATGTCATGAGGAATTTGAGTGGGAATTTATTTACAAAACTGGGACTTACTGTCATTATACTGTGCTGAAGCAGGGGGAAAATTACCATGCTGTAAGTCAAATGTCACAGTAGAATTTAATATGCTGGAATTCTTGGAAAGTGTTCTAATGCTTTCAGCTCAAAAGCAGCACATACTGCTTTTTATAGCAAGGAATTTTAATTATTATTAGTTTTTGGCAATCCCCATAGTCTGCTGGCATTTTCTAAGCCACAGAGATTAAAACCTGAAGAGAAACAGAAGGTGGTAGGAAAGGGAAGAATGCCTAATTGAAGTACTCAACATCTACTTATCCATGACATATTAATACAGATATGTGAGCAGGAGTGCAAGATCAAGACGTTATTCCTACCTTCCCCCCAGATGTGCCATTATTAACCAACTGAATTCTCCTAACAGCCAAAATAGGTCAGGGAGAAGTGGGCAAGTGACTGTACCACGTAAGGGATGGCAGTATAGCAGCTGGACTGAGCAAAGAGTAGCAAACCAGTTTGCCTGGAGAACAGAAAGGAATTCTGGAAAAGTTGTGTCTTCAATCAGATCACAGTGCTGGGATCCACGGCACTCACAGGCTGTCCTTAGTGGATTTATGGGTAAACAAGTTCCTGCCCTGCAGTGCTTTCAGTATGAAGACACGCTGACATGACCAGGTTTCCACAGTCTTCACCTCCCTTCCTCCCCTTTTAACATTTCTATCCATGCTTCATCCTACAAGGCGAACACAGCCTCCATTCCCCGGGTCCACCTGTGTCCACTGCACCTTCCCTGGACACGTCACTGGGCCTGCCACAGCCAGGAATGAAGGACATCAGGCTCAGACAGGGCAATCCCCCAGCTTCCCAGCCCTTTGCTCCACATCCTGCACCCTCCACCGAGATGCTGGATGCTCTGCAGAGCCTCCTGCCTGCTCATGAACCCTTTTCTCACGCTGCCCCAGACTCCAGCCTGTGCCTGCTGGCTTCAGACTCTTGACTAAGTCTTTCTCAGCCACTCTGAGGCTGTGACTCAGGTTTGCTGCTAGTGGCAAGAACACACTCCCACTGTGATGAACACCTGGAAGGAATCCTTTGGACACTGTAATTTTGACCATGGCAGCAAGGGAATGATTGCAGCAGCAGCTCAGGGCAGCTTGCTCACTGTGAGTGTGCAGCACTGGCTTGGAGCAGAGCTGGGGATGGAGAGGTGAAGCAACTCTACCACAAGGCTCCATGCCTGTGTCTGATGATTTGTTCACTTCGAACTTGAGAGACAATTTCCCCAGCGATGCCACTGACCAGAAGCCTTTTTTGTTGGGGGAACAGCAAGAAGAATTTTGGGAAAGTTCCTGTGATGCAACAGAGAGAGTGATGCTTCTATCCCACGCAAACCCTGAGCAACAAACTGGCCCTCTGAACATTCAGGGAAAATATTCTGAAGGCCTGTTCAGCACCAGATTGATGGGATGCCCTATGCTCCCTCTTCTCACTCCAAAATGTACTTCAAAAATGAAAGAAAAGAAGGACACAACACTAGCAGCTAATTAGCACTTCCTATTCTGCTTGCTGTTGCTGATTTGACAGCACTTTCCTACTGGGTGACCGACTTCACAGAATCCCCTGCACTCTGGCATTTAATGAACTGTGGCAATGCATTATTGTCTGTAACAAAAGGATTTGCTCAGTACAGAGCACCCTCTGCACCACCTCTGCTTCCACCTTTACACTTTTCACAGTTTCCCTAAGAGGAAAAACATTTGCATGAAACAAACACCAAAAATGTCACAGTATAAAAATATCCTTTAGGATTCATAATATGCTATATGAATAATAAAGCATTATACAACTTGTAAAACTGCTACATTCATAGATTTGCATAAGTTTTATATAAAATTAAAACTTTGATTTGTCATGGAAGCTTCTTCAATGATTAACATTTATCAACATCCAACAGTCAAAAGCTATCAGATGTCAGTGCTGTCCTCGTTAATCCTTTTCCCCTGGGAAATGTCTTAAGGATCTGTAGGCTGCTATACTAAGCTCCCCTTCAGCACACAAAATTCATCCAGATATCTGCAATGACAAAGTTCATACCAGATAATTTTTGTTATTGTGGGAGGGACTGAACTTCTTGCCACTGAAAGAGATTGCTTTGTAGTTAGCAGTCAAACAAGCACCTCTTATCAGTATTTCTCTGGGCCTTCTTCCACTTTCACAAGTCTCCCTGTAAACTTAACGCTTGAAATTTTGTTATACAACTTGAATTTTCACTGACTGATTAGGGTAGATGATAAGAGAAACACTGTTCTTGCACATCACTGTTTCTGCCACTTATTTTGCCATACTGCCATCGCAGTACTTAAAATCTTCTTTGGAAAAGCTGAAGAAACTGCCTTCTGGACAGAGAACAGTAAAATTCTCTCTAATGTGCTCTTTAAACCAGTCATGAAACCCAAGATGGTAACATATGGTCAGCTAGGAATCACCTTGCCCTTCTCCAGTCTCAGCAGGCTAGGGCTATGTAAAAACCTACATCCACTGTAATTCATTAAACTTTAATACCAAGGGAAACTTGTTCGGGTTTTCTCAGCCTTAAATTTTCTATTTGTCACCTGCTACTCTGAGACAGATGAACTCACAGATGGGAGAGACTGCAGATCAGAAATTATAAACCTTGCAAGCACTGACGTACAGAAATAGCATTGCGGAAATTCATTGTTGCCATTTCTCCCGTTCCTGGGGAAAATGGAGACCACAATGTCGATATTTATTGACTTTTTTTTACTTTACAAGCACTTCAACATCTGAAGGGGCAGCCATTCCACCCAGGAGCAGGAGCAAACCCACCTGGCTGCAGAAGAAAACAAGTGAGCCATCAGTAGCTTGAATTGAAGAAATTAAATTTCAATTCAATGCCAAAGTGGGGCACCAAATTCAAAGAGCTGCTACAGGTGTGGGAACTGCATGAGCTGATGTTGTTGAAATGATGGAGAACTGAAACCAGAGTTCCTCCAGATCACACACACTGTTGAGCAAGTCCTGCAGGTGCCACGACCCATCAGCATCTGCACAGACTCTGGTCATTCCACGGGCACTTCCCAGAGCACAGCCCTGGCCTGGCAGCTCTGAGCAGCACACAGGGATGTGCAGAGCCAACAGCTCCCTCCTGCCCAGGAATGCTGCTAGCCCAGCCCTGCCTGCTCCTCCCAGCTCCCCACCATCACCACCTCCAGCCATTCAGGACCAAATGTGTTCTGTGATCCCCAGGAGAAGGAGAATTTGGGCAAGTGCAGAAGGTACATGAGCACCTGGCACGTGATCTGCACAAAACACTGCCAAAATACTGCAAGAAGAGGTAGGAGAGGAAGAAAAACAAAAGGAGCAGCTACTCCTCCATCTAAGATGACTGATTAAAGAAAAAAAAAATGACAGGTTGTTTTTAATTCCTTCTTGGCAGTAGCTAGTCTCATTTCACTGCCTCTAATTTCTGCTCAGGTCTATCTGCATGTTTAATAAAGGTCTTTGTGCATGCTCAGGACTTGTTCACTTAATTGAGTGAAACTAGAAGCCACAGTTAGGCCAGAAGGTTTTATTAGGATATTAGAGAATAACCAACAATCTTTTCCCAACCTATCCCCAATTAGGTTGCACAAAGGTTCAGCTGATGTTTTATTTAAGTGCAGGCTTACTACACTGTCCACTGCAATCCTTAAAATCAGTCAGACATGAAAAATTTACCAAGTACAGGGTCTTTCCCACTCAAGGAAATAAAGGAAAGCAGTTAAAAAACCTGTTAACATTGGTATTACCACTACAATATACTCCAAGAAATTCCAGTCCACAAAGCTGTCCTTGTATTTACAACCTCTCCCAATGAGTCCCTGTCACATTTATGAAGAGCAGGAAAACATAACACTCCTTACAAACTGTGATGCTGTGCCCGTGTTACATGTTGGGGTATTCTTCATTTGTGTAAACTTGCTAAGAAATCCACATGTCTTTCCAGTCCATCCCTGTTCTCTAATATGCTGATAACACACCCTGATCCTTCAGTCACTGGAACACTACTTGCAACACTGCTTCCAAACTGTTTTGAAGGTAGAGGTTTCTCCTTCAGCCTTCTAAAAATGGACTTTACCCCCCACTTAGCAGCTGAATAATTACTGGCTCCATGTTGTCTGGGGGCTGGCTTCAAGAGCAAGAAAAATTTGGCAAGATGCTCCACTGTCAGTTTAGGCTTTCTTCACACTTTCTCCCTTGAATCAACTTGTTCCTAATACTTTTCCCCTTTCTTTTCCATTCGTTATTATACTTGATAGTCATCCTCTGCTTGTGTTATGCTCCCTTATTCTGAACTTCTCAACCCAGCTACCATTAACTATTTTTAGGACTTGTTGTGTTTACATCCTCTCTTAAGATCACTTAAGCAGAACAAAGGGCAATTCTAAGCAGTGAACTGAACTCTGAGGATGAGAAGCAGGGTGGAGCAGGCCCACGCTGTTTTAGGAAAGGCAGTTTGGAAACTGGGAACAGAAAGCTCAGTTCCTAAATGAATTGAGCCTGCAGGAGGGCATTTGATAACAGCGGCATCTTGCTCACTCTGCTCTGAACAGACTGACTGTGCAGTCCCTCCAGACCAAATACCTGCTCCAACAGAGCAGAGCAGCAAACAGCTCCTAGCTTTAACAGCTGCTAATGCAGTACACAAACCTCTCCACCTCACTTTCCCTAATAGGCTCCCACTTCACTGCAGGCTACAGTTTTAAATTCCTTGCACTAGAGCTAAGGGAAAACCAGGTGACCTTGGCAACAGCTCAGCATCCCACCCATATGAAGCTCAAGAACAGCTGCAGAGCAATGCTCAGACACAGACCAACAAAAAAATTTCTAACATGGATTTGTCAGACTAGAAATGTAGCTAAACCATGTATGAACATTATTCTGCACTATCAGACTTCAAGAATAGTTCACAGAGCCTAGAAATCATTTGTGTATGGTCTTGCAATTAAACGCTGTCATCAATTGTGGGAAGACAGATGTAGAGCTAAAGGCAGTCTTGCCCCTGTGTTAATTACCAAAGAGTGAGAACAGCCTTGCCCCCACAGCTATGGGTGTGATGAAAGAGTGAGTGAGGTGGTAGAGAGTCAGCTGGAGTCTGCTGGCTGTGCTGTGAGGAGGAAGGGACAGGAGGCTGGACAAGGGACAGATAAGCTGAGCCACTGTATGAGTGACAGACAGGGTGAGGAGGCTGTGCCAGGGACAGGAAGGGGCTAGCTGGAACTGCAGAAGAAAGAGAGAAAGAGCCAGGGCTGTGTGGAGCTGCTTGTAGGAAGCTACCTAGAAAAGGTATGGAAGACTTTTAGATAACCCAGGGCTGGTACTTGAAGCCTTCTGAAGTTTTAATTGAAGCACTCTGAGTGCATAGGCCATCTCAACAATGACAATCACCTTTACCATGCAGAATTTTTCTTCATTCTCACACACACACACTTATTTTCCTCAAAAGATGCTTCTGGAGCTTTTACTCTTAATATCCATACTCAGTTAATTTTGAATACAGTTTGCCTTTATGATGATTGTTTTTTTACACTGAACTTCAAAGACACCCACTTGGTCAGGATTGATGGTTTGTGTGCAGGCCTGGCACAAATCTCTATCTGAAGGCAGTAAAACTTTTTCATTCTGCTGATGTGTTTTCAACCTGTCCTCTGCCTGCCAAAATATAGCCCTTGAAAGCAGACTCCATATGACTTGCCCCTCAACTATAGATCCTGTCAACTTGCATTATCCACGATAACAGTAATATTTAAGAAACACCCTCTAGCAAAATGCTTACACTGTTTTTCTGGCTTGAGACAAATAAATAGCAGATATCAACAGTACCTCAAACATATTTTAACGCTGATAAACAGCTCAAAGTGGAATTTTGTTTTCCTATTTCCTTAAACCTACGAATATTTTACATCACATTCTTTACTTTCATCCAAAACCTGTATTTTTAATATGAACATGGCTTTATGCTTAGTAGCAGCCAGTTGTAGGAAGAAAATTAAAGGAAATTAGAAAAGGTAAACAGAACTGAAGGGCTATTTCATCTGCTATCAAAGTACAATTAACCATTTTTTATTTCATCTTAAAATGCAGTTTTGACAGCCTCTAGTAAGTGTCAGTTTACTGAGGAAAAGCTGCACACAAATCTTTGTAACTTACATTTTAAAGTCATCCATGTGTTTTAATGACAAAAACAACAGAACTGCAACCTGGAAGGACACTGGAAATACACAATGTTAATTGATTATCACGCCAAACTGATCTTTCCAGATGAAGTAAAAGCAAGATCTGACAAATGTATGTAGCTCCTGATTACTAACAGCCTCCAGTGAAATGATGACAACATGACTGCATTGCTTCCTTTTACAAGCTCATTTACAATACGCTTTGTGATGATATTTAGACAATAGCTAATGCCAAATGGGCAATGCTGATTATATTAGCAGTCTTCTTCAAAAGAAGGAAGTGTAGGTTTGCCATTTTTCCAGGTTTCCTAGGAGAACAAACTTGTTTTATCACCTTGTCTACCTGCTGTCTCTGCCGAACAGTAGATTGAAACCCTGATGAATATAGAGGATAAGTAGCTGTGAATTATGTACAATTTAGAGGCCATCATCATGGGGAAAGATATGGCAGTAAGAGGTGCAGGGCATTCGGGCACTAACTCACAGCAAATGGCAGATCAGGATTTCTTCTGCTTAAGGGGAAGCTTTTTCCTAGCTGTCAAACTTTGGAGAATATTTTGGTTTTATTCACTCTGCGAGGGCAAATAAAAAACAATGGTCCTTTTCATCTCTTTTCCAAAACTGCGCCAAACTGAAGTGCAAACCTACACACACGAACAGAGGAATGCAAACAGAACTGAACACCAGCAGGATTTTCCTTTGCAGGAAGCCTACCACAGGTTTCACTTATTATTCCTGCAAAGGATATAATCCAGTGCTAAAGAAAAACAAAAGAGACTTAGAATGAGAATTGCTATTTTTACTGGTATCAGCGAAAAATTACTTTATCTGCATGGAGATAATGTGGAATCAATTTTGCATGGCATCAAATGACAAAAACCCCTCGGTTCCTCAGTACAAGTTTGACATCTCTGCCTTGAAGTTTAGAAGTAAAATCCAGCTTTGCATGGGAGCACAGGTGCTTTGGGAAGCCCACAGCAGGTTTGTTTGTATGCTGGCCAAAAAGGGTCCCCAAATGCAATCTGCTCCAGCTAAAACAGAAACCAATTCTGTCTCAGTCTGTGCCTGGCCAGGGAGCAGGAGCTGTGCATTTGGGACCCACACCCTCAAACACCTCCCCACAGCAGCAGCCAGAAGGTGCAGCACACAGCCACTACAAACACAGAGTTCCACATCATCTGCCTCACTCGCCTCCCAGACTTTGCAAATTTTATTGCAAATAACAAACAGCGGGATGAAATATATTCAAACATACACTAGAAAGCTAGGAGGCATCATTTACAGTTTGTGTTATTACAGGCTCCAAAGATACATAAAACATCTTGCACCCATAGTCTTGACATGGAAAGGATAAAACCTGGTATTTTTGCGTGAAACTCTGCTAACAACAACACACAGTCGCTGCAGTTTAAAAATATCCCTTCAGCATTCTCTTTTAAAAAGCTATAAATAGCCTGTTTAAAAAAAAAGTGACTTCAACATCTCTGTTATTTGAACAAATAACAGAGTAATTCAACATGAGGTGTGGCCTTAAGGTCACAAATTTCAAAGACCATTAGGAAAACAGAAAACTGAGGACAAAACCTTGCATGAAACACGCAGAAGGAAGGAAGGAGCAAATATCCTCTCGCTAATAAATTGCTACCATCAGCAGACAGTGCATAAATCAGCACTGCTCAACTGTGAAGATTTGTGGATTATATATCAGGGGTTTTAACAATTTGCTTACATAGCTCAGCCAGTACAGAGTTAAGAAAGAGGCCTCTTCTCAAATAATTCCATTGGACCTGTTCCTGCTGCTACTGATGCCAATAGGAGTGTTGTCCTAGAATTCAGGAAGAGCAGGACAGGATCCAAAGTTGTGGTGTGATCAGTTTTACTGTTTATATTAGTGCTGCAACTATCATCTCCAACTGGAGATGATGCTACCAATGGTAATGAGACTTATCAACATCAATTCCATTTGCAGCCTGGCCTTCATCCAAGACATCTACAGCACTGAAGTAAATTACATTCAGGCAAATTAAAGAATCCATCCACTAATCAGATTTTAACTTTTATTGTCATGAACAAGTTTCCACCAGTGCAACTTCTATTCTAATACAGTTCTAAACATTTACTTACTAAAGTGATCTTTTGAAAATCTTAGCTATAGATACGTGCACGGAAAAATTTCTCTCGAAAATGTTGACTTCCTTCTGGTTCCAGTCAGCCACACAGGTTTAGCTGCTTCTAAATTAGCTCAAAATCTTTACTGTGACTTGATGGTGACATAGCATATTAAACAGGTTTTGACAGCAGGTAATGTTATATCACCACTTTACAGTTTCCCCTGGTAAACTTTACCAGAGAATCAGAGAATCAGTCACAGAATGGCTGGGGCTGGAAGGGACCTCTGGAGATCATCCACTCCAACCTCCCTGCTAAAGCAGTTCCAACCAGAACAGGTTGCACAGGATCAATTCCAGGTGTGTTTTAAATATCTCCAGGGAAGGCAACTCCAGGAGGAGTTACCTCTCTGGGCAGCCTGTCCCAGTGCTCAGCCATCCTCAGAGAGAAGGATTTTCTCCTCATCTCCAGATGGACCTTGTGTTACAGTTTGAGCCTGTCGCCCCTTGTCCTCTTGCTGGGTACCACTGAAAGGGTCTGCCCTGCCTTGTGGCACCTTCCCTTCAGACATTTGCATGCACAGATGGGGTCCCCTCTCAGCTGTCCCTTCTCAGGGCTGAACAGGCCCAGCTCCCTCAGCCTTTCCTCATAGCAAAGATGCTCCAGTCCCTTCATCACCTCTGTGCCCTTCACAGGACCTGCTCCAGGAGCTCCCTGTCCCTCTGTCCTGAGGAGCACAGCACTGGGCAGGGCTGAGGAGAGGGGCAGGATCACCTCCCTGACCTGCTGGCACTGCTCTTCCTGCACTGACCCCTGGGGACACTGCTGGCTACAGGCCTCCAACCAGACTCTGTCCTGCTGATCACAACCCCTGAGCTCTGCCCTTCAGCCACTGCCCAATCCCCCTCACTGCCCACCCATCCGACCCACACGTCCTGAGCTACGAGTGTGTTATGGCAGAGAGCTCCAAATGCCCTGCTGAAGTCAAGGTAGACAACACCCATCGCTCTCTCCTCATCTACCCAGCCAGTCAAGCCATCACAGAAAGCCATGAGATTAGACAAACAGGATTTCCCCTTGGTGAATGTATATGGAATACTCCTCATAACCCCTTCTGCCTCCACATGCTCAGAAATGGCATCCAGGGTGTGTTGTTATCACCTTGCCAGGGACAGAGGTGAGGCTGACAGGCCTGCAGTTTTCTGGGTCCTCCTCCCTGCCCTCATTGAAGACTGGAATGACATTCACCTTCCTCCAGCCCTCAGGCTCTCCTGTTCTCCATGACATAGATGATATGCAATGACACAGCAATAACATTCCCCAGCTCCCTCAGAACTCATTAGTGCATCCCATTGGAGCCCATGGATTTGGGGGTGTCAGGTTTGCCTAAATGACCTCTAACCTAATCTTCCTACACCAGGGTTAAGTCTTCCTTTCTCCAGACTTTCTCTCTTGCCTCCAGGGTCTCTGATTCCTGAGGAGTGGCTTTAGCAGTACAGGCTGAGTTTTCCCTGGTTTGCCAGGCCAATTCCTGGCAGACCATGTTCTCTAAACGACACAGAGTTTCCAAAGCTAAGCTGTGTTTTTATGCTGCACACTAAACCATGTTCTGAACTGTATGCAAACATTTAGCTAGACTGTCATTCAACTGTGGACTCAAACTCACAGGGATCGTGCAAGTGACTGTCAGAAGGAGCAGGGCTCTAATTGTCACCTGGCCTTGTGCACCTTGTGTCCCAGGGACACAGCTGCTCAGAGCAGTGTGCTGCTCCGTGGACCTGGGCAGACTCCACAAGACCAAGGCATTTCTGCACATGGATGTGGGATGGATCTGACCCTCGAACTTCTGCCCAAACACCACACCCTGACTTCCATGCAAAACGCTTTTTTGGCTGCCTTTAAGGAACACCAGGACAGACATCTTTGTATGCTTTGATGAGCATAAATCTTAGCTTGTTGCAGAATATGAGTTTGCAGTAATGAAACACACACTTTCCCTCACCCAGAAAGTGAAGAGTTATTTTTGATTGTGTTAAAAAATCACAAATATAACTAAGTTAGACGTTTTATAGGACTCCTACTCACCTCCTCAGCACCACATGCATCTTTCTCTTTATTTCATTTCTTGGCAGACCATTCTCTCCAGCTAAGAGGACATACTGTGTCTAAAACAAAACTGTCTTTGTACACCACAGAACAAACTAACTTCTGAATTTGTATGAAAGTCACAGAGTTGACAGCTTAGGAGTTTAAATGATGGATTTTTATACCATTATGTAATTATTGCCACAAAATGAAACATTTAGTTCTGGGTAAAATTCTCAGGAACATTAAATCAGTTAACACATATGTACACACTGAAAGCCCTGAGGACATACAATGGTAAAGAACATAATAATCTGTTCAGTTCCAACTCCACCCCTTTGGTATTAATTGGGAAGGAAGGTGAGATCTTTCAGGGTAAGTAAACTGGGGATTCCCTACTGATTGAGAAACACTGGGGTGATGGGAAAATGACATATTTGGCTCCAAGCCACCACACCGTGGCTTAGCTCATACAGAAGGCAGCAGCCACGGGATGCAATACAGGTTCCAGCACCGTGTATGACTCTCCTACTGATGCACAAGTAAGCATCCAGTTTGGAGTTTTTACTTTCATTTTCTCTTGATTTCCCTGTTCTTCATGCTCTCTATTCAGTTTGTGAATAAAAATTGTTCTGTGGTGATAATATAACTGGGTCTTAGTGACTCTGCAGCCACAAGACAGAACATAGAAAAGGCTTACAAATATACAAATTAAGCTCTCTGCTTTCTAGGCGGTGCTTTAGCTGTTTTTCCTGCTTAAAAAATTAATAGGAAACATCACCAAAATAAATGACTGCTTAAGAAACAGTTAATTCTCTCACCCAGTCATTTTCTGCAACAAATTAAAAGCTTTCAGATGAAGAGAATTTGTTTGCAGACAGTTCTTAAGACACATCCTCAACCTGCCAAGAGCCTGTTTACCTCTGTTTACTCCCCTGCCTGTCAAGAACTGTGGTATGCTGGTATCAAACATACATGAAACACTTCCTCAGCTCTTCTTAACAGCTGATTTCATCTTCCCTTTCCCAAAGCTTGCTCTTTCCAAGGCTGTCTGTGCACAGCTAATGCCTCATTCTAAGGGCAGTCAGTTCTTGTGTGTAATTATGCTAAAAGCTAATCTGCGATATTGGTGTCGATTATTAAATGTGACAAATGTTTGGAGGATCCTGATCCAAGATTCCAGAAGTAAGTTCAGAATAGCCTGTTACAATATCTTCCTGTACAGATACCAAGTTACTTTTCCATTGCACTCAATCTGTCTGATGTCAAGCCATTCCTCTTTTTGAGCATCTTCAATTTCCACTTGGTATCTCTAGGCTAAATAAATTTTTAATACCAGCATTGAAGGAAGTCAGCATTACTTTTTACTAGGAACCTCAGAAACTTCCGTGAAAGGTGCAGGCTGCTAATATGGTTTCAAAGGCTGGCATGGGAGAAGCTCTCCAGGGACTGCTGGTGAGTGACAGTTTCATGTGGGATTATATAAGCTTCAAAAACTAACTACAGTGCTGCCTGCAAAGTCTATCTTCTGAGGAGGACCAGAGTGCTTCAGCTCTCTTCAGTTTCACGCTATTTTCCCTTTTATGTTCTATTGCCAACAAAACAGCATTTTTGCACTGGATAGTAATTATCATGTAATGTTGATTTCATTGCCCTGAGTGAGAATTTTACATTGGTACAACAGTTTGTATTTTACAAGCACTTGAAAAATAGTAAGATGTGAAATCACAGTGTTTGTGAAAATATATTTAATAAAGCCAATGACAAAGCCCTCTAAAGACACTGAAAAGCCCATTAAATGGAAGAGCCTGAAACAGTCTCCTATATGATGAAAATGTTCCCTTCCTCTAGGACTTGTTTAATTCCAAGTGTCATGATTTAACAAAAGAGAAATGTGTGAGACTTGCAGTCACACTGCATAAAATAAATTTACATAAGTTGGAACTCTTTCCTTAGTAATCAAGCACTTTCTTAATTCCATGGGGTTGGACTGAATCCTCACTGATTATTAGCACTTCCCATGCAGATACTAAAATAGCTCCATATGCCTGGATATACTTGCAAAAATGCCCGAGGAGTCACTGCAGGAGTTATCTGAGCAAGCTTCAGAGCAAGGTCCATGTACAGTGTTAATATTGAACACCTTCCCTCACCTGACTTCCAGCAGCTCCACAGTCCAATATGGAAGAGCACAAAAATTCACAAAGTTGTATAAAGTCACAAACCTTAAATTCTTTTGTGATGCTACGAAGAAACCTGCTTCAGCCTTTGGGACTTGGGACTGATGAACCCATCATTAATGTCAGAGAACTGTGATGGGTGAGATGTGACTGTACAATAACATCAGAACATCAAATATACTTTAATTGAGGTGTGCTTAACCAGAATAGCTAGGCATTAATTAGCCGTTAATTCCATACATTAGGGTCATTTAACATGAATTGCCAAAAGAACAGCGTAAACCCCAGTACAAATATTCTGTTAATATCCAAAAGACTCGGAGGTTCCTCCAATCTGTCTGATTTTGCCAGCTGGAAAGTATTAACAAAAAGAGAAGCAGAAAACCCCTTTGGCTGGAGAGAAGATGAGAGTGCCATTCCTCAGGGGCTGCTTGACAAACAGCTGAGAGAGAAGCTCTGAAGAAGCTGGACTTACCACATTAATATGTACTGAAATAGTATTTTCTCTTCCACAGACTGATATCCAGAGCCTCCTCCCCTGTGCTTTTCCTCATATAAATGAAAAAGCAAGTCCATTTTGTGTGCCCATGTGTAAATCCCTGCATGTAGCAGCACATTTTACAATTATCATCTTATTGTACCATCAAAGGGGAGCACCACCACTTCAGCCACCCAAACACACCTACCCCTCATGGGACACTTGAACCAATAAAGCTATTTGCATTTATACTACTGAAACATCTAATAACACAGTGAGAATCAAGCTTGCCTCAAACAGCCTACCACCCAAATGGGAAAGAAAAAAAAAATAGAGATTTCAAACCATTTGGACAAGTGGCAGAGAAGATGAAAAATAAATAAATTCCAAAAATGGGATATTTACTCCTAATGCCTTCACCAAGGTTCTGCTTCCTCACATGAAAATGATCTTCCCCTAGAGCCCAGATATCACATAGTAAAGACAGAGTTAGCTCTCAATAAAGCTATTTTGTCTCAAACAGGGCCACTGCTTGGCTTGAAGCTATGCTACTGAATGGTCTTTAAATACAGAAGGAATTGTATGCCCTAACTAGAAATAGAAGCACAAGAAATCTAATGAAAGGGTGAAGTATTCATCAGGGAAATGTGGAAAAGCTATCATAGCAGTTTCTTTAAATGGCTTTGTGAATTCTATTCTTAAAGATCAATGAAATTAGTTACTTAGTAAACTTAACAATGGGTATAAAAATAGCCAGTACAGCAATCAGAAACCCTCTCTTTTAAAAAAATAATTTTACAAGGTTTTTTTTCAGTAATAATGACTTTCAACACCTTATAATTTCTCCTGCTTTCTTTCTCATTGGTGATCTTTAGCAGTAACAGCAGCAGAGTTGCCCCTAAATCATAGTGACATGAACTGATGCAGATCCTAAGGTGCCAGCAAGACCTACAAATGATGCATCCAAAATTCTTCGATTCATTGCCTCTCTGGCAAGGTAAAAGGTAGCAATGTGCTAAAAAGATAACTCTATTGACAATCCACTCTTTGGGAATTAATTCATTACAGTTGTAAAAATCCTTGGGTTTTGCAGCTTCATGGATCTGGCCATTAAAGCAAAGTGTTATTTTTCACCTGGAGTGAGCAGGAAAATAATAAGAATGTGGTGGAACTGAAGAGTCAGAGGAGTATCACCCTACAAACAAAACAAGACTGCTGCCTTTATCCTGTATAACCCAGCTCAAAATCTTAGCTACAATATTGTATCTAACTTTAGAGAAGCAGAAGAGGATGAATGATTCCTGAAGCACGGGATCATTGACTTTGCTAACAGGAAAATACAACTTCAGTTTATGGTTTGGCATTTTTCAGTTTAAACACCAAGAGGAACATGGTTAAAAGAATGGGAGCTAAAATGCAGAAAAAGATGAAGTCTCTGGTAAACTCAATTTAATCACAGGGTCAGTTTAGGGGCATTCTCTCTAATTTGATCTTTCATTTCTCTCAGATAAACAAGCCTAATTACTTCTCTCCTTCAGGATAAATTGAGGGAATTATGGTACTTAATTTAAAGCTACTGCTTCAACCTAATAGTCCCTTGGTATGAAGAGACTTCAAAATTGTTAATATCTAGACTGTCAGTAAGCCAAAGGCCTCCTCAGACTCTTAACAGCAGCAATCATTGATTCTCTTGTCATATTTCAGAAGCCAAAGCAGAGATGACTAGTTTCAATTTAAGACTCCCAGTGGAATCACCTCTTTCATCTATGCTACGATCTGAGTAGCTCTGCTATTACAAGCTCCTCAAAGTAGTCTTTGTAAAGCGAGAGTGCTTTATAAATGTCAGGTTTAACTGAACTCTGAATCCATATATTTTTTTTGTTTGTTTGGATTTTTGGGGTGGGGTTTTTTAATTTACGCTTTTTGCAGGTTGTTTTTTTGTTGTTGTTGTTGTTTTGGTTTGGGTTTTGTTTTGTTTGTTTGTTTGGTTTTGTTGTTATTCACGGAGTTTTCTGTTCAATTAAAAGTATTATAAAACATTTTTCAAAACATACAAAGTATTGTTTTTATTTCCTATGCATTTAAACATATGTGCAGCAAGTATAAGTGACTGACAACTAGAAAGTGTCATAACACTGTATGAAAAATGTGCAATTCACTCTCAGTAAAGGAATAGTAAAAATTTGCCTTTATTTCCACACCCTTCACTTACATGAAAGCTCCCTCAATCTATCAATCAGATCATTCTAAGCACTGAAACAGCAGCTCTCCCCCTGATTTGGCTAAAATGTAAGCCTCTATTAGAGTTCATTATGTTTTCACATCAGCATTTTTGTGCCTTCCTCATTCTTGAAAAGAGAACCCTGCAATAGAACTCTTCTTAACTTCTTTGTCTACAAAAACTTGGCAGGCATTAGACAGAAGATGTGTTGAGAGCCTTCTCCTCAGACTGCCCAACACTGTGTCCTCGTTTCCCTGTGCTGTCCCTTCTGTACCATCACTTGCCTCTGTCTTTTCCCTAAGCTGTAGGATCCTGAGGAGAAACCACAGTATCATTCTCTATCTGTGGAGTCCTGCACAGTAATCTAATTTAGACACCTGTCTAAATAACAGCATCATCAAAATCCTACTGCTTCTTCCAGATATTTAGAATTAAAGTACAGTCTTTCTTTCAATTCTGCTGTATTACTGGGGTTTTATTGCAATAGTTTACTGCATAAATACTGTAAAGAAATTAATTTAACAGCATGTGCTACAATTACAGCCAAGCTGCAGGAAGGGATTCTCTATTCTGCTTGCTCTGAAGTCTGGGTGAATGATCTTGCAGAGTTGTAAAAGCTCCCCATCTTACCCTTGACCTTGGCTGGTCAGCCAGCTCACTGCAAAGTTAATTAGGGTACATGCACATAAAGGACATCCTTTCCTAGGTGCACAGTAATGAGCTCAGCAAAACAAAGAAAACAACTCTGCTGCAAACACTGGGAAGTCAGATTCCACATGCTCACAGATCAGGCAGGTCAAAGCCAATTTGTTGTGACTCTCATTTGGAAATGATTCTTTACAGGTGATATTTCAGCTTATGATTTAGGTGTTGTTCAAATAAGAGAATGCACAGTCCTCTCAAACAAAATAATCCACAAATCCTCAAAGTCTTGCTTAGCCTTTCCAAAATATAAATTTTAGGCAATAAAACAAATGGAATATTTCAGCCCAGATGGATTGGTTTCGAAAAGTAATATAAAGATCTATGTAACTCAGCTTTAACCAGGTTCACAGGAACCAGCACACATAAACACTTTTATCTGCATCTAAGCAATGCTAAATGAGGCACATATTATCAAATTTTAAAAGTCATAAATTAAAGAATATTGTAAGAACTTTTTAAAAACTATGTCCCCACAGTATTGTTCATAGACTTGTCAGAACATAAATGGTTTATAATTGAACAATTTAATTTAAATTTAAAATTTAATTTTATAATTAAAACCTGATTTTGAACTGAATTCTGTAATTGGTGTGAGTTATTAAACCAGTCATTTTTTGCACATATAATGAGGAATTTGAAGCCCCTAAGCAAATGCCAGATAATTTTAATATGTATTGAAAACATACTAAGGTTACACCAGTGCTTGCATGCCTTTTCTATTTGTAGTTAAGTATAAAAGAGTCAGATGCACAATCAGAAAAAACAGCAGTGTTGATAAATCCCTGGTGGTGTGTACCAGAAGAATAGCTCTTGGTCTGGTTTGGCATTTAAAGTCTGACTCCTTTTCACACATCCCAAACCCCACACACATTCTGCTGCTAATACTCAACACAATAGGACTAATTCCAGCTGATTAGAACATGCTTCAATAGCATAATTGTCCAAAGGGAATGAATATCCTATAAGTTAAATGATGACACTAGGTTATATGAAATCCCTATTAGCTCAGCAGAAAAGAAGAAAGGCTTTAGAGATATGAAACTGTCAAAGCAGACCATTCATGAAGGGGTATGGTTTCCTCTTTGCTTTTCAATCTCATTTTCAAAATAGCTTCTTAAACTAGCATTTGCAAATGCATCTGTTTCTGTACACCAAAAGGCTAATTCCATACCCATGTGCTTGCCACCTGAAAATGCATGTCAGCCTCACAACCTCCAGGAATTAGGTTCCTGTTTTTAGCCTTCTGACCATTTATCCTCAGAGGTTAGATCAGTGACAATGCTATGACAGTATATTGAAATGGCTTTTCAACAAAGACCAAAGCTATTTTTTCACACAATAAAGTGAACCTTCATAAGGTATTAATTTGTAGTTAATGTATTTTTTGTCTAAGCACTGCTCTTTTATAGTTTTATAGTAATGCTTGCTGTTTCCACCATCTACCATTTTACACTGGATTTCTGTACTTTGAGAAGCTCTCCTGACATCTTCAATCTCCTGTCCTTTGTAAGAAGTTGCTTCTGAGTCTGACAATCTCTTTGGTTTGGATTGTGCCTGTAGGTCCAGAGGCAGGAGAGCACTGGCTGAATGAGCAGTGCTCTGCCATCTCCTTGGCCCCTCTGCAGTTCTGCAGCCCAGGGAGTGAACTGAGACTGGAGCAGACAGATGGAAAAGCCATAAAAGCCATCCCATGCACTTCACAGCCCTGTGGAAGGCACCTGGAAATTACAGTGTCACTTTATGACTGCACTGCCTGGTCAAACTCGCTTTACAACAGCTACTAGGGAAGGAGTAAAACTCTTCCTCCACACAAAGACTTCTTGTAGAGCTGAATTTGTAGCTTTTTTATGGAAGATGCTCTGTGTGTTGGTAGGTGAGTGTAGAAACACACAAAAAGCAAGAATGTAAACACTGACTTGGACCCACTGGTCACCCATCTTTGGGAGATGAAGCTTTTGAACTGAATATTGTAAATTGATCCGGCAATTGCCTCGCTGTGCCTTCTTCTCCTCCTCAGCACAGTCAAGCTGTTCAAAACTGCAGCACTTGCAAAACAGAAACTGCACTTACTTCACATATATTGCTCTTGCAACCAAGAGTTTTAGAAGCAGCAGTAATTTTTTGAATTAGTGGTAAACTGAAGCCACTTCCATAACAATTGTTCTCACAGAGAGCATCAGCAACAAATTAGAGGAAGTCAAGGCAAAAGAAGGGGCACACAAGAATCTCTGGCTGCAACTGATTCTGCTACTTCTTTGTTTAACCATAATTCCAAGTGTCAAAAGTGGGTGTAGCAGGAAAAGCAAATAACAAGAAGCTGAATGATAGATTAAAGGCCTCTTTAATTTGGGCTTAAAGTTTAACCATACTACCACGGAAAATGCTGTGGCACTCTCATTTATTTTGATGCAAATCTTTCCTGCATATGGTTAGGAAAATTATTATTTTTAGCATAATAATCAGGGATAGCTACAGTAGCCTTACAATTCTTTGTTGTGATGGAATTCTGGTTTTCCTCTGAGAGGGTCACACCCTATACCAAGAAGCAACAAATGAAAAGGAAGAGAAAAGGAAAAGAGAAAAAAGAAAAGGGAAGAAAATTCAACTCAACCTGCTATTGTATTTCTTTAGGTCCAGTGGTACAGCACAACTACAAAATCACTAACAGGAAATATGCAATGGAAAGTTACCAGTATGTTTAAAGAATCTGTCAGATGTTTCTGCAGTCAGGGAGCACTGCTGGAGAACAGGGCTTTTCTGGCAGGCTCGGCAGAAGGAAAGCACCACCTAAAAGTGAATGAATGACTCTTGTCTTGTTTGCAACTCCCATAAATACCATGATCACAGCAAGTGCAACACCACTTTTAAGGAGAAGTGCTATACTCTGTCTCTGCTGAAGCCTGGACTAAAATCTCTGGAAAATAAAATGCATTCCTTCAACATGAAATATTATGTTCAGATTCATCAGTCTCACTGAGTTTTGAGACACTATTGATATTGAAACAGATCACTTCCCCTATTCAAGGATAATGGTAAGTGTGGCTGCAATTTAGCCCTAACACAAGTTCCTAGTGGAATTTTATCTGTATCAGCTCTAACATGGATGTATGTGGCTTTCAGTCAGAGCACAACTTCATTTTAAATGGATTGTTAGCCAATAACTGTGGAAGTAAATCTTACAGAAAAACCAAGCTACAATCACCACGTCTTCCCCCCAATATTCACGTTCTTCGCATGTTCTCATTTATAAATCAACGTACAAGGCAAACAAAGTCTGACTGTGATCAGTGATACCCTGGCTATAAACTCTGCATTGGAAAGTACTGCAGAGCAGTGAGAATTACAGAATACCAGGTCAGAAGGGGACCTCAAGCATTACCTGGCCCAGCCCAGGCTGATAACACCCTGAAAGAGGCCACTTTGAAAAGAGAGATTGTTACTACTGTAGAGAAAACTGTAGAAAAAGCCACACAGAACAACAGCGAGTTCACACACTCCCAAAGCTGCTGATCAGTGAAACTGTCAAACCCAGCTTTTGTTCATGTAAACAGAGGAAGACTGTTCCTATAACAAACTTGCCCCAATGTGCCCTGCAGGGATTCATGTTGCAATTCTTTATCAATTCCTGCCAGCCATTACTCTGCCAGCTTGTAATCCTATAGGAGGAGAAATGTGCATAAAGAAATTCTCAGGAAAGAAAAAGTGCAATGCCCCATCTTCCCTCATGCCATACATGCCAAAGCACCAAGAAAGCATTTCGTAAACATCTAATTTGTAATAAACTGGAATCTATTTTTTAAATTTGCTGGCTTTAATGCATACAAGGGGCTGGATTCAAAGCCTTTCTGAAGGTGGCTTGAACAGCTTCTTGGTCACTTCTCAGTTATGGTTGCAGGAATAATCAAAGAAGTTGGAAGCACTCTGGAGGAAGCTTTGAGGGAACATTATTAACATTTTGAATAAACACAGGGGCTCAAGATGTCAGGATAGTTATGCTTCTCATTTTCCTAAAACTTGTTTGTTATTTAGGTACCAAGGATCGACTTGCTATGGCAAATGCAACTATATACTAAGAAAATGCATATTTATTCTCTCATGCATTTCAATTACTTGGAAAGTAAACATTCCAGCTTTCACATGCATATGTGCATCCACAGAGCTCTGCATTTCTCAACAGCCTGAGACCACTCTGCTTTGGGAAACACCACATGGCCTGGGAGAAAGGGAATGAAAGGGAATTACCAAAATCAGCCCAGCTCCAGTGAAAACTGCCTGCACCATTAACCTTACAGCAATGGCAGGTTGTTTTTACATTAAGCTCACTGAAGGAATTAGAGTGAGAAGTATGCGTTTCCCGTTCATACTTCCAGAACATTTCAAGACAGGGTTTTTTTCCTCCTCCAAAGTCATTCAAGCACAGCATCTATCCAGAAAGAAACCTCAACTCTGGCTGTCCTAATCAAAGCTTTATGAGAAATTCCAAAAGACAGTTTGCAATGTCAGTTATATATTCAACTGCATTATATATGCAAGTTTACTTTGACAGAAGAAACAACCAAGAATTCCACCACCATTCATTTTGGTGGTCAGCAGCTCAGAGTCCCAACGGGGATCAGTGATAAATGGGGTCCCCTCAGAGGTCTGTATTTGGACCAGTTTTATCTAATATCCTCACTGATGACATAGACAAAGGGATTGAGTGCACCCTCAGCAAGTTTGCAGATGACACCAAGCTGAGAGGTGCAGTTGACAAATGCGAGGGATGGGGCTATCCAGAGGGACCTGGACAAGCTGAAGATGTGGGACCATGTGAATCTCCTGTGGTCTAACAACACCAAGAGCTGGTGCTGCACCTGTGTCCAGGTAACCCCCAGCACTAGGCTGGTGTGAACAGATCAAGGAGAGCTTGGATGAGAAGGACTCGAGGGTTCTGGTGAGTGAGAGGCTGAACATGACCCAGCCACGTGCCCTTGCAGCCCCAAAAGCCAAACGTGTCCTGAGCTGCATCCAAAGCATCATGGGCAGCAGGAGGGGGAGGGGATTCTGCCCCTCTGCCCTGGTGACACCCCACCTGCAGAGCTGCATCCAGCCCTGGGGCTTCCAGCACAGGAAGGACATCGACCAGGGGAGTGAGAGCCCAGGGGAGGCCACCAAGATAATCAGAGGGATGGAGCACCTCTCCCATGAGAAAAAGCACAGAGAATCAGGATTGTTCAGCCTGGAAAAGAGAAGGCTTCAGGGTGACCTAATTGCAGCCTTCCAGTACCTGCAGGGAGCTGACAAGAAACCAGGAGAAAGGAGCATGGAGTGGCAGGACAAGGGGAAAGGGCTTCAAACTGCAAGAAAGTAGGTTTAGATTATATACTGAGAAAAAATTCTTTACTGAGAGGGTGGTTGGGCACCAGCACAGTCTGCCCAGAGAAGCTGTGGTGTTCTTCAGCTTACCCTGAGGTGTTCATGGCCAGGCTGGCTGGGACATTGCTCCAGTGAAAAGGGGCCCTGCTCACAGCAGGGGGATTGGGACTAGAATGATCTTTAAGGTCCCTTCCAACCCAAATCATTACATAAATCTATAATCTTCAAATGCATTTCAAAACTAAAACTGAGACCTCTGGTCTCTTAGTCTATTGCAGTTCATAGAATGCAGAGAGAGAATTATCAAGAATATCCAAACACTGGAAACAACCCTTGCCCTAGACAAGCTACAAGCTGTAATGTTCCCTTATCCTTACATGAAGAGCAAGAGGTTGACATGTGAATCAATTAGTGTCTGACAACTCCATTTAGCCCTAAACATATGCCATCATCTCATTCTCTAAATGTCATCTGCAAACTGTTTCTTCTCCCACCAGGCTCTGTGCAAAGAAATTACTGCTAGGATTGCAGGAAACCATGTATGGCATTTAACCTCAGGAGAATATGGAGGAAAGGGTAGATCAGTAACTGCACAGTACTTACACAGAAAATGAAAAGCAAGCACAGCAACTGAGCATTTCCAAAAATATTCTCCTATGGCAAAGCCACACAGCCATACCACATGGATTTTTATTGTCCAAAATGCCACGTGTGTCTGTGGAACTGTGTGAGATGTGGCGATGTAAATGGGGGACTATGCCATGAAAAGAAGGAGAGGGAGAGGAAAAGAACAGGAGAGGAGAGGAGCCCATCTAAATTTTCTGCTTTGTCTGTACTGGGATACTTAAATTAATAAAAATGTTTGTGCATGACTTAGAAAAATATCGGATGGATTAATTACTTCCAAACACATGAACTGATATTTGCTATCTCAAATGAAAACAAGAAAAGGAGGTCCAATGCTTTTCACTGTGCTCAGTGGACTGGGAGGGTTAGATCCATCTTTTTCTTTCATAACTTTCGAGCTTTTGCTACTTCTTATGTAAGTGGAAAAGGCAGATACATTAAAATATCATTCCCACCCAAGTTCAAACCCCAATACCTGAAAGTTGGCCAATTTCTTTTGTGTATCACTAGAAAATAGCACTGCACTGTTTTCCAGGATTGGTCTGCCACTCCTATGTACTTTTCTCCATCCAAATATTTTCTCAAAACATCTTTTGTTGTGGTATTTTTACATCTTTCAGACTGGGGAAAGTTTATTCTACAGACGGGCCATGTTGAACTGCACAATTTATTTCCCAAGTATAAATACTGCTGCTATTGTTTGCAGTTGAAGACATAAATAATGCAAAAAAGTGCTACTAAGTATGCACAAAGTTTGATCCCCTATGCCCAAAACATTTTAAATTTTCATAAATCAAAGCAAATATATTTTTGCTATCTGAGTTGTTGGAAAAGTTTCCTTTAAACTACTCAGGATGAGCTTCACTGTCTATTTGTACAAAATGTCAGCAGGGAGAAGGTGCAGGTGTTACTGGAAATGCTCATGGTTATCATCCAGTTAACCAGTTGGTCTCCCTCAGGTCAACATTAGTTAGGGTAGTAAAGTTCTGCTTTCAATCAGATAAAGGAAAAAATACCTTGGAAATGCATGGCCATGAAAATCCACACATGTCTGGGTGTCCATGCATGCAATGTATTATCAAGTCATTTTTAAAAAATTAATCATTATCTTACACTTAATATTTTCCTGAAGTCATAAGTGCTCTATATGGTTGGCCCTCTCCATTAAATAGTGACAATATTGCAGCCTAGAGGTAGCTTCTTTCCAGCGATGGGTGAACTGATTTTTGTGTTTTTTCCTTGTATAATTTATAAGTTAGCATGACCAGAGTGTTGAATTGCAAAAGTAGGACATCTGTCACCATGGGGAAGCAGTGGGGGATTATGCAGGGTGCTTCTGACAGCTGTGGGCTTGTTTGTGGTCACTAGAAAGGTGCCCACTTGATTTTTTTTCTACTTTAGCATTCCAGATATTGGGCTGTGTCATCTTTCAAATTTCTTCTATAGAACATAACCTTCCTGATTTCTAGCCAGTCATATTCTTTCCCAGCTTGGCCACTGGATCCTTTCTTTGAGTTGCTGAGACTCACCAAAGCACATTGAACGCCCTCACAGCCATTCTTGTCTAGCAGACAATGCAATATCTCAAGTTACACAACCACTGCAGAGGACAGGAACTGGCTTAATTGATTTTTTGTAAGAGGATGAATCCCGAGTGCTGCTAACACAGGCAAAGATGGGCTGAGCTGCAGTGTCTGAAGTACAAAGGCATGAAGGAAAGCATCGCATCGGAGAGAGTGATCAGACACAGCTGCCCAGGTGAAATGAAATAGAATTAGGCAGATTTATTTCAGTAAATCCTTACTACAGGAATATCCTGCTACTTACATTAGTTCTCTCTGTGACTTCTCAGTGCAATCAACAAAAGCAGCTGTGCAGATTTTATTAATGACATGTATATTTTCAGTCTCTTTGGAAGTTGGTGCCTTATTACTGCCAACCACGTTCTGCCTCTGCAAACGCAGTGGGAAATCATGAATGTAAGTACTTCTCCTCCTCTAGGACGCTCGTGTTTGTTTACAGGAATCCTGCTGCATTCACTGGCAGTGGCACAGCATTACACAAGTACGAGGATCAGGAGCCTCCAGCCCAGGGAACAGTTGCTTCCTCAGCTGCTGAGGCAGCTGCATTTGTGGCCACACACGGTAACACAGACCACTGCCCTGCCCTGTGGAGCGACCAAAGCGCGGCCCTGCCTTACCGGAGCCAGCAGCTGCACGGGATGGGCTCGGCAGCTCGCAGGGATTCTGGACACAGTCTGGACAGAAACCAACCAGAGCCTGGGGATCAAAGGGCCACAGGGCGACAGGGCAGGGCTCAGCTCCGGAGCTGCGGCAGCACGGCAGGACACACGGACAGACAGGGAGCATGGCT